>NQVE01000188.1:1490000-2130000 GCA_003260385.1 Cuscuta australis
GACCAAATTGAGCTGTCCATGGCATGAATGTGAAAGTTAACATTATATTATTACAACGAATTTGGAAGAAAAATAAGAAAATAATTTTCTCTTAAATCAATCCAAAAATAGAAAAAAAATCATTCAAAAAAAAAAAACTAAAACACACAACACATACTACAATAAAATCTCATTCTTGGCGTGTTTTGTTTTCTAAATAAGAGTGAGATATTCATAATTCGTCATTATCTTATTTTTTAGAGTAAATTCCATTATTAATCCTTTATAACTAGAAGTTTTCCATATTTAATACTCTATTATTAAATACTCCCATTTCTATTAAAAATTACGTCCCACAATCTCTTACCCATTTCTATTAAAAAACCACTTTTACCCCTTACCTTTTCAAATCCTACCTATCACATCACACCTTTTTCCTAATAATCTACACATCATATCCTACTTTTACCCATCACATCAAGGGTATTTTTGGAAAGTCAATACAAAATTATCCCTTCCTTAATTTCAACTTTAGTCAAAATGGGTAACACTTTATGGGACGGAGGGAGTTTTACTTTTAGTCTTTCTTTTATAGGTACTTTATCACAAATAGTCTTTTTTCGATCGTCTCTCGTATTAGTGTTTATTGGATAGATTAAAAGTGTAATTTGACACAAATTCTATGTCCAGTAACGTCTTCTGATGTCGGTTAGACAAAAAACATAATAATAATGACTATGACAGTGGACTAAGATTCCAGCGAAAGACTATATATGTAGACTATGATTGTAGTAGATAGCGACTACGATTCACAAACGACGCAACACGAGGGGCCTTTAAAATTATTTTTGACAAGAAAGATATGCGATCATTGTGAAAATACACACACTTTAGCCTTGAAATTGAAAGCAACATGAGAAAAGATAAAAAATGACTTTGTTGAAAGATATCTATAAAAGAAGGATCACTTGTGTCATATTTGATAATAGAGGACTAAATATGGAAATCTCGTGTTATAAAAGAACCAATATAGAATTTACTCTATTTTTGAAAAAAACATTAAAAGTTCTATTTTGTTGTACAAAACGTGTTTTGATTTAAATGAGATACTCATAGAATTTAGAATAGGGTAGAGATCACTTGTTTGAGTCATAAAATGTTTGGGTCGAATCACATTAACATATTGAATCTAATTGATCACTTAGTTCAACTCGAAAACTTATATATATTTTTAATTTTGATCATTTTTCTGATGTAGATACTCTTTAATACTTCCACCTAAGTGCACAACCAGGTCATTTTTAGTTTAACCGGTTGACCACTTGCAAATGGACTCTCATCCCCTTGTTTTTTGGCGTGAACACCTAAAGGACCACAAGCCGCTAGGTATGGAGTTCCAGACAAACAACCAGGTTAAACAAGCCAATGAACAACTAGGCTAAAGGCTAGGGCAGTTAGGGATGAACATCTAGACGGACACTTAAACAAATGAGATGTGTTAAAACTGGCTCCAATATAATGGTAGAGTTTAAAATGAGGTAGAGATCACTGCACTGAGTTATAAGACACATGAGTTGAACTACATTAAAAGATTGAATCCAATTAATGACTTAAATCAATTCAAAAGCTTATATAACTATTATTTTTTCTTCTCACTTTTTCAATGTAGGATGTTTTTTAACAAATACTTCCTCCGTCCCAGAAAACCTTTCTCCTCTCTTTTTTCATCCGTCCCAAAAAACATTTCCCATTTCTATTAAAAGTCACTTTTATCTCTTACTTTTTTATACCCTACCTATCACATCATACCTTTTTACTAATAATATATCCATCAAATCATACTTTTACTCATCACATCAAAAGACATTTTTGGAAATTCAATACCAAAATACACTCTCCTTAAATCCCTCTCCAAAACCAAAACTCCCATGTTTTCCGGGACGGAGGGAATACAAAGTAAGAAATTTTCAAAGAGACCAAGAAGTATATTAATGAAAAACAAGGACATCTGTTCTAATAAATGCTCACATCTCACTTAATACGGGGTACAATACAACACATTGGCATCTCACCCAAGCTAACTGCTAAAGCCATATCATCATCGGTCCATAATCATTTAATTTTTCTCGACTCCGGCCTCATCAATGAATTCAAGATATTGAAATATCAATTATTGATCATTTAACTATCGAAAGTCTTTAATTATTGAGTAATGATAGAGTAATACACAAAAAACTTACAAAATATACAAACTTACAATTTGTATAAACAAAACTCACAAAAATATTTTTTCTTTTTTTGTACAATTTATAACCCCGCATTGCATTTTATAAAAAGCGTATCAAGCCAAAATAAGATTGAAATAAAGTATGAAACAAAACGAATGGAGTAGAGTAAAACAACAGTGTTGCGAGGAGGAGAAGTAGATAGATATAAACAAGCTAAACCATCATCCATCCATTATACTTTTAGGTGTAGTCTCCATCAATGGCTTTAATTACACACACACAGAATAAATATCAAGGGGTGTGATTACGGATTAATTAATTTTTGAGTAACTTCCAGAATCATTTGTTATGGAATAATTTTCATATTTATATTTTTCACATATAGTGCAATAGTGCACTGAAGACTTATCAACAATAGCAAAAATAACAACAATCGATCTTACAACAGTCTAGAGATGGTATATGTACGCAAACCTTACCTCCACTAAAAGTAGATAAATTATTTCCAAAAAAACTCCCAACTCACACAAAAGACTTATCGTAGAATAATTTTTAAATACTCCATTCATCCAATTTGAATTTTTTTGATCTGCATTACGATGTTTGACAAACTTTATTTTTAGTTTATTTTATTTGATTTTAAGTGTTAAATTTAAAAAATGTTACTCCGTATATATTTAAAAACTACGTAAACAGATCAACAAAGCTAGATGTGATATGATTATTTTATTTTATCAAATGAATAACGCAAATAAAGAAAAAAATATGTAAAATTTGACTATGTAAATAGTGATGGAAAGATTCAAGTCGGACAGAGGTCGACCATAGAGCAGAGCTCCACCACCCCCCAAAGCTCGAGATGAAGAACTCACATCATTCAAAATACCAGCTTTCATACAACCAGAATTCAGAGATTGGACATCCTATTCACACGCTTTACTGCCAGTTTGCCATAAGATGGACTACATGTAAAATATTTCCAAAAATTGATGATTTCTACCGTAAACCCCCTAGTCCCCTTCCCATTCGTCGATTGGCTCGACCATTGTAGCCAATCGACAAATGGAAAGAGAGACAGGGGAGGAGATTATGGGGGTTAGGGAGGTAGGAAATATCATATTTTTAAACGGAGTATCGTTAGAATCTCGGGTAATGCTATTGAAACTGAATGTCACATGAACCGGGCCATTTCGAATATATTTCGAGTAATATCGTGTAGTAGTATTATACATTGGGGAATCAAACACGCTAGGAGGACCCCTTATGTTGTAGAGAGTGGTGTGCAATGTGGGATTTCCCGAGCTCTATTCGGGGACGAATCCGCTTCACTCTTGTTGGGCCGAAGACGCGGCTTGACGTCAGGCCCAATAAGGCCGGGCGTGGCCGGAACCAGAGCAGCCCAAGTACCTAATTTTCATCACTAAAAACAGCAAAAGCCCACAAACAAAGCCCAATGCAGCACTGGACCCAGTGAGAGAAATGGCAGCACAGAGCAGCATCACAAAGGACTCTTCTTTACTGTTCATGTCCCTGGAAGCCATTGCCAATTCTACCCCTGCAAACAGCAGAAGAACCCCAAGAATCCCAATTGGGAACTCGCTCAGAACCCTAACCAACGAATTCCCGACCAGCAATCCCACCGCCAGCTTCGCCGCCCCGAGAAACACCACCGACGCGCCGCTCCGGGCCCCGAACCTGTACTGTCCGGCTAACCCTCCCGCGCCGTGACAGCACGGCATCGCCCCGAACCAGCACCCCACCATGTTCATCAGCCCCACGCTGATCGAGACCCTCGCCGCCGATGCTGCGGAGCTTTCCGGGAACAGATCTGATGATAGCTTGCAGACTGCGATCACCGAGTTTAGTATTGATAATGGAATCTGTGGAATCGCTCCCCGGAGGAATCCGGTTTTCCAATCTTCCCGTGTGATTTTGAGGAGTTTGAATTTTGATGGACCTAGCTTGATCTGGTGTATGATTGATGGATCCCGGATGAAGCAGAGGATTAATCCGAGTATGAACACGATTAGAGCGGACGGAATTCTGGAGAGATTTTTCAGTCGGCGGTTTAATCTGCGCTGATCTTCGGCGGTTCTGTGGCCGGAATTTTCAGATTCGTCGGCCGATTCGCCGGCGCCGGTGGTTAGAACGATGAATGTGAGGCAGACTAGGGCGAGGATGAGGCCGTCGAGGCCGAGCCAGGATCTGGGGGTGGCGGTGCTGGCGGAGGTGGTGGTGAAGTTTTGATTGTACCGAATGTATTTGATGGCTGAGAAGGCGAAGGAGAGGCCTTGGGAGAGCTGGACGCCGCGGACGACCGGGAGGGGGATGAATCGGTAGATGAAGGACATGAGGCCGGTGGCGCCGAGGACGAGAAGCACGGCGGCGGTGGACAGGCCTGCGGCGGCGATCTGGGCGAGAGTAAGGTGAGGGGATTCGGAGGCGGCGACGGCGGCTATGGACTTCATGGGCTGGACGGGCATGGGGACGCCGAAGATCAAGCCGGTGGCGATGTTGTAGGCGGCCGTGAAGATTAGGGTTGTGCTGAGGTCGAGATTGCAGACAAGAGTGAGCGCCAGGACTATTGGGATGTAGGTGCCGAGGTCGCCGACAGATCCTCCGAGCTCGGCGAGTATGGAGGTTTTCAGGCGGAGTGAGTTAGTCAACGGGAGGGTGGAAAGGCGGCTAGTCCCCCACCACTGCCGCCGGAGAAGTGGCTCTGTGCGGTGGTCTGCTGCTCCCTCCGCCATCTTGGGAGTGTTGACTTTCGTCGAAGTAGCTGCAGTAGTTATGAAAAAAATAAATGAATATGCATTTTAGTCTTTTCATCAAATTTATATATGGTATATTCAATATTTTATTACTACGGAGTAAATTATACCCTATACCATATTAGTACTCTCTATGTCCGATCTTGACATTCTTTACAGAGTTAAACTTAATTTACTTTGTTTGTTTATTTTTACTACTCATTTCATAAAATAATATAGTGTTGTCAGTTTTGTAGAATTTTTCATTTAATTTATTACTACATAGATTTTATATTAAAATTTTTACCCCTATATTTAAATAAATTGAATTGAAAATTAAAGTCGGTCAAGTCTCATAACGCGCAATGGAAAGATCTTAGGTGGACGGAGGGAGTAATATTTTAGTCGTTAGTTACATTTTTTCTCATACATTTTACAGCTTCAATTGGAGAAAGTTTTTGATTGGTTGAATATTATAATTTGTTTTTATTTTGTTTATGAAAAACATGGATTAGTTTTAAAAAGTATATTATTCTATTGACTATTCTCATACTAGTATAAGTTATTTATTTGTTTGTGATATATTTTTAATTCTTGATTTAATTGAAAAAACTCATGAACCGCAGACTCGCAGAATCGAATCGTTTGAAAAGAGTCGGGTTAGGGTCAGTTCTAAATATTTTTTTCAACAACCCGGTGTCTGGATCCGTTTATTATAATTACAAGTTAGGGCCGGGTCTTATAACTCAATCCGACCTCTGTCCACCCCTAGCTACAAGGTGTCTTGGGGTCAACCAATTTTTTGGGATACTATACTCCCTCTACAAAAGAATGCAGTACTTTCTAATCACTTCTTATTTTGAAGAATTTTTTAACGTAATTTTTGAATATATAAATTTTATTTTTTATTTCTATGTTAATCTTTAAATAAAACGAATTGAAAATATTTAAAAAAAACATTTTGCAAAATATGTCAAACTTTTGAGGAAATATATTTACGAGTACATTGCGAGTGCGATGCATCCTTTCTTCTTTAAGAAATCACCCCAAATAAGAGAAACATAAGTGATATCCTCAAAATACAAGGCCAAAATTAAACTCCTCTAAGTAGGAGTGATTATTTAATTTTTTATTCATTTATTCTTGTCGCACAAACTACAGATCTAGCCTTTCCTATTGAAGCACGACTCCCTTCCTCGATCGCATCCACAACACGTGCTCATCTCTGATCTGCTTCCCCCCATTGCCACCACCACCTGCACCTCTGTCATCTACGTTGTGCCGCCATTGTCACCACCTTCAAAAACTCGCTGCTTAGCTGTAGCGTTCAACCCCATTTTGCCGACGTCAAAGATTCGCTCATCCCTTTCCACAATCCACTCAATTGTGACACCGTCACCAAATCGTAGCGTTATAGCCGCCTCCATGTACACACACTCTCGGATTTTTTGCAGCATCCATGCCACGCCGCCCCACCTCCATCTCCCTCCCTCAAAGCCTTTGATTTCAAAAGTGAGTGGGTTCTCCCTCGATCTTTAATTGAATTTTATTTTCTTCAAATTTTGTTTAGATACTTTGTAATGATGATTTGGGGTCGGCGCAACAACGATGCATCACTCTTGAGGACGGTGGATTATCTGACTGCCATAAAGGGGATCGTGAATAGGGTGATGATTGCCATGAGTCATGCAGGGCATTGGAGTGGGTTTTGGAATTATGCCTGGTGTGACATGGTAAATTTTGCATTGTAACATTGTAAATTCGCATTGTGACATTATATATTGTCATGCGTGATTATGTGGTGTCATGTGAGGCATAATATTGTCATATGTGACACTATGTGGTGCCATGTGGGCATTATGTCTTTCTTTGACACTGCATTTAATGTGGCAAAATGATCACGACTGTGCATATTGTGATTGCGACAATGGTAGGGAGCGGTGATGTCGGCATTGACGGTGAAAAATTAATGACGGTAACAGTTGGTTTTGACACTAGTGACGTAGTGGATGCGGAGCAAGGTAGAATTCAAGTGATAGTTACAGGGACGTAGCGGTAGCAATGGTGGCAACGACATCGACATCTGCAGTGAGTTTGAGGTAGAGTGCATTTGCTCAACTGCTTTGAGGTTTTAGGTAGAGTGCCTTAATATGAAAGTGTCTTTATCCCAACATCAAAGTGGAGAGTGGTGTTTTGTACAAAATCATACTATTTATTTTGAATGAAATGCATAGTTCTTCGTGGTTTGTTGGATTTATGGACTACTGGGGTTACAAAATAGATGTTGATAGTTGTAGGATTTCTTTTAAGTTATGGACTTGGCTACAAATGGAGCGCGTGTGGTGATTAGTTTTTTAATGTTTTATTAATTAAGTCAATTACTTCTATTTAGAGAAGTTTAAGTTTAAACTCTTATTTTAAAGATATGACATATGTTTTAATCCTAATTTGGTGCTTCTCCCTTCTTCTTTTCTTTCTTTCTTTTTTTTGAAATGATTGAACCATTTGAACCTCTATAATAATAAGGATGTTTATGATATTCGGGTATTTGTTTATAATAGGTAAAGTTTACTTGTTTTTTTTGAAAGGATAAAGTTTATTTGTAGTATCGAATATATACAATATTACTCCCTCGGTCCTATAATGATCTTCCCAGAGCACTATTCCAACTTCACAGGAATTTATATTTATTTGTGTTTTTTCATGGCCTATATGATAAAATAAAATATTCTTGTCACCACTTGTTTTGTTGAACTTTTGATGTAGTTTTCAAATATGTATGTTTTATTTTTTATTTCTATACCAATATTTAAATAAAATAGATTGAAAAAACTTGGGATTTTTCTTCGTTTTGCGAACCGGGAAGATCATTATAGGACGGAGGGAGTATATTTTATTAACAAATTGATAACAAAAAATCTTTTTCTTTTAAATTCATTAGTTAGATTATATGAAAAAATTTATCTATTTCACTTAAGATCTAAAAAATCAGTCGATTAAGTCATGTTCAGATTACATCAAGTTCAGACAAATTCAAGTTCATATTGAGAGTTACATGTTTATGACCTTGTGTTGTCTGTATCTGATTGATGGAACGAGTTATGAATTCTAGTTTTAGAGTATTAAAATTCACATTAGCTATGTACTAAAAAATACTGGATAGTAAAATATCAAAATACATATAATAAAAAAAAGAGATTTTAAATATTTGCTAGTTTTTAGATACTTGAAACAATATTATGGATAATGTAAAAGTAAATACAAAGTATGTAACAATTTAGAAGATGATGGTGAAAATACCGTGCAAACATTAAGTATAAATAAGCGGAAGAGCTATATGTGGGAACACCTGTAACCCGGTTAGTTATTAATGATAGTAGGACTGTTTACAAAGTATAAGCCGTGCAGGTTAATTAACGCATGCCTCACAAATGAGGCTTTGAGTCCTATTTATAATAATAATCTCTAAGCACGTCAAACACGTCTTTGTCCATCTTTAAAATTTCAAAATTTAAATGTATTTTAATTTAAAACCGAATTCGAACCGAAAAAATAAATATCTGAAACTAACCCATCAAAATCAAACACAAACCCGACCTAAGTCGGGTTAAGTTTCAAAATACTCAAATCCGGCCGAACCCGACCTATTGTCTGTTAGATTTAATCGTATTGTTTAATTCCTGGTCATAAGTTATTAGTTTAGATTTAAATTTCTAAAAGGCAGTTATGGGTAGTTTCTATTGTTAATAAGTGTGTTGGTTTGTAATAGTTGTGTTGGTTAGTAAAAGTCATGTTGGTCTGTTCTCTAATTATATTTAGAGAACACAAATAATCCTGTCCAGTTTTTACATCAATAAAATATTCTACTTTGCTTTGATTTGGTCGGTTGGTCCTGTCTAACAATTGGTATCAGAGCAAAAATCCAAAAAGGACCCAACGATCAAAAGGAGCGGTTTGTCTTGTGATCAGAAGTTGTATGATGAGGAGTAGAAGGGCTGTCAGATCATAATGCAAAGTGTTAGAGAGTTCCTCGGCAACAGATCAAAAATCATTGACAAGATTCTTCCTCGCCTACGACAAAAATAGCAGGTGGCTAATTTTTTCCTTTGGCAGAAGCATTCCATCCAAACAGCGCGGGAAAAACAAATCAGCGGGGTAGCTTTCGTTTAGTGGCTTGGAAGACGGAAACGCAGGGGCTTGTTTTCTGGTTAATGGTGGATCGGCCCGGGAAGGAATCGAAGTTAAGAATTTTGTGAAAATTGTCAAAGAAATAAAAGTCGTGCAATGGGAGAACAACAAAAATAGACAGATTGTGACTACAAGGGAGAATAGTTAACAGTTTGCCAACCTTAACCCGAGGAAGAAGAAGATATACAAGGTAAACTACTATTCACTAAAAGTGATGGAAAAGAGAACACTAAGGAGCACAAAACTGAGCATTGTGGTTGCTGGAGCTCAAACCGAGAAGACTTTGGACGTGGCCAAGGTAGAGGTCAGGGGTCCGAAAAAAGTCGGGATGGTGGACAGTTTCAGCGGGAAAAGAGTGGCATTAGGTGCTTCAAGTGCAATGAGTTAGGGCATTTTTTTGAACGAATGTCCAAAATGGGATCAAAAGGAAAACATTGCAAATTTGATTAAAGATAATGATGAACCAACGTTGCTGTGAAGATCAGTGTGAACAAACAACGATTAGGGGCGTGATTGTTAGATATAATCGGGTTTGTTCACATATAACCGAATGGTTAATGAGTCAATGTTCGGGTCAGTTAGTATAGAGTCAAATAGTGTGGTGTCGTTTATTGTGTTTTACATATTTAATTAATTAAAAAAACAGTGGATAGTTTCTAAAAGGCAGTTATGGGTAGTTTCTATTGTTAAAAGTGTGTTGGTTTGTAATAGTTGTGTTGGTTAGTAAAAGTCATGTTGGTCTGTTCTCTATTTATATTTAGAGAACACAAATAATCCTGTACATTTTTTACATCAATAAAATATTCTACTTTGCTTTGATTTGGTCGGTTGGTCCTGTCTAACATTGTCATCCCTAGTAATGATGATTACCTGTGTTGACTTTGGCATTGGCATACGACTTTGGTGGTCGTTTTATTTTTTATTGTATTGTGCTACGGAATATTTAATTATTTTATTTGTGCATAGACCTTTAAGAAGTTTCAACGTTGCTTAGACTTTCATGTGAGTTGGAGGTTTCATCCTCCTAGAGTTTGATTTATTTAATAAAACATGTTTTAAATAAAAATACGAAATAAAATATTTCTTGATCAACTAAATACCAAGCTAAAATGAAATAAAAATATCCATTGAAACAACTAAATACCAAGACAAGTAAAATAAATGAAAAATGAAACAAGAAAAAAAAAGACGAAAAAAAGTCATCACTCTCCTTTAGACTTCTCAAAGATTGAATTTTCCAAAATGTTTCTGGTTATCTCTAAGGTCATATCTTTTTCACCTGATTTGAACGGTTTTAATCTGATTAAAATAAATTCTAGTATGATCTGATTTGTATTTATACATATATTTATAGCCATTTGTTATTTAATTTGGTCCGCAATAATTCAAATAAAAATAGAATAAATAGAACTCACAATTGGCAGCCATAACCTCCTCTTAACTCTATCTATAAAGACATGTGAGCATTTTCAGGAACCATGTTCCCTCTCAAAGTGATTGGGCCGGGCACAAAATTAAATGTATCAGGCAAAAATAATGGGCCAACAAAATTAAATGTGTCGGGCAAAAATAATGGGCCAACAAGCCCTGCAGGAGAATCCCATGCATTTCGGGCAGCTATTTGTTTCTTGTTTTCTTTTTTTTTCTACATTTTTGCCATATCAAATCTGAATAAAGATTTTTTAGATGTAAAATTAATTATCAAGGACAACTTAATAAATTTTTTGTTTTTTTAAAAAGGTTAAGTCCCCTAAAGAACTACATCCAAGAAATAACTCTTAAATTCAAGAGAATGGTCCGGGTATGCATGCTGCGGATGAGCATGTTCTATTTGACTTATTAGTTTTTAGCACAAATAACTCCATAATATAAAATCTAGTTAAGCACGTACTACGTCCACGGAATAAGCTTTAAATTCAAAGGAATACTAATTTAGTTGCATGTTCGTGATAACCTGGTGAGTAACATACTAGTCAATCCCAAGATTCCTTACAACGGTGTGGCTCCACATACTCGACTTCTTCCAGCCCTAAAATAATAAGAGATCATCAAACCCTATACGATATATGTTAATGTTTCTTTAAGAAGAAAACGCGGAGTTGTACATATAGAGAGAGAGAGAGGAGAGAGGAGAAGACTTCACCAGCGACTTCATCCGCCTCTTCCTCAGTCAAGTAAGCACTAAAGCAATGGCGATAACGGCCACTCTTGTAAATGTCTTTGAACTCAGACTCACTACTGCAGAACACACCATAACATTGTCAAACACGGAGTGAGTAGTTTTGAAATAAAACCACACCACATCCATTTACAAAATAAGGCATCGAGAAATGAGTCTCTCACCGATTGAGTGTGTCTAGCAGCAAAGCTACGAAGTACAACTCAATTTTATCAAGAAAAGAACGGGAAAGTGCATACAATCCAAAAATGATCTTAACTTGACAAGTTACATCCAAATCAACATATAGCATCACAGAAGCCCAGAGACATATCATGTTAAATTTTGAACATAAATTCAAATGGGAACGGATTGAACATAAATGTTAATAATAATAATACATTGAACAATGACTTCTCCCAAAAATTAGATCAAAACTCAACGTTCTAACCGCAACTATAGCAGATTCAACATTCCATTTTTAATGGTGTGTTTGGTTGGGCGTAAAATAATTTCCTGGAAAATTTTGATTCCATTTTCATGTGTTTGGTGACATTAGTGGAAGGAAAATGTTTTCCTACCAAACAATGGATTATATGATTGAAGAATAATTTCCCTTGGAATTATTTTCCTTTGGAAAATATTTTTCAAAGAAAATATTTTACCCCAAACCATACTCAACCTAAATTAAAGAGCAACTCTTTTATAGCCAAGTTGGAAATCTGGCACAATGGTGAATTTGGCGGCAAAAACTAACTCTAGAGCATTAATATGGAATTACACAACTAGTATCGGGATTTGGGGAGGTTATATTTTAATGAGATTTTAGGGTCAAGCCTCATTGCCTTCAATTTTACCCCCAAAAGCAAACCATTTACATATCAGATTCAAAAGACCATGTAAATAGTACTTAGAACACAAACCCGTTTCCCAGCTGCATCCAGAGGAGGATAATACTCGTATTCTTCAAAAGGATCATCATAATCACTGCTGCAATAGTCATCGGAGTCCCCCGAAGAGACGTTGAACAATGAATCCAGAGAAACCATCAATGCAACACGCGCACACACACACGCACAGACAAGGTTCTGGTTTTGTTAAGGGGTAGAAAAAAACACCAAGTTGAAACAATATAAATAATATGGAATAGTAATATTAGTAGAGCTACTCTATGTTTTAAACGTAGGGGGTCACACTGCGTACATTGGACCGACCTTACCCCGCAATGACCGTTGAGGCACTGGGTAATGTTGTTGTGACTGTTGTCATAGTAGTCAAAATCACAATCCAGATCGTGCGATTGTACGATTCCACTGATTGAACTGGGTTATCGATTCAAGCTACATGCTAGATCAGAAAATGATATGGTCCGGCTAGGGGGATAGTTCAGTTTTATGAACAGAGCACCATAGTTGCCCCAAAACCACTGGTGTCATGAATCGGTGTCTTTACGCACACGCACACACACACACATGTGTATATATATATATATATATATATATATATATATATTTATATTTATATTTATATTTATATTTATATTTATATTTATATTTATATTTATATTTATATTTATATTTATATATTTATATGTTTATATATATATATATATATATATATATTTATGTATGTATGTATGTATGTATGTATCTATATATAGACACACACGCGCGCGCGAAGGATCGTACAGTCCAATTCATGATCTTACGACTTACAATCTTTATTAAGTCCATCGATCCTACATAGAATCTCAAGTTTGACTACCTTGGGAAGGGAATGGGAGTGAAAGGCAAAACTACCGTAGAGGCATTGGAGAAAAATGTGTTGAGGCTTATGCCTCAAGGCAAAATGAGGGTTAAGCCTCAATTCAAGTAGACAAAATAATACTAAAATAAATACTCCAAAGTAAAAAAAAATGCATAAAGCTATAACCATATCAATCATGTCATAAAATCATACAATGGTCATTTTTAAGATTTAAGATATAGGAAAAAAATGAGAAAATTGGATTTAAAGCAATTTCAAAACCAAAATTAGTCTAATACATTTAAATTTCAACTACAAATATAGATGAAATTTTAAGTTAAGCAAACTTCTGAGAAATTAAATAAAAATCAAAGATTAAGAGGGAGAGTGATATTGGGAAAAAATAACACCCCCACGACATTGTGGGGCATGCGCCTCATATATCACTACTGAGGCTTAAAGTCACCGCCTCAGATGCCGTTTAAAACCATGATGATGATGATGATGATTATAACAATAGCAATAAGCAACATAGATATGAGATACCAAGAATGATTTTTGGAAAACGCAAGTAAAAGTAATACCTGTTTCGCTTGTTGCAAAGTCCTGCTCCAAACCTGTTTATAGCAAGTAATTAGTGAAAGAATGAGACTCTACAGAACAGGAAAATGCTCCGGGGTATACTCTATTTTAATAAAAACTATTGGGTGACCATATTTTACAAAACGCTCCAGGGGCACTTAAAATTTGATGTAATGTATTCCGAGGGTACATTCCAGAAATTCCACCATAGGAGGGGTGAATTGACCGAAATACCCATAAAAATTCATTTTGGAACCGCTCTTCTTTTGATTCTTCTTTCCTTTTCCAAAATAACATTTTTTTAAGAATTTACAATGTTTTCAATGTAAATGTTTTGCTAATTTTTACCCCTACTCGAAAGTAGAGAGACTGTTTCCAAAGAGACCCCCAGCTCAACGTCGAAAGTTGCATTGCTTGACTAACTGCTACTTCATTAATTAAAAAAGCAGACAGTTTAGAAATCCATTTTGTCTTATTCCATCACACCCCAAAGCCAAAAAATGGTGAAATTTTGGCTCCATCGGAGATGATGGAAAACATACTTTTTTTTTCAAGTTTGTTCCAAATCTTCAACCGATCTCACCCATATGAAATAACTCTGACACTACAGTATCAACACTTGAATCTGTCACATCACAACTCAATATGGTGCAACAACTGCCTCCATTACAAGTTTATCAGTCACCCAAGTCCTCCTCTAGACGTTCAGGAGATTCCATCTAAAGCACTTCATCATGTGCTTTGGAGCCAAACCACAACAATCTATAGATTGCTTTCCAAGAAGGTTCACAATCCACTCTTAACCCATATCTCATTTCTAATTTTCTCAACTATCAATAAGTCACTACTTAACATATTTCACTTCTCATCTTTCTGTTGCTCTAATTCCAAAGAGAAATCATGTGGCTCTTCCACATCTGGACAAGAGATGGGCAATGGCAATAGAGAAATGGAGACTCTTCAGTCTAGTGGCACATGGAAAGTTGTCCCACTCCCACCAAACAAGATAGTGGTAGGATGTCGATGGATCTAAACAGTGAAAGTTGGTGTGTATGCTGTATGGTAATATTAAGTTTGGATCGCCTTAAGGGCACAATTGGTTCCACCCACCCATCCACCCATATTATTGCAGAGATAGAGCAAAAGTTAGCAATGGATGCAAAAATGACATTTTGTGATGAACCAATTTAGTACTTTCAGGGAGAGTTCAAGGTTAAGCAAAAACTACCTTCATCATATCTCCATTTTTCTTTGTTCTTTCTTGCCTCTGAGAGCCTGCTACCTGCCACAAGCATAAAAAAGGATAGAAAATTAGCTCCGAACAAATTCTCACCCAAATTAATAACACCAAAGCCCGGCAGAGAAGTAGAGTAATTGAGGCAAACCTAAGCTCTGTGTTTGTTCTTTAAAATTCTGCTGTGCATTGATTTTCCTATTAGGTCGCTTAGGATATCCTAGCTCGACAAGGCGAACCATCTTCAGCTCTGGGAAGAAATGAAGAAAATAAACAATTACCAGCCTCTATCCATGAGTTATTTTCCTCCAATAGAAAATAAATGAAGAGCCAGACATATGAAGGATAACTACTAGATGACTTCTGTGCTTCTTCTGCAGTCAAATAAGCATTAAATGTTGACAGACCAATGAACTCATGGTAGGAGCGCACTTCACACTTGTCACTGTAGCAAGAAAACATATAGTACTAGTGAATTAGTGAACAGCACAAACATATGATCTAATAGAAGTCAGGCCAGCAACTGCTTTTGTTTACCATTTAAGGTTGAGCTCATCCAGCAGAAAAGCTATCTGTTCATCTCGCTGTTTCTTTGTTTTTATTTCTACCCGATACCACTGCAGTTGCATGATGTACAACAGTGTAATGTAGCATTCAGTAATTTTAAGTTTTGAAAACATGTCTAGCAGTACAATGAAAGAAATGAACGTGAAAATAGTGCAATAACTATTTACATAGAGGTGTCAGGTCATAACTATTTAGGCTGACAAACTCAAAGCAATAACACATACACTTCTATACACGTCGTCGAGAAGAGGGTAGGGCTCATATTTTCTATAAGCAGGTTTAGAAGCCTCTCTACAATTAGCCTCTGAAAGAATATACAAGTCCAAGAAAAGCATCAATTAACAACCAGCGATAGATAAACCACACTGAAGCATGTCTAAACCCTGAATAACCTTCACCTTTCTCCAAACACAACAAACCACCCCCGGCCCTCAACACACACACACATGCCAGCTCCACAACAAATAAGCTAGCTGAACACGATGACGTCGAAAAAACATTGAATAACCTGGGCGGGGGAAAGCATAAAGATTAAGGAACACATAATTGAAGGAGTGAGGCATACCCGGGCTGACTTTTTGTTTCTTTGTTTTTTGTCTAGCATCGACTTTCCTTTTAATTTCATTTCTTCTGATTTTCTTTCGCTCTTCCCTAACTCGTTGTGGATAACCAGATCTTAGAGAACAGACAATACCTGAAGCTGAGGAAAAGAGAAAAACAAAAGAAATAAACATAAAAAGGTTCTTTTTTCCTAAGGGGGAATAGAGAAAGGGCCGTAGTAGAGAAGGAAACTAACCAAACAATTTAGCTGTTTCTTTTTCATTCACTAGAGCATAAAATTCAAATGGACTACTGTATTCCTGCATGGATTGGACCTCAGACTTATGACTGGTGTTTGAAACATAAATAATCATGGATTAGGAACAAAAACCAAAATACTCATTCAGATAAAAGTCAAGAAAAAGAAACAATTGGGTTTACCATTGAAGCACATCTTCCAGCAAAGCAACTTGTTCATCAGGCCCTTTCTCCACCCTTAATCGTACACATAACCACTGCAGTAGCATCATATAGAGTAGTGAGATGAGATTGATTGGTGTGCATACTTTTTATGTTAAAAGATGTCAAAGGAAATTAATATGAACAAGACCATTTTCAGATGCCACTATTGTTTCTGAAAGAGAATACCGCATACCTCTCTAGCTGTGTCCGGGAGATTAGGAGATTCCCAGAAAGTCTGGACTGAAAATATAGAAATTATAAAACAATTAGCCAAAACAAAACCATCAGATTGCATAATGTGTACCGTATATTACAAGATGGGAAACAAAACGCAAGAATATTTAAGGAAACCTTGGTTTTCTAGATCTATGATAAAGTCTTGCTCCTCGGATTCCCCATCAGATTGGGTAGTCGAGTCTGATTCAATAGCATTTGAATGAACAGAATTACCAGATTAAATCCAGAAAAAGGTTAGTCTAAGATTTATATACACGAAGGATAATACCCGTAATATCTTTATCTTCTTCGCCTGTGTTCTTTTCCGGCTTCAATGCGTCATCGGCAGTCATCTGCTTGTATGAGGTAGAAAATTATACGGAGTATTATTCCCAATTGAAATTATTAAGGAATTTAGGGTTTGATGACAAAACATTAAGAAAAGGAAAAGAAAACTGAAGAAAACTGCGGAGTAACTTCTATTGATAGATTGATAGAGTAAATTCACAAACTTACTATTTATGGTTTAAATTTTCATTTTAAATTTATTTTAGACTATTTAATTTTATTTATTTAAATTTAGAAATAGTAAGTTTGTGAACATTCTGTTTGTGTACCAAGCATTTTCCTCCGAGAATCGAAACAATCGCGGACTCGACTAATATATATATATATATACACACACACACACACATACATATATATATATATAATATAGGAAAAATTACCCAAAATAATCCCAACTTTACCCGGTCTTTCAAAATTAATCTCACCTTTCACTGTGATACATAATAATCCCAACTTTACTTAAATTTGCCAGTTTTGGGTCACCATTAAGTTTCTAACGGAGGGTTAACGGAAATGCCCGTTTTAGGAAACAAAATGAAAGTTGGGATTATTTTTGATAAATTTTTGTTTTTTTAATTTTTTTAATTTTTTTTCATTTAAATGTTTTAAATTACTTTCTACCTCCATCATCATTTCTTTTTCCTTTTTTAAAGATTAGTCTTAGTTTAAAAATAAAAATAATAGATATAAAAATGAAAAAATGAGAAATGTAACTAAAATGATACAAAAATAATAAAATAAATAAGGTAATCAATGTAAACTAACTTGAAATTGGTAAAAGTAAAAAATAAAAATATACAGGTGGGTTTTAATATTTTACGCATTATACAAAGTATTAACATATCACTTCTTATTTTTTAGAAAAAATTATCTACAATAATTCCAACTTTACTGGACGGCTTGTTCTTTTAAAAAATAAGTAGTACATTAAGACTCCGTATAGTGTGTAAAATGTTAAAACCCACCACTCCGTATATATTTATTTTATTTCTTACCTGTTTCTGTTTAATTTCAATTGATTACATTATTTATTTGATTAATTTTATATGGTTTTAGTTATTTTTCTCATTTTCATTATTTTTTAAATCTATTTTTTTCTAAGGTAAGAATGATCTTTAAAAAAGAAAAAGAAATGGAGGTTGAAAGTAATTCAAAAAATTTAAATAAAAATTTCAAAAAAATATTAAAAAACAAAAATTCATCAAAAATAATCCCAATTTTCATTTTGTTGCCTAAATCGGGATTTCCGTTAGAAAAGAAATAACAATCGCGGACCGGACAATATATATCTTTATCCAATTTTCTCATTTTGATTTTTGCAAGCAACACTTTCAAATATTACCATGAATTACAAAAAAAATGAAATTTGATGTTCATTTATTATCAATAGATTTATAATGAAATATTATTTTAAAGTATTATATTTTACAATCTATGTTTATATAAAATGCTTACAATCTTTTAGGTACCCATAATTGATAGAATTATGATTAAATTAGATGTTGAAATTCAATAAAATTATAAAAATTATATCGCCGGATAGAGTTTAACTTTCCGATCGCAACGGTGCAAACGGATTTCAATTCGGAGAAAGTTGGACAAAAAATTATACCCCGATTGGAACCAAAATTGGTTCCAATAAGGGACTTGCGTTTAAAATCTGTTGAAATTCTTCTTCCATTTTGTTTTTTTTGAGAGAAGAGTGAAGTGGTGCTGCCAATTTGGTGTGAAGTCGCCGGAGTTAGCCACAATCCTCACCGGAAGTTTCGCCTAAATATTTCCAAAACCTTCATTAAGGTTCAAGGTAAGACCGTAGATATATCTACTACTAGAATGTTCGTATTGATTATTTCTACGTTCATAAACGGTCATTTAATTTGGTTGAGTTTTGTGTTTGACATACCTTAACAAATTCATACATTGTACGACACAATTTTATTATGTGGCCTGAATTATCATTTATATAACCATTGACCTAATAAATACCCTGCGTATTTAATTGGTAATTATTCGATGGACGTAATTACCGTTATGACCTAACTAGTGTTTCCCCTTGGGTGTATATATAGAGGTCATTATGCAGAGGTCACAACACACCAATCTTACACCTCCTCTCTGCCTCTCTATTCTAGTGAGTCTCATCCTCACCTTAGCCATCGTAACGATACACCCTAAACGGGAATTCGTTCTGCGTGAGAAACATGGCATCATCCCTAACCACGTTTACAAAATTATCAAGTACACATGATTCAATTCCTGATTTATATTTTATGTTTAAGAATTAATCAACATACGCTACTTATCACATCATATCTATTCACTAAAATTCCATAAAAGTCAAGATGGGAAAGGGATTTTGGATAAAGAATGTATGATAAAGATCTACAAGTTTGACAGAGTTAAACAAGTAAGAGTACTTACATGTAAGACGAGTCGATGCAATAATGGTGATGCCTCCTTGACAAGGAAAACAACTATACTATAGCAACTTAACGCCCCAAAGGGATCATGAGAATCACTACTACGACTTGTCAAAGAAATTAAAGATGGTTTAAATTGGAAAGTAAAGGGAGCTTGTTGGATACTTCTTCCAGTAAAGAAAACAAACAAATCAGGCTATAATGAGCTTGTTGAATTCCAAATGAATGATAATATTTTTTGACGGTGCTTCCACTTATAATGCTCCAAATGGCAACTGTGGAGTGGAAGGAACATTACCGTGAATTAGCCGATCCAAACTCCAAAGGGCATTACCGTGAACTCATAATGTCTGTTGTGCGTACGAAAAACCGTTATTGGAATGTCACCTTCTTGAATTGTATTATAATCTGGTGATAACCATGCCGAAGGTCTATTTTTGGGAAGCAGACCGCTTCCGGTAGCTCATCGTCCGGAATGGTAATCTCGTTCATATTCTACCCTTGTATTTTGGGAGGGATAAACTCCCTAAATTTAAGGGATTTCCCTGCATAATTATTTAATTCAGATTCTACCCTTGCATTTACTCGTCTTACATGCAAGTATTCTTGGTTGTTTAACTCTCTCACACTTCAGTTGTAGTAAATAGATGCGATGTGATAAGTAGGGTAATTATTAGTTGATGGTACAAATGGTTTTTATTTTATACGAAGTATAAAGGAGAACAGCATTTTGGGACAAGGAAAAAGAAAGGAGAATATCTTTTTGGGACGGAGGGAGTATCGTAGTTGATTTTCTCATAATATCATACTGAAACTGATATGGTTTTATGTTTTTTTTGTAGTTCTCATGTGAGCCTTCTCATGATCTAAAATTGAGAAGAATTCCCTTGGCTCTGCACAACTATCTGAAAGAGGTTTTGGTTTCCGGTTTTAATGGCAACGAGCAAGTTATGGAGTTGATAATGTGTATACCCGAGTTTGCGGTTGGACTCCAAAAGGTTGAGATAACAATTGCTTGTTTAGCCGACTCTCACCGGTGCCCCACCAATATTCAACCATGGTATGTTGATGGTGCTAGGAAAGGTATTGGGCAACTTCGTCAAAAATTGCTTGCAAATGTTCAAGTACGCTTTCTTGATGACGACAATTAATTTATATTACATGTTTCGTTCTAAATGTATATTGGCTGGTATGTGTTTTTACCTATATTTGATGTTGTATTGTAAGAGTCCTAATTTATACGGTTTTTCTCTTGTCTCACAGACACTATCCTATCACAATCTGCCCGAACCTGCTCCCCATGTTCCATTTCTTCAACTGTGGCATATCTATCCATGATGGGTTTATTCACCTGCTTCCATTGAAAACAACACACACAACCATACACACAATGGAAACAAATATAAAAGGTCTCAACCAATTATAGAACACAACAACTGTTTCGAGTTTGGCTTTGTTTCCTTGCACAACAATATCGGCCGAAAAATGGTTGAACAAATGCGTTTGTTCAATCTTAGGGAATAAGAAAGGGAGAAACAGAAGATAGAGGAGGAACTTGAAATAATGGACAAACACCTTGATATGTTAACGGGATTCAAAAGAATGTATTACAGAAAAAACCAAAAAGAGATCAAAACTAAATATGAGATGGGGTAATTTTTTATTAACGTAATTTTTTTTTGTTTTTTTAAATTTAATGTACTTTGTTTTATTAAATGTATTTTTTTATTTCATAAATTATTGCACTTTTAATTTAAGTAATGAATGAAATCTTATCTTATCAATTCATTTTCTTCACATAATTGAACTTACCATTTTTAACCCAAAAGAAATAAATAGCCTAGTTGGTTTAGGAAATTTAGGATTCTTACGGTACAACAAGGTAAAATCACACACCAACACACACATTCAAGATGAAACATGTATAAATTAATCATCATCAAGAAAACATACTTGAACATTTGCAGGCAATTTTTGATGAAGCTCCCCAATACTTTTCTTAGCAACATCAGCATCCCTTGCAATAATGGAGGTACACCGGGGAAGGTCACCTAAAACAGCCATTGTTATCTCAATCTTATGGAGTTCAATGGCAAACTCAGATATAGACATTACCAGTCCATAACCAGCTCATTTTCATAATAACCGGAAACCAAAACCTCTTTCAGATATTTGTGCGGAGACAAGGGAATTCTTCTCAATTCTGGATTCTTGGAAGGTCCCCGCGTAAACTGGAAAAAATATCATATCAGTGGTAAGTTTCAGTATGATATATCATTATTAAAAAATAGCTACTACCAGATAGTAAACAATATAATCCGGATACAGTGTTGGATAAAGAACGTATACGAGTCTGACAGAATCAAACAACTGAGAGTACTTACATGTAAGTCAAGTCGACACAAGAATGGTGATGCCTTGACAAGGAAAACAACTCAATATTGAACTTACCAACTAGTCAAAGACAGATGTTTCAGATTTGAAAGTATAGGGACCTTGTTGAATACTTCTTTATCCTGTAAATAAAAAATATATTTAAAAAAAAAATTGGCTATGATAAGAGACAGAACTTGGAGCGAATGAAAATGCTATATAAAGATGCTCCTACTCACACTAAACAAACCAACATCCAAGGTCAGATGCTCCAACAGTGAAAGGTACTCAGCAAATTGGACAAAGACAAAATCTTTACTTTGCACGTAGGATAAACCCAAAGAATTGTTGTGTGGATACTCCACCTCTCCCCAATAGGAATAGGAATAAATGCAGAGATTAACGAGCTGTTTCGCACCTTTAACGAAAATATGAATCTCTGCCCCTCGATACATCCCACAACACTCTCCCTGCATACCCCATAATTCGTCCATCGCCATCCTCTACATTTAAAACAACCCACTTCTTTCATTATTCAATCTGAACCAAGCAAACATATCACATTCCACCTATAACACATACACACTCCAAGAAGCATTTAGTAGATATGGTGTATCAACAACGGTGAAGACTGAAGAGGATACAGTTCCAACCCCAATGTGTTCTCATTTACAACTATATAGGCTTTTTTCAATATTATTTTATATTACTTGTACAAAATTAAGTGGCCCCAATTTGAAATTTGTTGTATTCAATTATAGGTCAAAATAGATTATAAAAATCAGTGTGTAAGAGACAAATTTGATGGTCACAAGTTGTTAACATTTAGAGGAAGTTGAAGGGACCCTTAACCTGGGAGGAACTCACTCGGGCAGCATTGCAACGTTTTGGACCCACTGACTTTGACAACCCGTCTGAGTCCCTATCACACTTTAAAACAGACTACCACGGTGGCAGCCTATACCGAGTTATTCGAACAGCTTTCTAACCGCATCGATGGCCTACCAGAATCCTATTTAATCGGGTGTTATGTTGCCGGTTTGAAAGATGAAATACGGTACGAGGTTAAGCTTTAATAATCCAGAACCCTTACTGAAGCAATAGGACTCGCTCATTTGATTGAGAAGAAGAGTGGTACCCACAAAAAACCCACACCCACTAGCCGTTTCAGTTCTGCTAGCCCCTCTACTCGTACGCTACCGTCCAGCCGTGGGCTCTTGGGCCCTCATCCCAGTGCTCCGCCCCCTATTAATCCTACCGACACTGCACAACCAAGGTTTGAGGTTATGGTGGCTAATCGGGAGCGGCTCTTGTGTACTGGTCAAGTTCGAGACCTCACACTGAACATCCAAGGATATACTATTACGACCGACTATTACGTCGTTCTTGAAGCAGCATGTCAAGTGGTTCTTGGGGTCCAATGGTTAAAGATACACTAGGACCGGTCGAATTGGACTATCAAGTATCAACGTCTCACCCTACGGTTCAAGATAGGAGATTCAACTCATTTGTTGGAAGGAACCAAATAGCATCTAGGACCTTTAACAGAGGATTTGACTCAGAAAGAGTTGGCCCATCTCCAAGGCATGGGTTATCTATTCCAAATTGGGTTAAGTTGCAATATCACTCACCTGGACCGACCCACAGAGGCACAGAGAACCGAGAACTTCAACAACTGTTGGCAGAACTCCAAGGGGATTTTCAGCCCCCAACCACATACCACATTACCACTGCACCGTTCTTATGATCATCACATCATATTAAATCTGGAAACTGGACCACTGAGCATCTGCCCATATCCCCACCCATACTACCAAAAAGAGGAGATGGGTGTGATTCTCCCTAGCCACAACCCGTTTTCTTCCCTAGTTTTACTTGTAAAAAAGCATGATGACTCGTGGAGGTTTTATGTCGATTACCATGCATTGAACAACTTGATGAAGGATAAGTACCCAATTCCGATCATTGATGAGTTCCTTGATGAACTAAGAGGAGCTCGGGTTTTCTCAAAGTTGGATCTACGCTCGTGTTACCACCAAATTCGTGTTCGAGAAGAGGACATATCATCGGACCCATAAGGGTCATTATGAGTTTACCGCCATGCCATTTGGACTTACTAATGCTCCCGCCACCTTCCAAAGCCTCATGAACGACTTGTTTCGGCCTTTTCTAGGTGAGTTCATCTTGTATTTTTTAAATGATACTCATTTATTCAATGTCATGGTCAGTCCACCTTGATCTTCTCTGTCAAGTCCTATAAATATAGTCCAGTAACAAGTTGTTTGTCAAAGAGTCCAGGTGCTGGAATGGCCAGCCCCCAAGAGTGCAAAAGGAGTTCGGGGGTTTCTTGACCTGGCGGGTTACTACCGTAAGTTTGTTAAAGACTTTGGTACTTTAGCCGCCCCGCTAACTAAACTGTTGGAGAAAGAGGGATTTAAGTGGACAGAGTAAGCTCAACAAGCCTTCTTCCGTCTTAAGGAGGCAATAACTACTACTCCTGTTCTTCAGTTACCGGATTGGACTCACCCGTTTATTGTTGATTGTGATGCTAGTGGTGGGGGTCTAGGTGCCATACTAAACCAAGACAACAGACCTATTGCTTACTTTAGTGAAGCATTAAAAGGGAAAGCTTCCCAGCTATCAACATACGAAAAGCAGATTTTAGCGGTTGTTAAGGCTATCAAAATGTGGAGGCCTTTTCTGTTGGGTATACCGTTCAGTGTTCGAACCAATCACAAGGCGTTAAAGCACGTATTGGAACAACGAATTACCACCCCAGGGGTTCTTATTGGATTGGAATGAGGAGAACGATCATGACTTATATTCGGAAATGCTCCATATGCCAAAGATTCAAGGCTCATAACCTGAAACCAGCTGGATCGCTACATTTTATCGCCCTCCAGCACCCGTTCACTGCAGCCTCCATTGTTAAGGGTTTCGTTACCAATGCGGTTCGACTACATGGTATTCCATCTTTGATTGTTAGTGATGGGGACAAGATTTTTATGAGCACCTTTTGGCAAGATTATTAGTAGTAGTATTATTATTAGTATTATTATTATTATTATTGGGTTGTTGTTGTATTATTATTATTATTATTACTACTAGCTAAATCTGTGCAACATTTCTCGCCATATCATTTTAAGTTGCTTTGATTTCATATCCATGACACCTTCTGCTTGATCTATGTTCAAGAAGAAATAGCTCTTGATCTTTGTTGTTGTATTATTATTATTGTTATTACTGGGTTGTTGTTGTATTATTATTATTACTACTACTAGCTAAATCTGTGCAACATTTCTCGCCATATCATTTTAAGTTGCTTTGATTTCATATCCATGACACCTTATGCTTGATCTATGTTCAAGAAGAACTAGCTCTTGATCTTTGTTGTGAGTTTGAGGGTTTTGAGTTCAATTTCTGCAAAATATATTCAGTTGTTTGTTATTTAGTGCTCTTTGATCTGCATTGGTTTACAACACAAATGAGATATTAAAGGGGAAAAAACCAAACCTCTGCATCCCTAAGTTGTTTGATGTTTTTCCCAAGAAAGCACCATGGACTTTCAATCTCTTGAGCCATATTGTTGTCAGGTAGCTCAGGTTCCTAGAGCATTGTGGCAATTTGAATAGCACTATAAACACATACAAGACTCACGGAACTCTGCAAACTTGAAAACAAAATGAAACATATTTTTAATTTGTGCTTCTTGTTGTGTGTATATAGCATTTTTTAGTTTATGGACAGAGACGTTATTTATATGAAATATTCTGAGAGAGTTGAGGGACATGCAGGGTGTGTCACATCCTTCTCATAGTCTCATCTGTCTATTCAATCCCATCCACACACTGCATTGAATCACAATCATAGACAACAAAGAAATGGAAGTCAAAATACATTCATTACAAGCTCTATTCTTCATGAGAGATAACTGTTGTAATTCTTCTTCTTCTTGTTTTTGTTGAAAAACAGTCATGGATCATCATGATGTTGCAACTCAAGGGCAAATGGAGGGAGGTGAAGTTGTGAAACTAGTAAACTACACACTTTACGAGCAAGTGAGGACATCTATGCCAAGAAAAGGGTAGCTTAAAAATATGAACCTCCTTCGGCATGAGAAAAAAACAAGGTGAACACGAAACTGGACACAGTGAACAAGGCGCTATCTGTGCTTAAGAGGGCGGGTCGCGAAGAAAGACAGAAGAAGAGCTCTTTACTGGAAGCACAAAAGATGAACCTTTCACACGAAAAGACTACCCTACTGGAGGAAATAATTTTAATCGACCCTGAAGTTGAAAATGAAATGAGATGAAGTATAGACAACAGTCAATGACCAAATTGACATTGAGCTCCGTGAAATGATTGCACAATACGAGATGTGCCAGGTGAGCAACTTGCGGGAACTCAAGAGGCTTCAAAGGATTGGGATGCAGGTCTCGCCCATCCTTGATGAACACCAATAAAGAAAAGTAAGTCAATTAATTCGAAACGGAGAAAGCATAACATCAATTAATCTCCACCTCGCAAGTCCCCGCAGGTTGCTCACCCAGTGAACAAGGCGCAACTTGAGTTCCCGCAAGTTGCTCACCCGGCACACCCGGTATTATGCAATCATTTCACAAAGCTCAATGTCAATTTAGTCATTGACTGCAGTCAACTATCTATACTCTCTCATTTCATCTTCAACTTTAGGATCAACTAAAGACAATTCTTCCAATGGGACAGTCTTTTCTTGTGAAAGGTTCATGTTCTGTGCTTCCAGCAAAGAGATCTCCCATCTTTCTTCGCAACCCGCTCGCTTAAGCACAAATTGCGCCTTGTTCACCGTGTCCAGTTTTATGTTCACCTTGTTTTTTTCCTGACGGAGGAGGTTCACATTTCTAAGCCACTCTCTTTTCCCGGCATGGATGTTCTCACTTGCTAGCAAAGCGTGTAGTTGCAGTCTCACAACTTTACCTCCTTCCATTTGCTCTGGAGTTGCAACATCATGCTGATCAATGGTTGTTTTTCAACAAAGACAAGAATAAGAACAAAAGTTATCTCTCATGAAAAATAGAACTTGTAATGAATGTATTTTGACTTCCATTTTTTGTTGTTGTCACACAAACCAATGTAATGGGTAAAATGACACAATTGCCCTAGGACTGTCATGCATTCCTCAACGGGCCTAGCATATTCCCTCCGCCACCTAGCCTATGCCATCCGCCACCGCAAACTCCCAATCCACTGTCACCCCGATGTCCTTCAGAATCTGTACACTAGCCACTGACCAGCTCCTTCTAGTTTCAAAATGTGAAAACAAAAACCACAAAGAAACCAAACATTAGGTTTAGAGGAGAGAAACCACCCGACAGAAAACAAAGCCCCAATATGATTTCAGATCAAGAACATAATCAGGTTTATATTTCAAAACAGAACAAACCTAGATTTCAACCGACGTCAATTTCAGAATAGAAATTAGATCTAGATTTTAAAACAGAACAAAAGTCCCAATTTCAAGACAAAAACAAAATTAGAGAACAAAATTGACATGTCAGAGAAGACAGCCAGTGTTCTGAGATGAAAGAGAGACAAAGAAGACATCTACATCCGGCTTGTCTTCGAAAACATCACTCGGCCACCATCTTACTCCATTCATTAGTCAGAGACATTTAGCTCTAACAATATTGACATGTCAGAGAAGACAACCAAATGAATGATAGATGAAGGGGAAGAAAAATCACAGGGATTGGGTTTGAGGATAAAATTGCATACGTAGAGATATTTGAATAAGGGAGAAAGGGATTAAATGGTGAGGGTAAAAGAGACATTTCATGTAATTTTTCATACCTTCATAGAAAAATGGACGAAAAGGTTAAAATTTTGTGAACAAATACTACATAGTAATAGAGATATTAGTGTTCAAAAAATGTGAGTTAAAATCAATTTTGACGAGCGTTAACAAATTGATATGCACCGCATGAGTAATTTCTTTTAATCTGAGTCTTTATATCTTTAGATTTATCAACTATAGTTACTCCGGGTATAAGAATATTAAAATTGGTGTGTATTGATGTTTATTGTTCAAAGAGTGAAATGTCTCATTACATTAAGGAGTTGAACTATGGCTGTTGTAAGATAGTACAATGATAAACATAACCTTTATTAAATAATTAAAATACTTTGTTCTTTTAATATATAAAAAATCCACTCCATATAAAATTGTGTTTGACCTTTCACGGTCTATTTTGGCAAAACCTCAGTTTGGTAGAACCTCAATTTGCCACATGCTGCTTTTTCGCCTATTTTGTTTTCAACAGCTTGATGTGTTGTTGCTAGAGAGGACATCTAAAATAAATGTATCCCTAAGTCCCTTATCTATCTTCTCACTTTCCTTTTTTAACCGTCCCACTTGGTTCTTCTCGTTTCCTTATTTAGCAAATAAATTTTCCTACAGAGACTAATTTACCCTCCCTTTTTCTTTTCTTCTTGTTTGAGTTACCCCCCCCCTTTAGACTCCGACTCCCCCATTCAGCCCCCCACCCCCAGGCCCCCACTTTGCAAATTCAATTCTTTCTTATCTTCTTTGTCACTCGTTCTTCTTCTACGTAAAGACCCCCCCCCCCCGAGTTCTTTTTCGTCTTTGTCAAACCATCCTCCCCACCTTCCCATTTTTTCTTGCTCATCTTTGATGTAGAAAAAGAGATCTATGAGACGGTGAAGGAATTTGAATATATGTGCAGATCTGCTTTTAGATCTCTCGTCTTCAAGTAGCATCAAAGTGGTGGGGCCAAAGAACGGAGACGCAGCTTTCAGATTAGACAGTCCATCCATCTTTCAGATTGAGCGCCAGCAAAAAACCAACGACTAAGATTACAGATCGATGTCTGTTCGTCTATCTTTCAGATAAAGTGCCAGCGACGAAGTTTTCCCATCAATGCCTGTCTCCCCATCTTTCAGGTTGAGTGCCAGTGACAAGATCTTAAAAGGGGGAGGAGTTAACGAAGAAGAAATGTGGAAAATAACTGAAGAAGAAGAAATTTGTGGTCAATGGAGTGTGGGTGTGTGGGAGATGAAGAAGGTGGGAAGGATTGGAGGGGGAAAATTGTAAAGTCAAATTAATTACCACTTTAAATTAAAATCTGTGCTATATTGTTTTCAATAGGCTTGATGTGTTGTTGCTGGAGAGGACACCTAAAACAAATGTATCCCCTATATTATCCAACACGTGTCGCCTTTCTATTTTAGGACACTATTTGCGGGTCATAAAAATACTATGAAAACAGTCTTAAATCAGTAGGATGACACATTGATACTTTGAAAATCAATAAACATCAAGACAAGAAAGGGATTTTGGTACAGATGGAGTACAAAACCATGTTATCCAAATAATAGGGGAGAGTGTTGGATAAAAGAAAGATATACAGGTCTGACACAGTTAAACAACTAAAAAATACTTACATGTAAGTCGAGTCGATGCAACAATGGCGATGCCTTGACAAGGTAAATAACTCTACGCTAGGACAACTTACCGCCCCAAAGGGATCACGAGAGTCCCTACTACAACTTGTCAAACACAGATGTTTTAAATTGGAAAGTATAGGGACCTTGTTGAACACTTGATTTTCCTATGAATGAAAAAACAAAACAAACAAACAAACAAATCACGCTATAATAATTAATAAGAGAGAACTTCAATTGGATGAAAATGCTTTTTTAAGGTGCTTCCACTCACCTGAAACAAACCAACATCCAGCATCAGATGATGCTCCAACTGCTAAAGGTACTCGGCAAATTGGACAAATACAAAATCTTTACTTTGCACATAGGGTAAACCCAAACAATTATTGTGTGTATACTCCATCTCTCCCCAATAGGAACAGGAAAACATGCAGAGGTTAACAAGCTGTTTTGCACCCTTGACGAAAATATGAATCTTGGCCCCTCAATACAAGAAAGAAATTAAACAAGATTTAAAGCAAATATTTCCACTTTCCCCACATTGTAACAATGGTATATCTCTAAGCAATTCAATTTCACGTGAGGAAGAGCGTGTTATACATATGCTAGCTTGTCGCTCTCAAGCAAATGTAAGCGCTCGAGAGAATGGCTTACAAGCGTTCATTTCTAAGAAACCATTTTGAACATTAAGGGAGGATATAGGGATGGAGGGAAAACAATGATCCATTTTCACTGAGAACTGCACCCTACCCTTCGTTCTATACTTCTATCGAACAGCTCAGGTGGGACTGAATATTTCTTCATGCCTCTATGACATACAAATAAATAGGGTGAGAAGTTTAATTCAAGCTTAGAACCCCCAATGGCAATTGCAAAAGCAACCCAAAGATCATTATGACAACGAGAACTTTCGTGTAACGGGTAATGGATGCAAAACTCAAGCGGCCCTTGACCCTGGTCAAAACCTTGGCACTTGGTTGACAATTTCTATAAATCTATCCTTGTAAACATCAAGTAATTTATGGTTCCGAATAAGATTTTGATAGTGCATGTCTTCATGTTGCAAAACATATTCCAATCCAAAATAGAGGATACAGAGACATGTCCATAAATATCACCATCTTCGAGAAAGGATGCTTGTGGCAACTGCTTCCTTGAAAGTCAACAGTGATTAAGCTATTAAAAACTTAAGTTCTTCAACAAATCTACAAATCTAGAAAACATTACTCCACAAAGAATGATATTTTTTATCCCTAGAAAAGTAATCCTATAAGAAGAAGAAGTTAGCGCTGGACAAAGTAAGATAAAATTAAGTAAAAAAAAAATACCTTGACTTTTCTTCTCTGCGCTAGGTGCTTCCACAGTAGCTAGTCAGCCAGAGTCAAAGAGGACTTTTGGAAGAAGTCCATCGAGTCCTTTGAACACAGAGAAACCCAAAAAAATCCACATGCAAAACAAAAAATTCCATACACAAATATTATGAGTTACAAAAAAAAGATGGGTCTTTGAATAAAATCAGAGAAACTTTTATGCAATGCTCCATAAAAAAGGGAAAAAAAACTTATTATTGAACCATACCAAGGCCTTTTTATGGCATTTACTGTATGAAATCGCAGAACCTGACCACTATTGAACCAAGCCTGTTAAAGAAATGAAGCAGTGAAACGTGACCTAGACGTACCCTCCTTCTCTAAGAGGCAATTTTTCAAACACGTATTGAGCATTGGTCAAGTAATCTAGATTGCAAAACAACACCATTTTTTGAAGTAAAAAAAAAGAATTATGATTGTGTAAATCTGTAAAATGAAAGATAAAGAAGAAGAAGAAGACCTGTAGCTGCTGGTTTTGCTGGGCCAAACTCCGTTCTCGTCGGATTCCATCGCCGGGGTTAGGGTCAAAGCCCTGACCACCTCGTATGGTGGCTTATGACGAAAAGCAGGTGATGCTCCCCTGCGATTTCCGATTAGATATGGAGATAGAATTACCCATCGATGAATTCAAAGAAAAGAGACCAGATTTAAGAAGTAAATAGAACATTTGAATCCAAGAAAAAAACTTACCGGTCGCTAAACTAAAAGCAAAGAGACCCGCGAACTGATGAAACCCTAGATCCAGAAGAACCGCGGCGGACTCCTATGGAAGAGGACAACAGCTAAGATCTTAAAAAAAAAAAGAATCTAAGTTAAGTAATTGGAGGTATTGGAGCTATGTAAAGATACGTAAAGTAAGTAATGAGTTAAAAAATTGTATTTGGATGTTTATTAGGTAATGCGAGGTAAGAAAATAATAAAATTACTAAAATATCCGGTTGTTTTTCTTTATTTGTTTAGGATGTATTTATATGAAATTATCTTTCAGGTCAAAAGATTTATTTAAATTAAAGAAAAAATTAGTATAGACTAAATGCATAAAATGAATCTGAAATAGAATTATAGAAAAAATTAGTATAGACTAAAAAAATGCACAATTATAGAGAAAAAACCGGGGAAAAAAACCCAGAAAAAAGCACAAAAAAAAGAATAGAAAAAAACCAAAAAAAACAGAAAAAAAGATGAGAAATGAAAACTGAAAAAAAGGGAAACAAAAAAAACGAAAACTGAAAAAAAGTGAAAGAAAGCTGGAAACTGACAAAAAGTGCAAATTGTAATATGCAGAGGAAATTAAAATCAAGAAATTGAAATTTGAAAAAGTGAAAATTGAGAGCAAAACGAGAAAAGTGAAAAAAACAATCTGGAAATTGAAAAAAAAGTGAAAATTGAAGTGCAAAAAAAAAGTGAGGAGATGGCTATAGAAATTGAAGAGTATAGCAGAACAAAAAAAGTACGGAGTATGTAAAGCTTATCTGAATTGAGCAGCGAAGGAGCAGATGGCGATCGAAATTGAAACAAAAAAAATTAATTACGCAGCGGAATTGAAATTTAAGGCGGAGCAGAGCAGATCGAAAAAAAAAGTGATTATTGAACCAGAAGAAGATGACGATTAGAATACCTTTGGCGATAGGAACCGGAAGAAGATGTGGGAAGATGCCGATTGATTTTCGTGCGATTGGGTGAAGGGTAGCGGATAGTTGATTACCTAGATGTTTGGCCAAATTGGCAGTCATCCAAAATACACTGTTCAGAGGTAACCCTATCTCCCCCTACCTCTTTTTACCTATTTCAATTTTTGTTACCAGACAAAGGTAGAAAATTACCTCTTTTTACCTATTTCAATTTTTGTTACCAGACAAAGGTAGAAAATTTAATATACATCTCTCTACTTGCCCTACCTCCAAACTAAACATAGTGTAAGTGTAAGCTTTGTAGATGATTTTCGGAGTGTACGGCAGAAGCTTTTCCTAGAAGCGTGCAGCTTAAATTTGGAGTAGTATTTGCATTTTCCAGCGGACTCCAGAAGAGCATCATTTTCCAGCCTCTTCATATGACAGGCCCATTAGCCAGTGACCCTGCCCAATATTTTGGGCGGGAACATGGTTTATTTTTCCCTTCTATCATTGTATATATCTTATCTTACTATATATACAATGCTAAGAGGGCATTGTGAACAGTGTTCCCGCTCTTTTTGCTGCTACAGTGTGGGCCGGCTGGGCTGCCTACTATTGGGCCGAAAATGAGTCCAGTATTGACACTATTTTTAGGGTCTAATGTATGCTAGGTGTGAGACACAATAAAGTAAACAAATCACTTTATTGAGCCACGTGATACATCAAGATTAAGCCACTCTTTACATCAAATCAAGAACTTAAAAAGATTTACACAATCTAAGCATTTAATGTGCTTTCAAATACTTGATTCACAAAGCCATTATATATTCACTATGCCTCAATACTTTTGAATGTAACACCAATTCCTTCTTCCACCATATTTGAGTTCTTTTGCTTCTTTGAGATGGCCGAAAATTCTCAAAGAAATTATATGACAATGTTTACTCCGATTTCCGAGCTTGACAACAACCGTGCAACTTGGATTCTCAAGTTAAGGGCTATTCGTGTCTACTTTGTTCTAAGGTGGGCGAGAGGCGGAGATTCTATGGAGATCGTCTTTCACGATGAGCATGTATTGTATTCACGAACTTATTACATTTTTTTATCAATTGCATTACTTACATTGTATCACTCAAATTGCAAATGTGTCACTCAAATACTCATAAAATCTACCTTTTCTATAGGGAACGAGGATTCATGCACATCTCAACCGCCCGGAAAAAAAGAAGTTTGAAAACCAAATCACCGAGGATGGTGTTTATGCCATTCGAAATGTGCATGTTCACGACAACTATCAAAGTTTGAAAACAACCGCAAATGATAAGCTCTTGGGTTTTTTCAGATATACTGAAGTGAAAACTTTGAATCGGAGTGATTTTCCACGGATCATGTTTGATTTAAAACCATTTCCAGTTCTTCAAAGCCAACCATGTTTGAATGATCAAGTTTTGATTGGTATTATTTTATAGAGAAAAATTTTAAAACTTCTTCATTTCTTTTTCAAAGGTTAAGCATAATTATTTCTTTAAAATTCGTATAAATGAAACAATAAATGAATCTGCCACCACACGTTTTTTAATATCAATATGGGGATTTGATATCTCTCTCAACTATTGATCATTCTTCGCCACTCACTACCATTATCACTGCCAACCACTCCCGTTGTCAGTCACCCTTTCCTATCACTAATTAAATCCTAAATTTAAATCTCTCCAAATAAAATCATTTCAGATTACAAAGTCCATATCATTTCTCTGAGTTTTCATAACTCACATCTTATAATATATCCAAAATTCACCAAATTCATATTTTTATGATATATTTAAATCGAAGCAGTCAATTTAATTATATTTATTAAAATATGAGAATATTAGAAAATAAATTGTTAAAGCACGCTTTTAAGTTGCTGAGATAACATATTTATTTTGTATTCAATAGTTTGGTTTAGATTTGCATTTAATTTAGACACATTTTTGATGTCAACAATTGTGTCTTTTATCAAATTGCATTTTCAATTCTCAAATTTTGATTATATTATATTCGTAAGAAATTTGAGAACCAGATATATGTAATATGAATAAATACACAATTTAGGGTTTAGAAATTGCATCAGATGTAATTAGAAATACATGACTAATATGTTGAGTATGAAATAAATGTATTATCTCATCTAAGTAGAAGTTCTAATTACTTTAAGGACTATTTTCAAATTAATATATTTTGTAGGGATGACTTTATCAAAAAATATTTTACAGGGACTAAAAAAATTTCTTATTTTATAGGGTATGAAAACATATTTAAACCTATTTTTATTATATTATAAAAGACAAATGATTAAAACAAAATATATCATTGGGACTTATTATATTACACTAACATTATTTATGATTTTATTATCATTAAGTACATTTAATTAAGAAAGAGAGATATTTATTTTTCATTAGAATATTGTTTTAATTTTTTTTCATTTCATTTATAATAATAGTTTTTATGAATATATAATCTACTCTCTTTATATTTAGAAAAAATTCATATTTCTTTATGTTATGATTAAGAGAAGTTAGCTTTATTACATTTATTTAAATATTGATGTAAAATAACAAATACTTCTTAATCCCTATATTAAAATTATATACGGATATATATTAAGTGTTTAAACCATACGGAGTATTACTTAGCAAGATTATTTAATTTGACTTTTGTACTTTATCTTTCTAATTTGACCTATTATTTTAATCAAAGAAGGTTTGCACTGTAACTTACCATATTTAAGATATAACTTAACATTTATAAATTTATATTAGGTGATAATTCACTATATATATTCATGAAAATAAAAAGACGGATGAAGTATGGCTCGATTCTCTTTTCTTCATTTTAGCAATCAAAGAAATTTAACGAAATGATATTCTTAGCGATGAAGCGATATAACATGGACTTTCACAAAAAAATATTTCTATAAGGAAAATTAAGATCCGGAGGTCGAGAAACGCGTGAAGATCTATGACAATTAAAATTTAGATGAAAGGATAATCAGTAATTTAAGGAGAAGTACGAAGAATATCTAATGTGCAGAAACGAATAAAGGAAATATAATTTTTAAATTGTAACTCTTTGTATTTTATAAAACATTATGTATTGACCAAAATACTTCACACACTTAAATGTTTTCAAAATTTCATTAAAATCATATAATCATTATATTTTTAATGTATTGTAAAATGTATATTTCTTATCATATGATTGTTAATTTATGTTTTCATACTTTTAATAATACAAGAAAAAAGAGTCAATTTTTAATTAGTGCAAAGGGTCAAGGAGAGGAAGAATCACATTAATGCATCATAAAAATTAAAATCATATATTTCCGTTAATGCAAATTAATCTCGCGGAGAAGAATCATGATTTTTTTATATTAAAACTACAAGATCGGAAATCTAAGTTTGTTAAATAAATGCGGGGGAGAAGAATAATAAAATCTCCAATGTTTTTGTCGTATATTTTTTGAATTTATGGATGAGAAGAATTATATATTTGTAATAATTTAGTAAACCTAGATTTTTTGTGTGTCTGTGTGTATGTATGTATGTATATGTGTGTGTGTGTGTGAAATTTAAATGGTATATAACATAAAAAATCAAGTTGTTTAAATATTTGATAATGTATAATAAAAAATAATTTCGTTCCACCCGTGCATGGCACGGGTCAGAATACTAGTTCTGTTAAAATTCTAACTTATCACGCTAACTGACGCATGATCAATGACACCATGTTTTAGTTTTTATTTCAAATAACGTGCTAACTTAGCATTTCATTTCACAAAAATTACATAAGGACTAGTTTGGTTTGGTTCACATCTCCTAGTTAGGATCTGTTCGTTTTGGATGTAAAGATAAAGTTGAAACGAGTTTAAAAAGTTAGAAATTGGAAGAAACTATAAGAAGTTAGAAAAATCTAGAACAAATTGAAAAGAGTTGGAAATACATTGAAAGTAAAAACTAAGTATTTATATGCTGGAAAAAAAGATGAATATTAGAAGAAACGAGAAGAAATTAGAATAGTTAGGAATAATTGAAAGAAACTGAAAAATAGAAGAAACTGAAAAAAACTAGATTTTTATAAAATGTTGATATAAAAGGAAAAACAAAGGAGAAAATATTGATATAAAATGTTTCTTCTTTCAATAGATATACATAATTAATTTGAGTTTTACTTAAAGATGTCTATATGTGATTTTGCCATTGAACTCCAACAGATTGAGATTTAACAACAACATATTTGGCCAACTTTTCCTGGTGCCTTACCTCCCTCCAATATTAATCTAAATTGACCCGAGAATAATATCAATATTTTAAATTAAAAATTATTAATTATACTACACTCTTTATTCCTAATTAACTGACATGTACACTATTTACGTGATCAAGTTTTATCCACTCTATTTATCTATTTTGAATATAATAATAATAATAATAATATAATAATAATAATAATAACAACAACAACAACAACGACAACAATAACTATTATAATAAGAATATTATATAAATACACTTAGGTAAAATTTTGAAGTATTTTTTACAATAATGCTCCAATTTTTAAAACTATACTAAATTACACAACACTCTACACATAATACAAATATTAGCTTCATCATATGTATGCAATGTTGGTATCCATGTAATATAATTTTGTATAAGACTAATAATCAAAGCTAAATTTAATTTATTAAAAATATTAAACTGGACAAATACACGAGCACGAAACATTTTTAGAATATATCGAGAAGGGATATTCGCGCAAATGCTCAAACAGTGCCATTTAAGACGGGAACATATTTCTGGGCCTTCTCGTCAATCCAGGCCCGCATATCAGCCAAAACCCGGGCCGCGTCCTCATCGGGCTCACCCTGCACCAGCGAATGATAAAGCCCATCGTACAGCTTCAGCGACTTGTCCACGCTGCTAGCTTTGTTGTACAGCATCTCGGAGCCGGACGGGCACGTGACGCCGTCAGCGGTGCCGTGGAGGGTCAGAAACGGCGCTGTAACTCGGTGGAAGTTGTTCTGGACGTAATCCGTTTGCCGCGCGATCTCCCTCATCGTCCCCACTCTGGGCTTTCCGGTGTACCTTCTTGGGTTCCCGGCGATCACTTTTAGCTTCTTCGGATCGCGTATGGCTTTGCCCACCAATTTGTTGTCCGGCATTGCGGCCCATGTGTCCGCCAGCCCAAATAATAGCCCGTACATGAACAAGTGTGGCTTCGCAAAAGAAAAAAAATTACTCGTAGGAAAATAATTGCTCCTAATCCCGTATGCTACTTTAAAATAAAGGAAAAATTAAGATTAACACTCCAAGAAATGGTAATTTTATGTTAATATTTCGAAATTCAATCATTTACATCACTGCTCTAGAAATTATTTAATTCCACGCCAATACTTAAGAATGCCAACTAAACTGAATATATGGCATTTTAAATGGTGAAGACATAATTATTAAGTATGACTTAATTTGTCCAAAAAAAATTGTATTGATAATTAATTATAAAAATATAAAACACCTTGAATTAAATTTTGGGATAAATTTAAAAGAAATTGCCTTAAATATGATTAAAACGTAGAAAAAAGTTTCAAAAAAGGATGTTTTTTTTCAGAAATAGAATTTTACATTGTGGTAATGTGGTTGTAATTTGACACTGTACATGCGCACATTATTATACTTTTTTGCTAATGTATATATTTGGTAATGTCTTTTTGAAGTCTTATTTTGCTTTGATCTTTAGATTCAACTTTTATCCTAAATTAAATTAAGATTAAATTTAATTAACCATTTGTTTAGGTGTGGACAGATTGCACGATAGTAGTTGAACCATCGGTCTAACAAATTGACTTAAGACACAATCCAACGTGGTGGGGTATACCTTGGAGGGCTTCATGGACTCGGGTATGACAAAAAGCGGGGCGGAGAAAATCAGTCCAGTCCACGTGTCAGGCTCTGATTGGAGGTACATGAGCATGGTGACGAGCCCACCCATGGATTCCCCGAACAGAAACGCCGGCAGGTTCTTATACTCTTCCCCGCACCTAACGCTCCTAAAAAAGCTCAGAGAAGCCGACGCCACCTTCTCCATCTCCCCCATGTAGCACCGGATCCCGTCGGAGCGGCCGTGTCCGAGCAGATCGGCGGCGAACACGGCGTACCCCCACGACGCGTAGTTTATGCAGATCTCCTGGAAGCACCACCCGGTGTCCGATCCGTAGCCGTGCGTCATGAAAACCGTCCCCTTCACCTCCCGGATCGCCTCCGCCGGCAGGAACGACTGCGTGAACAGCCTCCCGCCGGGAGAATCGAAGTACGACTGCGTGTTGCGCACTCCGCGGGAGGCGTAGAACTCCTCCGCCGGCGTTTCGCCCCAGTAATTCGTAGGAGGAACGGCGGGCTGCGGTGGCACTTCCATCGGCATCGGTGATTGCGATTGCCGAATTTGGACGCCGGAGGTAGTTAGGGAGCAAGAGATGGTGGTGGGGTTGAAATTAGGACGACGTCGGGACGAATGCGGAGGAGGATAGTGTGGGATTTACACGGAGTATATATTTGTGGAGGGGCATTAAAGGAAAGTTGATTTCTCAACAGAAAATACTTTCATGAAGATAATTTGTTTTTTACAGCCGTGTTAGGTGGGGAGTAAAAAACTTGCAGCTCATTCCTTTATATGCATTGTGAAAACACATTTCCTCCATAATACCAACCCGAATTGGAGAGAAGGGGGTTGGGGTTATCAGGATAGGGAGACAGAGTAGCCTTAATCTGTCTGGATTTAATTTGGAGAGAAACAGAGTTGGCTACTCCGCATGGAAAATTAAATTTAATTAATAAATGGAAACAGAGTTAGCTACTCCGTATGAGAAATAAAAAACCTAAGATCGAGTTGGCTACTCCATTTTATTTAAAATTTTCGAGTAGAATTGGAGTAGTCAAATCCGTATTGCACTGTCAGGAAAAAAATGTCTGACTTACACTGTCAAGAATGAATTTTTTTTACATATGTTGGTTGTTAGCTCTGTTAGGTGTACCTGGCGTGTTGTTAACTCAGTCTAAAGTTTAGTGCACAAAAATTATTAATCCAACGTTTTTAAATATTACGGAGCATTCTCTTTGTCCAAAAATTATCTTTCCGTCTACTATTCACATGGTCCAATTTTATTCACTTTGTTGACTTATTCTCAATATTCATTTGATAAAATAATATAATCATGTCACCTCTAGTTTTGTAGATCTTTTGATGTGGTTTTTTAATGTCATTTTTATTTTTTAATTTCACACTATTTTTCATTTAAAATTATTGGAAAATAATTTCAGTCAAACATCGTAACGTGTAACGGGAATATAACTTTTTTGGACATGGAAGTAAAAGAGTGTTAATGTGATTTTTATAATTCAAGAAAGTTGGAGGCAATTTCTGACAAATTCGTAGATAAAAGACATTGAAAACTCCTTTTTAAGGGCAAATTAGGGTTTTGCTTTTGGTTAATCTCTCATTTTAGAAAATGAGAAGAAAGTTTTCCAACGACCCAAAAAGAATAGTACTCCGTACAAAGTAAAATTTGCACTAAATAGGACTAAAACATAATGACTTTCCTACTCTAAGACTTAAACTTTTGTATTACCTAAATATGACTTATTAATGTCTTAGGCTTTGTTTGGTAACAGCGTCTTTGATTAGCGTTAGCGTTTTGGATAAAATTTTAACGGTACAGATTAATTCTGGAAACGCTAACGCTAAAGGCTACCGTCGGATAGCTTTTTCAAAACGCTAACGCTAATCTCTGAAGCTGATGTCAAACGGGGCCTTAGTGTGAGCAATAATGTCCAGTATTGATGGACATTTACTTGAATAATGACTAATTCATAATGACCAAAAATCCTACATTGGGAAATAAAAACATATGGTCCTATATTGGGAAAGTCATTATGTTTTAGTCATATTTAAGTAAATTACTCCAAACAAAACAAAGAAAATAAAGAGAATAGTTATTGCAAGTATTGATTAGAGAGTAGTGAGAGTACTTTGTAAAAGGGAAACTAAATACTCCCTCCGTCTGGAAATATTCTTCCCACTTTTTTTTTTGGTCCGTTTGGATATATTATTCTCATTTCCTTTTTTAGTATACATTTTAAGGGTAAATATCAATAATACCCTTATATTTATCACAAATCTATTTTTTAGTACTTTTTTAATAATAAAAAGAGATTTAAAAGTTTATAGTATGCGCATTTTTGAAATTTTTGCATTTTTTACTATTCATTAATAAGCGTGACAAGTCAACACGGGAAGAATATTTCCGAAAGAAGGGAGTAATTAAAAAGAATTAAGCATATTATTATTATTATTATTATTATTATTATTATTATTATTATTATTATTATTATTATTATTATTATGACTACTAATAAGTAATACGGAGTAACTCTATTAAAATTGTAATACCTACTTATATGGTTATAGTTCCCTGTCATAAAATTGATTTCACATTTTGATTTTTATGGTCAAATTTTTTAAATTTTGATCGCATATTACTAAATAAATATATTGGTTTCATATAAAAAATGATATTAATTGATTCTTTTTAAAACACAGTTATTGATATTTTACATAATATTACATAATATTAATAGATTCATGTTTAAATAGAGATGGTAAGAATGTTGCACGGGAGATTGTAAAAAATCTAATAAAAAATTAATTTTAAGAGAGATAGATTGCAAATTTCCTCAATCTATTCAAAGTATTTTTTTCCCCAAAAAATTAAAATATTGATAATTAGTGCCTATGTTGGAGTAAAAAATAAAAAAAATAATTACGGAGCAAAAAGAATGAAGCACGTGGTTGGTCTTTGCCCATCGGTTTAAAGACAGTTGGAGAGAAAACGTCATGGGGTTAGGATCGTAATTTTAGTAGAAGCGGGAGTTGGTGGATATCTTTTTCAGCATGGGACCTATTGGCTGCCGTTCACACTAGAGGTGTTCAAAAATATTCAATCCAAAATATCCGTTCACGATCCGGACAGATCTGATCCGAAAAATTGATATCCGATCCGGTATTTTAGTTTTTAGATATTTCAGATTGGATACCCGAGACAAATCGGATCAGATATGGATTCAATTTCTGAAATTTTTCGGATAATCAGATATCTGATTTTTTTCTCTATATGTTTAATGGAATTTTATAAATAAATATTATGACTATATGTTTAATGCAATTCTATGTTGGTTTTGGAACTCAAGCATTTTAGTTGCATTAGTATTTTGGAACTTTTTGTTTTATTAATGTTTTTTTTGGTTTATTTAGGTAAATTTACCAAAGTTACTCGCAATTTGAATTAGGTATGATTTTTTAATAGGCCATTACCTAGTGGTGGAATTTTGTTTTTAGTAAATCTATATTGAATTTGATATTGTGGGTTGATTTTACTATTTTGCCTGTTTTTTTTATAAATTTTGGCTAAAAAGTCAACTTTTCGGATAATCTAGTGATCCGATCTGAAAATTCGAATATCCAAATTTCGGTTATCCAAATATTTTCGGATCGAATAGGGGTGGGCGCGGTCCGTGATACTACCGGAACCTATCACGGACTGCTATTATTCAAACGGTTCGGTATCGGTACAGGATGAACTCCAAAACCATTCGGTACCATTCCATTTTGAAACGGAACGGTACAATACCATACCCATGCTCAAACCGTGCCAAAAAATGAACGTATATTACTTAAAGAATATTGAACTTAATGTATAAATTTGTATAAAAAAGAACAAGAATGTTAAATAAAAGTATTGAATTAAAATTTAAACGGATCATAAACATAAAGAATACTCCGTAAAAGATAACGAGTCCAAAGTTAAAATTTTTTTTTCTAATTCATATAATAATATCGGAACACTAATAACTAAAAAAAATAATGCCAATAGTAATAATAAATATAATAACAACAATAATAATGAGAGTGTTTAAAAATGAATAATAAAATACGAAGTACTTTATACACGGTATTACGGTAAGATGAAAGAGACAAATATTCCATAATTATTTGATATACGTACTCCGTATATAAGTTGGACGGTTCGGTCCGTGATGATCGGTTCTAAATATTTGTATCACGGTCCTGTCCCATTTGGTATCGGTTGTTTCGGTTCGTGATGAAAAAAATCAATCCCGTTTGAAAACACTATAAACGGTTCGATACCATTACTGTCCGGTATGGTATCATGTTAGTTCGGTTTTTTGCCCACCCCTAGGATCGGATATGGAATGAGTTTTACATGATCCAAAATTTTCGGATATCTGAATTTTCAGATCGGACCGAATCGATCCGATTGAACACCCCAAGTTCACACTCCACATTTCCATACACCATTGAGAAATGGCAAACTAATAATAAATCCGTCCCCAATTTGATTACAAATTAGTGTCAACGACGAAGAATATTTTATTTTTTTGAAATTATCTTATTTAAAAATTGGTATATCGATAAAAAATAAAAATTATATATTAAGAAACTACGTCAAACGTTCTACAAAATAAAAGATGACAATAATATTTTATTTGATCAAATATTTAATAAAATTGCGTAAACAAACAAAAATTATCGAGAGAAGAAAAAAAATTGTAATCTAATTGGGGATAGAGGGAGCACTTTTTTTCCGAGTGTTACCAGACCCGAATCTAATTGGGGACAGAGGGAGCACTTATGGAGTATCACTTATTCTTTTTTAAAACAAATCACATCAGATCAAAACAAATCAAAAACTTTAATTGGAATATGTTGAGCTCTGATAAGATCAGACTAGACTAGAAAAATTCATAGATCAGATTAGAAATTTATATTAAATTAAATCAGACCTTAATAAATTCATATTACAATTAGGACAAACTCTTATTAGCCTTCATTTTAAAAGAGAGATAATTTGATATCTCTATAATACAATTCTCTAAGGATCTGTTTGGTATATGAAATTGACTGAATTGGAATTGAAATTCCACGAGATTCAATTCCATAGAATTGAATTATGCCGATTCCAATTTATTTTTTGCACTATCAATTCCAAAGCTACATAATTTTTGTGCTACCAAACACCAAAATTGGAATTAAAGTTCTCAATATCAATTCCATAGTTTGAATTCCGTATACCAAACCGGGCCTAAATAAAAAAAATCATGATTCTACACTTGCCTAGCACATGGGAAAAGAGCTTTGTTCCTTGACTAACCAACCCGAACCATCATCACTTCCATCCCATAATTGAATTGAACTTAACATTTCAGCAATAACCCAAAAGAAATAAATAGCCTAATGGGTTTAGGAAAATTAGGATTCTTATGGTACAACAGGGTAAAATCACACACCAACATACACATTCAAGATAAAACATGTATAAATTAATCATCATCAAGAAAGCATACTTGAACATTTGCAGGCAATTTTTGATGAAGCTCCCCAATACTTTTCTTAGCAACATCAGCATCCCTTACAATAATGGGGGGACACCGGGAAAGATCACCTAAAAATGCCATTGTTATCTCAATCTTTTGGAGTTCAATGGCAAACTCAGATATAGACATTATCAAGTCCATAACCAGCTCATTGCCATAAAAACCGGAAACCAAAACCTCTTTCAGATATTTGTGCGGAGACATGGGAATTCTTCTCAATTCTGGATTCTTGGAAGCTGGCCGCGCAAACTGGGAAAAAAATTTCATATCAGTGGACATTTTCAGTATGATATATCATTATTTATTTATAAAAAAAAAAGAAGAAGCTACTACCGGACAATAAACAATGTTATCCGGATACTAGGGGTGAGTGTTGGATAAAGGTATACGAGTCTAACAGAGTCAAACAACTGAGAATACTTACATGTAAGTCGAGTCGACACAAGCATGGTGATGCCTTGACAAGGCAAACAACTGTACGATAGCAACTTACCACCCCAAAGGGGCCTTCAAAATCATTGTTACTAGTCAAAGACAGATGTTTCAGATTTGAAAGTATAGGGACCTTGTTGAATACTTCTTTATCCTGTAAATAAAAAATATATTTAAAAAAAAACAAATCCGTCTATGATAAGAGACAGAACTTGGAGCGAATGAAAATGCTTTATGAAGAAGCTCCCACTCACATTAAACAAACCAACATCCAAGGTCAAATGCTCCAACTGTGAAAGGTACTCAGCAAATTGGACAAAAACAAAATCTTTACTTTGCACGTAGGGTAAACCCAAACAATTGTTGTGTGGATACTCCATCTCTCCCCAATAGGAATATGAATACATGCAGAGATTAACGAGCTGTTTCGCACCCTTAACGAAAATATGAATCTTGGCCCCTCGATACAAGAAAGAAACAAGATTTGGAGCAAATATTTCAACTTTCTCCACATTGTAACAATGGTATATCTCCAAGAAATTCAATTTCGTGTGAGGAAGAGTGTGTTTTACACTAACTAGCTTGTTGCTCTTAAGCAAATGTAAGCGCTCGAGAGATGTGCAGCTAGTTAAAATGGCTTCAAAGTGTTCGTCTGTAAGGTCTACATATTTCAAGGAGAGCTCTTTAAGAGACTTGAAACCATTTCGAACATTGAGGGAGGATGTAGGAATGGAGAGAAAACAACGATCCAATTGCACAAACAACTGCTCCATGCCATTCGTTCTACCAAACAGGTCAGGTGGGATGGAATAATTCTTCCAACCTCTAGGACAATTGGATAAATAGGGGGAGAGGTTTAATTCAAGCTTATAAACTCCAACGGCAATTGCAAAAGCAACCCAGCGATCAATATGGCAACTAGAGCTTTGTTCTAACGGGTAATGGATGCCAAACTCTTGCAGCCCTTGACCCTTTCGAAACCTTGGCACTTGGTTGACCATTTCTATAAATCTATCCTTGTAAACTTCAAGTAATTTACAGTGCCGAATAAAATTTCGGTAGTGGATGTCTTCATGTTGCAAAACATATCCGAATCTAAAATCGAGGATAGGGAGGGATGCCCATAAATATCGCCATCTTCGAGAAAGGATGCTGGTGGCAACTGCTTCCTTGAAAGTCAACAGTGATAAAATCATTAAAAGAATATCATCCAGGAATGTGCTAATCCTATCTTCCAATTCCATCCTTCTGCAGCCCTGATTATTATTCTGTATTTGGGGGAAAAACCTATACACATGAGGCAATATAACTGGGTAATAAGATGCATGCATGTCATAATAAATTTATGAATCCAAGTCGAGGTAGAACTGATAAAACTTGAAGAAAAAAATTAATTATAGTTCTAATAGAAACCAACTACGAGAAAATACCAGACCACCACTCACCAGTGTTAGATTTGAAGGGGGGGAAAAAAAGAAAAATTAAGACCAGCATAGTGTTTAAGTCAATGTGTAAGCACTCCACCTATCTGAAAGTGACTTTCTAAAACTTATAATATATCTAGATGATTTGGCCCCATACAAGTCAATGCTTGTAAAAAATTAGCATCTCCGTCCTCCGATATGGGCGTAAGAAGCATGACTGGACTCCAAAACAAACAAACATAGAAGGAAGAGTTAATTACTAATAGTAAGACAATTAGAGGGGGGTTTGGGCCTATTTTCTAATATATAATTAGAACCGACCCCTAAACCAGCCTGTTTGAAATGGGTCAATTCCATGGGTCCAGCTGAGAAACCGAAAGGTCAAACAACCACCCTGTTGACCCAACCAACCTCATACCATGATATCCAAAAGTCTTTTATCTTGTTATTTAACTCAAAATAAAGTCTTCTCCTATCATTTCAACCCTTGGCCGAAAATGAGAAAGAAAAGAGACAAATAATAGCTTAGTTTTCCCTTTCCACCACATCAACCACAAAAATTAACACCTAAAAGGGGAAAGAAATACATGGTTTTGATAACTTTTGACTTAGGAAACACCTTTAAGATATTCCTCCTTAATTTAAGGGAATCGTCTTTTAATTTTCCTTAACACTGTGTTTGGTTCAAGGAATTTGAAAGGGAAAGGGAAAGGAAAAGAAAATGAAATGGAAAACAGTTTTTTTTGTTTGGTCGGAGAGGAAAAGAAAAGAAAAATGGAAGGAAAAAAAATGAGAGGACAAAATATACTAAGAGAAGGGAAAACCAAATTCCTCCTACTTTGGTGAGGAAAATGATAGAAAACCATTATCTTTTCTTTTCCTTCCCAAATTCCTTTAACCAAACATAGTGTAAATGTGGCGTGTGATTTCTCAACAAGGTCTTCATCTTTTATTTGTGTTTTCTTTATCAAATATTTAGCTAAACTCTCCTTATGGATATGAGCTAACTGCTAAGAGTGACGTGTCATTTATCTTAAAGTCCTCAACTTTACTGTGTTTTCTTCACCTAAATAAGCTATAATCCTCATGTGATATTACCCTCGAAAGTGGCGTATAATTAGTCATGGTTTAGCCCACCATTTGTTTTAGTTTATCTACATTTAATCATTGTAATATTGTGTGTTTTATGGCATATATATTTCGGCCATAGCCACTTTAATATGACATCTTAAATCATGAATTAAAATCCATTTGTGTTTCTCTTTGAATAAATGCTCTGTATAGGTGTGATGCTTATTCAAACAATTTCTAAAAGAAACATCTTATGGGTTGGCTACTTATGTGTGTGTTAGGAGTCTACATTTATACATTAGTAGTGATTATTATTGTATAAGTGAAGCCCCTAGTTAACGTAAGAGTGTATATCTCTTAACACTGACAAGGAACTATCCTTGCTATCTTTATCTTCCATTTTCATCCCACGCATACTTCTTTTCCCTCATAAAATAACTAAAAAGAGCTCCTAAAACACTCTCCCTGCATACCCCATAATTTGTCCATCGACATCCTCTACATTTAAATCAACCCACTTCCTTCATTATTCAATCAAAACCAAGCAAACATATCACATTCCACATTTAACACATACACACTCCAAGAAGCATTTAGTAGATATAGTATTTCAACAACGGTGAAGAGGATAAAGTTCCAACCCCAATGTGTTCTCATTTACAACTATATAGGCTTTTTTCAATATTATTTTGATTTACTTGTACAAAATTAAGTGGCCCCAATTTGAAATTTGTTGTATTCAATTATAGGTCAAAATAGATTATAAAAATCAGTGTGTAAGAGAAAAATTTGAAGGTCACAAGTTGTTAACATTTAGAGGAAGATCCTCAAGCAGCGTTTGAAGGTCCCTCGGCAATCAACCAATTCTCTAAGACCCTCAATAAGAATCTAGCAACAAACCTCTTCAAGGTGCTCCTCAAGTACAGGCCTGAGGATCAAGCGGCCAAGAAGGAACGACTTCTAAAAAGGGCACAAGCTGAGAGTGAAGAAGCCGATTGAGGAGGCGTAGGGGCACTCTTGGCATACATGGAGATTTAAATATTGTTTAACTTAGTTTAATTTTTTTAGTTATTTCTTTTGTGGATGTGATTTGTTGACCTTGTCTTTGATTTGTTGCGTTAATAATGGGTCAAGATGTGGGCAACGGCCTGCATGGTTTTAGGCGATCACTGGGATCAGTTATGATGGAACCGCTCCAATTAGCTAGGTGTATTTGCCCGAGCAATACTTTGAGTTTGCTAAGATTTCCAGCGATCAACAAGTCTCCCTCGCCTCGTTTCACATGGAGGGTATTGCTCTCCAATGGTACCGGTGGTTTACAAAGTTGAAGGGACCCTTAACCAGGGAGGAACTCACGCGAGCAGCATTGCAACGTTTTGGACCCACTGACTTTGACGACCCGTCTGAGTCCCTATCACACTTAAAACAGACGACCACGGTGGTAGCCCATACCGAGTTATTCGAACAGCTTTCCAACCGCATTGATGTCCTACCAGAATCCTATTTAATTGGGTGTTACGTTGCCGGTTTGAAAGATGAAATACAGTACGAGGCTAAGCTTAAATAATCCAGAACCCTTCCTGAAGCAATAGGACTCGCTCGTTTGATCGAGGAGAAGATTAGTACCCGCAAAAATACCACACCCACTAGCCGTTTCTGTTCTGCTAGCCCCTCTACTCGTACGCTACCGTCCAGCCATGGGCTCTTGGGCCCTCATCCCAGTACCCCGCCCCCTATTAATCCTACCGACCCTGCACAACCTCAAGTCAGGCGCATCACTAGCGCTGAAGCCAAATCACGCAGGGAAAAAAGGCTTATGTTACTACTGCGACGAGAAGTTTTCATTGTGCTAAACCTCAACTTTTCATGATATGTGAAGTATAGAGAGGTGCGGATGCCGAAATCCCAAACTCGGGTGATGAGATAGTACAACAAGTTGCTATTCCCGAAGTTTCATTCCATGCTATTACCGGAACCGTCCACCCACAAACCATCCTTGGAAACATCCAAGGATTTACTATTACAACCGACTACTACGTTCTTCTGGTAGCAGCATGTCAAGTGGTGCTTGGGGGGTCCAATGGTTAAAGACACACTAGGACCGGTCGAATTGGACTATCAACGTCTCACCCTACGGTTCAAGATAGATTCAACTCATTTGTTGGAAGGAACCCAATAGCATCTAGGACCTTTAACAGAGGCTTTGACTGAGAAGGAGTTGGCCCATCTCCAAGGCATGGGTTATCTATTCCAAATTGGGTTAAGGTGCGATATCACGCACCTGGACCGACCCACAGAGAACCGAGAACTTCAACAACCGTTGGCATAACTCCAAGCATGGTAGTCAAACTCTAGATTCTACATAGGATCAATAAGCCTAATGAAGATCGTAACATCGTGACTCAGATCGTAAGATCCTATATATACATATACATACACACACACACACACACACACACACATATATAACACAAGTTATATATATAACACACACACATGTTTTAATTAAATTTTAATAAAACATAACACAAGTCCAAGTTAGCCTTTTACAGTATAACACACACTCTCCTTATATATAATTAAAAATCATAAATAAAACCTGGGAAAAAATTGAGAAGCGGAGAAGACGCGCAGGGCAGCAGGCTTTGCCGCGTTAGAAGGGAGAAGGCTAGAAGCAGAAGCAAAGCTTGAACAACTGGTGCTCTGTAAGTATTTGTGCATATTTGTATGGGAGAAGTAGCCTATTTATAATAAAAAAATCGTGTTTGTCTCTGTAAAAGTCGCGAAGTAATCGAAGCGACAAAATCGACAAGATCGAAGCAACAAAACAGGCTTTTCAAATTTCCGATTCTTCTCTTTTTACGACCGCACCATTTTTATGATAATTGCATCATATTAAAGTTGGAAACTGGACCACTGAGTATCTGCCCATATCCCTACCCATACTACCAAAAAGAGGAGATGGGTGTGATTCGCCCTAGCCACAGCCCGTTTTCTTCCCCAGTTTTACAGGTCAAAAAGCATGATGGCTCGTGGAGGTTTTGTGTCGATTACCGGGCATTGAACAACTTGATGATCAAGGATAAGTACCTGATTTCGATCATTGAAGAGTTGCTTGATGAACTAAGAGGAGCTCGGGTTTTCTCAAAAATGGATCTACACTCGGGTTACCACCAAATTTGTGTTCGAGAAGAGGACATATCATCGGACCCATAAGAGTTATTATGAGTTTACCGTCATGCCACTTGGACTTACTAATGCTCCCGCCACCTTCCAAAGCCTCATGAACGACTTGTTTCGGCCTTTTCTACGTAAGTTCATCTTGTTTGTTTGTTTTTTTAATGATACTCATTTATTCAATGTCATGGTCAGACCACCTTGATCATCTCTATCAAGTCCTACAAATATAGTCTAGTAACAAGTTGTTAGTCAAAGAGTCCAAGTGCACCTTTGGCGTTACCCAAGTTGCTTATCTTGGACATATTATCTCTGAGGATGGGGTAGCTGTGGACCCATCAAAAATAGCCCCCAAGAGTGCAAAAGGAGTTCGGGGATTTCTTGACCTGGCGGGTTACTACCGTCTTAAGGAGGCAATAACTACTCCTCCTGTTCTTCAGTTACCGGATTGGAGTTGCCCGTTTATTATTGAATGTGATGCTAGTGGTGTAGGTCTTGGTTCCATACTAAACCAATACAACAGACCCATTGCTTACTTTAGTGAAGCATTAAAAGAGAAGGCTTGCCACCTATCGACATACGAAAAGCAGATATTAGCGGTTGTTAAGGCGGTCAAAAAGTGGAGGCCTTTTCTGTTGGGTATACCGTTTCATTGTTTGAACCGATCACAAGGCGTTAAAGTACCTATTGGAACAACGAATTACCACCCCAGGGATTTTTATTGGATTGGAATGAGGAAGATGATCAAGACTTATATTCGGGAATGCTCCATATGCCAAAGATTCAAGGCTGATAACCTGAAACCATCTGGATCGCTACAGCCCCTTGCCATTTCTTCCCAAATATGGACTGATATCTCCATGGATTCCGTGGAAGGCCTTCCAGTTTCTGGTGGCTATTCTACCATTTTTGTGGTGGTTGGCTATTCGGGAACCATATTGAGCACGAGTTCGAGCTACCATCCCCAAATGGGATGGACAGACCGAGGTGGTAAACCGCACCCTTGAATGGTGCTTTGCAGGTGACCGCCGCAGGTGTTGGGTTGAATGGTTACCCTGGGCCGAGTATAGATATAATAATACCTCTGTCCATTCGTTTACCAAGCTATCTCTGTTTGAGGTTGTATACGGGATTCCACCACCTAGCCTTTGTCCATATGAGCCAGGTACTTCCAAGGTCGAAGCCGTGGATATCAGGTTACGAGAACAAACTGCACTCTTACATGGGAACAGGCATGCCCATTTTGCAAATCCCATCCTTCTTCTTTTTTACCTTGCGGGCAAGGTTCTTAAGGGGTGGGGAATGATGTGTGCAGGAGACGTAGGGGCACTCTTGGCATACATGGAGATTTAATTATTTTTTTAACTTAATTTAATTGTTTTAGTTATTTCTTTTTTGGCTGTGATTTGTTGACATTGTCTTTGATTTGTTGCGTTAATAATTAATGGGTCAAGAAGTGGGCAAACGGCCTGCATGGTTTTAGGCGATCACTGTTAGGGGTCAGTTAGAAGTTTGCATATTTAAGGAGTTCCTTTGTTATGATCAAAAAATACATTACAAATTGCCCCAAATCTTCTCTCTGTTTCTTTTCTTCTTCTCTGCACTCTTCTAATTGGTTTGAATACATACTATCACCCATTGTTGTCAAGTATGGGCTCAAGCAATGTCACCTATCTAAATGAGCAGAATAAAGCTCATCAATTGGTAGTTATTGCACATGATGTGGACCCTATCGAACCAGACGCTACATTAGACTCTTTTGGGGCACTTCCATACACACACTCCAAGAGGGTATATCATCTCCTATGAAGTTAGACTGAACCGAATGGGACCAAAAAGATCAAATTTTGAAGCAGTATGTTGCCTCTAGCGAGTTCAAACTATCAATAAAATCACAAATTCATACTAATTCAGATGAACAATAACACTTTGTTTGTTTGGAGGTAGGGAGAGGTAGAGTTAATATTTTACCTTGTTTGGTAATAAAAATTAAGATAGGTAAGGAAAGGTAGGAGAAGGTAAAGAGAGGTAAGGTTACCTCTGAACAGTGCATTTTGCTTGACCGCCAAATACGCGAAATATCGAGGTAATAAAATCTGCCGCTGCCCTTCACCCAATCGCCATCTTCACATAATCACATCGTCTTCTTCTTCCGGTTCCGATCGCACAGGTATTCCCGTTCAATTTTCACTTTTTTTTACGCTCTGTTCCTCAATTCCGCCATAAACCTGCGATGGACTTCAATTTCTATCGCCACCTGCTGCTCCTTTGCTTTTTTTTTTTTGCTCTTCAATTTTTACTTTTTTTTTTCAATTTCCAGATTTTTTTTCACTTTTTTCGATCTGCTCTACTTCAATTTTACACTTTTTTTCAATTTTCAATTTCCAGTTTTTAATTTCCTCTGTTTTTTTTGTTTCCTTTTTTTCAGATTTCATTTCTTTTTTTTCTTTTTTTTCAGTTTTTAGTTTTTCTTTTTTTCACTTTTTTTGTTTCTGTATATTTAGCTCTAGGGTTAATTAATTGCTGTAGATTGATTTATCTAGTTAACTATGCAAGGAGTTTATCCTTTTTCACATTGTGATATGGAAGACAATATTGCAATAGATGACTTTTTTTAATTTTCAATTTGTATTTTTTATGCTTCGTGAACCACTTTTGAAGCCAAAATACTCAAATGGATTTTTTAAGAAGTTTTGCCTTTGACATCCTAAAAAAATAAAGAAAAACAACCATAAGGATATTTTAGTAATTTTATTTTTTCTCTACCTCACGTTACCTAATAAACATCCAAACACAATTTTTTAACTCATTACCTTCAATTACCTACCATTACCTACCTAATAAAACTTTTACCTACCTCCAACCAAACATAGCCTAAATCACACATTCACAGTTGTGTAGATTTTGAGCAGTAGAAAACATAACAAAAAAGAAAAGAAGAAACTTTTCTTTTAAAAAACAAACCGAGTATTCTTATCAGAGGAGAGATAGCAAAGTAGCATTCTTTTATGTAAACATTAACAAAAATATGAAAACAAAAAATTGATTGTAGAATAGAGAATTTGGGAATCAAATCATGCGAATAAGATCCAATTGATACCAAGAAATTTTAATTAAATTCACATACCAGATATGATGATCCTGTGCTCGGAGCTGAATGATAACAACAACGATGGTGGAGGGACTTTGGAACAGATGGCTGCCGCGCGTCCCGCCTAATCTGATCTGGTCGACTGGTCTAATCTCTATTTATTTGATTTGATTTGTGGTTCGAACTGATTGGATTTAATTCTAAGGATTATGGGGTGTATCCCAATTTGTACCCCGCAGTTTTGCACCAGCATTTTGTGTTGGTGTAAAACTAATTTTTGTTAAACTCACCGACATTTGTGTCCGTGTGAATTTTTATTAACGCACCAACACTTGTGTCGGTGTAAACCATTGAAATGTTTGTGCAAACCTGTGGTGTACAAATGGGGTATATTTGTTGGTATAAGTGTAGCATGGTCCTAATCTTAATTATGATTTGATTTAAAATTCAATCCAATAATTTGATTTTATTTTAAAATAACTTTTGAAATTTGTAATTATAATTTTTATTATAATATAATCAATATTTTTTTATTTTATGATTATTTTTTAATGAAATAAAATTAGTTAATTCATATATTAGAATAATCATTCATATTATAATGTAATACTCCATATTAGTTAATTTATTTTATGATTATTTTTTATGAAACAAGAATTTTGAGTTTATATTTAAATAACTAGTTCATATATACATTAGAATAAATATGTAATTCATATATACATTAAAAAGTAATTAAATTTAGATCAGCAATATAAAGAAGAGATTTTATTTTTATTAAAATATCTCATCCTTATAAAATATCAACGTGTACTTTGTACTACGAAATTCTTTTTATGATTAATATAACAACATAGGTATAATAGTTATTTCAATTACACTAAAATATACTCGGTATATGAATATCAAATGTTAATTAAAAAATCACCCTACGTAGCACTCCTTAATATTACACATAGATCACTCTTTAATCTTTTATATGAATTTAGTTATTTATAGTGTCAATATCTTCCAAGCATACCCTCTACCTTTTATTATATTCTACTATTTTTAATTATTTTTAATTATTTGATTAAACTTAAATTATTCACGTAGCCACTTCTCTTCATATGTGTGGCTCCTCCTCAATCGTGTCTCATACATGAGAGAATATTTTCCTACGACGTTTACCATGACTCTACGAGATCCTCCTCCTACAAAGTTTACTAATGTGTAATACCTAAACAAGTTTGTATGTATTAAATTAAATTACATATTTAACGCCCATGTTTGGCCAATGTGTTTTGTGTAATAAATTATTCATGAAATTAGTCATACAGTTTTTGTCAGTGTGGAATTCATACATGAAAATAGGCATACACATTTTTGGCAGTGTGGAATTCATACATGAAAACAGTGTGAAATTCATGCATAAAAAGAGCTATACATTTTTTGGGTTATATAAATTCATACATGAAAACAACCATACACTTTTTGACAGTGTAAAATTTAAACATGAAATCACTGACACATAAGATAATGGACATTACACTCTAACATGAAATTAAGGAACACAATAATACATTTACACATTGCTATGAGATATAACGAACAACATATATATATTCTACAGTCTCATCAAATACACAGATATAAAAAAACCACACTACCCACTACATAGTTACAAGTGAACAACCACATTACCCAAAATAGTTATATTTTTTAGCAGTGTGTAATGAATATTTACTGTTTAATTAAGGACAAAATTGGAATCACATGTACGAAACATACAGCACTGTTATTTAGAGTATTCCAAAGCTCTAAGAGTGCTATTTTGGTTTTTTCCTTAAAAAAGTAAAATTCTTTCATTCATATATTAGAATAATCATTCATTTTATAATTTAATAATATTTTATATTTTATGATTATTTTTTATGAAATAAGAATATTTATTTAATATTTAGAAGAGATAGTATTTAGAAGAGATAGTATTTTATTCAATATGGAGAAGAGATACTATTTTTATTAAAATATTTCATCATTATAAAATATCATCGTGTACTTTGTACTACGGAACCTTTTTTATGATTAATATAACACCATAGATATAATAGTTATTTCAGTTACACTAAAATGTACTTCGTATATGAATATCAATTGTTAATTTTATTCGAGTCATGATCAAAGTTGATCAACTCGATATAGTAAAAGATCAAAACTTTAGAAACTCAAATTACAGGTAACAATAAAAATGCATTTTAAAAGTAGAATTAGATTGACATTGTCAATATATTTTTTAAAAAATAATTTTTCCGACGTCTTATGATTAAAGATTACTTTTTCAGTTTTCTATTTAACTTGTTTCTAAATTTATTCTTTTTCATTTTTAGGAATAATAATAGTAGTAACAACAACAATAACATTAACTATTGTAATAATAATAATAATGATAATAATAATAATAATAATAATAATTTTTGATTGGATATGATCTGATTTGATTGGATCTGATCTGATTTGATTTGATCGGATCTGATCTAATTCGATTTGATCTGATCTGATCTAGTCTAGTCTGATCTGATATGATCTAATTTTAATAAGAATAAGAAAAAATAAGTTGAAGGGAACTAGACCTTAGTCCGGGCGAGTCACAAGTTTGGCCTAAACTGAGAAGGAGAACAATGATGAAATTTGCTAATATTTCTATGCAACCTTGTGATAATCTCGTATCATTTTTTGTTTATTGTAATTAAATCCTTTATAATTTTGTTTTTCGAAAAAAGAGTTATGTAATGCATATTGAAATACTTATTTTGTAAACTTTATAAATACATTGCATTTGGCTAAATTCCATAGTTAGTCCTTCAAGTTTTTGTGCCATGCATGATTAGTCCTTCAACTTTATAAAGTCCATGAATGGTCCTTCAAGTCACAATAGCAATGTGCGGTTGGTCCTTCCGTCAATTTTTCTGTTAGTCCATACATTTTTTCGATTTTCCATTACAAATATACATGAGGAGCCTTCTTTTATTCATACAATTGAACAATATTTAATATAAATCCATTTTTTTAATAATAAGAAGTAATTCTTATTTTTATTAGTCCATTGTTTAATAATAATATGTCATTCTTGATTTTATTAGTCCATTTTTTTTTGAAAAGATACACACTCTGTTTTAAAGTATTTATCAAGTTTTGGTTATTTGCAGTCAATCAGGGTTAATTTGTTATCTAACATTTCAATTACAACGGATCTACATGAAATATGACTCAAGTTTATGAAGAAGAGAGCGTCCCTCACATGTATTTATAATGAAAAATGGGAAAAATGCATGGACTAACAGAAAACATAACGGAAGGACCAATCATGCAACGTTAACGTGACTTGAAGGACTATTCGTGGACTTTATAAAGTTGAAAGATTAACCGTGCATGACGTAAAAATTTGAAGGATCAACTGTGGAATTTAGCCCGTGGCATTTTAAAGAAAAAAGCATTTTTTGTTACTTTTATCTAAAAATAGACACGAATCATTTATATTTGAAAGCTCTTTGCCATCTTTAAAAATCAAATAATACCCTAAGTATTTACTAATTATATTATAATATGCTAGAATTTTATTATTTTTCCTCTTTCTTTTCATATGCTAGAATTATTGAATTGGGAGTCTGTAGAATTTTTTTAGACTTTTAAAATATGAGTGTATTCAATATGGATTTTCAAAAGTTTTTAAAAATCTTGAGATATTCAATAGAGATTTTCCAAAATCTTTAAAAATATTGAAGTATTTAATTTGGATTCTCAAGAGTCTTTAAAAATTTTAAGGTATTCAAAAATCTATAAATTTTAGTAATCTGTGAATTTTGTTGGATTGTCTCTGAAAAAATAAATGCTTCACATTTCACTCCGGAAAATCATTTCTCACAACCCTAATTTCTATGAAATTCTTTCCAGCTTATATCCTTAAACCCCAACCGCTTCAGAAGATAAAATGGACAAAAGGTTGCCGTTCGTCGATTGGGTCAACTTCTTTGGCATACGGTTGCCGTTCTTCTTCTCCATTGACGAGTTCCCAGAGATCTTAGTCGTGGAGGTGCAACAGAACGAAGATGAAGTTGAACTCTCGTCGTAGCGGAGATCGGAGCTAGGTAGGTCTCGAAGATGAACGGGTCGAGTGAGGCGGCGGCATCGAAATGAGGGTTTTTGAGTTCGGGGTTGTTTCCGCCGCCGCATCGGATTGAGGTTTTTGCTCCATCAACCTGTTCTCCCATGGCCTCGCCGCCATCCATCGCTCCAACCAGCTCTAGTTGTTCTGGTCCAAATTGTAATTCTTCAAAGATCCGACGGAGTTTGCCGCCTTGTGAGGCTTGTTCTGGACTTTTTCAAGGTCATCATCAATGGCTTCCATTGGTTGTAGCGGCTGTTTCTGATCTGCATTTCTCTGTTCTCGGGCTTTTCTTCTTCTGCTCAATCATCAATGACTGTGTTTTTTTACTATGAAATTTCTTACATTAGTAATTCATCTCCTCTTGGCGTGGAGGAATAGGAGCAACATTACTATTCCAAAATCTACATGTTTTTCAAACTCATTCTACAAATTTTTCTAATTCTACATGGATTCTACAAAAAATCAACAAACTCTACATGAATTCTACAAATTTTTCAAATTTAACTCTTTGAAATCTAAAAAAATCCTATAAAATCCTAATAGAATACATCCCATTTTTAGAACATTGCTAGTTTTTCCCTCATGTCAATTCATTATCAAGTCAGCTTTTCGTTTTTCTTCCACTTCAATTCCCTTCTCTTTTTAGGGGTAGGCATCCTTTTCTTTGATATGATCTTTATTTCCCTTCAAAATTTTCAATACTCCCTCCGTCCCTCAGTTTTTGTCCACTTTCATTTTTACATATCATCCAATGCACTTCTTTAATCCATTTTATCTTGTAATTTGTATATTAAAAAATTATAAAAGTTATATATTAATAATCTATATGTTAAGACAAATCAAACAAGATAATACATGACTATATTTAAGCTTACACATTGAGAGAATTTGATGGGTCAAAGTGCTTAGATGAACAATTTCAAAAGTCAAAAGTGGACAAAAACTGGGAGACGGAGGGGATATTATTTTTTAACTCCTTATTTTAATTAAAACAATTAAACTAAAAACATAAACAACTACAATAACATTTACTATTTTAGAATTTAAAATGAACAATTCATTAATATTAAAATAAACTCGACACTTGAATTTCTTGCCATTCTTGAAATTATTGCATGCATTTGGAATGAGTTGGACGCTTGAGTGTAAGCCGCAAATGCAGAAAAAGAATGAACTTAAGGAAGACACAGATGGTTAGAATGGATCTATTGTACTAAAAAATAAACAATGCTACAATTCAAAGAGATGGATGAAAGTGTGTGAAAATGATGAGAGGAGTTAATGCGTTTAAAAAATGATTTTTTTTTTGAATTTTATTTTTTAAAATGGTTTGAATTCATATAAAAATAGCTAATGACCGTTCAACAGTTAATTTTTGGAGAAGGGAGACGCATGGGAAAACCGGAAGGGGATCATGCCTTTCTCGTTCCTGCATAGGAGGGCGGTGTTCCCCTTCTTCGCGCGGCGCCTAGTAGCATTCCCACAACCCTTCCTCCCCGTGTGACAAGTCAGCTTCCCGTTGGGCTCCCCGTCTCCCATAGCTCTCAACCTAAGAGTGGAGGGTATGCATATTTTATATAGCTTCAATTATCCGATATTTAAAAAAATAAGATATTTTTGGGGTGGGTTGTAGAGAGAATTGAGATTTTAGAATATTTTTTTGATGAGTTGTAGTGAGATTAGGTGCTTGTTTGTATTTTTTGAGAGAATATTTATAGTTAAAAAAATCTAAATTTTTTTAGAGGCTAACAGCTTGATTTTGGATCTTTGGAGTGGGGGGGGGGGGGGTGTTGGGCGACTTGTTACTCTTCCTTTCTCATGTTAAACGTTTAACGCAATACCGATGATACACGGATAATAACGAAGGGGTGGTGTTTCACGATCCAATAACGCATGAGGGCGTTAGGCGCATTTTCGGTGTCCTTAAAAGTAAACCCATAGAGTAAAGAGAACCCCAACCCACCTTCTATCAAAATCTCTCCTTGCGTCCAGCCCGGCTTAGGGTTAGATCCATAGTTTTAAAAACCGGACCGGACCGGGAACCGGCGAACCGGAGCCAAAACCGGTCCGGTCCACCCTATTAGACCGTAATAAGCACCGAACCGGTCCGGAATAAACCGGCCGGTTTTTTAACGGTTCCGGTTTTTTCTTTTTTTTCAATTTTTTTTGTTAAAATAAAATCCTAACGCGTACTGAGACTACTGACTGGACTCAATCGAACCAAATTACAGATCTACAATCCCCTGACGGAAAAAAATCAAAGAACCCTAGTGAATGTTGATTCTTCTTCTCCGCCAAGACTTTCTGTTCCGATCATCTCTCTCGCCACCTCCGATCATCTTCCTATCCATGTCCAATGCATAGTGCGCTCCATCTCCAGGTATTAATAGTATTATAGTTATACTCTCTAGTCTGTACTGTACTTCCTGAAATTATGATTCCTAATTTTTTAAAGAATGGGTTAGTTATTTGTGGCTTTGAATGATGACATTAGTAATTGAAAAGTAATTGGTTGAGAATTTATTCAGTTATAGTGCTATACTCTATTCTTTTAATTTGATATTTACATTCATAATTGTTTTTAGTCCAAGAGTTTGTGTTTCTTAATATAGGTTGTTGGCTCATAATGTATCCTATTTCTTATTTCAGGATCAGTTGAATTTTGATTTCAATGGAGGCTACTCAAAATGACAAGAATGCACAAAGAGGAAAGACAGATCCAGCTTGGGGCCACTGTAGTGAGGTTGGAGATGATAAAAAAACAAAAACGAAACTGAAGTGTTTGTATTGTTCTAAAGTACTTTCAGGAGGTGGTATCCAACGTGTCAAGAAACATCTCGCTGGTATATGAGGAGAAGTTGAGATCTGCAGACTTGTTCCTCCAGAGGTGCGAGATGAGATGGTTAGATCCATTAATGAATATGCCAATAAGAAGAGGAAATCATGCGAGTTTGCAGCTGAAATTCATCCACAAACATCAAGTGGAGAATACAATGTAAGCCAACCTTGTAGCCTAATGCCATCAAGTATTGGACGTGGAAGCAGCTCTGGTTCAACAGGAGGTACCCTTGGACATTATTTTACTGAAAAGACAATTCCAGGTGCACAACAAACGCTTAAAAGCGTATTGCAAAACAAAGCAGCCGTTGAAAGAGTGGATATTTTGATGTCTAAATGGATGATTGATGCATGCATTTCATTTAATGCTACTAATTCTGTTTATTATCAACATGTGATTGATGGTATAGCTTCTTTGGGACCTGGTTATAAAGGTCCAAATATTCATGCTCTTAGGGGTTATTTGTTGACAAAAAATGTTGAGGAGGTGCGTGATTATATTGAGACATTTCGTTCTACATGGAAGGAAACTGGATGCACTCTCATGGCTGATGGATGGTCTGACCAAAACAATAATACTTTGATTAATTTCTTGGTATATTGTCCCAAAGGAGTTGTTTTTTTGAAATCTGTTGATGCCTCTGATGCTTCAAAACGGGGGATATGTTGTGCAAGTTATTTAAAGATGTTGTCTTATTTGTTGGCGTGGAAAATGTAGTTCATTTTGTGACTGACAATGCTGCCAATTATAAATCTGCGGGTGAAAAGTTAGCAATTGAGTTTCCAACATTGGTTTGGTCCCCATGTGCTGCACATTGCATAAATTTGATGTTCAAAGATATAGGGAGTCTTGAAGGTGTTGTAGGTGCTGTAAAACATGCTTCTGTGATCACAAAGTATGTCTACAACCATTGTTATGCATTGCATTTGATGAGAAAACATACAGGTGGTAGAGATATACTTCGTCCAGCTCCGACTCGCTTTGCTACAAATTTCATTGCTTTGCAAAGCATATTAACACATAAAGATGCTTTAAGGACTTTGGTTGTATCTAGGGAGTGGACATCTTGTGCTTATGCCAAACAAAAAGATGGCAAAAAATTTGTTGATGATGTTCTTGAGTCTAATTTCTGGGATCAGTGTGCTTTGATTGTGCAACTTACAGAGCCTCTTATGAAACTTTTGAGGTTAGCTGACAGTGAGGATGCACCAGCCATGGGTTATCTGTATCATGCTTTCTTTATGGCAAGAAAAAACATGAATGAAAGATTCAAAAGGAAAAAGAAATCAGTGAAACCCTATCTTGACATAATTGATAAACGTTGGGATTCTCAACTCTCTAAGGAGTTACATGGAGCTGGCTTTTATTTCAATCCTCGCTATCACTACTCACCACAATTTGAGGATCATCATCAAACACGATCTGATGTTATTGATGTCATTGAAAAATACGTGAAAGGTGATGATGCGTTAAGGGCAAAGTTGACAGCTGAAATGGTTTTATATAGGAAAGGAGATGGATATTTTGGAAGGTTATCTGCCTTAAAAGATCGTTGTTTGCTTCCTCCAGGTTAGTGAGAAATTTATTACTTCACTTATGTATTAAAAGAATTAAGATTGATACTTTAAATTATTTCATAATTAATGTTACACTTCATCATATTATTGTCATGTTATATTTATTATGAAGATGAATGGTGGAGATTATATGGTAATCATGCTCCAAATCTACAAAAGCTTGCCATTCGAGTTTTGAGTCAAACTTGTAGCGCTACAGGATGTGAAAGAAATTGGAGCATATTTGAACATATCCATTCAAAGAAGAGGAACAGACTTGAGCATAAAAGACTTAATGATTTAGTCTATGTCCACTACAACTTGAGGTTGAAGCAAAGGTATTTTCACTTAATGAAGTACATTATTTGTTTTTCTAAACTTAGGCCTTGATAATAAGTTTCTTTTTTATAGAAATATTCGAAGAACATGTTATGATCCAATTAACTTTGAAGAAATTGTTGAATTTGCTGATTGGGTCCTTATGGATGAGCCACATGAATTAGACACAAAGGAGATTGACTTATTAAGGAATGGGTTAGCTGCTTGTTCTATTCAAGATGGTAATGAAGGTATAAACAAAACTTGTAAAAATCTTTTTAGTAATAATTCCCTATGATTATTTCTTACATTTAATTATTATTATGAATTATTTCTTGATCATTATATTTTCGTAGATGAATTGAACTTGGATGTTCCAAATGAACAAGATGATGAGGATGGTGAGGATGAAGATGAAGATGATCCTTTTGATCGCATTCACGAGTTGAACATTACTCCAGAGTTTAATTATGTTAACAATCTTAGCATTTGAAGTGTTTGTTTTAGAAATCGCTTAATCTTGTTTGATGACTTGTATTTTGAAGTTGTGTTTATTTTTGGCATGTAACACTATTAAACTCACTTTTTTTGGGGACTATATTCAAGAATTTGGTATTCTTGGAACATAATACTTTAATTTGTGGCAAAAAATATGTGTGAATATATTGTTTTAAAAAACGTGTTTGAACCGCCGGTTCGACCGCTCGAACCACCGGTTCAACCAGTGAACCGGTAGCTCGGCCGGTTTGGTTGCCGGTTCGGTTTTCAAAACTATGGTTAGATCGTTTCAAATTTCCTGAATTAGCCACTGGTTTTGATCGATAAATCGGACCGAACCTGTGACCAGAACTCTGGTTCTCAATCCGAACCGACCATTCCAATTTTTAAAACTATACTTTTTCAACTGTCTCTCTCAAATGTACTCCGTAGCATTTAAAATTAAGAGCGCGCGCTTTAATTAGTACGGAATAATCATCCTCATAATCATCCAAAACCTTCATGTAAAAAATTCCTGAACATTCACTGAACGAATCCAGAAATTCCTGTCAGATTTTGCTTTATCGTTTCCGATATGACCTCCGAATCATTATTTTTCTGCATTTTTCTCTGCAGATTGTGAATTCGGAGCTATGAATTTCGTATTCGCCGCTTCTCTGTTCGTCGCCGCCATTTTAGCTTTCTGCAGTTGCGCAGCTCTCAAGGTACGGCGCTCTTCATCGTTCTTCATCTTCATACTAGAAGCGTTTCATTTCGTCTAGTATCCTTACATCCGTTTCCACTTTTCCGCATCTGATTTTGCTTGTCCGGAACAGCAAGGAGAAACTTGCGTCTCCAATGACTGGTGCGGTGCCGGGCTTCATTGTGAGAGATGCATTGCGGAGGCCAATTCTGTGCCCAGGTGTGCTCGCATTCAACCGGTTAATCCATTCTCTAAGGTAATTTGCCTTGATCATCAGTTGAATGGACTAATCGAGGACAATTATGATTCTAGGTCATTGAAAAATTGAAAGTTAATTGAGGTTGGGGATGATTCTAGGTCAAGGGGTTGCCATTCAATCGGTATTCGTGGCTGACAACGCATAACTCATTTGCCAAAGCCGGTATGAAGTCAAGCACAGGACACTTCCTTGTGACAACACCTAACCAGCAGGACTCCATTACCGAACAACTGAATGTAAGTATTGTTCATTGCAGTAATAGAGTTAAGATCTGCTTCACCAGTAATTTTTGCAGTTGATTGTATTATGTGATGATTGCTCTGAGGTAGTGAGGACTAAATGTGGTGTTGAACTTTAGTTGGAATTTGAATTTAAATTAATGGAAGTTAGGATCTAGAAAATGGTAACAGAATACGGCAATAATTTTTGTTTTTAAATATTTGAGTTTTTTTAATTAAGGGAAGTTATGAATCCTAGGTACAATGTACGCAAATTGAAAAACCAGCTGATCGACTTATATGAATATATTGAATATAATTTTGATTTTTTGGTTTTCTTGATGTATTTAAATACTCCGTATTAGACTTATGTAGTTATGTGTTGGTCTAACGTCTGTGACTGAAAGCTCAATGGACTCCACACAACAGACTTCTTGGTCTTCAATATGTTTTCCTTGTGAAATTAATAATTGAGAACTCTTCGCCCACTGCATTTTTCTATGCTAGAGAGTACAAACCATGGATCAACATAACCACAAGCATAGCTTTTTTACTTCTGTGTTGCTGTTAGTCGCATTTACCTTATGGCGCCTTCAGATTTATGCTTTGTTCTGTATTTTATGAACTACACAAATATTCACATCCTTGGTGTTGTGTTTTTTAAACCTTCCTTGGTGTTGTCTTATTTTAACCTTACGATGCAAGGGGTGTTAGTATTGGAGAAGAGACAATGTATTACAAATATTCAAGAAACAATGAGCACTAATAATTTTCTTAAATGTAACTGCTGCAGAACGGCATAAGGGCTTTGATGCTTGATATGTACGATCTGAACAATGATATTTGGCTGTGTCATTCATTTGGAGGAAAATGCCAGAACTACACTGCTTTTGTAAGTGTACAACAACCCACCAAAGTCCCACGTGGGGCTTTTGTAATTATGTTGTCAATTTAAGAAGCACAATATGAATGCTTCATGGTAGATTCTTTATGGCACTTTTTATTCAATATAAAAGTGGTGCATGATTAACCTGAAATAGCATTATCACGAATTATGTTTCAGAGTTTTTAGGAGTATGCTTTACTCCGGTAAGAATTAACAATCTCTATCATTTTATATTGATTCTAATCATTCTATTTTTTACTGGCAGCAACCTGCAATAAATGTCCTTAAGGAGGTTAGAGTGTTCCTTGAAGCAAACCCTTCAGAAATTGTCACCATTATAATTGAAGACTATGTTGCAAGCAAAAATGGAATAAGCACTGTTTTTAATGCCGCTGGCCTGGGGAAGTTCTTGTTTCCTGTTTCTCTGATGCCTAAAAATGGCGGTGAATGGCCAATCATTGATGATATGATCCAGCGTAATCAACGGCTAGTGGTTTTCACTTCTAAGTCTGAAAAAGAATTTTCAGAAGGCATTGCTTATACATGGACATACTTGGTAGAAAACAAATGTGAGTTCTTTTTTTTCCTTCAATTTTTCATACACTCGTTCCAAAAATTCTGTAGTCAATACTGAGTACTGATGCTCTCGTTTTGTAGATGGGGATGATGGGATGGTAAATGAATCATGTACCAATCGTGCAGAATCACCTTCGCTGAACACGCTAAGTAGGTCACTAGTTCTTATGAACTATTTTCCCAGTGCGCCAGATGTTTCTGAAGCTTGCATACACAATTCAAGACAATTGAAGAGCATGATGTATACTTGCTTTGAAGCTTCCGGAAAAAGATGGCCCAATTTCATTGCTGTTGATTTTTATTTGGTACTTCTATGCAATGTTCACTCCTTTAAGATGGCGAAAAAAACTTTCTTGTTCTATGTCATTTTATGAGTAAATGGACTTTGCAGAGAAGTGATCGAGGGGGAGCCCCAGAAGCTGTTGATGAGGCAAATGGTCATCTAGTCTGTGGCTGTGCAAACATTGCATATTGCAAGGTTAAAAAGTTGAAATAAACTTCTAAGCTTCATTTGACTTTAAAACTAGTTATTTCGTAATGAAAAAAAAAACCCACAAAGTTCAAGGGTCTCTTGGAAACAATAATCTCTTTACTTTCAAGTAGGGGTAATGTCGGCATAGATAGACCCTTCTCATTGAACGTTGTATGCAGGACAATATGAGTTTTGGGACATGCGAGATGCCTCAAGCGGACATTTCTCCGGCTGAAATGCCAGGTTCAGGAGAAACAAGCCTTGCAAATCTGGAAAGAATTTCATTTGCGTTGCCATGGCTTCCCGTGATGTGGTTATTGTCTCTTATCATGTGGTAACACTAAAACCCTTCTTTCCAACTTTTTTTAAGCTGTAAGTGCTTGTAAAGTTGTTAGCTGAAGAGATGCTGCCTTATAACTACACAAATCTCCTTGTCATTGCCATTGGATGATAAAGTTGCACAGCATTAGGGAGACAAATGGTCGAAAAGAAACTGGGATATAGCTTATCAAAGTGTGGTCTGTGTTTTTAATGTGTTGGAAAAAGGGGGGTGTTTCATAGTATTTGGTACTGCTAATCCCATTGGCTTGGGAAGGTTCTTTCGTTTGCCTTACACACATTCACAAATACACCATGGGGTTTGCTAGGGGTACGGGGTACCCTTGCTTGTGTATACCAAGCTTGTCACAGACACACACAAACATCAACTGTCTCTATTCACACCGCACAGACAGTTGATGTCTTTATGTGTCTGTGATAAACTTGGTGTAGTATAGAAGCTGTAGTATCCTTAGTTTTTTTTCTCCAAAAGTAAAACAAGATAGAGGTAGGGGATGTGCATTGATCAAATAAGATCAAATAAGGAAGAATCCCAAAATAAACTTGTGAAATACACACTCCAAATTTGAAATTGAAAATATAAAATCCACGGGCTCCAATCCATGCTCAATCAAAATAATACAAACGATCTGTTTATTTACTGTAAAAAACAAGAAAGCATCTCCGCTGATGTTGCGTTTTGTGCTCTGCAGTACTAAAAAAATTATGGCAATACACATAAAAAGCAAAAATTAAAATACTTTTGTCTTAGGAACAACTTTTACAATTTGACTTCACCAAAATTAATTTGAAAGAGAAACTCAACAATCTACACATATTTATCTCATAAAAAGTGTAAAATTAATTTTTAAACACCCAAAATAAATGAAATGTTGTTTCAAAGTCGGAGGGAGTTCAATAACGAAATGTCAAAAACTTCGAATCATAGATAACAATGTAATTTATAGATTGTGGGCTGACGATAAACAACTTGGACTTCCATACGATCTTGTTGGTATCATATAAGAGTGGAACTACAACGATTAAGTTTATTTCAAAAGTTGCGTATTCTTCTTTCAAATTTCCTTTAAAAGTTTGTACTGGTATTTTTTGTTTTAAAATCTAATGAAAATGTATTTTTTTTAAAAAAAAAAGAGTTAAGCTTTTGTAATTAAAAGAAGTAGTTAGTAAGGCCGGCCGTGACCATGTGAGGCATGTCCAACTGTACAGGCCCAAAGTTTTAGGACCCAATATTTAAAAAAAACGAGTATTACCCAAATTTCTTAAAATCATACCATTGCCCTACATTTATCTCGGTGATAGTATGACTTTTAATCGAGGGTCTTAGACTAAGCAGCACACTGAACAAAATGATCTCATCTTAAAACCCACCAATTTTGAGGATTGGTGGAGCCTTGCTGGACAACAATTGAGGACAAGAGTGGGGTGCCTGCCTGCCTGGTGGACTCGACCGCAACATTATTTTTTAAAGGTTAATGTGAAAGCTTCAATAGATCATGTGGAGAATGTGGACCATGCTACACTTACACTAAAAAATATACCTCATTTGTACACCACAGGTTTACACAAACATTTCGATGGTTTACACCGACACAAGTGTTGGTGCGTTAAAAAAAATTAACACGGACACAAATGCTGGTGCGTTTAACAAAAATTAGTTTTACACCAGTGTTGGTGCAAAACTGCGGGGTACAAATTGGGGTACAAAACTGGGTCAATGTAGTTGGAATGGGTTTGGTTCCTCGAGATTATAATGACATCTTTGTAACTGTCAGAAATATTACTAAAATGCCCTTGTATCTCTTTTTTCCCTCCTCTTGATCTATTGTAAAAATTATGGGCATTGTTTATAGATCTAGAAGATTGTAAAAATTATAAACATGAGACATTCTAAAAATTATAAATATTGTTTACTGATCAGGAACATTAATGACAAATGCAGTTGACATTTATAATTGTAAAAATGTCTCTTTTTAGCCTATAATATCTTCGTGATGGACATGTAGACATTCATTAACAACAATATGGGACATTATTAGGGTAAACCATGAAAGTCACTAAATCATGCATAAAGGACATTAACAAAGTAGTGATGAGACACTGACATTAGCATTTTAATTTGTGATAGGCGGCCATCGAAGGACGGTAGGACATGATGGAGCAGTAAACAAAAAATCATATTTAGGGCATTTTAGTACACTAGAATTAGGAATTAATTATTAATTAACTGATTAGATACTAGTTATGAAAATGAAAACTTGTGGTGCTATATAGGAAATTTCAATATGCTTTAGTGTTATTTAAGTAAATTTCCCTATTGTAAGTTTAATTATAGCTATGTACGGAAGAAATCCCTCTCAATAAAAGTAAAAAAGTATGAAACTACCAAAATAGAAATTTTAAATCCTTTAAGATCAAAATGGAAGCATAATAATGATAGTGTAATATAAGAGTACGCGTTAACGGTGTGATGAAAAAAGGTGATGTTAGAATAATATGACAGTGTGATCAGTCAACCGTTGGCAATCCGCGACGGCACTTTGGTGACCGGCAGTGACAGATGACCGTATAGCAATGGTAGTATGACAGTTACAATGTGACAATATGGTGAGCGTGACAGTGTAACAGTGGTAGTGTAAACTCTTATTTTGATTTTAAAGACTTGTTTTTATTTTGATATTTTTATAATTTTTTACTCTTACTCAAGGAGTTCTCCTTATGTACGACACATAACAATTCTCTCCTGTTTGATGAATTAAATTCTTAATTTGAATTAGAAATTTTAAAATAGATGGAATAGAATATGTGAATTTAATTTGATGACATAAAGAGTGTTAAAAAGTGTCACCGTATTTAGGACTGTTCACATTTAGGTCCACACCGAAAAAATCGACTGAACCAGACCGTTAGATCCAGACCGAACCCGGATCAAATAGATTTCGGGTCAGTCTTCGGTCCATAAAATTTAGGCAATCGGGTTTTGGTTCGGTCCGGTCCAAATCTGAAACAATTTAGGTCCAGACCGATTGAACCGAATGGACCAAATGACCCTATTGGACCTAAAAGACCTAAATACTAAAACGCTACTTTTTAAGTTACGTATTACACTTTTATGCTTTATTTTAATAGATATTTTAATTTATGTAGTTAAAAAGGTTTTTTTATATGTAATTTTACAAAAATTTAAAAAAAGTGTTTCACATTTGTTTTTATTATTCTACATATAAATAGTTCATATTGTGTATCTATTTTAAGGTTAACTATTTTTTTATTCATTTTCTATTTGAATGATTTGAAGTAAAAAGACTAAAAAATATTTAATTGATCAAAATAGTTAAAAAATATGTATTGTTTTCGGTCCAATCGGTTTGGACCGGTTTGGTCCTAGGTATTTCAATCCGGTCCAGTCCAGTCCAAACCCAAATAGATTTAGGTCCGGTCTTCGACCCGTAAATTTATTGAATTCGGTCTTCGATCCGGTCCGAGTCGGTCCGGTTCGGTCCGGTCTTGGACCGATAAATAGCCCTACCGTATTATATAAATTCTGTCACAATATAAAATTTAGAGTTGTCTCTGAAAAATTAGGGGCCCAAAAGGATATAATGAAAATGGGTCCTTGTAATATATGAAGTAATAAGAGGGTGTTTGAGAGTGATTAACTTATAGATAAAATGATTTTCACAAAAGCTAAAAGCAAAAGCAGCTCATAGGCTCATCCTTGCTTTTCCGAAACGGTGTTATATGTACAAAAATAGTGGTGTTGAAAAACAGAATTTGACATGCCAAATAGAGTAAAATTGCTTCTACTCAAAGCAGAAGCTAAATTATTAAAATCAGCACACTGTCAAACTCTCTCTAAGTAAAATCTACCAATAAAAATTTATTAACAACTACGGAGTATTAATTTTCTCAAATAATTTTTTCTAGGGTTATAGTTAAAAGTCAGGGGAATCTAAATATTGATACTCTTCATTTGTTTGTTATGGAGTATTAAATTCAAAATATTTATAATTTTTTAAATATGATTAAATCATTTTTAAATTTTAAAATGAACACGCTTTTTGAGACCAGAAAAAGCACATATTAACCCCCACTTTATGACAAATAATCTATGATGATTTGTTTGTGTAGAAAATAACAAAAATTATTTGAATTGTAAAATTCAAAATCCCTAATTTGAAAGGAAAAGAAAAAAAATCATATATAAATAGGCAAACCAAAAAATACAAATTCATCATCATTATACACCTCAGCGGTAGAACAAACGCATTGCCAGAGAAGAAGAGAGAGAGAGAGAGAGAGAAAGAAGACTCTCCGGCGAAACGTTAACGGTAAACCAGAGATTTTCCGGCGAAAAAGCTTTTGTTTTCGAATTCAAATTGGAAATGCTCGGAACGACGCCGTGCTGAATCCGCCTGGAACTCCCAAGTTGCCACCGCGAGATGGCTGTAACGCCGCCGTATCTCGCGGATTCGCTATCCTTCACGTTTTTATTCCGTTGTCGATCCGTAATCTCCCCAGACCCTTCATGAGATTCCATCGAGTTATCGGCAGAACAATTTGTTCTTGATATTTATAAGGGGATCGATTTGGGAATTCGAGTTTGCGAGGATGGTGTCTGGAGGGAAGGGGGGGTTGGAGAAGCTGAGGAGATGCGTGAAGATATTGTATTTCATGGTGGCGATGGTGGCGTCTCTGCTAGTGTTGTCAGCGCCGGTGCTGGTGGCGGTAGGGGATATCATGGTGCAGTGCGTATTGATTTCGAGCTTCACCTGCATCAGTTGTTACAGTTTCCAAGAGCATTTGCATAGATACACATTCAAGAGTTCATTAACTGACATTCCTCTTGTCTCCATAATCAGATCTCTCGTCATCACCTGTATGTTGACTTTCTCCCGTTTGATATTTGTTTAAAAGTTTCTGAATTCTGTTCACAGATTCTGTTTTGAATTTAAAGATAGATTGATATGATTCATAGGATTCTACCATGCTCTGATTCAAAAGTGTTTTCAAATTGTGGTATCGCGAGGATGAATGACCCCTTTTTTTTGCTTTCCCTCGTCACTTTTTCAGTCTTTCTTTGATAAAGTCAGTCTTTCTTTGATAAAGATATGCAAGTAGTTGACCCCTTTGGCCAAAAAAGATAAAGTGATCTTAAGGAGTAGTGGAGTACTGAGTATCCTGCTGTTCTAATTTGAATTTCTATGCAAATTGTTAAAGTTAATTGTTTGAATCTTCATCCTTTGAATTACGTGTGTTTAGTATGAACTACCAAAGTAATATGGCTGCCTGTTATTTCATCAATTCAGGTGTGTATTCCATGTGCAATGGTGCGGCTCTCTCACAAGGACCGTATCTTGGAACTGTGACCCTTTGTTCAGTCATATCAGTTCTCCTTCTTTCCGTTAAAGCTTGTGTTTTCTCTGTCAATTCGTACCTTGAAGCTGAGGCTTCTACCTCCATCTCTAGGCAAAAGCTTCATTTGAAAAAGTCATGGGGGATGCCAGTCTTGTTTCTCTCATCTGTTGTGTTTGCTCTTGGACATACCGTTATTGCGTACAGAACAAGTTGTAGAGCTAGAAGGAAACTCTTGTTCCACCGCATGGACCCCGATGCTGTAAGTAGATGGATAGATGATGATACTTCCACGTCCTAGCTTCTTTCGTAGTTGAAATGCTCATGAACCACTAGTTCCTTTTAGGTTTGTTTGGATATCGGAAGAGCCCGGGAAATGAAAAAACTTTGCTAGCAATGCTAAGGGAAGTTATTTCTTTATGTTTGGCTCTACCTTAGAATATACGGAGTACACAGAAAATGTAATATGTTTAGTTACTTTTGAACTTCTTCATATGTTCAGATTTCATTGTCCTGAAATTTTCATTAACAAACGAAATATATTTGAACAAATATTAGAAAATAAATTGTCTCAAAATTTCTTTCAGTCCATCTTTCCTTTCTATTTTTCCACCCAGCTTTTGTATCTGTAGTATGTTCTGGAGTCCAAACAGACCCTTATGGGATTGTAATTAGGATGCTAATTTGTTATCCCATTACACCTACCATCCCATGCATTTGACATCTCAATCATGTGCTAATTTGTGATTATCGTTTCTATTAATCATGGATCACTTCATCTAATTACAGGTCCTAGCCAAAGTTGTTTTCTCAGGATACCAGAAGGTTCCACGTTCTCCAACCCCTTCAACTGGGAAGGCACCAAGAAGTGACAACGAAACACGGGCAAGGTCTGCAGGATTGGTTCATGTTGATGGTCAACTCCCTGTCAGATTGCTGGCTGATTCCGACAGCTTGTTTATCTCTTGTCTTGGGCTTACCATTCATTACAAGCTATGTTTGCCTGGGTCACCTCCACGTTCATTATCCTCCATAACCTTTCTTGACAGGCCAGCAGTGACTGCTTTATCAAGAAATGAACAGAAACTTCGAAGGAGCTTCAGTAACCAGTTTCATTCTTCATCTCTCTCTACTCCTTTACTAGAGACTTCTCCCAAGTCTCCTGCTATGTCTGAAGATATACCTATTTTAAGCCTATGTGAAGGCGGCGCCGAGGATCAGTTCAATAAGTTGCCATATCCACTTAACACGAGAGATTTGGAAGCTAATGGTCAGCTTGGGATTGTTTTAGTTCATGGGTTTGGAGGGGGAGCCTTTTCATGGAGAAATGTGATGGCCGTGCTAGCTCGACATGTGGGTTGTACTGTGGTGGCTTTTGATAGGCCTGGTTGGGGATTGACATCAAGGCCCCGTCGTAAGGATTGGGAGGAAAATCAATTGCCTAATCCATACAAGATCGATTCACAGGTAATTTTCTTGCCTTTTAGGTGTATTCTGGATTTCTGGTTGCATTGTCAGAGAAAAACACATTTATGGCCTCTGAACTTCAAAATTCAAATGTTAGCCCTATTCAGACTTCTAAGGGCCTCAACGTGTAATGTGATATATTGAGCACTCCCATACTAAGTTAAGCTTCATTGAGTTTCTTTTGGCATCTCAGTCTAACTTTTCATCAGCGAATGGAATCACAAGCCATTTGGTTGTCATGTGTGCAATCGATGTCAAAAAGACAGATGCCAAAAAATATTGTAACCCTCATTCTTTCATCTTTAGAAGCATAGCACTCAATTTCTCACAATGAAGAAAGTTCTTTTGGGTTGTGCTTGTGACATAAGTTATTCAAATCTTGAATGAATACTGAACTAATAATAAATTGTGATGATGTATTGCGTTAAGAAGAATTATAAGATACCAAAATTTATTGGCTGGATGGGGGCTTAACACTGTCTTGGCATGCTTAAAAGACTTAAGTTAAGAAGTTGGGAGGCTTAATGCCTTAGTAGGACGGGGTTAACAAGAAAATATTGGGGTCTTAGATATGTGTTTTTCCATGCATTGTCTCGCATGACATCCACCATGGATTTCTAGATTTTCTCTATAAATATGCGACTGGTTAAGATTTCGATTGAATCTTTGTGGTGTTCATGTTTCAGGTTGATCTGCTTCTTTCTTTCTGCTTAGAGATGGGCTTCTCCTCTGTCATACTGGTAGGCCATGATGATGGAGGGTTGCTTGCTTTAAAGGCTGCACAAAGAGCCCTGTCATCTACTGGTTCAATCGATGTGAGCTACTCTTCTCTTGCCTTAGGTTATACTAAATACAAATTTAAAAAATTGGTTGAAAAATGTTATTGATATGAAACAGCTTGTGTAAAAGCCGTAAAGGTGTCCTGTGAGACCTTTTGTATCGAGAATGAATTTTGAAGTGATTTTACAATAAAAAATCTTTTATTTTCCTAGTTACCACTTCCAACTGTTTCAAATTTTATTATTTTACTGGATTGCTGACATATATAGCATTGATCAGGCTAAAGTGATATAAGTAAATGTGTCTCACACTCTCATTTCATTGAGTGTATAATGCATTTATCGCTACAGGTGGAGATCAAGGGGGTTGTATTACTGAGTGTTAGTTTGACAAGAGAACTGGTCCCTGCCTTTGCAAGAATTTTGTTGCGCACCTCACTTGGGAAAAAGCATTTAGTTCGTCCTCTTTTGCGAACTGAAATAACTCAAGTGGTTAATAGGCGTGCATGGTATGATGCTACAAAGCTAACCACGGAAGTCCTAAGTCTTTACAAGGTATGCTTGCCACGTGTTGCTCACATTTTGTAAAACCGAGCTAATATCATAACTCTACCAAAAAATAATTTAAAAAATATACTCCAATACTCCATACCCGTGTTCCATGAGAGTTTTACATTGCCAAAATCTTAAAAGCTGTACCTTGACGAGACAATTTTTTGAGGATAATGTATTTGACTATTTATTAAGAGGCCAATTTGTTAAGAGATAACATTGAAATGGAAAGTTTTTCATGCATATCCAATTTTTTCCCCATGTCATCTCTATTCTAGATATTTCAAGATTGTTCTTTACCTCGATGGTAATGGGGTTACAGTATGACTGATCCTTTTTCTTTTCTTTGCTTGGTAAACAGGCCCCGTTATTTGTAGAAGGTTGGGATGAAGCACTGCACGAGATAGGGAAATTGTCATTTGAAACTGTGCTTGCCCCTGACAACGCAGCTTCAGTCCTACAATCGGTTGTAAACATACCGGTACTTGTAGTTGCAGGAGCAGAAGATTCCCTTGTACCATTAAAATCTGTTCAAGTTATGGCCTCAAATCTTGTAAATTCTGTAAGTCTCTTGTTCAATGCATGTTTCCCTCTGTTCTCAAGCAACTGCCCATTATAAATGCGCCTTTTTCACATATAGATGCCCATTTAACAATCTAATACTCCCTCCGTCCCAAAAAGTCTTTCGTGTTTACTATTACGGCCTCTCGATAACTCTTATTTGTTTGCGTGTTTTCATTGATTATTTGATAAAATAAAATATTCTTGTCACCTCTTATTTTGTAGAGTTCTCGATGTAGTTTTTAAATATAATTTTTTTGTGTTATTTCTTTACCAATTTGCAAATAAAATGATTTTGAAAATCACGGGGTTTTGCACGTTAATCAAAGTAAGAAATTCTTTTTGGGACGGAGGGAGTAACACATTAAAGGTATGAAATATGATGTCACCCTCACATGTGTCTTTCGCTCTTGCTTGTTACTTTGAATTTGTAGAAACTAATAGGGGTATGCTTGTCAATTTATGACAAAATTAATTCTCACCTTAAAACCACTTTTTTAAGGGCCTTTTTGGGTTGGAGGGTTTTGGATGGCTTAGTCTTTACTCTATATCTTGATAAATAAAATCTTTCGAAAAACAATATCATATTGTGCTAATATTTCATTTGTTTTGTAAAATATAAAACGTATATCAAAATTTAAACTATCCCCTCCAAAATCCTCCGGGTCTGTTTCACTTTTTGGACGGGAATGCCTTTGGAAAGCGTAGTCTATAATCTTGACACGAGATTTTATGAAATTTTGAATAACACGTGTAGTATCATATGTGATCGTTTACCATTTCAATCACCGTTGTTTTTTAGAAACATTACGTTTATAAAATTGTGTTTTGTTTATGAAATACTGCAGAGGCTGGTGGCAATTTCTGGTTGCGGACATCTGCCTCACGAGGAATGTCCCAAGGCTTTGCTTGCAGCCATGTCGCCGTTCATAAATAGAATTCTAGGGGTACCCGAAGCTTAACCTTCTTCATGCAACTCCTCATAAGCTTCCAGACATGTCTCTATTTCGTGTGGAAAAGCCAACAACCAAAAAAAAAAAAGAAACTTTTTTTTCTGACCAGTCTACCCTCCAATCTCCATTGTTTTGTTGTTCTACTTATAATATTCTAATCTCCAGTGCAGCACATCAAAAGGTAGAGTCCCAAGATTCCTCTCTCCTTTTGGGCATTTTTGATGATTATTCTTAGGTTCTTCTGATGGGTTTCTCTGTTTCTTCAGTACTCTCTCTGGTGTAGTATTTAAGGAGGGAAGGGTCTGTTTGGTTACTTCCTCCCCTATTTGAACCTGTTTTTTTTTCTTTTTTTCAATTTGTCCATATGTGATGTGGAATTTCTCTTTGTACAGATGTGGAGATCATTGTTTATGCAGATTTTGTTCCCAACTCGAGTGCCTTTACGTACATTGTTTGGATTCATATTTGATTATTTTTATTTATCTCTTTTTTTCTTCATTTTGGTACCCCCCCCTAACTAGTAAGTAATTATTTTAGTAAAAGCAAGTATATAATGGGAGAATAATATCCTGCTCAAATGATTTTGTGTGTGTGTGTGTAAATTATAACCGATCAAGTATTTAATGCATCTGTAAATGATGTAAGAGTATGGATGGAGAATTATTCACCCTATGCTTGGTTTCTCTATTCCATGTCCCAACAACTTTAATTAAAGTACTATAACAAAAGATTGGGAAAAAAGTACTCAAAAAAAGCATGTTTAGAAGCTTTGAAAAAAACCAAAAGAATTCTTTTAATACTCCGGTTCATGTGATATTGAACTTCAATGTCATAACATGATTCAGAATATTTGCGATGCTCTGATTGAAAAACTGATAGTCCATATTCTCTTTAACCACTCCAAATGCTCCCCTTGTCTCACTTCCTGCATACCCAACCCTTCTCTGGCCTACTCCCCTCTGCCTAATGGCTACAATAATGACTGTAGCCAATTAGTGAAGAGTAGGGAGAGGATGTAAGGAAATTTTTGGGGTAGGAATCACCAATTGTTTTGAATGGGGTATCGTAAGTGTCCCGGATCATGCTATGATATTAAATACCAATGTTACATGAAATAGCCTTTTTTTTTAATAAAGAAGTTGGGACAACCCTCCTCCCAGAGACCAATCCCATTTTTTCTAATTATTTCAATGTAAAGAGCCCATGAGACTCCACCTAGAAGAGAAGTGTGGTTGGGACTATCATTACACATGCTCTAAATACTCCACTTTCCCCAAAGAAAAGTAGTGTTTGTTGAAAAACTAACTAAAATTGTTAAAGATAATCAATAATGAGAAATTTTAATTAGGTAACGCCTTACTTTTTTCTTATGGGCTATGGCTAAAATAATGATTACTTGAGTTCTTCACCAAAGACTGCAGTCTTATAACGGTGCTTAATTAAGTTGAAAGTAAAGATTTAAGTGTTGGGTTTAATCAATTCTCAAATCACTTTCTGCCATTTCCAGTCTTCGATATCTCATTTATTAAACATTCTTATTTATATAATATTTCATTTTCCGAATTACATTATTTCAATAATCCTTCTAAAAAGTGAAACTATGTCAATGAAACTAATCTAAGAATTGAGATGAATTATTAATGGAACAACTGTTTTCTTTAAAGTATTGTAAAACAAAGGGTAGTGATAGCCACACCTGCCAAACCACTTAAGACATCCCACAACTAAATACACACTGTGATGCTTAGTTATGTTATTATTTAAAAATTAAAATAAACTTTATTATATTTAAAAATAATATTACATACAAATTTTTAAACCTATCTAGCATTTATCTCATTTTATTGCTTTTCTACACACACACACACACACATTCATATATATATTCACTTCATGGATTTTCACCATCTTTTGTCTCCTTGCTCCGTTGTATTCCATTTGCACAATCTTTTACACTTTTGTACCACTTTTGATCCAACTTTTATTCTTTTTACAACAAGACATAACTTTTGTGCATTTTTATAATTATGAATAAAACTTATAAAAACCATTGAGAAATTGATTTGTTTAATCCAAAATTGGACAATAACACATTAAATAAAGAGAAAATAAGTGAATACAAACCGAACTTATCAATATTCCGCTTCTGAATTTGAGGCACAAAATCTAGTAATTTGACCACTTAAAGATTTACACTACAAGAACAGTAGAGTTTAGCTCGCATTTAATTTGCCACTTGACTAAGTGTGGCAATAAAATTTAACACTTAAAGATTTCCCCACATTTATAAGAGTTGTTATACATAATTCCATGTACCCATATAATTAAGTGTGCCAAATCAATTATATGTACTTAATTTAAGAAAGTGCATTTAACTTATTAAATAATTACTCTTTAGTAATTGAAATTCTAAAATTACTCACTAAAAACCTTTAAAAAACGTGTCCTGCATATTCTAATTCACTAAAAAACTAGGAGAAATTACCTAAATAGGACCAAAACATAATGACTTTCTCAATATAGGAACATATGTTTTTATTTCCCAATGTAGGACCTTTGGTCATTATTAATTAGTCATTATTCAATTGACCCAATTGAATAATACACACACACACATTTTAATTCGAATTTTACATCTTTTATATTAATGTTTAAACACAATTAAATTAACTTTCATTAGGTTTATACTCAATGACTATTAAATTTATATACAAGTTTTTATTTTTTTAGGGTATTATACCAATATGCATTTCACCCTTAATGTTATTAAATTAAAAAAAAGGATATATAAATTTTATTATTTAATTAAAATACAAAGCTTATATATATTTTTAAAACTACACACATTTTCCCTTTTATTACTTTTCAACGGCAAAGATTTATATAAATGATAATAATTAAATGTGCATCATTATTAAAACTATAACGTTTATTTCAAAAATGATATCACATCTAATAATTAAAGAAATTATATAACGCATACCATATACAGATGATTTATTAGAAAATTAAAAAAATAATTTTATCAAAAACATATAAAATGTTAAAATGTATGTGAGTCAATGCAAAGCACATTAAGATTAATTTAGAAAAGAGTGGAGTGCAATAAGTGTGGGGTGAGATTCGTCTTGTTGTAGGGTGTGACTATCACTACCCTAAAACAAATCTTATTTTGGGTCTTGGGATACTAAAATAATTTTAATAATAACCTCGAAGGACGCTCTGATCAAAGTTTTTGAAGTTTTTGATCTGATTGAATTGAATATGATTTTATCTGATTAGATCTGATGTAAATGAATTTAAATTTGATTTCAATTAAACTTCAAATATTTACAACAATTTAATAGGTTTAAAGTATTATAATTCCTATATACATAAAAATAATTGAAATAAGCAAATCATTGACAATTGCTAATCATTGATATGTTTTTGTAGAAAATATGGTTGTTATTCTACACAAATATCGCATTCTATCTGCATATCACATAATAATATATTGCATGTTAGAAATTACACATCACTTAAAATCTTAAACATTAATATTCCTTTCACCTCTACTAATTTTGTCATAAACTCACTCTTGTGTATATTAAACCATTTTTAAGTTTAAAAGTGAGTCGTTTTGTATAAAAGTTTTTATGGTTTAAAAACTATTTTTTTGTATAATTTTTTTATAAACAAGTATTTTTAAACAACTTCTATAGAGTGTGAAAAATACAAGTTATTAAGCCTTAAAATTGCTTCCATGCATCACTACTACAAGCTAGGAAATTACTGGTAATAATGGTTTGTAGTTGAAATATAATAATAATAATAATATAAAAAAATAAAAATATTTAAAATTATAATATTAATTAAGATTTAGGTAATAAAATAATGTGATTTAATCAAATAGTCATTATTATTTAATCTTTAAAAAAATATTAATATTATTTTTGAATATTTTTTTCTTAATTTGATATTATTGGATTTGATCTAGTCTGATCTGATTGGATCTAATCTGGTTAGGTGTGATCTGATATAATTTTAATAAGAATAAATAATGAACAGAAAATATAAGTCCTACGAAACGGACCTTTATAGTGTAAATTTTATCCTACATTTACTAATAACTTTAATTAGATTGCTTTGTAAACTCTCTCTTCTCGAATGTTCTTAATTTGGGTTTTTCGAGTCAAGTTGGATGAACTTTAATAATTAATTACAGTATATGAGTATAAAATTGTATGTAATACAATAAAATATTAGACTGTAGATTTTTTCGCAAAACAAATTTAACAAAATCATTTCAATAATATGTAATATAACTTTTATTTAATTTAAGGTTAAAACTTTTTCAGTTTGAATCAAAAAAATAAAATTGATTGAATATTTTGAGGCGGATATAGTAAATATCCATAGCATGGGGTGACTCATCTTCATTTTTTTTATATAAAAAACTAATGTGTTCTTTCTTTTTCTAGACTCCAGTGACAAGAAATCCACTTTCCAAAATTCCTAAGAAAATTCATCCAAATTCAATCCACAATAAGACAAAAGCATTGATTCTTTGTGCATTGTCCATTTGGAGGCCCTACGTTACTTATCACTGATAGAGAATACTTGATTTTTTTTTCATTACTATTCCCTTCATCCCAATTTAAATTTCCTGATTTAGTTTACGATATTTGACTGAAGTTATTTTCAAAACATTTTTTATAAACAATAGGGTAGAATTAAAAAAATAAAAATTATATATTTAAAACATAAATCAAAAGATCTAGTTAGTGATAATATTACTATATTATTTTATCAAATAATTAATGCAAATAGAGAAGGAAAGTGAATTAAATTTAACTTTGTAAATACTCCCTCCGTCCCAAATTATAATGCATGTTCACTATTCACATGGTCAAACTTCTTTCACTTTTTTCTCTATTTTCATTAGCAATTTGATAAAATAAAATATTATTGTCGCTACTAGTTTTGTAGATTTTTTGATATAGTATTTTAATATGTAATTTTTATTTTTTAACTACATACCATTTGTCATATAAAATGATTTGAAAATAATTTCAGTCAAACAATGTAAACCGAAACAGACGTTATAAAATGGGACGGAGGGAGTAGTAAACATGCAATTTAATTTTGAACACAGAGAGTAACAAATATTTTTGCATGCCCATTTCAACAAACTAATTTGGATTTTAACCAAGTCATGAATCGCATTTTACATTTCGAGCTTCACTAACACCTTGCGTGCTTAGATGGCGTACGAGAGCCAGATCGAATGGCCTTCGTTTTAAACTAGAAATGCTTTTGGTAAATCACAAAAATTCGAACAAGGCCAAAATGTGGCGAAGTATAAAAGCAACTTGAGAAGGGAGTAGTACATCAATGACATACTTTGAATAGAAACCAATGTGACTCAAGACCAAAGTACATACATAAAAGAGTAATTTAAAAAAAAAAAAGTTTTAAACAAAAAATGGGACAACTGTATAAAAGTTGAGCTTATTTCCATAATTCCATCCATGGAAGAAGAAGAAAAAAAATAGTTTATAGATGCTCCACTTCATCATCATCTTCTAATGGTCTACGCTATCGAAAGACATGCCAAAATCATTTCACCAAAGTACCAATGCAGAATTATTATTTGTTTTTTTTCAACCCGCGTGGACGCAAAATGTCCATAGAAAAGAGAGATTTGAGGATCAATTGACGACATCAACAACCAACTTCCTTGACTTGAGAACAGACCACCTCAACCGCCGGTAGTATGCCGCTTGGAGAAGTGCAAGCGATAGCACGAATATCCACTTGAACCCCATCTGCCCAAATCAATGATCGAATCGCAAGATCAATTCAATAGTAACACACTAAGACCACAAATCATTCACATGCAAGACTTACTCATACACAACATATTATTTACTTTGATCAAATACACATCTAACCCGTTTTCTTGTGGTACAATCGGAAGGTACTCGTATATGTCATTTGGATTAGAGGGAATTAAATGGGTAGATGCGAAGTGTTAATGCTTACTCTTTAGAGCATCTAAAGAGGCAAGTGGCTACTTTCATGGTTAGAAACTCGAGCAAGAAGTTACATTCGTAAGAGAAGTGCAACATTAGTTTAAACCCATAGTCTAAGACATTTCTAGTTAAATTCAGATTTAGAGATATCAATCAATGAAATACTACAATATCTCTGGCAGTCAGATGAGACATGCATTGAAGATTAAGGGTCAGGATGGATGGAGGGTTAAGAATTTATAATTAAATATTGGTATGTTTGGTAACATGGATTTGGCTCAAAAAAGAAATCACATAATAGGTGACCTTATAACTTTTCAATCACTATTTATTGATTTTAGAAACATTTTATCATAAAGATATATACTCTGTATGGAGGGTTTGGGGGGCTAAGTTTATATCTTGGTGTTTATTAAAGACTATAACACAAGATTTTATACGATGCCTATGTGCTTATGTTAAATGTATAATTACTATGGTAAATCAAGATGCATGATATAGGAACTGCTTTTGCATTTGAGAAAAGTTTGCTACTCGATCGTAAAATAAAGAAATAAAAATGGCAAACTATATGTGTAAATGTTCATAATTTAAAATGATTTTTACATAAAAATGATACACAAAAGAGGAATGGAAAAGAACTTACCAGTTTCCTTTCTTCCATTTCTGGCTCCGCAGCCCATGACAAAAATGTTACAACATCTTTTCCCATCTATAAATTTAGCAAGTATTACATATATACCTTGGCCAGGCAAAAGAAGTGTAAGATATAATAAGAAATGAAGACAAGATATACCTGTGCTTCTGTTGCAGGAGTGCCATCTTCATATTCCACAGCACCATCATTTAGCATTTTAGGCATAGCGATAGCACCGCCAGGGAAGTAAGGGTTATAGTGAAGCCCTTCACGAATCTGTAGTGAATGATATATCAAGCATAAAATTGTGCATTAGACATTTTAGCACCCACTTGGAAGAGGATTTGCAATATAAATATTTTTTAATAAAACTACCTCCGTCACAAGAACCAGACATGTAAATCTATCAACTCTTTTAAAAGCACACACACACACACTTTGGTAATGCACATCTGTAGAGAATCATGAAACTCGTCTTTGACTTTTTTTTGGTAACTTTATACAGCTTACATGGAAAATTAGCCATGTCTGATTAATCAGACCTCTTTTCAAACAAATTAATAGCTGAAACATGTCTCTTACTTTTTGGGACAGAATAATTGATGTTGTATCTGTGGACGACGACAAATATAATACTCTCAAAAAAATATCAAAAAACAGCTTCATATGAATAATTACCGAAACACCAGCAGGAGGATCACGGTAGCCAGTTAGAAGAGCAAAAACATAATTCTGACCATTATGGCGGGCCTGCAATTGAGGTACAGGAAAGTATTTCAGCTACTAGATGAACATTCATTTACAAAATTCACTAAAGGGGGAAAGAAAATGAAAAGCCAGGGAACATGCCTTTGTAATGAGACTTAGATCGGGTGGATAGGCTCCTCCATTAGCAAACCTTGCAGCCGCTTCATTTGCATAAGGCTGCGGAAACCGATCACTGAGCTTCCCTGGACGTGTAAACATCTCACCTTCATCATTAGGCCCATCAACCACTTCAATCTCGGCAGCCATTGCCTTAGTTTCTTCCTCAGTGTATGCCACACCAACCAGATCACGGTATGAAACTAGTGACATCGAATGGCAAGATGCACAAACTTCCTGGTAAACCTTGTGACCTCTACGAATCCTGTTTCAGAAAACTAAGTTAATGACCATAAATAAGAGTATTTACTCACATACAATCAAGCACTAGCAAGCATAAACTTTGTAAATAAACCAAGATCAACCCTAATCATAAGCTGTGTTTTGTTTGTTATGCTAAGTAGGCCATGCAAAAATGCTGCAAAACAAATATGGAGTACATCAATTTCTCGCAATTCCTTTTAATATCTGTTTTTATTTATTACTCCCTATATTCCAAAAAAAATGTTCTGGAACATATACTGTCCTAGAAAGTAGTCCAGAGAGAAGCAAATGCATTTTAAAAATAACATGCCCATACAAAGTACGCATGTTAAATTTAGTTTTAAACAAAAAAAGTGAAAACTAGAAGTATGTTTCTTTTTAAAATATTTGTATCTTACTAAAATAAAAAGTTGTAACTTGATAAAACAAGACTCTTTTAGGGGTGTTGGAGAGGGCCAATGAAAATGTCTAATGCAGGAATTCCAAATATCACTTTTCTTAGTCACACTTCAACACTATTGCAGAAGCAATGAATCTACTTACGAAGAGTGATCATATGAACTAAGAATGCCTTTGTGAGGCCACGGGTAGCTCGGAGACTCTAAGCCATGCTCGGCCTCGTCTGAGTAAGAAATTGTTGCACATCCAATAAGCCCAGAGACTCCAGCACCAAATAGCGCCAATGCTCTAAAGGACTTCATGCCAGCAGAATCCGTCCCATCTTTGTCAATCTTTTGGGGAGAAAGATAGAAATAGATAAATTTCACCCAATGCATACAAGTAATTAGTGATAAATTTTGGTCAGAAGAAACATTGATGTATTGGAAGAATAATTTTGGAATATTATACAGCACAATAAGCAACTACATTAACAATACTGGATGCACAACTTATTATAACTTCTTCCGTGCTATGGTCTGAAAGTTTCCTCTCTATTCTTATGTATTCCAACCCATCTTTACACTCTTATCTGTCTAACTTGATTACATAGTGACTAAGACATAGATCAGCATACAAAACTTTGAAAGTAATTAAAAATAGTGTTTCAGCAGCTAAGCTATGACTAGCATTGGCACTTTTAATTAAAGGCTATGAACTATCTTTTCTCTTTGACCTCAAAATAAATTGCTTCTCTCTTTCATTATTAAAGCATAAATACTGTTAGTTACTCCTCTCCAACTGAGTTACATAAAGAAAGCATTTGGATAACAAAGGGCCTCAAGGAAATACCATAAGCATGTTGGTAGCTGACTAGCTGATGGGATCAAGTGATGGCTGAAACAACAATTGGTAGACGCATATGATGCAGAGAAGGTTGAGCAAAGTAATCCTAGAAACTAGAAACTCATAAAGGCTGCACTTGCTTAAAATATTATCAAGTCATTTCCATGTCTAACAGCAACAGCTATTTTAACCAAGTTCCCCAGCTCTAAATTTTTGAGGATGGAATATGGATGTAGGTGTTACAACCAGTGGCTGTAATTGCTTTATACAGAATATATTTGCAGGGAGTCTCCAATCACCGTGATTTCACGATGATTACTACATTGCATGAAATTTAGAGATTACACATTACTATGGACACCGAAGCAAATTATGTCTCTCTCTCTCTCTCGATTTCCAAAGATTGCATCTAATCTATTAAAAGATTTGATTTAACATAAGCTACAAAATACCACACAATAGCAACAAAAGAACATCAAAGACGTACAAGTATTATGAACTAAACTCCATTACCTTGCAAGTGGCAGCCTTTAGCGAATCATTGGCACCAAAAAACTGCTTACTCTCATCTTTTCGGCCAGAAATTATGTACATAAACCGATTGATTTTCCCAAATCCTGATTCACAAAGATCAAAACGTTTCATTCATAAGCAGAAATGACTCGCAGGTAAGCACCACATACACTCTATTCCCAAAACAAAAATGATGATCGGAAGAAGCTAAGATCGAAATGAAAGCCTCTACCTTCAGCTCCAATCCTGATCTTCTTCCCCAAACCTGCACACGCCATAACAACAACCTCATTTCGGTTCAAACAAACAACGGAGTCCGTAAAAACACGCAAAACTCCAGATATACATATGCATATAATACACGAAACGCATAGAAACAAGGATATAGAGATCAATTACTCATGGCGTCGAGATCGAGAGGGAGTTTGCTGCGTCGCGAGGAGCAGAGAGGGTCTCGCTTGAAGAGATCTGTGGAAAGAGGCGTGTGGGAAGAAGAAGAAGAAGAAGAAGAATCAGCCTCTGGAAATCCCTTCAGAACGAACGGTTTGGAATTGATCGAGTCATCCGGCCCGATCTTTATTCGGGTTGCGCGATCTGGAGCTCCTCGGTCCACCGAATCGGCCCATTTCATTTCCGCTCTTTTCATTTATTTGGGCGCTCCGTATTTGGTTCCGGCCCATTTATTTGGATGAAAATTAGACCCGTGACCTGTCCCAAAAAAAGAGTTGCAAATGGAAAACAAGGGAATTAAGATAAACTTAAAATAAATATGGTTGAAATAGGAAAAAAGTGTAAAATTATTTGGAAAATGTAAAGATGAGTAAGCCAAGTGATTGAAGAAGGTAAAGATGGCTGGGTTTGAATAATAAGGAATGTAAAGGTGATTCAAAAGTTAGGGTATGTTAGAGCACTCGTATACTCTTCACGCCCACCGGCGTTACGCCGTTTTTCACGCCCGGGGGCGTTAAACACCGCCCCCTGTGGCGTTACCGGGGCGTTATGGCACCTGCGTCATTCATTTAAAAAAATACCTATAAAATCCCCTTTTTTATAAAACCTATAAAAAAAACCTATAAAAAGGCCAAGAAGTAGAAGCTGAATCCTCCCGACGACGGACCCGACGACAACGTTTAAACCGGGATCGAGCAGCCGCCCACGCTTCACTTCTAAACGACTACTTTAATAATCCATGTGTTTATACACCGGAGGATTTTATCGTTTTCGGATGAGTCGTCCTCTCTTTTTACGCATACTCGCCGATGTTGAACGCGAGGTTCCTTAGTTCACCCAACGCTTTGATGCGAGAGGCCGACGTGGGTTTAGTAGCGTCCAGAAGTGCACTGCCGCGCTCCGTCAGTTAGCGTACGGGACGACATCTGATATGTTCGACGAATACTTGAAGATGTCGGCTCGGAGCATCAAGTCCTGCGTTTATAAATTTTCTAAAGCTATTATTCAAATTTATCATAGAAGATATTTACGCAAGCCTACAGCGAGCGACATCCAGCAGTTGCAGGCAAGGCATGCCGCTAAACACGGCTTTGTTGGCATGCTTAGGAGTATTGATTGCACGTATTGGGAATGGAAAAATTGTCTCACTGCGTGGCACGGTCAATTCTCCCGGGGAGATCATCCGAAGCCTACTATCATGCTCGAAGCTGTTGCTTCGAATGACTTGTGGATTTGGCATGCTTTTTTCGGTGTCGCAGGCTCGAATAACGACATCAACGTTCTCGATCAACCGCCTATTTTTTGATGATTGGGTTAATGAGACCGCATTAGACTCCTCTTTTGAGCTTAGAGGGATGCTTTACAAGCGTGGATATTATTTGGCCGATGGAATATATCTAGATTATTCCACGATTGTCAAATCCCTCTCCGAACCAATGGGTCTTAACCGCCAGACCTACAAAAAAGCTCAAGAGGCGGCGAGAAAAGATATTGAACGAGTCTTTGGGGTTTTGAAGAGTAAATGACACATTCTAGATCGTTCGTGGAAATGTTATTCTCAAACAAAAAATGAGGAATATAATGTACGCATGTATTATTATTCATAATATGATCATAGAACATAACGGGACTGCGATTTGTCAATACAACCCGGACGAGGAGGTGCCTATGTACGAAGAAATCACCGAAGAAAAGAAACGAAGAAACCGCCAAGAAATTCGAAGCCGAAAGATTTACAATGCACTAACGGCGGATTTGATCGAACATATCTTTAGTCGCTCGAATAATTAGTGATTTCTTTGTAGTGTTGTTTTTTTAATGAATGTAATTTTTTATGAATGTATTTTTTATTAATGTCATTTTTTTAATGAATGTAATTTTTTAATGAATGTATTTTTTATGAATATAATATTTTTTTAATGAATGTAATTTTTTTAATGCACTATTCTCATTGCGATTAATTTAAATAATAAATTAATTTAAATTTATGAATTTAAATTTAGAAGATGTATATTTAAAAATGTAAAAAATGAAGGTTTGAAGCCCCGGGGCTTCAAACCCATTTCCAGTGAATTTTTTTGTGTAAGTTAAAGCTGACGTGGCAGAGAGTGAAAGTTTGAAGCCTCAGTTTGAAGCCCCGATTTGAAGCCCCGAGGCTTCATACGTATTTCCAGTGCCCTTAGGTTATGCTGAAAAAAAGAAGTGTGATTTTAGTTTTGGGACACTTTATTTGAAAAATGTGACTTTAATATTTACATAGAGGGCATACTTTGAGGGAGGACATTTTTTAAAAAGAGAATGCTATAAATTGTCTTTCATAACATGATGTTCTATATGTCATCCTTAATTTTAAGATAATACGTTCGTCTAACTCTATATTTGAAAATTATTTTATTCTTAGTTTTTATCCAAATATTATACTAGTATTTCATATATGGGTTATGCTAGGGGTACACCAAAGGTATACCCCAACTGTACACCACCCCCCTCTTTACCATTCATTTTATTTTGTTTTTATTTTTTATTTTTTTTTTTTGAATTTTTCTTGCCTTTTTTATGTGGTGATGGAGGGGGTGGGAGATGCTTGGGGTACACTTTTGGCGTACCCTAGTATTCTCCTTCAAATATAGTACTTAAAAGACTACATAATTGGTCTTAATGATTGAATAATGATAATTCATCGCTATATATAAGCAAAAGAAAACCTCTCAAATAGGAGTAAAACATATGTTATATCCTCAAAGTAGGAGCTCAAACATAAACTCTCCTAAATAGGAGTGATTAAATAAGAAAAAAACCTACCTATTCCCAACGCACTACTCAATCGGAAAAAATCTTCTTAGACCTTTATGATTTCATTTTTCAGATGCTTTATTTATGCTCACTCGGACCCAATTTTCTCTTTGTTCTTGTTTGGTCCCTCTCTAAACAGTGTCTCTTTTCTATTTCAAGGAAAAAAGAGTGGTGTTGGTTTAATATTTTTGTTTCTAAATGAATCCCAGCCACAAAAGATTCATTTTTTCTCAAATTCCATGCTAAGACAAACCTAGAATATAAGATGGGGATGGTAGGAGTGTATTTTTTTTGTACAGGCAGCACCTGAGACTAATCAAATGCAATGTTGGTGCATGTGGTGGTTGCAGGTGGACACAAACCTGGAGTCTCCGAGATGCTGTTCATTTGTTTGACATTTTGAATTTGCAACAGTGACATTATATATGATAATCTGTGGTATCGTGCATTACCATAGGTGACATTGTATGGTAATATGTGGCATTATGTATTACCATATGTGGCATTATACGTGGCCATGTTTGGAATTATACCTTCATTGTTGTCAATGTGGCTCTGCGACGGAGACTGTGCAGAGTGTGATGGTGGTGTCGATAATGGTGCAAAGCGTGATGGCAGTAGAGTGTGATGGTGATAGATCTCGTCGATCTCTAGCCTCACTTTGAATGTGAAGATCAAGCGGCTTGTTAGCTTGGTGGCCGCCATTCCCCACCTCGGCATCCTAGGTTTCGAGTGAAGTTCGTCCAAGCTAACCCCGTCATGGTGTGTAGCCGATATGACGCTGCTGTTGTTGTTAACTACTACCGGACACGAAGAAATGCACAAAAAAAGGATGGCTACAGAGATTGCTCGGTCCTAGCATTTGGAAGCGAGTAACAAAGTTGATGGTGATGAATTGTTTGGGTCACCGTTCATAATGATGTTTCTGAAATTGCTTATGTAGCTTGTGATCTAAATGAGGGGATATCTGCGTTCCAGCCCATGGTTAATGGCTAAGGGTGATTAACTCCTATTTTGGGAGTTTTATCTTTCAACTCCTATTTTAGGATTTAATCAATGTTTTACTCCTATTTGTTCCTTAACCCTATAAGCAATACATAGAGAATCCTAATTATAGTAGAATAAGTAATTATGATAACTATAGAATAGGAAAATTAATAATAAAAATAATGATATTTTGTTTCCTATTATTCATATTATTCTTAATAGTTTATTTGCGTGTTATAATTGATTCTTAGATAAGATAAAAATGTTTTGTCACATCTTATTTTGTAAAACTTCTGACGTAGTTTTTAAATAATAAGTTTTATTTTTAATTTCTATATCAATCTTAAAATAAAATAAATTAAAAAATATTGAAATTTTGCACTATTTTATGTAAGGTGTAAAACACTTTGGGATGGGAGGAGTATATATTAAATTCAAGGTTACTAATATAGTATTGCATTTACCAACAAAATATAATTTTACGTAAAGTGTGAAACATTTTGGGACAAAAAGAGTGTATAATATACGGAGTATTAAATTCAAGGTTAGCATTGCATTTACAAGAAAATATTGTTACTAATATAGCATTGACTTTTTCATGTTGTACTATGACTAAACATATCTAAAAATATGCAATGAATTAAAATATAAAAATCACGATATAATATTTATATCAAATATTTTATATCTGTATATTTTGTTTTTTCATGTAGTACTTTGACGAAATATATCTAAAAATATGCAATATATTTCTTGCTAATGTATTTTAAAAATATTGTTAATTAAATATTAGACATATAAAGAGAACCAAACAATTAAAAGAATAAAGGGAATACCTTTTCGAGTAATGCTAGACTCACAAACAAACAATTCACAAAATTCACAAACTTACCTTTTTTAACATTTTCCTAGAAAATGATGCACTCAAATAATAAAAGATATTTTAATTTAAAATCCATAAAAGGTAATTTTGTGAAGTTTGTGAATTATTTATTTGTGACTCTAGCATTTTCCTAACTTTCCACAGTTAATTCAATTACGACCTCCGACCAAATAGCGTCGGTACCCCTCGTAGTCTGCAAAATATGCACGAATACCTCCTCTATTTTCAAAACTTATTTCTAAAGTCCCTGTGGTTTCAAAATGTTGCACCCGTGCCCCCTCTGATCATTTTTCGGCCATTTTTCCGGCGAAGAAGGGGGCATTTGTGCATATTTTCTAAACCATAGGGGGTATCAGTGCTGATTTTTATTTCTCGTTTATTTTTTGTTTTTTCCATTTTTCCTTTTTTTGTTTCATTTATTAATTAGGGTTTTTTAAATTTTTTTTATAATATTCTCAAAATTTTGAAAAAATAAAATATAATGCATATGTACGTTTGTAATTAACAATTTTTGTTTTTTATGAAAAAAGGAATTTTTTGTGAGAACTTCGAAAAAAGGAGGAATAAAATAAGAAAAAAATAATACAAAAATTAAAATAAATATCTTTTTTGGACATCTCAATTCTAAGGACTTTTTAGGCGCGTCCAAATTTTTTTTGTATAAGACTTTTTTTTTGCGTATTTTAATTTTTTTCATTTCGTTTTTTCCGTATTTTTATTTTTTTACTCTGGGTTTTTTTTAACTTTCAAAAAAATTATTCTAAAAAACAAAAAGTGAAAATGTTTAATTTGAGATAGATGTAATGTATGTTAATTTTTTTATTTTTATTTTTATTTTTTATTTCAAACACAAAGAATTTTAAATTTTTAAAACGTGATAAAAATTGAAAATATATTTTTTAAAAAAATCTTGGAAAAGGAAAAAGAGATACAAAATATTTAAAAAAAGGGAAAACACAAATAATAAACTAAAATAAGAAATGAGCACGAATGCCCCCTATGCTTTAGAAATTATGCGCCAATACAATACCCCCTCTTTGCCGGAAAATGGCCGGAAAATGATCAGAGGGGGTGTGGGTGCGGGTGCAACGTTTTGAAACCACGAGGACTTTAGAAATAAGTTTTGAAAACATAGAGAGTATTGGTGCTAATTTTCCAAATCACAGGGGGCACTGGAGCTATTTGGCCTACGGCCTCCCAAATTGATATCTTAAGATTGATTGGTTATTATTATCATTTAAAAATTGTTGACTTCAAGGTTATTAATTAATGTAACATTGGAAATTCAAATGTTGTCTCGAAATGCCATGTGAGGCCATAACAGACAGCACCAAATTGTCAAATTATCACTTCTCATCAATTTGCTCCCTTATTACTAGGTCATCAGTCTCATTTTAAGTTGTCTGTTTATTATTAGAAATTCATTTTTCTCTATTTTCGTTACTCATTTTATAAAATAATACACTCATGTCACATCTTGTTTCCTAAAACTTTTAATATAATTTTGTAATACGTAAGTTATTACTTTTACTAGTTTCGCTCCGATTTTCAAATAAATTATACTGAAAATAACTTCAGTCAAACATCAGATACCGAAACACATTTATACTTGGTATGCTCAAGCAGAAATGACACATTGTGCGAAATATAGTCATGCAATACTTGAAGCTTTAATTGATAGAGTTTTAAACAAATATACAAGCAAAATTTAAAATTTTTAAATTTTATAAACCATTTTTCTATGCCCTTCACATTTTAATTTTTAATAACCATTATTTTATTATTTTTTTAATAAAACCCTTCAATGTGTAACTATTTTAAAAATATCTATTTCAATTCTAAAATATCCATAACTATGTTGTAATTCAAAAAGTAATATTATAAATTTTATTAAGGACCATTTACAAAATAAATTTTTTTAATGATGAATTTTATAAAATTACAGGAACCAAAAATAAAAATAACGTAGTTTACAGATACAAAGAATATATTTATTCCTAGAAAATACAAGTATAAATTTAATCGTGAGACCGAAAAAAAACTTTGGTTTGTACTTGAAAAATGGAAGAGGGGAGAAATCAAAAGTACTTGGAAGTTGGAACATTGATTATTTTTCTAAAATAGAAACAAATGCATGTATCTATAGACTATGACTCCATGTTAATAATAAAAAATGGAACAAAAGTAAAGAGATAAAGTAATTGGCACTCATTTGAAAGTGAGAAAAGGATAGACAGAATAATACGGAGTATTATTCCCTATTTGTGGAAGGCCCGGCAGGTTGCTTCTGCACCCGGACCTGACAGAATAATGAGAAGTTAATATTACTCTCATTTTAACTTTTATGAAATTTAAAAGATAGAGATGTTTTTGTGTTGATTTTCTAAAATTATTTTTGATGTGATAAGTAAAAATAGGATGTAATGTTTAGATTATTAGTAAAAAGATATTATGTGATAGGTAGGTTTGAAATTAGTGGGATAAAAGTAATTTTTTAATAAAAATGAGAAGGATTTTGTAGGACAAGTAAAAAAAAAGAAAGGGGAATGAGTTTTTGGGACGAGGAGAGTAGATTACAAGAATTTTTTATTTTATCAAGTATTCAATAAAAACAGACAAAATGAATACGGGTCATCTCATGACATTGATTCCATTTGTCATGAAAACCAAGGGATCATAATTTTAGAACAATGTATATTGGGCTGAAAGACGTAGTAAATAGATATGATAGACTGGGTAAGACATAAGAGTTAGGGGCTGTTTGTTTCAGCCTCTCAATGGTTCAGATGTCTGAATGGTTCAGCACTTAATGGTTCAAACTGTTTGTTTCAGCTTCTTAATGGTTCAGATGTCTGAATGGTTCAGACATTTACCTCTGAATGGTTAAGTATTATACGGAGTTTGAATGGTTAAGACTTCTTATCTGAATTGATCAGACATTTGCATCTGAATAGTTAAGCAATATACTAGCTCTTAAGGGTTCAGATCTTTTACTTGTTCAGCACTTAATGGTTCAGATCTCTTACTAGTTCAGTACTTAATGGTTCAGACCTTTTACTGATTTAACACTTACCTATTCAGAAGTTGTCAAACCGCCCCTTAGTATAGATGTTCAATAGGCTTACTTAGAGTGGGGGGATTTTGATATAAGAATCTCACAACGAAAAATTTACATATTCTCATGATTCCACTTTTTTTTCACAAAATTTATCTTTTTAATGTAAAAAAAGGAAAACATAAAAATATGAAATAAATCAAGAATAGTACTTCATCTGTCCTTAAAAGATTGCAACAGTTTGTCTTTTTTGTCAAACTGTGACAATTTTTACCATAAGTTAAATATAGTCTAAAATGATTAAATATTACTCCCTCCGTCCCATAAAACCTTTCTCCTTTTTTTTTATCCGTCCCACAAAACACTTCTCATTTCTATTAAAAAGTCACTTTTACACCTTACTTTTTCATACCCTAACTATCACATCATACCTTTTTACTAATAATCTATCCATCAAATCATACTTTTACCCATCACATCAAAGGACATTTTTGGAAATTCAATACCAAAATACACTCCCCTTAAATCCCTCCTAAAAAGAAAAAGTCTCATGTTTCATGGGACGGAGGGAGTATAAAAATTTATATTTCAAAACTATATTACTCCCTCCGTCCCCTTGTATTTGTCCACATTTGACTTTTGGAACTGTTCATCTAAGCACTTTGACTCATCAAATTCTCTCAATGTGTAAGCCTAAATATAATCATGTGTGATCTTGTTTGATTTGTCTTAACATATAGATTATTAATATATAATTTTTATAATTTTTTAATATACAAATTACAAGATAAGATGGATTAAAGAAGTGCATTGGATGGTGTACAAAAATAAAAATAAAAGTGGACAAATACAAAAGGACGGAGAGTGTATTTAATAATTCTAATTTTACAAAATTCACGTTATAAAAGGTTAAAATATTACTCCCTATATGAAAGGTTAAAATATGTAGGGTCATGCATGCATGAGAGTTTGTAAATGTGGCAAATTTAATTTTGTGGTTCTAACATTATTACATAAAAATTAAATAAAACTAATACAAAATATATAAAAATATGAACTATTCCTCTGATTTTTTTGTTGAAATTTACATTTTTACCCCTCCCGAAAAAAGCGAAAAATGAAAAGTCAAGAATTAGAGTATAATAATTCTCATGAGAGCACTCACAATGGTGTGTGAAAAAAGTGTATTTCCTCTGTTCTCAAAAACACTTCCTCTTTTATTTTTTTCACTTCCAACAAAAAAAATTCATTTTTTCTTAAAAAATCACTTTTACCATTACTTTTTCATACCATACTTATCACATCATACTCTTTCTCTAATAATCTACCCATCACATCTTATTTTTACTCATCACATCTAAGGCAAGATTAGAAGTAACTATAATTTAACACTTCTTTATTTTTTTACTGTTTCAATGTAGAAACTCTTTTTGAGAATGGAGGGAGTATTTTTTTTCCGTGCTTCCCCACTAATGAGAAAAACTCTCACTTGAAAATAAAATTCCCACTTGCATACAAAATATTCCCACGGAAGACGGAAAAGGTCTTTTAGATGTGTTTTATAAAAAATGTCATTATTACATACTCCCTCCGTCCTAATTCTTTCTTTTCAGTTTGACTTTTCCTCATTTTTAATTTTTGGCTTTGACTTCAAATTTTACCCTCCTTAAAAAAGATTTTTTGAATTTTTTTTTGCAATCATTAAAAATATAGAGTTAGAAGATAATTGGTGTAAATACATGATGGTATTAATGTCATTTCTCATCTTTTTTTCTAATGAGAAGGTAGTTTTAAGACAGAGAAAAAGGTAAAGTGTGAAGAAAGTTTTAGGAGAGAGGGAGTATGATATCACGAAATTCTCCCTCCCTTCACCTTGTTAATTTCTTTTTGAAATATTTGCACTAAATAGCATTAAAATTTAAATTATTTTCCTAAATAACACTTAAATTGTTTTATTCTCTAAATAGCATTTAATAATATCTATAATGTCCAGTGATAGTGAAAATTTACTTGAATAATGATTAATGGATAATGACTAAAAGTGCTACATTGGAAAAAACACATGTGATGCTATTGAGGGAAAGTCGTTATGTTTTAATCTTATTTATGTAAATTTGTCTTTCTTTTTATTTGACTTGTTATTATTTCTAATGTACAACATTATTTTAACTATTAATGCCTTTAATTATTTATACCTCTTCCCTTCTTGAAAACATATCCACCCTAATTTTTGCGCACCCCATAAAATGTTTTTACTTCCACCTTAAATATTTAAAATACATCACATTATGTAGTTTATTACGGTTAGAAGTTATTTTGGAGGTATTTTAGACATTTTGGGTAGAGTAAAAAGTACGTAATTTATGGGGCGCGCAAAAAATTTTGACGAAAGTGTTTTCAAGAACGGAGGAAGTATGTAGTTATATATTACTGTATTATAAAGAGAAATTTGCCTAAATAAGACTAAAACATAATGACTTTCTCAATATAGGATCATATGTTTTTATTTCCCAATATAGGACCTTTGGTCATTATAAAATAGTCATTACTCAAGTAAATGTCCATCATTATTGGACATTATTTTTTCCACTAGATCATTATTAAGTCTTATTTAGAGAGTAAAAAAGTTCAAGTTCTATATTGGGAAAATGTTTTCAAGAACGTAGGAAGTATGAAGTTATATATTACTGTATTATAAATTAATATTTCAAAAGTATATTTTGATCAAAATGAAACAATTGAGATCAAATTTATATCATAATTTATTTTTATTTTTTGTAATTTGTTCTGGTCGAAATTTAAAAGTACTCTCCGGTATATATTGACAATGACAAAGTCAAACGAGAAAAAAAACTGAATAGAGGGAGTAGATCGTTGATACTGGAGCACCACGCTAAGTCATCTTTCTTCTTTTAATTTGAGAAATTTACTTAATACTCCTTCCGTCCCACTCTCTTTGTCCACTTACCTTTTGGCACACCATCTAATGCACTTTTTTAATTCATTTTATCTTGTAATTTGTATATTAAAAAATTATAGAAATTATATATTAATAATCTATATGTTAAGACAAATCAAACAAGATCACACATGACTATATTTAGGCTTACACATTGAGAGAATTTGATGAGTCAAAGTGCTTAGATGAACAATTCAAAAGTCAAAAGTGGACAAAGACAGTGGGACGGAGGTAGTATATTTTCTAATGCTACATCAATTTCAATTTTTTATTTTCTATATATTACTCTAAAAATGTTTGAATCACAAACAAACACTTCACAAACTTCATAAGTTTTCTACACTTTCTCTTCTCTTTTTTATGATAGAGCCCACATGTCATAACTCATAAATGTATGTATTCTCTATTTCTCTATATGGAGTGTTTTTTTTTTATTTTAATAAAAGATATTTTATATTTTAAACAAAATAAGTGTAATTTTTTCCTTTTTAATTAAAAAAACAAATATACTACCCATACTGTACATATTTTATTTTACATTTTCTAATTTATAATTATTATGTAAATTATTGTTAAAAAATATACAAATATGATGGTTATTTCTGGTAATGGCTGACATGGTAGCAATTGAGAATTACAATGACTAGTACTATTTGGGTTGCAACAACAAAAACTGCAATCGAAAGGTGGAACAAAAAGGTGATGGTTTTCGGTGTGCACAAGACTATGTGTTGGGGAGTACAAGTATGATTATTAATTAAAAATAATTTCTTTATGATCTTGGGCGCCTGATCGAACAACTAGAAAGTGACATTTGTCCGTATTTCTTCTAGAGATCGAGAGCATCTAAAACGTTAGAGAAGCATAGAACTATCTAAAAGAAGATAGAGAAACTCCTCGTCATTGCTCTAATCGTCAGCACTCTCAGCGAATAAAAATTCAGCAAGCGTACATTTAAGTCCGTTCATCATGATGAAGATCTACGTCTATACTTCTACCGGCTATCCTCACAAAATCGTTTATGCCAACTCCATTCTAGTATATGTGATCCAAATTGTCCCTCATTACTCTAGATCGGCTTGCGAAAGATTTTATATATATATATATATATATATATATATATATATATATATATATATATATATATATATATATATATATAGGGGCTGAATCAGGTGAGAATGCACCTTAGTGAAAGAAATAAGAATAAAATCTAGCCTTTAGAACGGATGCATCGTGCGGCTCGGATTGCATTCTGCACTCAGATTTTGAGATAGTGCATTTTCAAAGGATTTTGATGCATTTTTAACCCTTTTTGGTGCACCTAATTTTGATGCAATCTTGACCCTTAGATCTCACAATCCAAAGCACCAGATTCATTCTTATTTCTTTCATAAGATCGCATTCTCACCTGAACCTATATATATATATATATATATATATATATATATATATATATATATATATATATATATATATATATATATATATATATATATATATATATATATATATATATATATATATATATATATATATATATATATATAATATATATATATATATATATATATTATATATATATATATATATATATATATATATATATATATATATATATATTATATATGGGTTAATAGCATGGGCACCCCCTGTGGTTTTCAAAAAGGCGTCAAAACCCCCCGTTTTCAAAAGTTATTTGTAAAGTCTCTGTGGTTTCTAAATAGAGCACACATGCCCCCTTACCTATTTAAGCAAAAATGACATTTATGCCCTTTGTTTTCCCCGATCTTGAATTTTTCCGATTTTAATTTCCTTTATTATACAAATATATAAAATAAAATATATGCTTCCCATCTCAAATTAGAATTTTTAATAATCTACTTTTGAAAACAAAATATTTTTTGGAGAATGTTACAAAAAATGAAAAATAAAATATTATGTACAAAGTAAAAAGTAATAACAGTTAAAAAAAGTAATGAAAAGAAATAAAAATATAAAAAATAGTCTTTTTCTTTAACTCCATATTTTATTTCATCTTTCTGTTCTTCATATTTCATTTTTAAATTAAGGAGTTAAGGAAAAAGACTATTTTTTATATTTTTATTTCTTTTCATTACTTTTTTTAACTGTTACTCCCTCTGTCCTAACACTTTCTTCTCACTTCCCCTTTTTCTCCGTCCTAAAACTAACTTCCCATTAGAAAAAAAAAGATGACAAATGACATTAATACCCTCATGTATTTACACCAATTATCTTCTAACTCTATATTTTGAATGATTGTAAAAAAAGTTTTCAAAAAAGCTTTTTTAAGGAGGGTAAAATTTGAAGTCAAAGCCAAAAATTAAAAATGGGGAAAAGTCAAACTGGGAAGAAAGAATTAGGACGGATGGAGTATTACTTTTTACTTTATACATAATATTTTATTTTTCATTTTTTTGTAACATTCTCCAAAAAATATTTTGTTTTCAAAAGTACATTATGAAAAATTCTAATTTGAGATGGGAAGCATATATTTTATTTTATATATTGGAAAAATTGATATAAATATTCCGAGAAATTTGAAATTTCACAATAATACTCCCAAATTCAATAAAAGACTCTAGTGCTCCCAATTAAACTATAAGTTTACATTACTACTCCCACTATCTCTAATTAGCTTTTCTTATGCTTACATGTAAGTAATTATGCTTAGTTGACATCTTAGTTACTGTTTTTTGTTTTAATAAGAGGAAAAAATTATATAAATACTCATAGAAATTCAAATTTTATTTACTTTGCTTATCTATTTTAATTATGTATTTGATAAAGTAATATAATTATATCATTACTAGTTTTATAGATCTTATAATCTACGTAGTAGTTTTTAGATATATAATTTTATTTTTTTGATTTCACACCACTTTTATTAAACATCATAACACGTAAAAGGAAGATATTTTTTAGAGTACTGGAATCTTTATTTGGTTTTGAGAGATTATTGTAAAATTTTGAATTTTAGAGAGTATTTATACAATTTTTTTCTCTTATTAAAACAAAAAGAACAACTAAAATGTCAACTAAGCATAATTACTTACATGTAAGCATAAGAAAAGCTGATTAGGAATAATGGGAGTAGCAATGTAAACTTATAGTTTAATTGGGAGCACCAGAGTCTTTTATTAAATTTGGGAGTATTATTGTAAAATTTCAAATTTCTGGGAGTATTTATATCAATTTTTTCTTATATATTTGTATAATAAAGGAAATTAAAATCGGAAAAATTCAAGATCGGGGAAAACAAAGGGCATAAATGTCATTTTTGCTTTAAAAATAGGTAAGGGGGCATGTGTGCTCTATTTAAAAACCACATGGACTTTACAAATAACTTTTGAAAACAAGAAGGTTTTGACGCCCTTTTTGTAAATCACAGGGGGTGCCCATGCTATTAACCCATATATATATATATATATATATATATATATATATATATATATATATATATATATATATATATATATATATATATTATATATATATATATATATATATATATATATATATATATATATATATTATATATATATATATATATATTATATATATATATATATATATATATATATATATATATATATATATATATATATATATATATATATATATATATATATATATATATATATATATATATATATATATATATATATATATATAGGGGGAGAGGAAACAAGATGTTATTATTAATTATCTTTCTTATTCTATTTATTGTATATTTATATTTGTTATTCTACTATGATTGGAGTCATGTTTTGTATTTTCTATATATAGGTACGGTCCGGTTCCAGTGACACCGGAAAACGGTGCCACTGGGTTTTTGGGCACCTCCGGTGCTCCGTTCGTAAAATTGACGGTTCCTACCTCCCCTAACCCACCCCCTAAACCTCCCACCCTACCCCCACCCCTGCACCACCCACCCCAACCCCGCCCTAACCCCCACAAAATGTGTGGCTATTATGCAATGCATAATAGCCACCCATTTTGTGGGGGGGGGGGGGTTACGGCGGGGTTGGGGTGGGGGTGCAGGGGTGGGGATAGGGTGGGGGGTTTAGGGGTTGGGTTAGGGAAGGTAGGAACCGTCAATTTTACAAACGGAGCACCGTAGGTGCCCCAAAAATCCAGTGGCACCGTTCTCCGGTGTCACTAGAACCGGGCCGATATAGGTATATGATGAAACTTTTATCATTAAATGCGACCGATTAATTATTATCAAATTTTATCACATACCGATAATACTTTGAACAAACACCTATAAATGAAGGGAAAGTTTTGTTGTAATTGCAACACAAAAGTTAAAACAGCACAACGAAGAAGCCCAATAATGGTTAAACTCAAGGGCATGTTTGTTTAATGGGAGAAAATTTTCAAAATAAGATTTGACAATAATTTGATTTTGAAATGAGATTGGGCAATAATACAACCCCTGTTACTTTTTTAGTACATATATACTCCATATGAGATTGGGCAATAATACAACCCCTACTTTTTTACTCCCTCCGTCCCACAAAAAAGTTCCCATTTTTTGATATATTTTTGGTCAAACAGTTATACGCTTTGACCATAAATTAAATATAATTTAAATAAAGAAATGCTAAAAAAATTTGAGATATCAAAACTAGATTCTAAGATGAATCCAATTATATTAAATTTATTTTATAATTTAATATACTTTTCTCACAATTTGTAGTCAAAGCATGTAAAGGGATATGCTAGAGGTACACCAAAGGTGTACCCCAAATGTACACCACCCTCCCTCTCTACCATTCATTTTATTTTATTTTTAGTTTTTACTTTTTTTTGATTTTTTTTGTCTTTTTTGTGTAGTGATGGAGGGGGTGGGGGATGTTTGGGGTACACTTTTGGTGTACCCTAGCATTTTCCTATTTAAAAACCTTTACTCCATCATTCTCAAAGTAAGGTTCTACCTCCATCATATGACATTTCATGATTTTTGATGTGATACTTTAACCATAATACTACCTCCGTCCCAGAGTATTTGTCCACTTTCATTTTTACACACCATTCAATACACTTCTTTAATCTATTTTATCTTGTAATTTGTATATTAAAAAATTATAGAAATTATATATTAATAATATATATGTTAAGACAAATCAAACAAGATCACATATCACTATATTTAAACTTACACATTGAGAGAATTTGATGAGTCAAAGTGCTTAGATGAACAGTTCCAAAAGTCAAAACAGGACGAATACTTCGAGACGGAGGGAGTATTTATAATTATACATACACACACACACACACACACACACACACACACACACACACACACACACACACACACACATATATATATAATAAAACATGATATTTCGAAATTAAATTTAAGATAAATAAAAAAGAATCACCCTACAAGGAGTAAAACATACATAAAGTATCAAAATAGAAGCTTCATATTTTTTTCATCAAAATTAGAGTTTGCATTGAGGTAATGTGACATTGTATCTGTACATTTCACAATACATTTTGAGAATATACATGGTCATGATTAGCACTGTAAATGCATTTTAATTCCTATTTCAAGAATAAAAATATGAAACTCCTATTGATATGTTTTTAATTTTTTACGTACTCCTACTTTAGTTTTGTTCTCTAAATCAAATTTTATAAAATTCACATAATTATTCAATATATTCATTTCAAATTTTGTGATCAATTCTTTTTACTATTTACTACCTCCGCCCTTATATAAACTTATGTGTTACTATTATGATCGATCTCTTGACAACTTTAATTTATTCATATGATTTCATTAATCATTTTATAAAGAGGAATTTACATAAATAGCACTAAAACATAATGATTTTTCCTAAATAGTACTATATATGTTTTTTTTCTCAATGTAGCACTTTTAGTCATTATCCATTAGTCATTATTCAAGTAAATGTTTGTCATCACTGGTCATTATGGACATTATAAAGTACTATTTGGGGAAGAAAACAATCTAACTGCTATTTAGAGAAATGACTTAAGTTTTTGTGCTATTTAGTGTAAATATTTCAAATATAATATTTTTGTCACATCTTATTTTATAAACTTTTTTATATCATCTTAAATTTTTAATTTTTACTAAGTCTGATCTATATATATAACAATTTTAGAAGAGGGATATTTTCAAAAGCAATTAATTAAAGAGAAAATTTATTAAAAATAGAACCCTTTAATAAGAACAAGAAGAGGAGGTTTGAATGGTGTGATATGGTAGGGATAATGTGGGACAAGACGATGAAAAGCTGTTATATTTGGTCGGTTGAAACTGACAAGATTAAACCCAAACGTTGTTCCCATTTAGAACTTGAATTGGTGCATGCATGCACATTAGCACATATATGCAAGCAATGCCCTCAAAGTCGTTATTTATATTACTCAAAATTGATACTTTCAACGAAAAATAAAATTTCTTGTTGTAGGTCCAAGATAAGTCCCCAATTTGATTACAAATTAAGGTTTACAAAAAAAATTTCATTTTTTAAAATTATTTTATTTACAAAATTGGTATATCAATAAGAAATAAAATTATAAATTAATAAATTACATCAAAAGTTCTACAAAATAAGAGCTGACAAGAATATTTTACTTTATCAAACACTTAATGAAATTGCGTAAATAAACAAAAGTTACCGAGAGGAGAAAAAAATTGCAATCAAAATGGGGACAGATGGAGTATAATCTCTCAAACTCCCATTGCACCCAACTCCTACCTTGTCTTGCACCTCAGCCCTCTTTATATTTTAGTCCTATTTAAGTAAATTCTCCTACTTTATAACTATACATTTGGAGGGTACTGGAGTGGGGAAATGGTTGAAGTTCAGGAGAATTAGCTAGGAGACATGAACCATCAATTTTGCAAAGAGAATATCTTAGGTGCTCGGTGCTCCAAAATAGCCGCGATAGCGAGCTTGACTTTGTAAGTAGTTCTTACCTTAAAACTCCCATCTCTAACCTTCCATGTCCTCTTTCCATTTGCTCTACACTAATGAAGAGAATGCATGGGAGTTGTGGGAGAGGGTTGAGGTAGATCAGATACGAGAATTACTTCTAAGTTAACAGAGCATCGCATGTGTTGGATGTTAGACGTTGTCCAGTTGGCCTGACAAAATAAAAAGTGTTCAGAGGGTAATACTCAAATTCAATTTCAGACAATTATGATACTCCCTCCGTCCCAAAATATAAGCAACACTCCACTATTTAAAAATCCCGAAAACTTTTACTCCCTCCGTCCCTAAATAAAGTTCCATTTTTGACTTTTTTAGGATTTAAGAGAGGGATATTTTTGTGTTGATTTTCCAAAAATACCCTTGAATGTTATGTGTAAAAGTAAGATGTGATAGGTAGATTATTAGTAAAAAGGTATGATGTGATAGGTAGGATATGAAAAAGTAAGGGGTAAAAGAGGTTTTTAAGGGAAAAGAGAAGTTTATTTAGGGACAAAGAAAAAAACGAAAGAGAAACTTTATTTAAGGACGGAGGAAGTATTTATTTTTGCATTTTCATTGATTATTTGATAGAATAAAATATTCTTGTCACCACTTGTTTTGTAGAACTTTTGACGTAGTTTTTAAATATGTAAGTTTTATTTTTCATTTGTAGACCATTCTTTAAATAAAATGGATTGAAAAATTTAAAAAATTACTTCGTTTACCGTAATGTTGCTTATATTTTAAGACGGAGGCAGTAGAAAACAACTATGCTAAAATACGCACGATCGAGTCTTTAAAATATTAATTTTTGTTTGAAAGTATTCTAGGAGCTAGGGAGGGAGTACATATCTTTAGTTTTTGCATAGACTCTTCACTCTTAGATAATTTAAGAATGCCCTGCATATTGCAGAATTATTATTTTTATTTAATTTCTTATTTATAGAGCTGAAAATCAATAATACTTCATCCATCCAACAATAAAGTGCACATTCACTATTCACAGAGCCAAACTTTATTACTTTGTTGGCCTATTTTTATGTCCTATTTGATAAAATAATATAGTCATATATATCATCTCTAATTTTATACTTCCTCCGTCCCGAAAAAATGGGAGTTTTGATTTTGAAGAGAGATTTAAGGGGAGTGTATTTTGGTATTGAATTTCCAAAAATATCCTTTGATGTGACGGGTAAAAGTTTGATTTGATGGATAGATTATTAGTAAAAAGGTATGATGTGATAGGTAGGTTATGAAAAAGTAAGGGGTAAAAGAGACTTTTTAATAGAAATCAGAAGTGTTTTTTGGGACGGATGAAAAAAAGGAGAAAGGTTTTCAGGGACGGAGGAAGTAGATTTTTTCATGTATCTTTTAAATATGTAATTTTTATTTTTTAAATTCATACTATTTTTTATATAAAAAAATTTTAAAATAATTTCAGTCAAAAATCATAACGCGCAACGAGAATTCTATTTAGGGAGAAAGAGAGTATAAAATGCTAACAACTGGAAATCACAAATCATTTGCTCATGCTATACACTACTCTAGTAAGAGCAATTAATTTAGGGAAATTTAAGTAAATAATATTAAAACATAATGACTTTTTCTAAATATCATCACATATGTTTTTTTTTCTCATTGTAACATTTTTAATCATTATATATTAGTCATTATTCAATTAAACGTTTGCCATCACGTACTGGACATTATGAACATTATTAAATGCTATTTAGAGAATAAAACAATTTAAATATTATTTAAGGAAATGATTTAAGTTTTAGTGATATTTAGTGCACCGTACGAAAAGTGAGTAGCAATTTTAGTTCATTAATAATCCGATCCGATGATACCACTCTGGCACATTTGTTATAGATTGGGACAGGACAAAAAGTGAGTAGCAATTTTTTTGTTTGAAAATTTATACTTTTTTGTTTAAAAATTTAAGTTTCTTGATTAAGTAGTTGTTAAAAAAAACTTAAGAAAAAATAAAACCAATGAAATTTAATATTAATGAGAACTTTATTTTATATTTTTACTTTTAAATCTAAGTAACTTAAATTAAAATACTCCCTCCGTTTACCAAAATGGTTCTTATTTTGACTAATGAGAGAAATAAGGAGTGTATATTTGTAATTGATTTTCCAATTTTATTCTTGATGTGATGTGTACAATTAAGATGTAATGATGAATTATTGATGAAAAAATATCATGTTTTAGGTAGAGTAAGAAAAAATGAGGGGTAAAAGTGGTTTTCTAATACTTCTTTCGTCCATATTTTAATTACAAAATGGGAATTATGAGGCAATATCCCACTATTTTTAAAATTAAATTATTTTATTTACAAATTGGTACATCAAAAAGAAATAAAAATTACAAATTGGTACATCAATAAGAAATAAAAATTAAATGTTAAAAAAAATATCAAAAGTTTTACAAAATAAGAGGTGATAAGAATATTTTATTTTATCAAATAATCAATGAAAATACACAAACAAACAAAAGTATTATGATAAAAGAGAAAAAAGTGAAAGAGCAACGAGTTTTGTAAACGGATGAGGTAGCTTAAAAGAAGGAAAAGAATAGAATGATATGTCTCCAGGTTTACAATATGACAACGAGTTTTGTCATATTGTAACTGCCACACTGGCGAAAATGGGAAAAACGTAATGAAACAATTGGAGCATTTGGTTTTGGATTAGTAAGACTTCGTTTGGTACATAAAATTTAAACTATTAATTCGAATTAATGACTTCAATTCCAATTTTAATGTTTGGTAGGACAAAACGTATGTAGATTTGGAAATGGCAGTGTAAAAAATAAATTAAAATTAGTAGGAATTGAATTTTATAAAATTTTAATTCTAATTCTCATCCATTCTGGGACCAAACGGACAATAAACAAAAATGGAATGAACACGCCCAGTGGGACTCGAACCCACAATCGCTTGATTAGAAGTCAAGCGCCTTATCCATTAGGCCATGGGCGCCTTGCTGTTTTACGATTGTTCATCGTTTTATAAATACTAATAACTTTCGGTTTTTGTGTAAGGAGTTTACCCAGGCTTAACTCCTACCCTAGTTAGTTAATACGCATATAATACACATATTATACTTACGTACGTATAATACGCGTATTATATTCACGTATCCGTATGATTTTCAAATATATTTTAAAATACACGTATATTTGATATTATACGTATAATTACGTATAGTACGTATGAATTGAATATTTCATTATAAATTTTTTTGTACAACAAAAAATATTAATTTGTTCCAAAAAATATTTAAACAAAATACGAGTAATACTTCATATGTGTTATACATACAATACTCAATCAATTTGAAAAATATATACTATCTACATTCTACGAAGAATTTTACACTTTTTGTCACGTTCAAAAAAAGGTTTCACTCTTTTCCTTTTGTATGTCTCAAAAATTCATTTTCTTTTAGAAAGGAACGAGTAACTCACAACTCTTATTTTTTTCAAAATATATTCAAACTATAAAGTTTTTATTTTTAATATTTTTTAAAACTACGTACGTAAAAGTGAAATAAGGATATTTTTCAAATGACGGGAGTATATATATTTTTCAAATACATATGTTAAATAAATAAAGATTCTAATTTGAAAAAATCTATTCTAAATATTAAATTTAAAATATTTTTGTATTTTGTTTATTTGCCCTAATATAAATTGATGACTATCAATCGATAAATATGTGTAAATTTGACGTATATATGATAATATATATAAACATATAATAAGACGTATTTTAAAAATAGAAAACGTTTAAAATGCATCCGTATCCGTATGCCGAACGTTTAATATGCATAGTAAGTCGTATTTTATAAAATCCTAACGTATTATATACGAACGTACGTATTTACGCATTATACATTTGCCGTATATTACTAACTATCTCCTACTTCTTCCATACATGAGTATTTGTCTTTATTTGACTTTTTTCAGTCAAAATTAGTTAATTTTGACATCAACTTAAATAAAAATGATACTCCATATTAGATATTGCTAGAAGAATAGATTTATTAATTTTATTATATCAAATATTTCTAAAATATTATTTTATCTAATTAATATACAACATATATTTTTTTATAGATCAAAGATTGAAAATAGTTGACTGAAAAAAGTCAAGACTAGATAAATATTAAGGGACGGAAGTAGTAAGTCACATACTCACAAAAGCCTATGTTATACGAGTGCCTGGGCGGATGCACGTGCAAACAAATAATTATATGGATAATTATATGGAGTGTGTATATAATATAAAAAAACCTGAAGAAATGTTATTATACAGTGTCATTATAATTAAGAGCCGACCCAAAAATGTAAAATAAAGAGGTTGGTCTTACAAAAAATTTACGTGTTTGGCCCTATTTTATTTTTTTGCATAGTACTTGTTTTTTAAAGTTATGGTAAATATGATTTATAATAGCCACTTTTATAAAAAATTGAATATTAAAATATAAATTTCTATTAAATATAAAAATATCAAGTAATTAAAATATTAAACATCTAACAATATTAGACCCTAAAAGCTTGGGAGTCATGTACGTGTGCACACCTTGCACACCCTCCGGATCGACTGCTCATGGTCATAATGTTACAGTAAAAACTCTTATTCTGGAGATAAAAATATGAAAATACTATTTTGAGGATAGATAAAGACTACGGACTATATTTTACTCATATTTGGATGAATACTTTAGGAAACCCTTCTTGTATTGATTTTTATACTATGTTTAATTTGGTTCAAGGATTTTGGAAAGAAAAGAAAAGAAAATAATATTCTCTCACTTTCTTCATCAAAATGGAAGGAATATAATTTCACGTTTCCTACTCTTAGTACATTTTGACTTCTAATTTTCTTTTACTCCTGCTTTCTTTTCTCTCTCTCTAACCTAAATATAAGAACTATTTTCAATCTCATTTTTTTCTTTTTCTTTCTAAATTTATTGAACAAAATATAGCGTTAAAAAATTTAAGGATAATATATATTGGTGTTGACTTTCTAAAAATATTTTTGGATGTGGTCGATTGGTAATAAAAATAAGATGTGATGTTAAATTTAATAGTAAATATATATCATGTGATCAATAATTAACACTCCTTAACTATTAATAGAGGTAAGATAAGTAAGAATATGTGAGTGCTACGTATTTTTTAATAGAAAGTGAAAACATTTTTTACAAGAAAGGAAAAGTGAAAGAGCTTGAGAAAGGGTGAGAAGCACAGAGTATATGCTACTCCTTCCGTCCCTATTTCGATTACAAAATCATAATTACGATATAAAATCTCACGAGTTTTGAATCATTTTATTTACAAATTGGTACATCAATAAAAAATAAAAACTACATATTAAAAAACTATGTCCAAAGTTTTACAAAACAAGAGGTGACACACATATTTTATTTTACTCCATCCGCCCCCCTGTATTTGTCCGCATTTGACTTTTGGAACTGTCCATCTAAGCACTTTGACTCATCAAATTCTCTCAATGTGTAAGCCTAAATATAGTCATGTGTGATCTTGTTTGATTTTTCTTAATATATAGATTATTAATATATAATTTTTATAATTTTTTAATATACAAATTACAAGATAAAATGGATTAAAGAAGTGCATTGGATGATGTGTAAAAATAAAAGTGGACAAATACAGGGAGACGGAGGGAGTATTAATTAATAAATAGAAATACACAAATAAACAAAAGTTATCAAAAGTTGCGCCCTCTTCCCAATTGCTGCGTTCTTTGACTTCTTTCTCATTCTTTTTTGCACCAATTCCTTGTGGTCTTCAATTCCGTTTAGTACTCCTTACTTTTTTTTCAGTTTTTTTTAGTTTTGTTATAAAAAAAAAAATCATTTTTTGTATTCTTTGGTTTTAAATTTTTTCTCAGTTTTTTATTTTTAAAATTTCAGGTTTTAAGTATTTAGTTCTAGTGTTTTTAAGTCTCGTACTATTTAATTGTATTTTATACTTTTAGTTTGAGGTAAATTTTCATTATTTTTATGTTTTTAGTTTAATTATTTAAATTAAAATAATTGTTAAAAAAATACTACCTCCGTCCCAAAAAGATTTACACGTTTTGACTAAAGTTGAAATTAAGGGATAGATAATTTTGTGTTGACTTTCCAAAAATACTCTTGATGTGATGGGTAAAAGTAGGATGTGATGTGTAGATTATAAGGAAAAAGGTATGATTTGATAGGTATGGTTAGAAAAAGTAAGAGGTAAAAATGGTTTTTTAATTGAAATGGGTAGGAGATTGTGGGACACTATTTTTTGAAAGGTATAAATCTTTTTGGACGGAAGGAATATTAAAATTTGAAGAGGAAAGAGAGCATTTTCTTAGAAGTAAAACTCTTGCTGACGTGGCGCTGAACTGGCTAAGTGGAAAAGGGGAAAGGGATGTTGGATCATGTCTGCTAATAAGTGATGACTTGGTAGTGGAGATGTAGGGAATTTGTGGACAAACTATCAATATTTATTAACTTTCTCTTTTCAAAGTCATCTTTAGGCCACTTTCTAGTCTAGAAAAACTGACTAAAAAAATAATACCCCATCCGTCCCTAAACAAACTTCCGTTTCTGACTTTTTAATTATTTAAAGGAGGGATATTTTGGTGTTGACTTTCCAAAATAACCGTGATGTGATGTGTTAAAATAAGATGTGATATGTAGATTATTAGTAAAAAGGTATGATGTGATAAATAGGGTATGAAAAAGTAAAGGGTAAAAGAGGTTTTTTAAGGGAAAAAAGAAGTTTATTTGGGAATAAAGAAAAAATAAAAGAGAAAATTTATTTAGGGACGGAGATAGTATGAACTTTATTAAAAGTTTTCGAAGGAAAAAGAACTACGTGAGTGGCTGTTTTTAAACAACTATCGAACAAAAAAATTTCAAATAAAACATAAATTACAATGGAATAAGTCTTTCTGTTCACTTTTTTTTTTTCTGGGAAACATTAATTATTAAAGAGTCAAACGTAGCCTTTGGCATCTTATGAAACAAAGGGTGAATATGCCTCATGCCCCATCACGAGTTGAAAGGTTAAAGCATGTGTAAACGGGACATACACACACACACACACACACACACACACACACACACACGCAGAGATTATTCATATAAAAATAAATGCAATAATTGTTTTTCTCTTTTTACCATGTTAAAAATTAAATCTTTAATATGTTAAATTACTCTTAGCTTTCATACAATTCATGAAAACTAATAATATAGAAGTTTTTAAAGAGATACAATAAGATGCATGGTTAAATCAGAGGGCGTCAATCATGTTACGGAGTATATTTTTATCAATAAGCCAATTTTTAAAATTTTAATATTTTTATTTTTATCATTTATTTAACTAAAAATATTTAAATGAATATGTGTATATAAAATATATTAATAAAAATCTATTACACATTATCAATAAAAAAATAATTTTTCGAGTAATTCTCAAAATGATCCTTTGTAATAAAGTGTTTTTCCAAATCAGTGCTCAATAAATTTTAATTACCTACGTGGTCTTCTATAATTGAGATTTATTTTCAAGATAGTCTTTTGTAAATAATATTACTCAATTGGTGATTAATTGGGGGGTGGTATTTTGGTACTTTTTATCCGCTAAATTTAGAATAAGTTATGAAAATGATCATTTATAATGAAGTGCTTTCCCAAAATGGTTTTTTCTAATTAAAGATGTGTACTTGATTCGAAATTTAAAAAATCTTTTATAAGTTTATAATAATTCATGAATTATTTATGGATAATGTATTTTTTTAACTTTACATTTAGTTGTACTGAAATGATCGTTTCGAGAATATACTTTAAATTTAGATGATAAAAATACCAAAATACTCCCATTTAATCACAATTTGAGTAACATTATTTACGAAAGACTATTTAAAGAATAAATCCCATTTATAGAGAACCACATCGGTAGCTACAACTTATAGAGGACTAAAGTGAGAAAACACATTATTACAAAGGACCATTTTGAGAATTCACTCTAATATTTTCTAATATCAGCGCGCCTTAGGGCATGGACCAATTTTCGGAGGGGTCCCAAATTCAATTTTTTGGTATATACTCCCTTTAGTTGTAAAAATCTTTCATGTTTTGACTTTTTAAAATTAAACAGTGACACTCTTTGACCATAAATTAAACATAATAAATAATATTAAAATTTGATATATGAAAACTATCTCCTAAGATGAAGCCAATTATATCAAATTTATATTATAATTAAATATAATTTTCTCATAATTTATGGTCATAATGTGTCACTGTTTGACTAAAAAATAAAACAGAATTTTTTTTTAGGAACATGAGTATATTTTACTTCATTATGACACATGAATTCACTTTCTATGCGTCGTGTGGTAATCTTGATTCCTTGGTGATGGCCCTACTAATAGACAAATCCAAAAGTTGCTCTTTTTTTGAGACTTTGTTTAATTTGTTAGACCGAGCAACAAATTGAGAAAGTCATTTACCAAACAATAATTTTAAATGTTTGATTAGTCAAAGAAATCAAAGTATGTAAGTAAAAACGTTTTCCAAACGCGTCCTTTATGTCGCAAAATATGGGAGAGTAAAGAGTCTATTAGGAAAATTAGATAATAAGAAATAAATATAATATTTATTTCCAATTATCTAACAATGACAAGTGCTCATTTACGATTATATAGTGTTTCCGGCACATCAATGACAAGTGCTCATTTATGAGTATCTGAATGCTCATTTTGAGCAAGTGGATACTCATTCTCGACTAACTGAATAATCATTTTTCTAAAATTCAATTATGCTTAAAAATGAGCATTCAGTTATTCAAAAATAAAGATTTTTTTATCTGAAAATGAGTACTTAACTACTCGAGAATGAATATTGATGGGAATGTATGATTACCTTGGTTCAAATGACATTGAGAACCAATGTCATGGGATGACCTGGGGGTGCTCCGGTGCCCCGTTCGTATAATTGACGGTTTCTACTCCCCTAACCCCCCCTCCCCCCGGTAAACCCCTCCACCACGCCCCGACCCGAACGCGGCCCCCCACCCCCTTCAATTGCACCCCCAAGTTGATTTTGACTTTAGAGTCAAAATTTGACTTTGGAGTCAAAATTTGACTATAAAGTCAAAATCAACTTGGGGGGTGCAATTGAAGGGGGTGGGGGGCCGCGTTCGGGTTGGAGCGTGGTGGAGGGGTTTACCGGGGGGTTAGGGGGATAGGAACCGTCAATTTTACGAACGGGGCACCGAAGCATCCCCGAGTCATCGTATGACATTGATTTTCAATGTCATTTGAACCGGCCTCATGTATGATATAGGCAGGCACTCATTTAGATGGTCTCTTAATGAGATTTTCTTTTATCGAAAAAGGTCAAAGAGTATTTTAGTGGATTCTTTCGTGCCAATTACAAGTGAGTAACATTTGCAATAGGAATGTTTGAAAGTTTTCTTTAACCTCGTGGAAAGTTGTTCTAAATTAAATTTTACTCCACGGAATAATAATTACGACTCTATTTTTTTTAATAAATAGTGGAAAGTGCATTTTGGGCGCCCCTATAGGTTACCATCATTAGTCTTTAGTTGAGGAATTCTTCATCACAAGTTGACAACAGCAACGACGCTTAGTTAGTTAATGCATACTAAGGATAATGTCGATTTTCTTGTATGGTAATTCAACGATGTTTTACAAAGAACTGTCACTTAACAAACGATTTCGATTCACATTAAGTAATCGCATAATGTGTCCTAATGAGTCAAACAATAGTATCGGATATTTTATTGATTCTAAACGTTCGTGTTTGAATCAGCGATTAGATCGTCTTGAGTTCGCATGAGGATCTTTGACATCAGCTTCACATATGTTTCTCAACATTTATTGTTTCTTCATAGTCGTCTCACTTTCGTACAATTTTGCGATGCAGATCAGTTTCGTCATTTGCGATGTGAAGGGTATGTTGATAACGTATCAGGAGATTATAAATATTTTGTTTGTTCTTTTGTCTCTTCACTGAGTACCAAAGTTCAACAAGAGTCTACGCTCGATACGGTTTGGGTACTAATCAATTGTTATTTAATGAGAATTCTAACAGAGTCATTATTTACCAAGTAAATTCTCATACCTTTTTCCTGGAGCAGAGGAATGCGAGAGTCGTGGATGTGATTGACATATAATATACATTTTTTTAAATCCAAGTTTTGATCCGAATATCGGGTTTAAAACCATTTGCTCCGATACCAAATTGTAACACCCTAATCCGTCCAGGTCTGCAGCCCCTTTCGGACTAAAGTATTAACTTGGTAATCGTAAAATTTAAAACATTTCAAACAATTTTATTTATCACAATAATAATTTTTCATATCATAGACAGTACGGAGTATTCAACAATATTGCGGAAGCTTAACAAATCATAATCACAAACATAATTCAAAACCATCACATCCATTCCGACAATCTCAATTTCGTCTGCCTCCAGGATTACGTCACATCATTCTTTCTATTAACCTGCGTGTAGCAAATAAAACATACTACACGCTCAGCGGTAAAGCTGAGTAAGCATATCTAATGCGTCGAACATCCATATAAACTGAATCTAAATTCATAATCAAATCATTTGATATCATGCACACAATGTTCAGTTCAGATATTAAATAATCATTAGTCAATATTCATTATTCAACATTCATATCCATATTCGACGTTCATCGGTTATTCACAATATTCACAATATTCAATTCAATAATCATCATTCAATATTCATTCATATTCAATATTCAACATTTGACATTATCCTTAAACTATTCTTAGTCTAAGGCCAATCACTTTAATATTTGTCAACCCTTAAATGAATTCTAGTTTAAATAATTAAACTATATTCCAGTATACAGAGTACTCTTAATAATCCTTAAGCTAGGCCTAGTTTAAGATAAAAGGGTTTTGAAAATCTTAAATTTACCTTCACTTAAGGCCAACCAGAAACCGACAACGTAGTGTTCACTGTTTGGTAGGTGGTACCCCCAAACGAGTAGGTACTCAAGTTTGGTTCTTGGATCCCGTACGTATGTTTTAACCCTAGCCACCGGGGTTCATACCCGCAAGGCCTAACTTAAATAGGTACATCTTAGAGGTCTTCTAGATACCTTTCAATTCGACATTAATGTGAATATATCTTAGAAATCTTCTAGATACCCTTAACAATATATTATTTTCACAATCATTAATATATTCATTAAGATTTAATCATTCACAATTATCATTTTTAATCAGAATATTTATTAAGATTTAATCATCATAATCATCAATCAATAATCATTACCATGATCATCAATCAACATAATATTCAATAACAATTAGCGGCCTAGCTTCGGGTGTTAACACCCTAACTTACCGTCATGCATCACATAACATTTTATTTGTTAAAAATATTATTTTTAATGTGAAAAATCATTTTTATAATGATCATAATCAATTGGTATCTAAAATAGGATTTTAGAGCTCAAAAATAACATTTTCAGACAAATTTTCGGATCAGAAATTCGGGGGATCGATCCAGAGGTCTGGATCGATCCATATGTAGAGGAATTATGCCCAGGTGATCGATCCACCCATTTGGATCGATCCAGACAGCCTGGTTTTTGGTTACTGTTCATCTTCTTCTTCGTTCGGGTCCAATTTCGAAAATACCATTTTTAGTTACCGAACTTCAACAAAACTATATAGAGATGTTCTCCAAGATTCATAGATTATTTTGGCATCATTAATTCATAGTTTTAACATCAATTTAATGGTTTATGATTCTTGGTTTTTCAAACATGTCAAACACAAAACTCAACCAAACGAGCGTTTATGAACGTAGAAACGATCTATACGAACATTCTAATCATTAGATATATCTACGGGCTTACCTCGAAGCTTAATGGAGGTTTTGAAGATTTTCCGGTGAAACTTCCGGCGAGGATTGTAGCTTGCTCCGGCGACTTCACACCAAATTGAGAGCACAACTTCGTTCTCCACACTCACAGCTTTCTCTCAGAGTTTATTTGAAGGAAAATGGTGAAGAAATGGGGGAGAATTGTTCCTCTTATATAGGAGAGTTTGGAGGAAGAAGATGAAATTCACTGCGTCACCTTCCCTATTACAGCGGCTAGTGGAGTGGGCTGCGATATCCACGATTCCAAACGCAAGTCCCTTATTGGGACTAATTTGGTCCCAGTCGGAGAACACTTTTTGGTCCAACTTTCTCTGAATTGAAATCCGTTTGCACCGCTGCGATTGTACAATTAAACTCTATCAACGATATAATTTTTATATTTATTCGTTCTATTTTTTCCGACATCATATTTTTAGGTGGTTGACTTTGACAGAGTAAAAATTGATTTTGTTGACCTTTACTCAAAAAGGTTTTTACATTTCATTCATATTATTTATTCTCATGATTTACTTCAATAAATCATTTCAAAGTTCATATCATAAACAAAATTCTTCATTTATTCTTGATTTGGGTCTATACTCAGGTTCCCAAGTAAGGTCACACAGTAAGTCAACATATTGGATTTATCTCTATGAGACTTATCCAGATTTTGATATTGAATATTAAAACATATTTCATTTCGGCCCAAAGCCCAATAACAATTATTATTATTATTGTTAATCAAAATAATTTGATTACTTGAATAATTATTCATTAATAATTCTAGGGTATATTTTGGGGCGTTACATGAAGAGTGTTATAATTCTCCTAAAAATTACATTATTTGTTTAAACTGATCTTTTAACAAGTTGTGCTACATTGGTGTGTACAAGAAGCTATCACAAGTAATGGATAAATTTTTATATTCTTTACTGTTGAAAATCAATCCTGAGATCTCGAACTTAAAATTCGTCGACCTTCAAGACCATTTAAGTTATTCCTCACTAATGAAAGTACATGTGTTTGTTTGAAAAACAAAGCTAAATTTACAAACAGAATATTCATAAATTTTACAAACTTACTATTTATGATTTAAATTCTTATTTTAAAATTATTTTAGACTACTTATTATTTTTTTATTAAACTTTACAAATAATAAATTTGGAAAAGTTTGTGACTATTATTTTTTTGAACCAAGCAATAATTGAAAGGAAAATGGAAGGAAAGGAAGGAAAAAGGATAAAGTATGAGACTCTTTTCTGATCTATTTTGTGGAAGAAAAATAGCTAGGGGGAATATCAAAATATTGACGTGGGCCCACTTTATAATTTTCTTTCCCTTTTTGGACGGAAAAGAAAAGAGAGAATGGATTGACAGTTTTCAATTGACAAAAATGCCATCTTCCTTTGCATCGATCTATTTTAATTTACACATACGGACATACCACATCTATTGAGGGTGGATCGATCTAACTTTGAAAATACCATTTTTAGCTATTGAATTTTAGTTAAACTATATAAAAATGTACTATAAGGTTTATAGATTATTTTGGTATCATTAATTCATATTTTTAACAACAATTTCAAGATTTATGATTCTTGATTCTTCAAGTATGTCAAACACAAAACTCAACCAAACAACCATTTGTGAACGCAGAAACGATTTATACAAACATTCTAGTCACTAGATATATCTACGGGTTTACCTTAAAGCTTATCGAAGATTTTAGGAATTTTTCGGCGAAATTTCCAGTGACGATAACTCCCAACTCCGGCGACTTCGCACCAATATGATAGCACCACTGCGTTCTCCTCACTCCCAACAATAAAATAAATAGAAAGATTGTGAAAAATGGTGAGGGATTGAAGGAATGTGAGTGGTTCTTATATAGAGGATCTTGGAAGAAGAATGTGAAGAATCCTGCGCCACCTTCCCTGTTTGAGCGGCTAGTGGAGCGGACCGCGATATTTCTCCGATTCCGAATACAAGTCCCTGATTGGGACTAATTTTGGTCCCAGTCGAGGTACACTTTTTGGTCTAACTTTCTCCGAATTGAAATCCGATTGAACCGTTAGGGTCAGACAATCAAACTCTACATAACAATATAATTTTCATTATTTATTGACAAACTTTATAAATCATTTATTTTTGAGTCCTTCTCAGTAATTAATTAATTATCAATTAATTAATTCTGATAAGTATATTTTCAGAGCTTTACAGAAGCTCTCATAGTTGACACCTAATTTGGTGCGACAAGGATTCTGCAAAATTACTTGTAAAACATCAAGATCTTAGATGTGAGAAGTGGTTGCTGAGCAATAGAGCATTAATTTTGGAGTAGAAGAATAATTAGGCTATTGCTCTGCTCCACGTCCAAGGAAAAAATGAAGCCTGATTTTTTATTCTGAATATAGGCTTGATTAAATCTTTTAGAGCATCTCCAACCATGCTTGTTATTTTAATTTGCTATTTTTACATTATAGCAAGTGAATAGTGATATAGCAAGCACTTTTTTGCTTTATTTTCCAACCATAATTTGTCATTTTAATTTTTAAGTATTGGCTAGCTAAATTTTGAGGGACTTGTCATATTTAGGAAATCAAAGTTATTTTTTGGCAAACTTGCTAAAATAAAGCATGCCCTTTGGAGAAGAACAAAAGCGTTTAACTAGTTATATTATAACTTTTAGCTAGTTAAAATGATATGGTTGGAGATGCTCTTAGAGAGTTTGATTACGAGTACATGTGCACTGGACAAGCTTATTAATTTTCTAGAGAATGTTCTATATGGAGAAATCAAGCACGAGGAAGGAATGTGCACACTTTACGATTACATTGATGAAATGATAACAAATCTTATGTCATTTTGTCATATTGAAGGTGAGTCAAATTATGATTCTGACTTACATGCATTTGACATTGAAATCTCTTGCGCGATATAGGATTTGGTTCGTGGTCACTCAATTTTGCCAATTTTGATTCCCTTGAAGTTACAAAATTTTAAAACAAACATGATGAACATCATCCGGAACCTCATCAATGCCCCACTTTCTCCATCCAATTTGGCTCATATCACTACAAGAAATTTGACCTTTTGTAACAAGGTAATTGTGGCAGATTCTAGAATTTGCCACAAATACCCCGTTACAAAAGTATTTGTGGCAAATTTTATTGTAAGAACTGTATTTTTGCAGAAACGCTCAAAGTTTTCCTTCTCTCTTTGCCTCCCATTTCTTTGAACTTAAAGAATGCTCGAAGTTCTTCCTTATCTGATACGATATTCGTATCAGCATAAATAGTCCTCACGGTCTTCCATAAGTGAGTAAATAATTCTCAAACTTTTAAAAATTGCGAAATAGTCTCTGTTGTCAAAGAATTATTGCATAAGTAGTCCTTCATATAAGGTAAACAAGAAGAAAGTAGAACACACATGTATCATGTGAAGATGTGAAATATGTAACAATAAAAAATTGATTTGGAGTTTTAATTGTAATGTGTAAGCTAGCTTAAACCAAAAGTACAATGTCTTCGATCTATCTTTTAGTTCAATTCTCAAAACAAGTTTTTCATGTCGTCTATATTGATCTTCTTGAATAGTAGTACAATATTATAAATGAAGTTGATATAGCCTCGTTTTCAAATAATTATATTCTAGGGTAGTATTATCAAGTGCAATAAGAGGTGGAAGAAAGCCCTTCCACACTTTCAATCACGAATTGAAGTTGAGGGTAATTTTGTTGGATTAACTTCTTTGTTTTATATCATGCTTCACATTTTCTCGTAATATGTGCGTGTTTGGCGTGCTTTACGTTTTACCTAAAGGAATTGCAATAGTTATGTGACTATTTCGTAACTTTTAAAAGTATAAGAACTATTTATCAATTTATGGAAGACCAAAAAAACTTCTTCGTATTTATGAATTTAACTCATATATATATATATATATATATATATATATATATATATATATATATATATATATATATATTATATATATATATATATATATATATATATATATATATATATATATATATATATATATATATATATATATATATATATATATATATATATATATATATATATATATATATATATATATTGGAGATGATACTCTAAACTCTAAGAATTCAACACATGGTATACTTACGTGATACTTATGTGGAAATTGAATGTTTGGAGTTCAGTTATTTAAAAATTAGGTAACATTGCTTGTTTGGATTAATGTGAATATTTACTTCTTCTTTTTTAAATTTTCTATATTTAATTATTTTTTCCATTTCCTTTCACTCATTTTTCATTAACGATAATTACCTTTTCAAAAAATTATTAATCAAAATCCAGTATTTACAATATTTTTGTCGAGATTTTAATTAATCATAAAAATTACGCACCAGTTTTCGGTGTATGAATATTTTTAGTAAAGTATATAGTAGTCATGTCAATTATATATTCAATTATATTTTATCAAAAGGTCTTAAAATTATGTTATTTTATTAAATTACTATTAATGAAAATATGTTTCAAAAAATGTTTCTAAAAATTTAAAGGAACAAGTTTTAATTAATTTTACTTTTAATTAAGTTTTTATAGATTCTCCCTCTATCCACAAAATTTCTTTGGTTCTAAAGTTTGATTGAAATGAGTTTTAATTAGTTTTATACGATAATTGGTGTGGAATTACAAAATAAAAGGGATATATTTAAATATTAAATAAAAATATCTAAAAAAAACCAAAGGCAACATGACTATTATTTTGTCAAAAGGGCAACAAAAATAGACAAATAAAGTGAACAAAATTTAACCTTATGCAGAGAGAATTTTTTTTGTCATTTATTGTATTTCAACAAACGAATTTTGTTTAAATATCCTCCCTATTTTTCAAATAAAAATCTTATTTTTGAATTTGACGTGAATTTTCAAAAAGAAGAAATTGTTAATCACTAATAGATGAATAGTTAATTTACAATAGTAAAATTTGTTTCAAATAAGAGTAAAAGATAGGAGTTTTCCCCAAATAGGACCCCTTAAGTTTTTTCCTGTTTTTAGGAGTAAATTTGTGTGTTGATCCGTTTATACCATTCGTCCACCACGCGCCCAACTTCCTTTTAGAATTATTTTTTCATATATACAATATATTGTCAACAATTAATAATTATTTTTTCCTTATTTTTAGGTAATGATCATCCAAACCAATCGCACGTCCCCTTCATCCTCTCACCAGTCACTAGTAACTGATCATTCCGTGCCGTCTTTATTTTATTGTCGTCATGTTTTTAATTTATGTGTATCAATATCGGTTTATTTCTCAATGTACGACCATTGGTCATTATCTATTAGTCATTATTCAACTAAATGTCCAGCATCACTTGGACATTATTCTTCTCATTAGTCATTATTAAGTTCTATTTAGGAAATAAAAAGTGTAAGTCTTACATTGAAAAAATCAAGTGATGCTGGACATTTAGTTGAATAATGACTAATAGAATAAATTTTTTCATGAATAAAAGTTGATTTTACGTGTAAGTCTTCATGAATGAGTTTTGGGTAATTTACCTAAATAGGACAAAAACATAATGACTTTCTCTATATAGGAACATATGTTTTTATTTACTAATGTAAGACAATTGGTCATTATTCAACTAAATGTCTAGCATCACTTGGACATTATTCTTCTCACTAGTCATTATTAAGTCCTATTTAAATTTAAGTCTTACATTAGAAAATGATTTATATTTTAGTCATATTCAGTCCAAATTTCACTTATGGGTATAAAGACATTATTTTTTAATCCAAGTATAAGGGCATTATTGATTACATATGGATGCCAATAATGAAGAAAACATGCATAATGTCGAAAAAAATGGATAGGGAGGAAGAACTGGTTGAGTACGGTGTGTTTAGAGATTGACAATGGAGTGGAGGAGTGGTAGTTAATATGGTAGAATATGTAGAAATTGCAGCCTAAAAATAGGAGAATTAAATTTTTGATATTATCTTTAAAAATGTAAAGAAGATTAAAAATAAAAAATGGAAGGAAAAGCATGAGATCATGCGCGTGAGATTGGAAGGGAAAAGATGGGATGAGGAGGTTATTTAAGTAATTCTCAACCCCAAACGTGTGGTCACATAGGACCACTCCTAGGAAAACCAACCTCTTTTACTCCTATTTTTGTAAATTACTCTTTACAATATTACATAAGAAGTACTAAAATACTAAAATGTTCGCTTTACATGATATAATAAGTGTAAAATATATGATAAATCATAGTTTTTCAATACAGAGGTTAAAAAGGCCTGAAAATTTCATGCATCGTAAATCTCGTTCTAATGTATTCATAAACCTATTATGAAAATTTCAAATTATGAAAAATATCTCAAGACTTGAGAAATTATCGTGTTTCCAATGTAAATGAAACTAGTGCCTAATAATGGGTGATTTTAATTTATTTAATGTAGCTAGAAAGAGATATCAATGTGAATAAAATAGAAAAAGTTTAAAGAGGATTTATAAGACACACATGGAGTTAAAATAGAAATTTGAAACTTTCTAGTGAGATGAGAAAAATATATACTATCAGGATTATATTTTATCTTGTGTTAGAAATGATCGTACAGTTTACAATAGACGGGAAGAGGAACGGTCCCGGAAACTAAAAGAAATAAAATAATCCGAATTTATAATTTTATTCGGATTAAATACAATAAATAAAATAAAATTAGCTTCCAATCTTCAAAGGCCTTCTTTGACAATGAGGACTTTGTGCACTGAAAAGAAGCAGCGAACTGGGACGTAGAACTCGAGAATAAAATCTGCAAAGTAGAACACTGTAGAAATGCAGCGGAGTCGCCGGAGCTGTCCTTAAGGTAATAGTGCCCGCCTACCGTACTGGAGAACGTGGGCACTTTCCTCCCAGGATAAAACCGCTATCGTGTGTAGTGGTTGTACGGACCGACTGCACACCAACGAACAAGAACAACGTCGGAGTATTGCTGACTAAAAAAATGTTGAAGAGGATGGCTTGAAACTTTGGCAAAAAACTAGAGCTTTTGCACTCACAAAGTTTTTTTTTTTCCTTTTTCCTTTCTTGTTCGTAAAAACCAAGGGGAAACAAAAAAAAACTTTTAATAACAAGTAGGCCGTCTTCTCTCTTCTTGTGTGTACGTATATATCCAAAACCAAGAAGCATGAAAGGCCATTTAACATTTAATGCAATTAACATGTGCCTTCATTTTTTATAAGAATTGAAACGGATCAATTCTTTATCATGGGTATAATGACACTCATCAATAATCATAATGATTATATCAATTATGTACATTATTATCAACCGTTGGCATACACGTTAGTTTAAAATTTGTTCCTATAAATTGGAGATTAGTGGCCAGTTAACTTCGAAATTGGAACTAATTAGAACAAACGTGTAAAACAGGTTGTAAAAATTTGAAAATAATAAATATTTTCTTCTACTCAACAGTTCATTTGAGAATCAATTTCTCATTCACCCTCTACCATTTTTGGCGTATAAATTATCAAAATATTTATCTCATTTAAGAGAACACACGTCCATTAATTAACGGTTAAAACCGTTAGTGGACCTATTGACAAATATACCCAAGTTGGTCCATTTAATGCCTACTAAAATGCCAAAAATTCCAACAATCCCCCACATGAATGAAAAATTGATTTGGGGGTCGACAACATCCCACGGTTGAAAACCTGCAAAGAACATGTAAGTGTCTCCACTTTTGAACATGTCCCTTGTAAAGTATACCTTCTTTACTGGCTGTTCAGTAGAACGCGATGTCTTTGAACTGTACTTCCGCTTGTGTAAACGATAGTATACCATACACAGATTCCAACCAAACGCCGTTCTGTTCTCATGGTTGTGCCCATTTTGGTCGTGGGACACGCGCCTGGTTCTGCGAGAGTGTTTAGAGGATTAAGCCCAAGATCCTCCGTTTGAAGCGACCACACTTCACTCTTACATAGGTGATTCTTTAAGAGTATCCCGATTACTCCACTTAGACCACCGTGTCTATTGTTTAAGAATCATTAAAGCATATTTATATGCTAACCTCATCATTTTCAAGAGTCACTGTCTTCAGCAGGAACAGAAGGGAGTGACCGGAGGTTCCGGTACCGCCCCCACAGTGACCATGCTTTATCCTACAAGTAGGTTGTCCCATTGAACCTGGGTACCAGCCAGGTTGGGTTTTCCTTCATAGGACTGTCCTAGCACAAGGGCTTCAAACCCATTCCTGCCACCAACTTCTCATGCAACTCATTTGTTAACCCTTTGGTTAGCGGATCCGCCAGATTATCCTTTGACTTCACATAGTCAATCGTGATAATCCCAGTTGTGAGAAGTTGTCTAATGGTTTTATGTCTACGACGAATATGTCTAGACTTACCATTATACATATTACTCTTTGCACGTCCTATTGCTGATTGACAATCACAATAGATGCAAACTGGTGGGACCGGTTTATCCCATCTTGGAATGTCCTCTAGAAAGTGGCGTAGCCATTCAGCTTCCTCACCACATTTGTCTAAAGCTATAAACTCAGACTCCATGGTGGACCTAGAAATCACGGTTTGCTTTGAGGATTTCCAAGATATTGCTGCACCCGCTAGCGTAAAGACATATCCACTTGTGGACTTCAAGTCTTTACTATCAGATATCCAATTCGCATCCGAGTATCCTTCCAGTACCGATGGATATCTCGAGTAGCATAATCCATAGTCACGTGTATACCGCAGGTATCTCATCACACGTACAATAGCCTTCCAGTGCTCATCACTCGGATTACTGGTGTATTTACTCAGCTTACTTATGGCACAGGCTAAATCTGGTCGAGTGCAACTCATTAGATATATCAAACTTCCAATAACTCTCGCATACTCAATTTGAGAGTTACTGGAACCTCGATTTTTAGCCAGGTGTACGTTAACGTCCAACGGCGTCTTTGCTACTGTAACGTCATCCTTGTTGAACTTGTCAAAGATTTTATCAATATAATGGGATTGGCTCAGTGCTAGACCCCCAGGTCTTCTCACAATTTTAATTCCAAGTATTACTTCAGCCAGACCCATATCTTTCATGTCAAATCGCAAGTTTAACATGTCTTTGGTAGACTTGACCATCTTGTCATCGCTACCAACTATGAGTATGCCGTCTACATATAGACACAACATGACATACCCTTGGGATTTGTTTTTTAGATAAACACACTTGTCTGATTCATTAATTTTGAACCCAGAGTTCATCATTACTTGGTCAAACTTCTCATGCCATACTTTTGGCGCCTGTTTAAGACCATATAATGACTTAACGAGTTTGCAAACTTTCCTTTCTTGACCAGGAACTATAAGCCCTTCTGGTTGTTCCATGTAGATCTCTTCTTCTAGATCTCCATTAAGGAAAGCTGTTTTCACATCCATTTGATGTACTTCTAAGTTCCGTAAGGAAGCTATTGCAAGTATCATCCTAATGGAATTTATCCTTGACACAGGGGCATATGTATCAAAATAATCAAAGCCCTCACGTTGATTGTAACCCTTAATTACAAGTCTGGCTTTGTACTTATCAATGGAACCATCTGGTTTCATTTTCCTCCGAAAGATCCACTTAGAACCTAACGGTTTGCATCCAGGAGGTAGATTCACTAACTCCCAAGTGTGATTCTGCATAATAGAATCAACTTCACTTTTAATTGCCTCTTTCCACTGAGGGCCTTCAGACGAAGTCACTGCTTCACGAAAAGTTCGTGGTTCATTTTCTAATAAACATGTTAGAATATCGGGTTCAGTCTCTATCAGAAATGATAGAGTCCCCGATTCAAATTCCAACAAATAAGTTAGAAAATCATTACCAAAGGACTTCTTAGTCCGTGTCCTTTTACTTCGTCTAAGTTCAGTCTCAGTTTCGGTTTCATCAATTATACCGGTATTAGACTGATCCGAGGAATCATCGTTCAACATTTCATCATGTGAACATTTGGAAGAACTTGCTTCTTCCCTCGACTTTAATGGAAATATATTTTCGAAGAATGTTGCATTCCTCGATTCCATAATTGTATTCTTATGTATTTCTGGATTATCAGACCTATACACTAAGAATCGATACGCGCTACCACTGTAGCCAATAAAGATTGCATCAACGGTCTTTGGACCAATCTTTATTTTCTTTGGTGGTGGTGCTAAAACTTTTGCAAGGCACCCCCACACTTTCAGGTATTTATAAGAAGGTTTCCTATTATACCACAACTCGTAAGGAGTCTTATCGAGTTTCTTTCGGGGTATTTTATTTAACAAATAATTGCTAGATAAAATAGCCTCCCCCCACATATTTTGGGGTAGCCCCGAACTAAGCAACATCGCATTCATCATATCTTTGAGAGTGCAATTTTTCCGTTCCGCCACACCGTTTGATTGGGGTGTGTATGGCGGAGTTACCTGATGCACAATTCCATGTTGTGCACACAATTCGGCGAATGGAGCTTCGTACTCCCCGCCCCTATCACTCCTAATCGCTTTAATTTTGCGATTGAGTTGATTTTCTACTTCATTCTTATATCGAATGAAAGTGTCCAACGCCTCATCTTTACTTTTAAGTAAATAAATATAGCAATACTTCGTGCTATCATCGACAAAAGTGATAACATATTTGTTACCACCTCTTGAAGGCGTTGATTTAAAATCACACAGATCCGTGTGAATTAAATCCATTGGCTGAGTGGTTCGTTCAATTGTTTGAAACGAACTTCGTGTTGACTTTGCTTCGACACACGTCTCACATTTGTGCGACATGTCGATATCAAACTTAGGGATATATTCCATGTTAATTAATTTTCGAAGAGACGTATAATTAACATGTCCTAGTCTTCCATGCCACACATTAAAAGACTCACAAACATAGGCAACAGGAGTTTTATTAATTTTCTCAACAACAGTGAGTACATTAAGCTTAAAAAGCCCATCAGAAATATAACCTTTGCCTATGAATATTCCCTTTTTGCTCAAGATTAGCTTATCAGACTCGAACACCATGCGGAATCCATGTTTGTTCAGTAGTGAGCCTGACACCAAGTTTTTCCGTATGTCTGGCACATACAACACATCATTCAGGGTGAGCTCCTTGCCGGATGTCATCTTGAGCTTCACTTTGCCCACGCCTTGAACCTCAGATTGGGCAAAGTTGCCCATCCACACCTTGTCTCCAGAAGTCTCCTTAAAGTCAAAGAGCATGGCCCGATTGGAGCAGATATGACGAGTGGCCCCGGTGTCAACCCACCACTCTTTCGGGTTAGACCCGACCAGGTTGACCTCTGTCACGACCGCACAAAGATCCATAGCATCTAGCTCCGAGCAGAGAGCTTCTTCCTTCTTCTGCTTCTTCTTCTGAGGCTTCTTTCGGCACTCTGAAGAACGGTGGCCCGTAATACCACAGTTGTAGCATTTCCCAGCGAACTTAGCCTTCGCGACGCCTCCTTTAGGACCAATTTTCTTCTTGTCCTTATTTGGCTTGGGCCCTTTGGAAGAACCCTCTTTGGGTGGATGCTCCACCACATTGGCCTTAGCAACAGCTACTTTCTTCTTGCGAGTGAGACCCTCCTCACGGATCCGGAGACGAACAAGTAACTGTTCCAAAGTCATCTCTTTCCGTTTGAGCTTAATATAGCTCCAGAACTCATCCCAGGTCAGCGGGAGCACATGAATAATTGCCGCCACTTGGAATGCCTCACTGACTCCCATTCCCTCATCAGTGCACTCATTAAAAATGAGAATCAATTCTTCAGCTTGACTGACCACGGGTTTGGAATCCACCATCTTAAAATCCAAGACCTTACCGACAACGAATTTCTTCGCACCGGCGTCCTCAGCCTGGTATTTGTTGGACAGTGTAGCCCATAACTCCTTTGCGGATGCAGCCCTGCTATAAACAGCATATAAGGCATCGCTCAAGCAATTCAGGATAAGGTTAAGGCACGTATAGTTATTCGCTATCCATGCCTCTTTAGCCTGAATTGTTGGCTCGTCCGCATTCTCCCCCACAACAGGGGGATCCTCCCTCAAGTACCTCGCAAGGTTGAGGGTGGTCAGCCAAAATAACATCCTTTGCTGCCATATTTTGAAGCCAACACCTGTGAACTTTGCCGGTTCTTTGACAGAGTTTGCAGGCAGCATGACAGTAGGATGTCCGACCGGCGCGGATGTGAAGACACCCGTGTTCGGTCCAAGTGAGGGAATGACCGGTATGGCCGAAGCCATATTCGGTCCGAGTGGGGTGACCATTGCGGCCGTAGCCGCGGTTGGTCCAATAACTAAGGTGAACGGAGTGGACCCCATAGTCGCGCTCGATCCAACAAAGGTGGTGATCGGAGTGGACCCCATGGCCGCACTCGATCCAAAGGGAACGTTGATCGGAGTGGTCTGCCCAACAGAGCCACCCAATCCAGCCGAAACGTTCACAACCGGAGTCTCGAAACTACTCCCGTTTCCGGTGTGAGCGTCAAAACTGAATCCGTCCATACCCGCCATCGTGCACGGATATGACTATTACCATAAGCTTGTTAGAAATGATCGTACAGTTTACAATAGACGGGAAGAGGAACGGTCCCGGAAACTAAAAGAAATAAAATAATCCGAATTTATAATTTTATTCGGATTAAATACAATAAATAAAATAAAATTAGCTTCCAATCTTCAAAGGCCTTCTTTGACAATGAGGACTTTGTGCACTGAAAAGAAGCAGCGAACTGGGACGTAGAACTCGAGAATAAAATCTGCAAAGTAGAACACTGTAGAAATGCAGCGGAGTCGCCGGAGCTGTCCTTAAGGTAATAGTGCCCGCCTACCGTACTGGAGAACGTGGGCACTTTCCTCCCAGGATAAAACCGCTATCGTGTGTAGTGGTTGTACGGACCGACTGCACACCAACGAACAAGAACAACGTCGGAGTATTGCTGACTAAAAAAATGTTGAAGAGGATGGCTTGAAACTTTGGCAAAAAACTAGAGCTTTTGCACTCACAAAGTTTTTTTTTCCTTTTTCCTTTCTTGTTCGTAAAAACCAAGGGGAAACAAAAAAAAACTTTTAATAACAAGTAGGCCGTCTTCTCTCTTCTTGTGTGTACGTATATATCCAAAACCAAGAAGCATGAAAGGCCATTTAACATTTAATGCAATTAACATGTGCCTTCATTTTTTATAAGAATTGAAACGGATCAATTCTTTATCATGGGTATAATGACACTCATCAATAATCATAATGATTATATCAATTATGTACATTATTATCAACCGTTGGCATACACGTTAGTTTAAAATTTGTTCCTATAAATTGGAGATTAGTGGCCAGTTAACTTCGAAATTGGAACTAATTAGAACAAACGTGTAAAACAGGTTGTAAAAATTTGAAAATAATAAATATTTTCTTCTACTCAACAGTTCATTTGAGAATCAATTTCTCATTCACCCTCTACCATTTTTGGCGTATAAATTATCAAAATATTTATCTCATTTAAGAGAACACACGTCCATTAATTAACGGTTAAAACCGTTAGTGGACCTATTGACAAATATATCCAAGATGGTCCATTTAATGCCTACTAAAATGCCAAAAATTCCAACATCTTGTTGTTTAACAATATAATATTGTAGTGACTAAATGATAAATACGGAGAGAAAGATCACATTTTAATCGATGGGTGTGCGTGAGTGTGTGGAGGGAGGGGTAGAGGCCCTAGAGGGTGGGGTGAAGAAATCATGAGAATCATCCTAAATAGGACTAAGGCCCCGTTCCGTTCAACTTATTTTTTCTTATTTTTTGTTATTCTTATTAAAATCAGATCAGACTAGATCAGATCAGATCAGATCGAATCAGATCAGATCAGATCAGATCGAATCAGATCAGATCAGATCAGATCCAATCAGATCAGATCAGATCCAATCAGATCAGATCAGATCAGACCAGATCAGATCAGATTTTATTAGAATCAGATCAGATCAGAAAAAATAAGTTGAACGGAACGGTGCCTAAAATATAAAAAAATAGAGTATTAAAATAAAAGTTTCATGTTTTTATTCCTAACATAGGAGCTCGTACTGTGGTAATGTGATGGTAATGTGGCATATATTGTACATGTGCACTTTAATATACTTTTTGGTAATGCAAATGCATTTTAACTCCTATTTCGGGAATAAAAACATGAAAGTGCTATTTTGGTATATATTCAAAGTTCTACTCCTACTTTTGTCATTTTCCAAAAACCATACTACTTTCGTCCTTGATTATTTGTTCATATTTGATTTTCTGTGATCAAAATTGACAAATTTTGACCAGAAATTTTGACAAACTTTGACCAGAAATTATAGGTCAAAGGTTAACAATTATTGACTAAAAAATCAAAACTGGATAAATACGCAGAGACGAAGGTAAAATTAAGGAAAATAATCATACTTTTCTAAAATCCAACCCAAAATTTTGATCATGAGAGGGATTGAAATACAAGTATTTATTAAATGAAAAAATTAGTTAATTACAAAAAAAGATGAGCCTCATTCCCAAGAACCACCTCAGACTTGGCCGAACGGTCAACGGAGATAAGACATGAACATAGTAACAAATATCTAATTGGGTGATGGTAAAATATTACAAACAACCCATGAGTCTAAGATCCTTCGCCAGATGATGAATCTTAGCACTAGTAGAGGTGGCGAGACCATAGCTTGGTTGAATAAGAGTATCAACATGCTTACAACCAGATAGGCCAACCTTCTATATAATATTCAGAGCATATACTTTCTCTGATTCAAAACCACACCCTCCATGGATCGCGTACATTTGATCCCAAAGGAATAAGAGACTGAACCAAGATTCTTTAAGTGAAAACATCCATGCATCCAAATAATTTTTAACAGATGCACACAAATAGAATTATTGTTTCCTCCAACGAGAATGTCATGAACATAGACCAGCACAACGAATATATCTAGGGCCTATCCGAGGGTGGACTGAACAACCAAACCAAAATGGGCCTAATTTTTTCACAGGGGGCCAATTTTTAATTTTCATATTATACATCTACAGAAAGTTAAGAAACCCAATATTCTAAAATGTATAGTAGGTGTTGAGCCTGAGCATTTCGGTGTTAGGAAATATCCATCCACTTGAGCTACAAAACTTGTTGTTACACAAGTCACGCAGTAAGATATAGATCTATTGTACTGATTACAATAAAACTTCTAATTATTTATAAAAATAAACACAAGTTGTATCAAATATACTTAGCTTGTTTAATGAACTTATAAAAATAATTCAAAAAATAAATAAATAACATTGATTATTATCTAAAAATTAATATGAATACTTACATGTAACAATTATTATTTTTAAAACAAAAGCTAAAAAATTATTGTCATTAATAAAAATTAAGAAATATTTATTAATTATAATTTAATAAATTAATACTAATTTTTATTCTACTTTTTCTTGTACAATCGACTAATAATAAGTGTGAAGTGTTACATACAAATTACGGAGTATTATATAAGCAATGAGATGATCAAGGTTGTCGATCCTCGACAACTATACCCATAGAGTGAGTTACAATGGCCGCTCTGAGAAATGATGATGATGATGATGATGATGATGATGATGATGATGATGATGATGATGATGATGATGATGATGATGATGATGATGATGATGATGATGATGATGATGATAATAATAATAATAATAATAATATCACTAAGGGTTCGTTTGGAAAGCCAGAAAATGACTTCAGGAAGTCATTTTTTGTATTTCAGGTATTTGGGAAGCAGGAAAAAGGGAGTCAAGAGGAAAATAAAGGGTTGGTCAAACGGAAAATGAGGCTCTTATTATTCCCGAATTTGACTTATGAATTTGTTTTACGGAAGTTATTTTTCGCCAGCTTCTCGCTTCTTTCTTTCTTTCTCTCTGATTTGGGCCTTCTTATTTGGCAAATCTCAGCCGTCTTCTTCTTCCATCTCTCTATCTTCTCCTTCTTACTCGTGTATTATTGGAAAAAAAAATGAGAAATTTACTTAGGACTAAAACATAATGACTTTCCCAATATATGACCTTACGTTTTTATTTTTCAATGTAGGACCTTTGGTCATTATCAAGTAGTCATTATTCAACTAAATGTCCATCATTACTGGACATTATTCCTCATACTAGGTTATTATTAAATCCTATTTAGGGAATAAAAAAGTTCAAGTCCTACATTAGGAAAGTCATTATGTTTTAGTCCTATTTAGTGCAAATTTCACACACAAAAATTAACTCTGCGTTCGGAATAAGTTAAAATTTAAGGAGTGATTTTTATTTGTGTTTAAGATCGGGAGAACAAAAGATTTTGTTGATGATTAGGTCCATCTCTAGGTGTTTGATAAATTAAATACCTAAAAGACAAATCCATCAAAAATCATTTTCCAGATGCTCAAGTTCCAGAAATTAGACAAACAAAAAAAAGACAATTTTCATAGTTTTATCCAAATACCAGAAAATGAAAATTACTTCTGATAAATGATAATATGTGGCTCGACCCACATTTCCCAATTATTTACGAAGAACAGTCAAATCGGGCCTGTTTAATAAAATGAAAGAATAAGAGAATATTCCTCCGTAGATGATCCCACTCTCTCTTACACCCTCCGTTTGGAAAAAATGTTCCTCTTTTGACTTTGTGTAAAAATAAGGAAGTATTAAATTGTAGTTGAATTCCAATTTTGCCCTTGATGTGATAGGTAAAAGTAAGTTGTGATGGATAGATTATTAGAGATAAAGTATGATGTGATAGGTAAAGTATGAAAAAGTAAGAGTAGAAGTAGTTTTTTAATAGAAACTAGAAGTGTTTTGTTGGAAGTAAAAAAATGAAAGAAGAAGTGTTTTTGAGAAGGGAGGGAGTATAAAAAGAGGGTTGCCTCAATTGTGAAAGGAGGCCAAATCCACTTCATCCTGCCCACTTTGCTCTCTCTCTCTAGAAGGTCTTTAGAGTATATTTTTCTTCTTCAAAAGCTTCTAACTCCACCATTAATGGCTTCTAAGCCTAAATAATGTACCGTGTACAACCCCCGATATCAATAAAAATCTCCCGTCGGCAAGGTACCGCCAAAAAGGCCCGTTGTTTTCTCACGATTTGGGTTTCCATGTAAAAATTCCTGTGTTTATATTTTGGTGTATTTTTTAGACTAGTTTATCGTTTTTGCCCGGCTAAAAACGATATACCATTCGATAAAGGATTAAGCTATGTGTACCCCAACATTTACACCCCAATTTGTACCCCGCAAGTTTGCACAAACATTTTGTGTTGGTGTAAAACTAATTTTCGTTAACGCACAAACATTTGTGTCCGTGTAAATTTTTGTTAACATACCAACACTTGTGTCGGTGTAAACCATCAACCTCAGGAAAATGATTCATATTTTCAGAAGTCACTTTTCAAGTGTCATTTTACAGCTTTCCAAACGGATTCCACATACATGAGCTGTTGTAACATTTTTTATTATTAAGAAAAAAGAATAGAGAGATTGAGTAGTTAAATTTCACTTTATAAATAGTTGCAGGTTTTGAAAATGTAGTGAGTATTTTGATGAAAGTAGACGGCAGTTGCGCATGCAAGGGAGAAGACGACGATAATAACAGTTTTCCCAGTTGACTCCATTGTCGCCACCTATTTGTGTTATTTATTGGGGGTAATTAGGTAGTTGATTATTATTTCTCCCATTTTTAAATAATAAAAAAACCACTTTCATCTTTGATGGATACAAAATTAAGAAGACGAACAAAAAGTCCATAGGTTGGATATTGCTCCCTCCCATCTAAAAAACTCTCCATGTTTAATTTTTATGTTTTTTAGTCAAAAAGATATATTCTTTGACCATAAATTGTTAAAAAAGTATATAGAATTATCCATATTATATAAATTTAATATAATCATGTTCATCTTATGATATAGTTACTATTAAGAGTTCTTGGTAACTTTTATTTATTTGTATGATATCATTAGTCATTTGATAAAGTAAATTATTCTTGTTAATTTTTGTTTTGTAGAATTTTTTAGGGAGAAAGACCAAAGTAAGACTAAAATATTGAAAATATACCAAAATAAGACTTCCATGTTTTTATTCCCAAAATAGGACTTACATTACCAAACATGGTCATGTACATTACCAAAAAAGTATAGTATTGTGCACATGCATGTACATTGTCACATTACCACAGTGCAAAGTCCTATTTTGAGAAAAAAACATGAAACTTCTATTTTGGTACTTTTCTCTATGTTTTAATCCTATTTAAGGTGATTTCTAAATTTTTTTATGTATATTTGAACAGTGTAATTTATATAGAGTAATTTTTATTTTTATATTAATTTGTAATTAAAAAAAATTAAAAATGTTTTGATTCTACATGTTGTTCAAAAAATGATTTCAATTGTGTGATACCGGGAGTAATAATTAGCGATATATTTAAAGAGCATGCTACATGTATCCCAAAATCTATACCCCACTTGTACACTAAATGTATGCACAAACATTTTGATAGTTCACACTAACACAAAGTGTTGATACTTTAACAAAAATTAACACTGACATAAAGTGTTGGTGCTTTAACAAAAATTTACACTGACACAAAGTGTTGGTGCGTTATTAAAAATTAGCATTACACCTACACAAAATGTTGGTGCATCCCTGTGGTGTACAAAATGTGGTACAAATTCTTGGGATACTTTGGGAGAAAGACCAAAGTAGGACAAAAATATTGAAAATATACCAAAATAGGACTTCCATGTCTTTATTCCTGAAATAAGACTTACATTACCAAACATGGTCATATACATTACAAAAAGAGTAAATTCCTCAAATGGTCCTTTGTAATAAGGTGTTTTCCCAATTCAGTCCTCAATAAGTTTTAATTACCTACATGGTTTTATATAATTGAGATTTATTCCCAAGATAGTTCTTCGTAAATAATGTTACTCAAATGATGATTAATTGGAAGATATTTTGGTATTTTGATCATCTAAATTTAAAGTATATTCTCTAAACAGTTATTTCTGTACAGCTAAATGTAAAATTGAAAAATACATTAACTATAAATAATTCAAGAATTATTTAAAACTTAAAAAAATCTTTTAAATTTCAAATCAAATACACATCTTTAATTGGAAAAAAATCATTTTGGGAAAGCACTTTATTATAAATGTTCATTTTAAGAACTAATTCTAAATTTAGCGGATAAAAAATACCAAAATACCCTCAATTAATCTTCATTTGAGTAACATTATTTACGAAGGACCATCTTGGTAATAAATCTCAATTATAGAAGACCACGTAGATAATTAAAACTTATTGAGAACTGATTTGGGAAAACACTTTATTACAAAGAACTGTTTTGGGAATTTGCTTACAAAAAAGTATAGTAATGTGCACATGTATACTGTCACATTACCACAGTGCAAAGTCCTATTTCGAGAAAAAACATGAAAATTCTATTTTGATACTTTTCTCTATGTTTTATTCTTATTTAGGATAATTTCTAATTTAATTTAGCATACGTCACACTTCGCCCTTACTCAAATCATTTTTTACCAATTGCGACCATCAGATAATAAAATTCACCTTTGTCTGAAATAGATGTTGCTCTGAGGACAATGTGTAAATTCTTAAAAAATCTATAAAATAAAAGGTTATGTGGTAAAAAAAGATTTTATTTATCTCATGATCAATGAAAATATATAAATAAATAAAAATTATTGACATATCAAAATAGTAATTAAGACATCTATTTTTGAACGTAGGGATTAATTGCGTGATGTGTTATACCGGTTAGTGGTTACATTAATGATATGTTGCGTGACGGTGAAAACAGCAGTGAAGACATTACTTTTTCTGTTTTATGTGTAAAAGTAACACTAAGTTTTTTTTACCTACTTTGACATTAGGGTATTTTGATTTTTACCCGCTAAAACATTCAATGCACTCCATTAATTAAATATACTTCATAATGTTTAATTATGTTATTATTTTAAATAGTTACCCACTTACCCCTGACTCCCTGAGTATATAAATTTTCTTAATTTGCAAAATAAGATTATATAAAAAATTTAAAACCTACCCACCATTTCTCGCATATTCAATTTTAAAACTTTGGCAGTGACGCACAATAGACCGATGCATCTGTCTACGATATGGCTTGAATCTGGGTGAACTTCGTAATAAATCTTGAGGGGTGTGATTTCTAATTACCACTCAAGCCAAAGGAAAACTTCTAGACATCTATTATTTTAGTTGTCATTAACTTAAATATTTTTAATTATTATTGCATGAAATGATAATTAATTTTGTATAAACCTTTTTTGTAAGTATTATACCAATACGCATTTCACCATTTTATGTTTTTTAATCTACAAAATTATTTAATTAGTATTTTAAAATGATGGTTCTATAAGTTTCACTCCGTATTATTTAGAGAATTGAACCAAAGTTTTATATAAATTTTTAAAACTACACAACATTTTTCCCTTTTGTTACTTTACAAAAACAATTATATATTTATATAAATGTTAATAAATGTAAATAAATAATTAAATTAAAAGTTCTATTTAAAAAAAAATCATATATATATATATATATATAGATTTTGGTTCTGGTGAGAATGCAATCTTATGAAAGAAATAAGAATGAATCTGGTGCTTTAGATTGTGAGATCTAAGGGTCAGGATTGCATCAAAATGGTTTAAAAATGCATCACGTTGAAATGCACCATAATCCTTTGAAAATGCACTATCTCAAAACCTGAGCGCATGATGCAATATGAGCCGCACGATGCATCAGATCAAAAGGCTAGATTTTATTCTTATTTCTTTCACCAAGGTGCATTCTCACCTGAACCACCCCTATATAATATATATATATATATATATACTCCCTCTGTCCCAAAAAAAGATTGAGACATTTTGACTAAAGTGGTAAAATAAGGAGGGATAATTTTGTTTTGACTTTCCAAAAATACCCTTGATGTGATGGGTAAAAGTAGGGTGTGATAGGTAGATTAATAGGAAAAAAATATGATGTGATAGGTAGAGTATGAAAAAGTAAGGGGTAAAAGTGGTTTTTTAATATAAATTGGACGGACTTTAAGGAACGCAAATTTTTCGAATCATGACAGACTTTTTGGGACAGAGGGAGTATAAAACAAGGATTAGTAGGATAGTCCTTGCGGAAGTATCCCTCCTTCCCGCATCCTAAGCATAAGCCCTGTGTGAACCAGCAGTCACCAGGGTGATTCCTTCCATAGAAGCTCTGGTTACCTTTAGCACCCCCAAAGGATCTCTTACCACTCGGTGCCATTTTATAAAAAAACAAAAATATATATTTTTAATTTTATAATAGATGATATATATATATATATATATATATATATATATATATATATATATATATATATATATATATATATATATATATATATATATATATATATATATATATATATATATATATATATATATTCTTTCTCTGCTTTATGTTTTGTCCGAGTTAGGGTCTCTTAAAAATAGCCTTTCTATTTTCAAATAGGGGCAAGGTTTGTGTACATCAATCTTCCTCAGACCCTACTTTCGTAGGATTACACTAGATTGTTGTTGTTGTTGATAATGATATTTAATTTTAGTATTTTAAAGGAGAATTTTTTCTAAATAGTACTAAAACATAGTGATTTTTCCCAATGTAATACCATATGTTTTTATTTTCGCAATGTAGTACCACTGTTCAATGTCCACTGGTAATTGTTCAAGTAAATGTCCAACATCATTGGACATTGTTCAAACTAAATATCTACTATTACAAGATAATGTTCACGCCCCTAGACATTATTCCAGTACTATTTCTCATTTCTGTTTACGAGGTAGGAATCGAGTGAAGTTGCTCCCTAATCAGTACTCCCTCCCTACTAAAACTTTTTCCGTTTCTATTTGCGAGGTTTGAACGATTTTATTTTCAATTTAATTTATTTGATTGTTGGTGTAAACTAAAATTAAAAAATAAAGTTTTTATACTTAAAGACTACATCAAAATTTCGCAAAACAAAAGGTGATATGACTACTCTATTTTATCAAATAACTAAAGAAATTTAAAAAGTGATTAAAGTTTGATCATGTAAATAGTAACTGGGAAGAAAATTGTAAGACGAAGGGAGTACTTTATTTCTCCCATAAAAAGGTTCCATATTTTCTTTTTTCGTTAATCCAAAAAAAGTTTCATTTTTAACTTTTACAAAAAAATTGTGAAACTTATAATTTCTCCTTCCCTTGCATCATTTCCAAGAGAAACTTGTGAAACTTATATTTTCACTTTATTTCTTATTTTATCGGTGTCATAATACCGTATCATACTCAAAATTTGATGTCAAAAGAACTACAGTGATCTTATACTAAGTTTATGAATAAAACTCGAACCATTATGAGTAAGGTAAAAAAGTTAGATATTCTCTGTGGTCTTAAAAACATGGGATTTATTGACTTTTAAATGATTTAAGGAAAGTATATTTTGATATTGAATTTCTAAAAAAGTCATTTGATGTGATGGTAAAAGTAAAAAATATGATGAGATATGTAAGGTATCAAAATGTAATGGGTAAAAATAACTTTTTAATGGAAATAAAAATGTTTTTTGGGACGAATGAAAAAAAGAAAGGAGAAACGTTTTCAGAGACGGATGTAGTAGTATTTTGTTTGTCTTTTAATTAAGTGGAGCAAACATTAAAGCATATTTGACTCTTTTCCCTAAGATTTTGGTGTGTTTTTTTTTCTTTTGCTCAAACAAATGTATATATATATATATATAACCTCATTAACCTTCTCCCAAACTAGCCCCCCCCCCCCCCCCCTCTCTCTCTCTCTCTACAAGAAAATATCATAATAAGCAAAGATGGAAAACTATTTCCCATGGCTGTGGTTTCTGGTTATTGCATATCTCTTCATCTTCTTAGCACTAAAGACCGTTTTGCACCTATGGTGGATCCCAAGAAGATTCGAAAACCATTTCAATAAGCAGGGAGTTTTTGGTCCAAAATATAATTTCTTCTTTGGCAACATCAAAGAGATTGCAAGATTGACACCTTCATCTTCCCACCCCATGCCCCTCTCCCATGACATTCTTCCTAGAGTCCTCTCCTTCTATTCACACTGGAAGAAAATCTATGGTACGTTTTTATTATTACTCGAACTCTAGTTCTATCTGTCCGTAAATTTTAGATTTAATTTTGATCAAATAATATGCAAAAATATATATACTCCTCATATGTAAGCGAAGCGAGGTTTTTTTGGTACTTAATAACTTCGTGACTTATATGTCGTCAGCAAGACTCTAATCCTATATAAAAAATCAAATTCAAGCAAAAAATTGATAAAACTTGTGCTTGAAGGCTTATGGATCGATCGGATGTTTTAGTACGATACTCTAAGAACGTACGTAATGGTATGAATTTAATACTCCGTATCAATTAATAATTTATTTATTACTTTCCTTATGCGTGCGAAGGTTCAACGTTTGTGGTGTGGTTTGGGACGATGGCGAGGGTGACCATCTCCGACCCAACGCTCCTGCGGGAGATCTTCATATCGAAATCGGAATACTTTGAGAAGAACGACTCACCGCCGCTGGTCAAGAAGCTGGAAGGCGACGGCTTGTTGAATCTCAAAGGGGAAAAATGGGCTCACCATAGAAGACTCATCACCCCGGCCTTTTACCTAGAAAATCTCAAGGTATGGAATAATGATAATAATGCTAACCCTTATACAATTTTAATGTTGTAGATTTATTTTAAAATAACCTTCTCAAAATGTTAATGGTAACCCTTATTCTGTCGTCGAACGAGTCCACGATTTAATTTGTTTAATTTTTCGTAAAATAAATTTTATTCTTTATCTTTTTCGGTTACATAAAAATAGATTTTAAATTCCAACTTTTTATATAAGAATGAATCGTTTCGAATTTTTCTCTCTCATATACTTCTTTTGATATGTTTTTTTAAAATATTTCTTTTTTAATTAAATTTTTGGAGAGCTGTAGATTTTTGGCTAAAGGTAAATGATCAACAATTAGTACGAGTAAGGCTCGAGAAATATCATACTAGGGAAGGCGTAAAAGAGTGTTGTAATATATTAATTTTTATTTATTTATTTATTTATTTTTGCAATATGGTTTATGATTCAAAAGTGCAACATGTTAGGTTAGATTTAGAAAAATAACCAGGACATTAAAATATGGAGTTGTTTTTAATATTTTCATTAAAGTCTGTAAAGCTAAACACTGAAATTTATTTCGATAATGGCTGTAAAATATTAATTGTGCTCCCCTAGACGTAGTCTTTAATTAATGGCTTTAAATTTGGGATCGAGTTAAAAAGAAATGACTTTTGTTGGTAAGAAATTACTTTTAATTTAATTTATTACGGAGCACTAATAAAGATAACTTTTAAATTAATAATTAAGTACCCATTCATTTGGTATCCAATATTAATTTTTTACTAACTTTGTCAACTTTTTTGACTAATTTCTTTTTAATTAGTGATCGATGAATTATTAAATACTCTTTCGTATAAAAAAGTTTCTTTTTTTCCCATAAAAGATTTTTAAAAGAAAAAGTTATTTCTCTTCATTATATATTCTGTATATCTCGATTCTCAATATACATAAATCACACTAACGGATTGAACTCAACCGATTATATAGTTTAATTTTTAGAAGTAGATTATATATTTTATTTAATTCAGCATACTATACAGAATTAGTTTGCTTCAAAAAAGAAATACTGAATTAGCTCATTATTTTGGATTTCTTCAAAGTCTCAATGTGAGATATAATTTTGAATCTAATCGAATATTGATAATTTACAATTGGAGTCTACGATTATGTTAAAATACCCAATACCAAAAGATTAGGATACAAATTATATTAAGTGAAATTTGCACTAAATATGACTAAAATATAATGACTTTCCTAATGTAGGACTTAAACTTTTTTACTCCTTAAATAGAACTTAATAATGACCTAGTGGGAGGAATAATGTCTAGTAATGATAGAAATTTACTTGAATAATTACTACATCATACTGACCAAAGGTCCTATATTAGAAAATAAAAACATATGGTCTTGTATTGGGAAAGTCATTATGTTTTAGTCCTATTTAAATAAATTTCTTGGATTGGATTCAGTTAATCTTTTTTAGTTTCATTAAACAATTGTTTAAATGTTGTTGTGTCCCCTATTAAGTGAAGCCCATTCACTCTTAATTGATTTTTTATGAGACAATTTTCTTTGGTTTAAATTAAAATAATAAATAATTTTAAAAAAAGTGTGCAAGGAAGTCAACCATTACATTCATGATTTCAGCAATGTAAACACAGTAAAAAAAAGATAATAATAACAAAGCCGTTACGCAATTAGTCAAATTCAAATGTAAAAGGCCACACAGATTACGGAGCACTTTAAGATTTGTTTGACCGTACATTTATTTATTCATTTAATATTATCGGACTATATAATTAATAAATGAAAAAAATGAAAAATGAAAAATTACAGCTCATGGTCCCGACAATGGGGAAGGGAGTGAGGGAGATGTTGGACAAGTGGTCGGAAATGTCAAAGACGGCGACGGGGAAGGTGGAAATCGATGTCTGCGAGTGGTTCGAGAGGCTGACGGAATCCGTTATCTGCCACGTCATCTTCGGACACCGTTGCGAAGAAGACGGAACCCCATCATCATCATCATCATCATCATCATCATCCATCTTCCAACTGCAGGCGCAACAGATGGCCTATGCCACCGAGGCTTTCCGGAAGATATTTATTCCTGGGCACAGGTATATATATGTACATATTACCTACTCCCTCTGTCCCAAAAAGATATTCATGTTTCATTTTTTGCGTATCCTATAAAACACTTCTACACACATCTAAAATGTCTAAAATTTACCACATTTTTTATTTATTGTGAGTAGAAGTTGTTTTATGAGATGCGCAAAAAATGAAACAGGAAGGTCTTTTTGGGACGGAGGGAGTAAGACTTTCTTTAGTCTCTGTTTTTTTTTGTTTTTGTCTCTTCTCCATTAGTCAAAATAGTCCCATAACTAATTAAAGTCTTGTTTTGCCCGTAACACAAGATTTGGTCAAATTCATTTTTAATTTAACTATTGAAGTTGTTAGTATACAAAAATTTTGAAATCAAATTTACATATTTAAAAATTACATCAACAAATATAAGTAAAAGAAAACAAAAATGACTGGCATGTTAACACTGTACTGTATAAGACAGAGCTGTATAAAGTGGGTTTGATGGGTATTGTGTACATTATTGGAAGTTGACCTTTGGCCAAAATTCCAAATACTCCTTACGTCCCACTGTCTTCGTCCACTTACCTTTTGGCACACCATCCAATGCAGTTCTTTAATCCATTTTATCTTGTAATTTGTATATTAAAAAATTATAAAAATTATATATTAATAATCTATATGTTAAGACAAATCAAACAAGATCACACATGGCTATATTTAGGCTTACACATTGAGATAATTTGATGAGTCAAAGTGCTTAGATGAACAGTTCCAAAAGTCAAAAGTGGACAAAGAGAGTGAGACGGAGGTAGTACAATTAGCCCAATTCATTTATGTATTTATAGTTGGACCTAGGATGCCGAGCCCAATCCACCTTTGACGAATGCCCCCCGTGAAAAAAGGTCGAATCGCCCAACACATAAGTGAGGTTCTGCCCACGGGTCATGATTTATAAGAAACATAACCCTATTTTCTAAATAGGAGTAACATTTTTGAAATATTTAAAATAGCTACGAGTATTGAAATGCGACAATGTGACACCGTTTAACTTATATTTTAGTCTTTTTTTTACCAAATTTGGTGAAGTGAATATACCTTACATAAGTGGTTGCATGTAATGTGTTATGATAGGTTTTTGCCAACGGAGAAGAATAGGACGTTTTGGAGATTGGATAAAGAAGTAAGACGCTCTCTAGTGAGGCTGATTGATGAGAGGAGGAGGGCTCTTTTGTCGCCGAGTGGAGGCCGGGACTTGCCAACAGAATGCGGCCCAAAAGGCTTATTGGATTTGATGATCAAAGAGACCTGCAAAAACCATAATAGTAATAATAATGTTGTAGCTGGCGGGAATGGGGCGAGTCGGGCGGCGGCGGCGGCGACCGGCGATGTGGTGGAGGAGTGCAAGACCCTATTCTTTGCCGGGAAACACACGACGTCGAATCTCATGGCGTGGACCACCGTCCTTCTGGCCATGCATCCGCGGTGGCAGGAGCTGGCACGTGAGGAGGTGCTTAGGGTTTGCGGTGCACATGACCCCCCCTCCAAAGATGACCTTGCCAATCTCAAAACGGTAAAAAAAAATGAGCAATGCTAGGGGTACACTTTGGTGTATCCCATTTGTCCCCCACCTACTTCTCTACCACTCATTTTTATCTACTTTTTATTTATTTATTTTTTTTTAAATTCTTGCCCATTTTTGTGGTAATGGAGGGGGTGGGGACAAAAGAGCCCTCCTCCTCTCATCAATCAGCCTCACCTAGCATTTTTCGTAAAAAAAATACTCTTTCCCTGCCAATTTTCTTTAATTTTTAGGAAAAATTAAAGCACACTTATTAATTACTCCCTCTTTCCCTTTGAACATGAGATGTTTTGATTTTGAAGAGATTTAAGGGGAGTGTATTTTGGTATTGAATTTCCAAAAATGCTCTTTGATGTAATGGATAAAAGTAGATTTTAATGGGTAGATTATTAGTAAAAATGTATGATGTGATATGTTGGGTATGAAAAAGTAAGGGATAAAAGTAACTTTTTTAATAGAAATAAGAAGTGGTTTTAGGGACGGATAAAAAAACAAAGGAGAAAAGTTTTTAGGGACGGAGGGCATATTTGGAAAAATATGTATGTGGTGGGTTTTATATTAACAACCACTTCATGTGTCACGATTAATCATTTGTATGAAGTCATTTGAGAGGTGTTCAAAAAGAAAATTGTGAAAACTTGGTCTAGAATCCACAATATCAAACTAATGCAGGATTGAGGTGAGGATAAGTGCGGTCCCAACACATACCGCTCTAATTTTCGATAAGCTCTCAGTCTGGCCCGACCAGCTAGAACAAAACCCCACGCATTTTGCATCCCACAAATTGCATCACTTTAATGACCATATTTCTAACAACAAGTCTTTCTCGGTCATATTGCAGCTAGGAATGATTCTGAACGAGTCATTGAGGCTTTACCCACCAATAGTAGCCATTGTCAAAAGAGCGAAAGTGGACGTACAACTCGGGGAGCTGAAGGTACCAAAGGGGGCAGAACTCCTCGTACCAATCATAGCCATACATCACGACCCCACATTGTGGGGCAATGACGTGAACGAGTTCAACCCTGCCAGGTTTGCCCGGCCACCACCAGGATGCCAAACGCCGTGCAGCCATCCCGCGATGGCCTTCATGCCCTTCGGTCAAGGGGAACGAAAATGTGTCGGGCAAAACTTGGCCATATTACAGGCCAAGTTAGCAATGGCGATGATCCTTCAACGCTTCTCCTTTGAGTTGGCACCGTCTTACCAACATTCTCCGACCGTGCTTATGCTTTTGCAACCACAACATGGAGCCCCCATCGTCTTCCATAACTTGTAATTAAGGCTTGTATCAACTATATCAAGGCTGGTCGTCTTGTGGGTTTAAGTGTTTAACCCATGTTTTTAAAAATATAGGGCTCCAAATTTTTAATCCACCTTTGTGCTTTATAAATATAATCTTAGGTATAGCTAGATTCTATATCAACTTTATGTTTTGTATGTGTATATTTTTTTATTTTTTTAAGAATTTAATTTTATATTTGTTAATGATGTTGCCTTGATATTGCCTTTGTCCCGAATTGAATGTTTCATTCTAGATAACAAAGTTTGAGTGAGTTCATTTCAATCCAATATAATTTACTTAATTAAATAATGATATGTACGAAGCATAAAATTTCAAAATTAGACTCATATTGCGTACGTGTATAAAAAAAATAGACTCATACTGCATACTTATATAAAATAAATTACAAGAATTCTTTATATAGCAGCGCAAGAGGTGACATGATTATGATTATATTGTAAACATTTATAAATACATTAATTCTCTTAAAGTATAAACTTCAAATAATTTTTTGTTTAAAAAATGTTTTAGGTTGATAAAAATATATTCCCTCCGTCCGGAAATAATTTTCCTACTCTACGTTTTTTTCCGTCCGGAAATAATCTTCTCACTCTACGTTTTTATCAACACTCTTCCAAAAATACCCCTCATTTCCTATCGCCACCTATCACTTACTCACACACACTCTCTCTCTCAACCACTCCTTTCTTCTTCTTATCTACTCCGTACTTTTCCAATTTCTCCCAATCTTCATCCTTCCTCTCATCGTAAGTCTTCTTCATCCTCCCTCTCTCTCTCTCATTTCTTGTCCTTTTTCTCCCGATTGGATCTACTCCTTTCTTCTTCTTCTTTTTCATCATCTTCTTCTTTCTCTTGATTCTTTGTCTCTCATATCTGTGAGATCTCCGGTGGTTAATCTCTTCATGTATCTTCTTCTTATTGTTTCTCCTCCTCTGTCCCCACCTTATTCTTTCTCCTCCCTTTTCTTTTATTCTCAGATATGGCGACGGTAAGGTTGAGATATTTCTTCCTCTTTCTTGTTTCAATTTTTTTAGATCTAAGATTTTGGGGCAGGGCGACGGAGATGACATCGAAGGAGGAGGGGCTGACGGTGGCGGCCATAGGGAAGAGGCGAAGGTGGGGCAAGTGGTACGGTGGTGGACAGTGGTAGGGGCTGTCAAAGGTCGGCGAGCAAGGGATGGCGGGCGGTGGGCTGCTGGACTATGGCGTGGGACATGAAGGCAAGGGGCATTTTGGACAAATTACACATATAGTCAACATCCACTAAAAATGAGGAAAACTCAAATTAGGAAGTTTAATTCCGGACGGAGGGAGTAACTAAGATAATGAGTTTTTATAAAAACTCGGATGATGATTATTAGAACGCCAAAGATCAAAATGAAATATATTTTATTAAAATATGATGATGATAATAATTATTATTATTCAATGTAAAATTTAGCATTTATATTAGCAAGAGAAAAGTTAGCAAATCAAGGTTTATAAAATTACAATAAAAATAACATTATAAGAAGCCCTTATAATGGGCTTATTTCAGACTTTACGCAGTTGAATTTGGATACAACCCAAAGTATTACAGTATTCTTTTTTTTCGCTAATATGAACTGTTGGTCTCAAACTTAGGCTCCGTTCCGTTCAACTTATTTTTTCTTATTCTTATTAAAATCAGATCAGATCAGACCAGATCAGATCAGATCGAATCAGATCAGATGAGATCGAATCAGATCAGATCAGATCCAATCATATCAGATCAGATCCAATTAGATCAGATCAGATCCAATCAGATCAGATCAAGACTTATTAAAATAAGATCTCATCAAGAATTATTATTATTATTATTATTATATTATTATTATTATATTATTATTATTATTATTATTATATTATTATTATTATTATTATTATTATTATGATCATCATCATCATCGTCGTCGTCGTCATCATCATCATCATCATCATCATCATCATCATCATCATCATCATCATCATCATCATCATCATCATTATTATTATTATTATTATTATTATTATTGTTCTTAAAAATGAAAAAGAATAAACTTTAGAAATAGGTTAAATAAAAAGCTGAGAAAGTAATCCTTAATTATTAGACGTCGGAAAAATTAGTTTTAAAATACATTGACAATGTCAATCTAATTCTACTTTTAAAATATATTTTTATTGCTACTTGTAATTTGAGTTTCTAAACTTTTGATCTTTTATAAGAATGAGATATTTTAATAAAAATACTATCTCTTCTATATATTGATTATCTAAATTTAATTAATTTTAAATGTATATCTAAATTAAATATTTATTCCAATGTATAATTCTAATTTTACAAAAAAATTATCATAAAATAAAAAATATTATTACATTATAATATGATGATTATTCTAATATATGAATTAACTATTTTTATTTTATTAAAAAGGAATTATTAAATAAAAAATATTAATTATATTATAATATGAATTATCATTACAATTTTCAAACGTTATTATAAAGTCAAATTAAATTATTGATTTGAAATTTTAAATTAAATCATAATTAATCAGATCATATCAGATCCAATCAGATCAGATCAGATCAGATCCAATCAGATCAGACCAGATCAAAACTTATTAAAATCAGATTAGATCAAAAAAAAATAAGTTGAACGGAACAGCGAGTTTGTACAGTGTATCATTTTTCATTTCCAAGGCGATCGAGAGGAATTGGGTAATCCTGTACCGGCAACCATGTGGAGAAGGCTCTCCGTCCATCTTCTCCGATCCACTCCGATATCCGGCCGATTTGCCAGCCCCGCCGCCGCCGCACCATCGTCCGCTTCCGTGCTCCGCCCTTCATTTTTCCTCCATTCTCGTGGCTTCGGTACCGATTCAATTTTTTTGGATGTTTTTGCGATTTTGAGTGTCAGAGTTTCACCAGATCATGAGATTTTGAGTGATTTCATTTTTTTACATGCTATTTTTTATTGCCTAGAGATAGTATTGAATATTTGAATTTGATCCTTTGCGTGTAATGCTTGAGTAGAAACTGGTGTTTTGAAGACCCGAGTGGAGGATGTAATGCCAATTGCTACCGGTCACGAGCGTGAAGAGATCGAAGCCGAGCTTGAAGTGAGTCTTATAATACCCCCCCCCCCCCCCCCCCTGCATTTGAATTAACTTACCTGTGTGAATGTTTTTTTTAATCTGTATGGACAGTTAAAGCTTTCAGTATGGTGTCTTAAAACTTCCATTGGTTTTTTTTGTTCAGGGAAAGAAGCTTCTTGACATTAACTACCCCGAAGGTCCTTTTGGCACAAAGGTTAGTTTTAATTCTGTACTAGTGTATAAACTTCTTGTATTGATGAACAAACAAACAAACAACAATCCAGTTAAATCCCACAAGAGTAGGGTCTGGGGAGGGTGTGTATACGCTGACCTTACCCCTACTCGAAAGTAGAGAGGCTGCTTCCAAAGAGACCCCCGGCTCAACGTCGAAAGTTGCATTGCTTGACTAACTGCTACTTCATTAATTAAAGAAGCGCAGACAGTTTAGAGATCCATTTTGATTTATTCCATCACACCCAAAGCCAAAAAATGGTGAAATTTTGGCTCCATCAGAGATGATGGAAAGTATTTCTTGTATTGATGAATGTTGTTAAAATTGTTCTCCTTCAATTCCATAACTTACCAATGTTTGCATATTTGATTCTTTTTTCTATTTGCTTAAATTAAAGGATCCATCTCGTTAAACAAACCTTTTCTCTTCATTGAAGCATATTTTCAGTATGTAGTTGGCATTTTTTTTGTTGCAGCTTGCTTAAAACCTGTGAAATAGATGTTTTACTAAAAGAATATACACATTTATACTTATAGCTGTAGAAGTGACCACACGGGCTTAGGTTGGTAGACCGCGGTAATGCACCTAGACAGTTGTTAATTTTTATAATAAGTTGGAGCTAGATTCATGTCCGCATATAATAATAGCAAGTGGCCTCTTTACTCTTAGGGGTAGAGGCATGGTTTCCATACCCAGATGCTACTTTTGAGTAGGATTTACTGGTATGTTTTGTTTGGTTTGGCTTACATGATTATAATAAGTTGGAACTTCCAAGTCTGTATTCTATGTGATAAATTAACTCATAAATCATAATTAAAAACAGTGAACTTATTGAATAAAATGCAAACAACAACAACCAGTTGGATCTCACGAACGTAGGGTCTTGGGAGGGTGTGTGTACGCATACCTTTCCCCTAACCAAAAGCAGGGAGGCTGTTTCCATAAAATGATGTAATTTTTTTAAATTGGCTCTCTCTTGGTGGTCAACCCCCTAACTTGAGTTGCATAGGTAAAAACTGTGGCCGAGTTCCCTGATTCTTACAACAGTTTCACCACAAACTCTTGAAGAACAAACCTTAAATACTTTCAATTTATGTAATTACAATAACTTTCTTAGTATTCTATTTTCATTTAAGTTCTGTCTGGTTTGTAAAACTTCTAAAATCATGATTTAATCAAAAAGTGATCATAGACCCGTGGAACTGACTCGTTTTTAACAATCTGGTTAAAGCGGGTTCTAATTATTAATTTCAACAACTCGCCCCGCTATGTTCAGTATAAAAACAAGTCGGGCTGGGTTTACACTCTTATGAAAACTGGCCAGGCCCTTGCCCACCCCTAGATTAGGTCATCTCAATCTATTCTTTATTGAATATGTTATCAAATTTGACCTAATGATTGACACAAACCTCTCTTTGACTTTCTGTATTTGCTGTAGGAAGCATCAGCTGTCATCAAGTCCTACTATGACAAAAGAATCATAGGATGCCCTGGAGGTGAAGGCGGTATGTTGCATAAAACCCAAACTATAATGTCCTTCCATTTCATTGTAGCTGATGTCTTTGCATGATAGAAAATGTTTTTTGATTGTTCCCTATCTCCACATCACAGAAGAAGAGCATGATGTTGTTTGGTTTTGGCTGGAGAAGGACAAGCCGCATGAATGCCCTGTTTGTTCGCAATATTTTGTGGTAAGTTCACTACCCGTTAAATTTGCAGCTCCCGCCTGACTCCAAAGGTATTGTTGCATTTCAGAAAATGCCATGGCAAGGGGAAGATTCCTTATCCCTTTAAAGCCGATTTATCTAGTGCTTTGGGAACGGATTAGTGTTTGTGAAAAATCTGGTTGATTGGACCTTTAAGCTGAAAAAGGATTTTACCATATTATCTTTTAACACTTCCATCGTGAAAATGTTTGTATTAATGAGGATGATAACAATGAATGGTTAGAGTCCAATGATTTTGGAGTAAATACCATTAATGGTCATCTGTAATTAAGGATATTTTACATTCAGTTCACTACTCGATAAAATTTCATTGGAAGCCCACATTAAATTTGATTTTTCTGGCTCTAATCCTCTATGTCAGTAAATATCAGCTAAGATCTTTAAAAAATTAGAGCATTGATACTTTAGTCATCTGTTAGTGTATCCTTTTGAGGCATTCTGAAGATCTATGATAGAAAGAAGGATCAGGGATGTACTAACTTCTCAAAATTTACAAAGAATTTTTGGCTACATAATTGAACTAAATTCGAAATATCCTTAAATATCGAGGTCCGTTTGTGGAATTTACTCTTGATTTTAATTATTTCCTTATTTTGCAGCTGGAGGTTGTTGGCCCGGGAGGACCTCCGGATGGTCACGGTGAAGACGAGGATGACAGTCACCATCACTAAAGCTCTAAGCTCTTGCTGATTTTTTTTGCCGGAAAATGTGTTTTGTTGACCCAAGAGTCAGAGACTACTATTTTATTCCATAGTTTATTTTATTCAATAGTTTATGTCTCAATATATTTATAAACTTTAAACATTTTGGCATTCATGTGCCCCATAAAGTGCCATACTTGTACAATTGATGGCTATTGTATGCTAATGCATCATTTTTGAATCATATTGGGCTCTTGTTGAACCTTCATTCTTGTTGACCCCCCCCCCCCCTCCTCTCTCACCGATTAAACCGTTTGTTTATTAATTATAAAGTCAAATTTCGTTTATTTTCTTTATTTATTTATTTTTATTTATTTGATAAAATAATATTGTTATGTCATATCTTATCTTGTACGGAGTAGAATTTTTCATTCAATTTTCAAATAAACAAATTTTATAAAACTCACCCAATTCTTATATTTGGGTATATATTGAATTCTAAATAATTTCAGTCAAATTGTTCATATGTATGTGTAGTGGTCAAATTATTAATGATTTTTTTAAAGATAATTTGCACTACATACTTCTTTATTTTTTTGAACTCTTCCCATTTTGACTTTGGGTCAAAATAATAAAAGTGTAATTTTGGTTGACTTTCCAATTTTGTCTCTGATATGATGGATAAAAGCAAGATGCGACAGTTTGGTTATTAGTAAAAAAATATGATGTGATAGGTAGGGTATGAAAAAGTAGGGGTAAAAGTAATTTTTTAATATAAAATGGAGGTGTCTTAGGGAATAGGAAAAAAACGAAAGAATAAAGGTTTTATGGAACGAATGGAGTATAATTAACCATAAGAATTGAAAAGGTAATTTCTCAAATTTATGTTTTACTGTATTAGTTTATCTAATTAATATGCAATATATATTAGATTTAATTATCAGTCAAATGTTAAAAATTATTGACTGCAAAAAGTGAAAACGGAATAAATACTCACGAACGGAAATTGTAGTTTATTTTACATCTCTTACGAGTTATTCCCTCCGTCCCAGAGTATTTGTCCACTTTTGACCTTTTTTGGTCAAAATTGGTAAACTTTGACTTCAAATTAAATAAAAATGATATTGGATATCGATACAAAAATTATTTTATTAGATTTATTATATAAAATATTTTCAAAACACTATTTTATCTTATTAATATAGAATATATACTTTATTTAATTATAGGTCAAAGATTAAAACAGTGAACTGAAAAGAGTCAAAACTGGACAAATACTCTTGGACGGAGATAATACGAGATAAAATATAAAAGAGACAACCAATCACCCAATATTAGGGGTGTAAACGGATATTAATCGGATCGGATGTGCCATTACCAAATCCGCATCCGTTTATTTTTGTCGGATATCGAATTCAGATACGGATCTTGACAGATCCTGAAAATCAAAACCGCATCTGCATCCGTCGGATATATCCGTATCCGTTTCTAATTTTTAAAATCAAATTAAAAAACACTTTATTTTTAAATTAGATTAAAGCCAAACTATTATTAAATCAGCTATAATTTGTTATGGGATAAATATTTTCTTTGTTTTCATGATTTGTGATATTTTACGATAACTTCATATGATAAAAGATATACACAACTCATATATACACATAGTCTTATATGTCTCTATATATTTTTATGTGTCTATACATTTATCTTGTATTAAAAAATGTCTTATGTTTTGAAATATCAATAGAGAAACAAAATATAAACATAAAAAATTAGGAAAAACTATATATAACGGATCGGATATTCAGATAAACGGTTATTTAAACGAATGCATATTCGGATCGGATTTTAAACGGATCGGATATACAATTACCAAATCACTATCCGTTTAGTAATCAAATATCTTAATCGGATACGGATAATATCCGTTTAAAACGGATGCGAATATTTTCTTTTTAAACGGATACGAAAACAAACGATAATCGAATTTTCGGTTATCCGTTGACAGCCCTACCCAATATAGAGATGTGGAGGCTTAGATGTTTTTGGCAATAATCCCCCTATATACAATGGTAAGAGGAGCTTATGAACAGTGTTCCCGCCTAAAGTGTTGGGCCGAATCCGTGGTAATGGGCTGCTGTCCGTGGGCCAAAAATTGGTCATTTTTATTTGGCAAATTTCTTGGGTAATGTGAGTAGATTTCTTGGGAAGAGTTTGAATGATTTTCTTCAAGTACAAAAATTACTTTTTGTCTAATCAATTTATTTCTTCCATAAAGTTGCATTGGGGAAGAAATTTAGTGGCTCCATAAATAGATTTGATAAAAAGTTACTTTTAGTGGTTCCATAAAGTTGCATTGGAAAAAAAAAATTGAGTGGCTCAATAAAGTAGATAAAAAAGTAACTTTGTGTCAAATCCATCCATTATATCTCATACCAATCTCACAAATCCTGATAGTATAAATAATAGGCCATTCTCTGATTCCACAACACCACAACTTCTCACGTTCTCACTTTTCTATTTCTCATTCAATATTTCTATTTCTCATTGAACATCCAGCCCTCCATGATACATTCATTTTGTTTGATGCCTCAAATATTAAAAGCCTAAAAATAACAGAAGTTGTAGAAAATAGTTCCCAAAAAAATAACAAAAGTTGTAGAAAAAAGTTCACAAAGAAATAATTCCACAAACATCTATTCTTCTTGGATAAAAAATGATGAAAAAAAAATTTATTCGAGAACCGAAAGGAGATTTAAAAATTGAATTATATAATTAAAAGTTTAAATGTTTAAAAGTTTAAAAATTGAATTATATAATTGATATATATAGATCTAATAAATACATATCTAAAGAATATATAGATCCCGTAATGTAAATCGGAAGATATATTTATTCGATGAACAAAAAACAATAAATCACACGAAGCAAACCTGGATTTGTTTAAGTGAAAATAAGATTAAATCAAAATTGTGCCCAAATCGTGCAAAAATTCAATGTTGAACAAACCAAAGTTGGAAATGAAACCATACATGTATGCATCGCCAAAAACAATCGGTTAGTGGGAGATATGTGAGAGACAGATCCGAAAATGGTAGAAGAGTTGCGACACGGAGATAAGGCGGAGATGCGAGGTAGAAAGATGGTGGGAGAGAGCGGCGGAAGAGAGGGACGGAAGAATGGAGTAGTAGGGTTAGAAATAAGACATATATATCAAAATGCTATTGGGCCAAGGAAATAATTGGGCTGGACGAAACATGAGTTACTAAAAATTTTATATATTATATACTCTCTCCGTCCATAAATAAACTTTCCGTTATGCGTTATAATGTTTGACTGAAGTTATTTTCAAATCGCTTTATATGAAAATTGGTGTAAAATTTAAAAAATAAAAATTACATATTAAAAGACTATATCAAAAGATTTTCAAAAATAACAAAAGTAGAGTTGACATAACTATATTATTTTATCAAATGAGTGACGAAAATAGGGCAATAAAGTAAATAAAATTTGACTCTATGAATAGTAAAAGTGAAATTTATTTGTGGACGGAGGGAGTATTAAATTTTAATTATTATAAAAAAATAATCGTGCATTAATTAGATAAACAAATATTTTTGTTTAAAAAAAGATAAACAAATATTTTGATAGATTTGATAAATTATGAGAAAGAAAGAATTCGTAAAAAGATAAAGAGAGAAAGATCCATAGAAATGAAGTTCGAAACATGAAACTTACATCCATAAACGAAGATCCATTGAACGGCGGCATAGAGACGAAGAGGGAGGGAGCGAGACAGGCGACGGCGGAAAGGGAGCGAGCGAGAGAGAGAGATTCGGGTAGAAAATATATTTAGGTTTTATTAGTGGGCTGAGTTGAAGGGTTGTAGTGGGTTGAGTTTATAAAATTGGACTGGTGGATTAGTTAAAAAAAAGTTTTTTGGAAGGGGCTTAAATGGATTTGAGTATATTCAATTCTGACCCAATTTGGCTCGGGTTTGGGCTTAATTTTGATGAGTCAATTTCACATATTTAATTTTTCAATTCAGATTCAATTAACGATTTAATCGGGTTGGTTGCAGTCAAATAGGGTCATTTTTTGTTTTTTATTTAACATGTTTAAAAATGTATTTTAATAAAATTCTATTAAAAATAATATATTATTTTTAATATATTTTTATACATGTTGTTTTGATGAATTTTTGTAATGTTAATTATTTATATGTCTATTTTGATTATGACAAATGTTGGTGTTTTTTATGAAATTCCAAATTTAAAACGATAAATATTAGCAATGTATCATTCACTACGCTTACAAGAAATGGACAACGTATTTCTTTTTATTGTTAATTTTTTAAGTAAAACATCACATTTGTATGCATATAATGATTATAACGAATGTTAGATTTTTGTTATTAAATTCTAAATTTAGAAGGATAAATATTAACAATGTATCGTTCTCTACGATTGTAATTTATAAAGAAATGTTCCAAAACTTTTAACACTTCATATCGACTTTGCTCATTACTATATAGAATTCCCTTTTGGGGAATAATATTAAATTATGTAATCTTTCCAGTTTTGTAACATTTTCCATTATTCTAAATATTGACTAAATATATGTAAATTAACAGTCCGTGCATCGCACGGGTACGAGTCTAGTAACTTCAACATTCTATTTTAATATTTCGAAATATTGGGCTCGGTTTAAACTTTGAAAGGCAACTTAGAACAGCCCAAAATACTAATGTGTATATTTAGATCGTATAGACTGTTGTTGGGCTATAAAGTTTGAAAGCCCATAATCTGTTCTGGCATGAGCGAGTCTAACAACCCCCAAAAGCTAGGAATCACAGTGGACCATTTCCCATTTCCAAAAAGATTGAGAAGAAGAAGGAAGAAGAGAGGGAAAGGCAATCAATCCGCTGCAGGTTTTGATCTCTCCCAAAGGGGCGCACCTGAGAACAGATTCACAACCATGTGGAAAAGGCTCTCTATCCAGCTTCTTCGATCCGCTCCGAAATCCGGCCGATTCGCCGCCGCCGCCGCGCCATCGTCATCCACGTCGTCGTTCGCGGCCGCGCTCCGCCCTTCCTTATTATCCGTTCACTCTCGCGGATTCGGCGCCGATTCAGGTGAAATTTCATTTCTCTCCGATGTTTCAGCGATTTCGAGTGTGAGAGGTCCATAGATCATGACATTCGTGAGTGATTTCGTTTTCATTTGTTTGAGGTTGTGTTTTTGTGATTGCGTATGGATATAGCGTTGAGTTTGATCCTTTTGTGTGAAATGTTCGTGTAGCAAGTGGCGCTGTGAAGAAGCGAGAGGAGGATGTAATGCCTATTGCTACCGGTCACGAACTTGAAGAGATCGAAGCGGAGCTTGAAGTGAGTCCTGTAACACGCGTGCATATGTTTGCTTGTGTGCCTGTGAATGTTTCTTATCTGGATGGATTGGTTCTCATTTCCTGTGCAGTGTTTTTAATCTTCCATTTGTTTGTTTTTGTGCAGGGGAAGAAGCTTCTTGATATCAACTATCCTGAAGGTCCTTTTGGCACAAAGGTTAGTTTTGATTCGTGACTTGTGAATAAACTTATTGTATTGATTATTGTTATCATTTTTCTTTTTCCACATATACATGTTATTAAAATATTTACCAACTTACCAATGTGTCCAGTGTTTATTTGATGAGTATTTTCACTTTGTTTAAATTTATCAGTATCCATCTGGTTATACACAAAGCTTTTCTCCTCATTGAAGCATATTTTCAGTATATAGTTGGTGTGAAGTTTTTTTTAGGCTTTCTTGATTCTTATAACATGTGAATCACATGTTTTACCGAAAGCAGATACACATTTGTGACTATAATATGGAGTAGTATAATTGTAGTAGAAGCTTGACAGGCTTTTGTCAGTAGGCTGCCGCCTTGTGCGTCGATGGTTCTTAGTTTTATTTCTCTCCATAAGTTTGAGTTACATGCATGGCTTTTACAAACTAATAGTAAGTGTCTCTCTTTGTACCCCGAGCCTACTTTTGAGTGGGATATACTACTTACTAGTATGTCTGGGTTGGTTTACATAATAATAGTAAGGCTTGACTTTTTAAGCCCTACCAAAAAGTTATTCTATATGATATATTAACTCATAGGTCACAATTAAAAACATCTAAATTACTTGCTAAAGTGACATAATTTGGCTGCCCTATGTAGTACTCTGTATTTGTTTTTAAAGGTTGGCTCTGCTTTGGCAATGAACCACATAACTAGAGCCTAGAGGTGCATACCTGTAAATGGTGGCCGTCTGGTCCAGTTTTTAAAACAGAGTTTATATCATGAGGCAAAACCTTTATTATTTCGCTACTGTCTAATTAGTAATTACCATATTTTACTTGAAGTTACATAATAACAACCATCATGGAATTGGCAAAGGCCAAGATTCAGGTCCTTGTCAACACGGATAAAAATGTAATTATGTCAAACATTTTACTTTTTCATTTTGATAGTTGAGACTAAGGGAAGTGTCATACCATTAGCCTAGACTTTTTTGCATTTATCTCTAAACTGAAACTTGTTCATATCTTACATGTTTTGACTCTGTTGATACTTGATATGTAGATGACTCATCCTTGTAGAGTGTGTCACATACTCAATGTTTTGATTACTTATTGTGGTGTAAGAATGCATGACTTCACATGATCTGATGGTGGAATCTGCTCTCTCTTAGACGACCTAGGGTATGCATTGATTTATCTGGCCTTAAGTAGCTTTCTTATTGTGGTCAAAATTAGCAGCTGATAGCATTCCAAGGACTATACAGTTCTTGCTTGTAGTTTTGCTTCCAGCTGCCTACATTAATGATTACTGCCTCTGGCTCACAGTATTGTCATCTTGGAAGATATCACACATGTTAAGGAGTTATTAAATGGACAAAACCTTTACAATACTCCCAATTACTAACATATACTCCCTCCGTCCCACTCTCTTTGTCCACATTCTGTTTGCGCAAATACCAAGTGGGACAGTGCAGTGAAAAAAGACAGAAATACCCTCCCTTTTAATTTCATCTGCCAGCTCCCGAATTCTCATCCTTTCTCTCTACCAATCATCATCTTCTTCAGAAAAAGTCCCAAACCGAACAGGGCCAAAGCTCCTCCTCCAACATCGCCGTCGACTTAACTCCGGCTGAGGAAATATTCTCCCATGGCCAATTGCTCTTCCTCCAACACCGCCACAACCGCTGTTCGTCGCACATCCCCTCCGAAACTTCCGTCATTCTCCTTAAAGATTCATCGGAAGAGCACCAAGGATGGCAGAAGAGAAGAAAAATAGAAACCCAAATCCTTCGCTTCCATGATTTGGCCGTCGAAATGGAGAAGAGGGTTGAAGGTCACAGTGAAGGAGAAACAGGGGACAAAGCTCGAGTAGGAAGAGGATGAGAGATATGTGGAGTAAATCTAAGCCACTGGAGTCTGGAGGAAGATAGATAGATCTATAAACGGGAACAGACTAGATCTAAACAGGGTAGTGGGTGATAAATGAGGAAGGGTGTGGTGGGTTAAAATAAAAAGGAGGGGCAAAAATGACTTTTGATATTTTAGGATTTACCAAAAATAGTAAGTGGACAAATACAGTCCAAAAAAGGAAAAGTGGACAAATACAATGGACAAAGGGAGTAATTATCATTTAATATTTGAATGTTAGTTTTGCAAATTTGTCTTAAATAATGATAAGAACAAAAAGAATACCATTCAATATTTTCTTTGTTTTATAAAACGACGCGAAACAAATTTTTCCTCCAAAATGAAAAGTGTGAAGTCTGAAGTGGAGTGAATACATACTAACGAATTGTCATTCATACATTAGGTTCAACTTAAAATGCCCCTAAATATGATTTCATTTTCTAGATTAGGGCACTGGAATCCATTCTTTATTGAATCTGTGATTATATTTGGCATATGATTGATTGAACCTCTCTGTGCTTTCTATTTCTATATTTGCTCCTAGGAAGCACCTGCTGTTGTCAAGTCTTACTACGACAAAAGAATTGTGGGGTGCCCAGGAGGTGAAGGCGGTATGTTGCACTATTTATATGAGTGGTGTCATAGAACCCAATGAATAATGCTCTTTCATTCCAGTTTAGTTGATAACTTTGCATGATAGAAAATGTCTTAGATTGTTTCCTGTCACATCTGTACAGAAGAAGAGCATGATGTTGTTTGGTTTTGGCTGGAGGAGGGCAAGCCGCATGAATGCCCTGTGTGCTCACAATATTTTGTGGTAAGTAACTTTCTGATTTCAAGGGTGTGTTTGGTTCCTGGAATATGCTATGGGAAGGGGAAAATATCTTGGGAAGCTGCTTTTGCGTGTTTAGTTTTACAGCGGAAATCACAAAGGAAAATGTTTCTACTTTTTTACAAATGCTTTGATATCTTAGTCTTTATATAATCGAATTAGATATTAAAAAGATTAGATTTTAAATTACTGAAAAAATTATTTTATGGAGTTTGAACACCCGCTTTATTTTCCATCACATTTTCTCTCCTTCCAAATTTCTCCTACTTTTATCTCCCTATTTTCTTTCCCTAGCACTTTCCAAGTTCCAAATGGCCCCCAGGAGTCTATGTTCTGGACAAAAGTGACACATTGCAACACATATATACAAATAAAGTATTTTTGGTCCAACATTCCAAAGTTATACGGAGTAACAGCATGAAATTAAGATCTTTGAATTGCAAGTACTTTACCTGTAGAACACATGAGTAATGGCTTTGTCCGTTCATATATTCAAATTCTAAGTGGCCTTTAACCCCTCCAAATTTCTTTGTAAGCCGATTTAGCGATTGTATTGAAGTTGATTCGCGTTTAGTGAAAATATTGCCCTACGACTTAATATTTGGAAAAAGTTGACCAAATGAGCTCTTAATGCGCAATTTGTTTCATTGCCCGTTTGGCAACACTTTCAGCGTTTTGAAAGGTTTACCTAATCTGCATCATTAACAATAACCCAAAACGATAATGCTAATTATTTTCCCATTTTCAGCTTGAGGTTGTTGGCCCGGGAGGTCCTCCGGATGGTCATGGCGATGAAGACGATCACTAAAACTCACGATGGTTTTTTTCGGCCAGAAAATGTGTTTTGCTGACTTGAAAGTCAGAGACTTCCTTTTTATTTTTCTTTCTTTTTTGTTTGGTCCTCTATTCAATAGTTTTTTTCTCACATTTAAAGGCTTAAACGTTTTTTGGCCATGGGAGGAATTGATGTGCTCCGTAATTGCATAGTTATTGAATAATTGATTTCTTTGGTATGCATTATACTATGAGCGAATCATTCCCTTCATTTTTTTTTGCGTTGACTAGGCTCTCAAGATTCTTCATTCTGGCACACCGTAAAACTTCACGTAATCCTTAATTTCAAATGCTATTAGACCAGACAATTGTTTTTTCATTGGAGACACGGCCTAAAGTAGTAAATTAGGCTCCGTTTCATTCGCCTGATTTTTTGAAGATCTGATATGGTTTGGTCTGATTACAGTTATAATTAAAGCTATTTTTGATCTGGTCTGATATGGTTTGATCTGATTATAATAAGAATAAGTAATAAGTAGAAAAAATAAATTCAACGGAACACTGCCTTAGCCAGATTTTTTATTATTATTTTGGTTTATATTTGAGATTTGATGTTGGTGTACACCTTGTACACCCTCCAAGCTGCCCTCGAGAGGGTGTGGTTGGCTAGATATGTTAAGGAAGAGAAAAAATATAGTTAATTTTCGAAAATTGTCATTACTTTATAGGAGGGGTGACGATGAATTAGAAGATAAAGTGGAGAAGAATGACTTATTTTAAGAGTCGTTTAGGTATTTTACTCATAAAAGTTTACGATAACAAGTAACAGGCAACTTATTTTGAGACGGAGAAAAAAGGCAAACATGCAATTTAAAATGGGACAGATGGTGTACAAACACTAATTTTGTAGACTAAAGACAACTCAATTGTGACAAAGACAATACTTCTTTGTTTTCCATATTGCTTGTGAAGTGCAAAAATTAGGTAGGATAAATTTTGTATACACCAAATATGATCTTTATTAATTTATTCTGAAGAAACAAAGGTCTTAACTTAACAGTAACAACATTGTGCAGTGTTCTCAAAGGCTTCCCGCCCAGCATAGGGGAAAGGGGAAGTCATGTGTACGTAGCATGATCTCTATGTTTAAAACATATAGTGATTTTTTTAGATTGCACATGATGTCGAAAGTTATATTGATTAATTGTTACTTCATTGACTCATGTAGCATGGTCCATTCAAAGAAGTGCAAATAGTTTGAATTGTACTACCCCTCTACCACCTAGTCTCGACCCCAATGCATCTCTCCACCCACATCAATTGCGGAGTCCAAATTTAGTTAAGTTTGGGATCAAAGATTTGACCTCAAATGCAATTAAAGTTGCACCCCGCAATTGAAGTTGGTATAGCGATAGGTTGGGTCAGGACTTGGTGGAGGTTTACTTGGGGTTAGGGAGATATGAACTATCAACTTTGCTAATAAAGTACCGTAAGTGTCTCAATTGAGACAATGTCTTCCGTGACGACTCAATGAGAGTGGTTACAGAACCGTAGTATTTAATTTATTCCATCATATTCAAAAGTCAAAAAATAGTGAACCTTTAACACAATGGAAGGTGAAACCAAAATTTTGATGGAGCCAAAATACTTAAATAGTGAATCTTTATTTCCATTAAAGTCTAAAATTGTAATTTTAGAGTTGAAGTTATAAAATAATTTTAGAACCGTCCGTTTTAAAGAATTAAATATTGAACAATATATAGCATGACTCAATTCAAGCTAAAAAGTGGGGCAATAGGATTTGAGTAATTTGACATTCATAAAAGGATTTCATGATAAAATGGATGGGGAAATGGTCTTCAAAAGGAATCATAAAGATGCGATTTCGTAGGATATATATCAAAGAATTGCAGTATATATATTGACTATATTCCACATGTGAATGATATTCTTCAAACTTTAAAGTCAACTTTTTTTTTCATTTTGTGAACGATTTTATTTTTTGTACATTTAAAACTCAAATGAATGCATCCCAATGAAATATTTACCAGATTTTAAAAAACAAAGTAAAATATTAAGTTTTTTGAAATTTATTTTAATTAAATATTCGTATAGGAATAAAAATGAAATTTACATATTTATTTTCTCACTATCAAAAAATGACTCCCAAGAGCACTTTTTTATTTTTTTAGTTTTTTTAATTTTAATTTTAAGTATGTTAAATTTTCACTTTTATGAATGTAGTGTTTCGTAATTTTAATATTGTATCCGCTTATTTTAATCTTTTAATAATCACAATATTTTTTTTATTTTTTAAATTAAGTATTTATTTATATTAATAAATAAATATTTGTATTAAATTTATATAAATTTTGAAGTAAAATGATGCATAATATATAAGAATAGAAATCACACTAAATATGACTAAAACATAGAGAAAAGTACCAAAATAGATCTTTCATATTTTTATTCGCGAAATAGGACTTCACACTATTGTAATGTGACACTATACATGTGCACATTACTATACTTTTTGGTAATATACATGATTATGTTTGGCAATGTAAATACATTTGAAGTCTTATTTCGAAAATAAAAATATGGAAGTCTTATTTTGGTATATTTTCAATATTTTAGTACTACTTTGGTCTTTCTCTTATATAAGAAACAGACAAGTTTTTAAGAACAATAACATTACCCGATTTTGTGGTGGAACAAAAAATGAATGAAATACTGATATGTGAAGAGTTTGGAGTCGGGCCAGAAATGCCCCAATTGTAAATTCCCACTATAAATGCTCTTAGTTTATAAATTCTGATCAATACAAAATAATTTGAGTGAAATTTTTTTTACCTATATCCCATATCGTACCCTATTTTGTACCTTAAGGTTTTGTTCTGATATTAAATATAAATGCAAAATTGGTATTATATCGGTTTTGCATTTATATGTTATCTCATAATAAACTTTTGGGTTGAATGTAGCACCATCCAATTTCAGCCGAAAGGAGCTAAAAGGAAAAAAAATGAAAAAAAGAAGAATAATTTCAAGAAAGGCTGTCATGCTCTGAAAGGTCCAGTTTTGTTTTCTTCTGTTTTCTTGGCCATTGCGCTGTGGGGGTGGTGGAGTTTGTCATGAGTATATACCAACAAAAAGCTATGATGATTATGGGACTCGGAGCAAATAGCTGTGCCCTTCCGAAAACGACCCGACTTACTAAATTCATCGGAGGCAATCAAGAAACCACCACAAGGAATCAATCACAATGCCACTCTTCAGATCACAACCCAAAAGTCCGATGTCTTCTTCCCCCCAAGGTTGCTGAAAAACCCCAACTTGGATATGCACGTTAACTGTTTGTGTAAATGCCTAAAAGAGAACACCCTTTTTTTAGATTCGTATGTTTAATCCTTTTCGAGCGGATAACTTTGCAATGATGATAAATTGGAGACTTGAACACTGCCTTTTGAAACTTAACCGGTATCTGTCAATGATCAGAAATACATAAACAAATGATTGATGCCAATTTTGATTTTTAATTTTCAAAAAAAAAAAAATTGTCTTGACTGTATTTTCTTGTGGTTGTGATGGTTACCATGACTTCTTCATATATGGACACTGCCAAGCAGTGCCCACAAGAAGAGATTCTCTCTTTCCTGTGCTGTAAATATTGAGCCCTCCATCTGAGCACCAGGGGGAATGGATGGACGAATCAATTATCCTGTGTTTTTTTTCTTCACTTCATTATTTTTCACTCCTGCATATGGGAAAATATTCTCTGTTATTTTCCTTGTCTTTTTCACTCTATTTCATGAGTGCCCTTTTGTTTCTTCTTCTGTTTTATGAAAAAATAATAATGTGCTGGTGTGTCACACACATGGAGTGTTTTGCTTATAAATAAGAGTCTCAGTGTCTCTTGTTTTAATAGAATTGCAGCTCCAGTCCAGATTCATTCTTTCCCAGATATCTTGAAGGGTGTACTTAATCTTTGATGGAAAGGATGAACTGTATGAACTCCTCAGCAGGCTCTGGTTAGTCATCAAATTTCTTGTTTCAGATATTTCTCACCCAATATTTGATTTTTTTTGCTATTATTTATCTGTTGTCAAACTTACATTAAGTGGCAGAATAAAATGGCTTTTTTTTCGTGGGCTTTTTCTGATACTGTATTTGATTATGTTGTGGTCTTTAAATCTTCTATATATAGTTACACTTTGTTCAATAATAATGATCAGGAAGTAGAACGGCTAGAAGAAGTTTTGAGTTTGGGAGAACCTATGTGGTGAGACCAACAGGAAAACACCAGGCTACCATAGTTTGGCTGCATGGCCTTGGAGACAATGGTTCCAGGTAAGAACTACTCCCACTCTCTTTTCAAGAAACCATTTGCAAAATCAAGAATTGAAACTTTTAGGATTTAGTTGAAGACAATTCCTTGAGGTGACTACAATTCACACTATATTTTGTGTTTTGGAGTGATGATGACTAACTATGATAAGATGTTGGTTCATTCATCATCATCATCATCATCATGACCTTCTTAATACCAGACATGCTTAGGTCAGCGGCGTGATATTTGTAGTGTTTATTGATGTCTAAAATTAGTTAACACTATAGCAATTCCAACCAAACAAGTCCACTCTATTCCACTCAATAGGTTTGGTAAGAGGGGACAAGATGTATGTGGACCTTAGGTCTATCCCAAGGAGTAAACAGGTTGTTTCCAAAGGTACCCCTGACAACAATTGAAAAATATATGGAGCATGCTCCATAGAGAGCATGTTGATGATAGTGAAAATCAAGATGAAATTACTTCATGAGGTGAAATTGCCTGTGTATTTATCAACAAACAATGACATATAGTGTGATGAGTAGAACACCGAAGGAAAAAAAACCATACAAGGACTCGACAACAAGAGAGGTGTTAATGTTTTCTTTATTGTGAGAGAATTTAGTGGTTAGAAATGTGAATGTTTTTTATTATTATAAGAAACATGGTCATAAAATAGAAGGGTATTAGAAGGATTTTTCTGACTTCTTCTCTGTTCTTTGTCACAGCTGGTCCCAGCTTTTGGAAGGCCTTCCTCTTCCAAACGTAAGCTTTTCCTTTTCTTTAATCTGGTTGAATCCACCCCCCCCCCCCCACCCCTGCTTTCTGTTATTAAAGTATCTTAAATAAAGGTTCAGAAAACGAAACCAGTTTAATTATATATTCAGTTGAAAATACTATTACAATAATTCACCACTCACAATTTCTCTACTTTCTCTAAGTGCAGATAAAATGGATATGCCCAACAGCCCCTATTCGTCCAGTAGCTATACTTGGTGGATTTCCCTGCACTGCTTGTAAGGATGAATAAAAATAATCATTTAAAATATTTTATGGCTGTCATTTGAGTTATTTTTTAATAACCCATCTCAGGGTTTGATGTTGGAGAACTCTCAGATGATGGCCCAGAAGATTTTGAGGGGCTGGATGCATCAGCTGCACACATAGCAAACTTATTGTCAGCTGAGCCAGCAGATGGTGTGTTTTCCTCTTTTCACATTGTCATAGACAGATCCAAACAAGTCTTTAATCTTCTCAATGCTTCCCATTTTATCTTTTGCTATTGTTAACTTGCTGTTGCCCAAACGAGTCTTTAATCTTCTCTATGCTTCTCAGTTTGATCTTTGCTATTGTTAACTGGTACTGTGTTTATTTCTGGAATGACAGTTAAACTCGGAATTGGAGGCTTCAGCATGGGTGCTGCTGCCTCCCTCTACTCAGCCACTTGCTTTGCCCTCGGAAAATATGGAAATGGAAATCCTTATCGTGTCAACTTGAAGATCGTTGTTGGCCTAAGCGGGTGGCTTCCTGGCTCAAGGTTTGATTCCTAGCCATTTCTTCAAAACCTTAAGTAAAAGATTAAGTAAAAAATATGAACATAATTTGGTCTAAGCGGGTGGCTTACTAAAAGATTAAGTAAAAAATATGAACACAATTTAGAGCTGGAGCGAGTAACTTTTTATTTTTTTTTGGGGGGGGGGGGGGGGGGGTTGCAAATATGCTATGGAGTATTTCTTTTATAAAAAAGAATCCCAATTTACAATGCCATTAACAATCATTATGATGCAGCGATGTGAGCAATAAGATTGGTGAATCGTGTGAGGCCACAACACGTGCTGCATCTTTGCCTATCATGCTTTGCCACGGGACAGGTGCATATACACATACTTTTATGTGTCAAAACTTGTTAGTTTAATAAGAATGTTTATAGTTTATGATACTTGATCCTAACTCAAGAAGATGGGAAGCACACTATTGTGTCAAGAATTGGATGTGAATTAACTATATTGTTCCTTCTCTAGAAACTTCATTTTGAGCTTCAAACAAATCTTTTTGTAGGGGATGAAGTGGTTCCTAGCATATATGGAGAGAGGTCTAGCAATGTCTTGATCTCAGCTGGATTTTGGAACCTCTCACTCAAAACATATGAAGGGTATCATTTAATTTGTCTTGAGAATGATATACATTCACAAAAATCTCTTCAATTTTTAATACCCCTTCGTGTCCTCACCCCCCCCCCCCCCAAAAGGAAAAAGCTTTATTTTTGTCTTAAAAAAGTAGCCCTATTTAAAAAGATCGTTTTATACGAGGAGGTTCTTTTGACATTAGCTTCCAATATCATAATACATTAGGTCCATTTGAGGACCCTACAGTGATCTGCTCGACCCTGAAATGATTTAAATACCTAATCTCCCTCCCTTTATGTGACAATCCACTGATAGTGGATTGTCACCCTAAAAGTGGAAGGGCTAGGGGAGTTGGGTGGGTGGGGGGGTGGCAAGGGTTTTAGGGGGGGTAGAAACCACTTTGGGTTCAAACCAAACAATTGAAGGTGCCTGAAATGAACCCAATGTCAAAGAAAACTATGGTGCATTTTATATTGATTTTTACATCATTTCTCCAATAAGTTGTTCTAAAAGAGTTTCATTTGTTAAGTGTTAAATATAGTGTGAACAATGTTTATATCTTCCCTTGATGAACTAGGACTCGGAGGGAGTTTCGATCTTTTTTATAACAGAGCATTAGAAAAATGACAAGTGATTTTTCAGGCTCGGGCATTACACGGTTCCAAGGGAGATGGACGAGGTGTGTCTTTGGTTGAGCGCATGGCTCGGGCTCGAAGGTTCGCGACAGTGAAATCCTTTCACTCAATGATGATCATAGAGTAGTTGAAGAATGGGGTGGTGTGGCATAAGAAATAAAGAGAAAAACAAAGTAGTGAAGAGGCTACATACACTCTATATATAGTTGTTGCTAAGGGGGTAGGGGGTGTTTGGATGCTTGCTCTAGTGATGAGTGTAATTGAATTTCGTTATTAATATTATTATTATAATTATTATTATTATAATTATTATTATTATCACTACTACTAGTTTAAAAATAAAAATGTGGTATGTCTTCTTCCTATCTTTGTTCTAGGCAATACATTATGAATTTTTTTTTTGGTAGTGTAATTCAGTACTTCCTCTCTCATCATGTAATGCATCGGTTTTATCTTTATATTCTACGTATCATGTGGTTTATGGTGTTTTATTTACATAGTATATATAAATTACAACCGAATAATTTTTACTTTAGAGTATTAGTTCTATTTGCCTTGTCTGAAGTCGTCACAAGAATTCAGGACTATGGATATATGTACGTACATTTTCAACTTAGTTACAATTACAACTTTGTTTCAAAATTAGAGTATCAGATTTGAAAGGGAATTGAGATTAATAAAATATACTCTGCATAAATTTATTTTCAAGTATCTCCTTTGAATTCACTTTACACAAATTACTCACATTGGATTTGAATTTACTCCGCTTTTTGATATTGGGACAAGGTATTGTGTTTATTTTTTAATCTTGTGTTTTGAATTTTTGGGCATCTCATTTCGGTTTTTGTAACCAATTTGACGCTCATGACTTTTACACTATGTTTGGTTCAAAGATTTTGAAATGGAAAAGAAAAGAAAATGAGATGGAAAATAACATTTCTTGTTTGGATACAGAGGAAAAGAAAAGAAAAGTGGAAGGAAAAGGAAATGAGAAGACAAAATATATTAAGAGAAGAAGGGAAAATCAAATTCCTCTCATTTTGGTGAGAAAAATGAGAGAAAACCATTTTCTTTTCTTTTTCTTCCAAATTCCTTGAACCAAACATAGTGTTAAGGAAAGTGTTTGAGAGTAAAGAGTGCATGGGTATAATTTGTAAGCACCAAGGTTCTAAGTGACATTGGACCTCAATGTCCTGGGATGACCCGCGGGCGTTCCGGTCTTCCATTCGTAAAATTGACGATTTCTACCTTCCCTAACCCCCCGGTAAATCCCTCTACCCGGTCTGGACCTGAACACAATCCTCACCACATTCAATTGCACCTCACAAGTTGATTTTGACTTTGGGCCGGCCCAATAATGAAACATTTATGCTAAAATTTGATAAGAAGTTTTACCAAGGATAATTTACCTAAATAGCAGTATAGGATCATATATTTTTATTTCGCAGTGTAAGACAACTGGTCATTATCCATTAGTCATTATTTAAGTAAATATTCACCATTACTGGACATTATTTCCTCACTACACATTATTAAGTCCTATTTAGAGAATAAAAGACTTTATGTCTTACATTGAAAAATGACTTATGTTTTAGTCTTATTTAGTGCAAATTTTATTTTTACCAATGATATCTGAAATTTTGAAAATTTGACCAAATTTTTTTATCAATTTTTTTGAGAACAATCACACTTCTCCCTCATTACAATATTTACTATTTCAAATATTTTTGCGTTTTCATTAATTATTTAATTAATAAAATCTAATATTTATCACCTCTTATTTTAAATTTTGATGTAATTAAAATTGAAATTTTTTATTTTTTTTCTTCATTAATTATTTATTTAATAAAATCTAATATTTTTGTCACATCCTCAATTTTCAAATAAAATAAATTGAAAAGGAAATTATAATCAAAATAGAAATAAAATATAAAAAAAGAAATTATAATCAAATAGGGCGGAATATCTGCTAATTCAAATGTAACACAACTTTTACTTTCAAAAGGTTTATAAAAAAGGGCAAAAGTACATGAGTACATGACTATCATTCCATTACAATCCCATAATTCGAATAATTAATATATTATTCGAATTATTATTATTGAAAGGAAAGGGATTATTTTGCAAGATAATGACAACAGCTAGAACAAATTACACAAACAACTTAATTAAAATTCCTCCTAATCCCGGCGGCGGGCGTCGCCAGCCTTATCCTCCTCCACCATCCCAAACGCATGCTTCACGGCGTCCGTCGCCCCCTGCGCCACGTTCCGAACACTCTCCCCCGTCTTCTGCAGCACCCCGCCGGTCTTCTCCTTGCCGGCCTCCGCCGACTCCTTTGCCGACTCCGTCATCTCCCCCGCCTTCTCCCTCGTCGCCTCCGCCGCTTTCTCCGCCTTCTCCTTCGCCGTCTGCGCCATTCCGGCGCTCTTGTCTTTCGCGCCGTGCGCCGCCTCGGAGGTCTTTCCGGCCCCGCTCCCCGCCATGCTTGATGCCTTGTCCTTCGCCGCCTGCGCCTTATCCTTCACTCCTTCCACCGCTTGTCCCGTCTTCTCCTGTACAAGGAAGGATGAAATCATTTGGATTAAGATCCAATACAAATTGACATTGAAGTTGGTCCATTTACTAAAAAAGTACTTCCTTTCGAAAATTATTTTCTCATTTGATTTTCCGAATCAGATTATCTTCTATCGAGTGTGACGCTTTAAACAAAAATATACCTCGATAGGTGCTCCTCCATCGAACTAATATCTATATTTATAGATCAATTTTTATAAGAAAAATTTTTCGAAATTTCAATTGAAGACAAATCAAATGAGATCAAATTTATTACTCTCTAGCGAGGTATAGATATAAAAATTTATATCTATACCCCTTTAGTTCCACGAAACTCTTCCTCTTTCGTTTTTTTGCTTTCCATAAAACATTTTCACTTTCTATTAAAAAACCACTTTTACCCCTACTTTTTCATACCCTACCTATCACATCATACTTTTTTACTAATAACCAAACTATTACATCTTACTTTTTCCCATCACATCAGGGGCAAAATTGGAAAGTCAACCAAAATTACACTTTCCTTATTTTTTCCCAAAGTCAAAACTGGAAGGGTTTTGTGGAACGGAGGGAGTATATTCTTTTCGAATTTTATTCTCAATATTTTTTCATTTTTTCCCTAAAAACTTAAATCAGAACATTATATATTTTGGAGAAGTACTAATTTTGTGGGTTAAATTACTTAAATATAATAAAAAAAAATTAAAAAAAATTCTGAAATCAATTGTGTTAGGGGGATAGAATTTGCAAGATTGCCCAAATATCCCGATCGATGTCATAGTATGATTCCAAAATGTCCAAATTAAATATCTCGATGTCATACGATGATTTGATACCAACGAACATCTAACATCAAAAGTAACGAGCCGATAACACAAAATACTAAAATTATTTATTTAGAAATGCTCCGTATAATATATATATATATACGGAGCATATAAATACCTCAGTACGGCCCTTGGTTTCACCAACTCTGTAGCTATGCTCTTGGGAAGCCATTTTTGCAACTTTATAGACTTGCCAAATTAAGAAGATGAACTACCGACTTATAAGGTTCTGTTTGTTTGTTCGAAATATATATAATAGTGAGGAGACAAATTTTAAATAGTTGTGAAGTTTTTTTTATTTTAGGTTATTTCCTTTTATAGTATGAGAGGATTGACATGGAGTTGCCACGTGTCCTCGCATGTGATGCGTGTCATGGACACGTGCTATCGCCAGATTTCCCGGTGACCCCTTCACCATTCTATCCATAATTCTGTCCCCTTGGCGGTGCATTCCATTAAGCCATTCTTGGATTGTTCTTAAATAATCATCTCAGTTTTATTTTACGAAATTTGAGAAAAATTAAAACTAAATTATTAAAGTTTATTTAGTGGAGAAAAGAGAAAGATTATGGACATGTTATTGTTCATTACGCTATTAGAAAGGTAAAGAAGTGAGATGTTTGATTTCGAATATACTGAAAACGAAAGTGAGACGATTAATTCGAGACGAAGAGATTATTTAGCTAGGATCGCAACGCATCTGGTTTGGTTCAAATTTTAGTATATACAAATTTGACCCGGTTTAATTTGATTTTATTTAAATTAAGATGATTGGATTTGAACTTTTTCCCCAGTTCAATTTCAAATATTTTAAGGTGGGATTGGTTGAGAGCACGCTGACTGAGTTTTTTCAGAGGAGAGTATTGGTCATTGGAGCGAGGGCACATAGTTTCTTCCTTTTTTCTCCTTGTGGGCCGCTGTATGCTTCTCGATCACTTTCCATGCTCTCGAGCTCTAAAAGTAAAACGCAGACAAATGTACCTTTCTAGTTTTTCGATCACGCACAAATATTTGTTTTGGAGAGAGAGTGGGATAAATTTGGGACGATACTTAACAATAGAATAAGAAAAGTGGAGAATAGATACTTATGTGTGTGTGTGTGTGGGTGTGTGAATTTGTGTTTGTGGAGAATAGATACTTAGAGAAATTATAATCATAGTAGAATAAGTGATTATGATACTTAACAATAGAATAAGAAAAGTAATTAATAATATTATACTTCTTATTATCCATATTATTCATAATAGCGTGTCAGGCATTTGTCTCACAACTGCAAATAAAAAAGTACTCTCTCCGCCCATAATAAAAATTCTTGTTGCAAGTTACGTTGTTAGGTCCATGCAAATTTTATGTTATGTGCCTTGTAAAATTAAGAAGATCCAATGAAGTATGAGCCCATTGCTATACATTTTACATGCGACTTAAAGACTATAATAACACAATTCTATTTTATCACGTACTCCTCTCGCCCCAAATTATTTGACCTTGTTTTCTAAATGAAAACACATGAGTTATCAAAAGTTTTCTAGAAACTTAATAAGTGTTATAAAAATTTGATGTACAAAACTATGTCTTAAAACCAACCCAATTATATTAAATTAATTAAGGGTGTTGCTAAATCTACTTTTCTTTTTGCTAAATGACCTCATTTATGACAAATGTCCGAATTTAGCAAAAGAAAGAGTAAATTTAGCAACATCCTATAATTAAATACAAATATATTTTTCTTACAATTTATAGTTAAAGTTATAATAAAATTCTAACTACAAGAAATAATTTGGGACGAAGGGAGCCCTTTTCTCTTAAAATTAACTTTCCAATTTAATTTTTCTAGTCAAATTTTTTTGACCACATATCACAGAATAAATACATTCAATTTTATATAAATTTAATACTCCCTCCGTCCCATGAAACATGGGATATTTTGCTTTTTTAAGAGATTTAAGGAAGTGTATTTTGGTATTAAATTTCCAAAAATGTCCTTTGATGTGATGTGTAAAAGTAGGATTTGATGGGTAGATTATTAGTAAAAAAGTATGATGTGATAGGTAGGGTATGAAAAAGTAAGGGGTAGAAGTGACTTTTTAATAGAAATGAGAAGTGTTTTATGGGACGGATGAAAAAAGAAAGGAGAAAGATTTTATGGGACGGAGGGAGTACAATGAATTTATTTTGAAACATAGTTTTGAAATAATTTAATTTTAGATATTAATAGTTAAAGTGTTGCATTGAGTACCATGAAAAATAAAATGAGAAGTTAATTGAATATTAAATACTCCATAAGATATACTCCCTCCGTCCCTAAATGTTTACCAAATAAAAAAGAAATGAATATTGAAGATCAAGATCAAATAAGCTACTAGCCTCTCTTTGTTTTTTTACTCCATCTGTCCCTAAATATTTGCAACATTTGCTTTTTCAGCAGTCTCGAAAACTTTTGTTTATTTCTACGTTTTCATTGGTTATTCGATAAAATAAAATATTTTTGACAGCTCTTATTTCGAATAACTTTTCATGTACTTCTTTTATATGTAAATTCTTTTTATTTCTATACCAATATATAAATAAAATGAATTGAAAAAACTTAATATTTTATTTCGAAAATATAAGTATGACAAATATTTAGAGACGAAAAACTACTTGTTTCCGTTTGTAAACATTGAAACACCTTTTGTTGCGGATCTAGTGATTTCCTCTATTTGCCACGTGTGAACACACCATTGCATTGCGGCAAATATTTGGGGTTATACTATACATATGCGGATATATATATGTCACTCTATTATTTCCCATATGAAAAATAAAAGCTTTAGTAAGTTCATCTTTTGATCATCACATTATAAATATATCTTCAAATATATACATATATATATTGTTAACTTATTAAGAAATTTTGGATAAATGGCAAGCCAAAACAATTCCCTCCAGGCTCCCGGCCAGGCTCAGGTATATCATGGTCTTGTTTGGAAATAACATTTTCGATAAGCGGTACCGTCTTAAATAAAAAAAATTAATTGTATAGATTAATTTTGAAAACGCTAACACTGAAGACTACCATTAGATAACAAATGCTAACCTCTAGCGCTGATGTCAAACGGAATTCATATTAATGCAATTGTTCAATATTTATTTTGCACACACCCTTGTTAGATTGGCTGTTAATGGGTGCTATGAATGGCAGTGCGAACCACATGTATTACAATATCTTTAATGATTGGAAGAGTTTGAGTTTCAAAAATGAATTTTTTTGGGAAGAAATTAGACGAGACTTCAATTAACACATGCATATTATATTACTCCGGGGTATTTTAGAAACTGATAAATATAAAAAATATGTCTGGAATAATTGTAGAATTTATCTAAAAATGGTGGGAGTATTTTAATTTTTGAATTTTAATTAATTTTATTTTGGGCTCGCTATATATTAAACTTTAATTAATTTGTTTGTGAAACATATATAATTGAAGATGAGAAGAGAAGCGAACAATAGCCTCGTGGACCAACCATCCAACGTCCATGCTGCAGGCCAGACCAATTTCCTTCAAGAGGTAACTAAGATATGATTATGATTATTTTTTCTCTTTCATATCAATTCTTAATTATATACCATCAAAAAATCATCTCAACTAAAAACTCATGTTTTTTTTATTGATCTCCTGTTTTACAAATTTATTGTAACATGTTCCTTCACGTACATGCATCACTGTTTTGACCATTGTGTTTTTTCCATATCATAAAAATAAAACAAATAAATCTTAGAGATTTGAAGCATTTCAAAAAAAACCAACTCATTATTACCCATCACATCATACATTTTTTACTAATAATTTACTCATCATATCTTACTTTTATCATCACATACAGAGTATTTTTAAAAAGTTAACACAAAATTATCTCTCTTTTAAATTTTTCAAAAAGTCAAAACGGGAAAATCTTTATGGAACCGAGGAAGTATAAGTAATACTCCCTCCGTCCCTTAAAGTTCTTCTATCATTGACTTTTTAAAAATTTAAGGAAGAGATACTTTTGTGTTGACTTTCCAAAAATATTCCTGATGTGATGAATAGATTATTAGTTAAAAAAATATGATGTGATTGGTATGGTAAAATTTTGTAGGGGCAAAAGTAGATTTTTTATAGAAAAGAGAAATTGTTTGTAAGACAAGAAAGAACACAAAGGAGTATTATACAATTCGATGACACTAGCGGTGCCACTATCATTTTGGAGCACTTCCGGTGCTCTGTTCGGAAAATTGTTGACGGTTCATGCCCCTCTTAACCCACTTCCTAAACCCCTCACCCTATGCCTGCCCTTGCACCCCCACCCCAATCCCGACGTAAGCCCCCCACAAAATGTCACACATTTTGTGGGGGCTTACAGCGGGGTGAGGGTGGAGGGTTTAGGGGTGGATCAGGAGGTAGGAACCGTTAATTTTTACGAACAGAGTACCCGAAGTGCCCAAAATGACAGTGACACCGGAGTGTGTTGAAATCTATGATGAGTTTTCTTGAATTGATGGATTGTTTTATTGGTTTAAATGAAGACAGGGGAGAACGTGAAGACGATGGCTCAAGGGGCAGCGGACATTGGGAAGGGAGCAATTTCAGGTGCGGTGAACATTGCGAGGGGCGCCGCCAACGTGGCTCAAGGCGCGGCGGATGCCGTCAAGAACACCTTCGGCGCCGCCGGAGGACCCGCCAACCCCACCACCCTCCACTCCGCCAACGCCAAGTCTGCAGCCGATAGGAATTAATTACTCGATCGTAATTAATTAGTCCTTCTTTCTCTTTTATTTGTTTATTTATATTACTCGTATTATTATCTAACTAAATAAGTGCTTAGTCATAAAGAACCCAATTGGCTGGGTTGTATGTGTTGAATAAGTCAATTCTAATTTTATTTATCATTATCATGTTTATTTTTAAATTAGTCATAGTTAGTTGGATCCTATTTTATAGGATCTGGATCCTAAATTGTAGTGCTTCCTGGCCTATTTATACTTAACCATGTAGCAAAGAATATGTGTGTGAGAAATAAAATAATCTAATTCTCTTACTCTCTCTGTACGTTGCAAGCTGCACTTTCAAAGTTTTTTTTTCTTTCTTTTGTTCCAACATCTGGTATCGGAGCCTCTTGGTTCATGATGAATCCTCAGGGGACATCACAATTATCTGTTCCTATATTGAATGAGAAAAATTATAATAGATAGAGCGTCTAGATGAAGGTGCTGTTCGACTACCATGAGATGTTAGATATCGTGGAAAATGGAATATCTGCATTAGCAGACAATGCTAATGAGGCGCAGAAGGCAACCCATCGTGAATTAAAGAAAAAAGACAAGAAAGCGTTATACTTCATCCATCAAGGGATGAGTGATGAAACATTCGAGCAGATTGAAGGTGCAAACACCTCACATGAGGCCTGGAGCAATCTGTTATCGGCGTACCAGGGAGACGAGAAAGTGAAGAAGGTGAGACTCCAAACACTGAAGAGGCAGTATGAATTACTGCAGATGGAATCCACTGAAACGGTTGAAGCTTACATCAATCGTCTTCTTGTTTTGACAAACAACATGAAGACAAATGGAGGAACATACATGGAGCAAGAGAAAGTAGAGAAGATTCTGAGGACTTTAACACCCAGATTTGAGCACATCGTGGCAGCAATTGAAGAATCCCATGATGTATCGACAATGACAGTGAAGTTACTGTCAGGTTCTTTACGAGCCCATGAGCAGCGTCTAAATGGGAACAAATCTGAAAAACCCATTGAGCAGGCACTTCATGTACAAGGCTCTGGAGAATTTAATCAGAAATCTGTAAATTCTCGTGGTAGAGAAAGAGGTCGTGGTGGCCGTTACACCAACCAGGGACGTGGCAGTGGAGCAGACAACATGAGCCACAACAATAGGTCGCACTGGAATTCTGATAGCAACTATCAACAGAATGGCAGAGGTCGTGGCCGTGGACGTGGTAAAGGGAGACATGACAAATCCCTCGTGGAGTGTTACAAATGTCATGAGCGTGGTCACTACGCTAATGAATGCAAACTCAAAAACACTCAAACAGCTCATTATGTACAAGAAAGTGATATCAACGTGCAAATTGATGGAGGTCATACTTTATTAATGGTAACGGCATCAAGCGAAGCTGTCAATCATCATACATGGTTTCTTGACACTGGATGCACGAACCACATGTGTGGTAAAAAAGAGCTATTCTGTGATCTTGATGAGACCTTCTGAACAAGTGTTAAATTTGGCGATGGAAGATCTGTACCAGTGACCGGGAAGGGAAGAATTCTCATCACTTTAAAAAATGGAGATCACAGGTATATCTCTAATGTTTTCTACGTTCCAGATATGAAGAGCAACTTACTCAGTATGGGCCAATTGATTGAAAAAGGATATGCCATGAGTATTCAGAATAATGAATTTTTGATTTTTGATCAAAGCAGTACTCTCATCCTTAAGTCCGTTTTATCAAAGAATCGCATGTTTTCCATTGATATCTCTAAAGGTGATTATAAATGTCTGAATGCGATTGTTAATGATGAGTCATGGTTATGGCATCTCCGTTTTGGGCATTTAAATTTTCGGAGTCTAAAGAAGCTTTCCAAAGAAAATATGGTGCATGGTCTGCCGAGCATTAATTCTCCTGATCAACTGTGTGAAGCATGTGTTTTGGGAAAGAGTCACAGGTTACCATTCTTAGGGGTACCATGGCGTGCAAAACAACGATTAGAGCTTGTTCATACAGATGTGTGTGGACCGATGAACATTGAATCCATTGGCGGCAATAGGTACTTCTTAACTTTCATTGATGATTTTACCAGAAAAATATGGATTTATTTGCTGAAAAAGAAATCTGAAGTCTTTGAGTGTTTTAAGAAGTTCAAACTTCTTGTTGAAAATCAAAGTGGGTGTTCTGTTAAAGTGTTGCACAGTGATGGAGGGGGGGAGTATATCTTGAACGAATTCAAACTGTATTGCGAAGAACACGGGATACAGCATGAAAAAACTTTTCCATATACTCCCCAACACAATGGTGTAGCAGAGAGGAAAAATTGAACAATACTAGACATGACACGAAGTATGCTAAAAGCTAAAGGTATGCCTAACCACTTTTGGGGAGAAGCTGTTGCCTGTTCTGCTTACTTGTTAAACAGATCACCAACAAGGAGTGTTCAAAATATGACTCCCACTGAAGCATGGAGTGGATTCAAGCCCAGTGTCCAACATCTTAAAGTGTTTGGATCAGTAGCTTATGCTCATGTCCCAGCTGCAACAAGAACAAAGCTTGATGATCGTGCTGAAAAGTGTGTCCTTGTTGGCTATAAGCAAGGAGGATACAAGTTGTTCAATCCTTTGACCAAGAAAGTAATTGTGAGTCGTGATGTGTCATTTTCTGAAAATGATGCATGGAAATGGGATGTAGACCTTCATGAAAACTCCAGTCAACGTTCAATATATGTTTTGAATGAAGAGTCAGACCCTTCAATCACACCTGCAGATTTAACTAACAATGCAAATGGAGTTCAGATAGAACCTTCTAGTGGTACACTCAGACCACAAGTTCAAACCTCTGCTCCATCTGCAAATGAAATTAGGATATCTTTAGCCTCTGGAAAACCACAACGACATCATCGTATGCCAACACACCTTCAAGACTATGAGGTAAATTTGAATGATGACAGTGATGATGATATGGAACTGGTACACTTTGCATTCTTTGCAGCAGTAGAACCTGTGGAGTTTGAAGAGGCTATGCAAGATTCAAGGTGGGTGGATGCTATGAATGAAGAGATGATGGCGATTGAGAGAAACAAAACGTGGGAACTTGCTGATCTCTCACAAGGTCACAATGCCATAAATGTGAAGTGGGTATTCAAAATAAAGACGAAGCCAAGTGGGGAGATAGAAAGATATAAAGCAAGACTTGTGGCGAAAGGATTTGAACAAAGAGCAGGGTATGACTATGAAGAAATATTCTCTCCAGTTGCACGGATGGAAACAGTCAGGCTTCTAATTGCTCTTGCCGCACAAAAGCAATGGAAAATCCATCAAATGGATGTTAAATCAGCATTTCTCAATGGGCCGCTAGAAGAAGAGGTATTTGTGAAACAACCACCTGGGTTTTTGGTAAACGGAAAAGAAGAAAAGGTGTACAAACTCAAAAAGGCCTTGTATGGCCTTAAGCAGGCACCACGTGCATGGAATAAATGCGTTGATTCCTTTCTCCATGGTGTTGGTTTTAAAAAATGTCCGTCTGAACATGGGCTGTATGCAAAGACAAATGGCACTGGTGATATATTGCTTCTTTGTCTTTATGTTGATGATGTAATTTTTACAGGAAATAATTCCAGTATGATTGAAGACTTCAAGAAAGTAATGGAAAAGGAGTTCGAAATGACAGACCTCGGCCTCATGTCTTATTTCTTGGGTATTGAGGTTGTGCAAAATGAGAAGGGAATTTTTATAAGTCAAAAGAAGTATGCTACTGAATTTTTGAAGAAATTTGGTATGCTTGATTGCAATCCTGTAAAGACTCCTGTAGAGGTTGGCACAAAATTATCAAAGGAAGGAGATGACAGATTAGTTGATTCCACTTACTTTAAACAAATTGTGGGAAGCTTAAGGTATCTGACTTGCACTAGACCAGATATATGCTTTGCGGTTGGCTTGGTTAGCAGGTTTATGGAATCACCACGACAATCACATATCCAGGTTGTGAAGAGAATCATGAGATACATAAAAGGAACTCATGACTATGGGTTATTGTATTCCTCAGATAAGTCTAATAATCCATTCAAAATGGTTGGATATTCTGACAGTGATTGGGGAGGAGACTTGGATGACAGAAAGAGCACATCTGGATATTGTTTCAATTTTGGAAATACGGCATGTTCGTGGTCCTCAAAGAAACAATCAATTGTTGCACTTTCAACTTGTGAAGCAGAGTATGTTGCAGCAGCTTCAAGTGCGTGTCAAGCTCTGTGGTTAAGCTATGTAATGGATCAAATTCTTTTTCCAGTTAAAGAGCCAATGAAGATCTTTGTTGATAATTTGTCTGCAATAAGTCTAGCCAAAAATCCAGTCACACATGGAAGGTGCAAGCATATTGACATACGGTACCATTTCTTGAGAGATCAAGTTGGGAAGAAAACAATAGAGTTAGTGCATTGCAAGTCAGAGAATCAAATAGCAGATTTATTTACTAAACCATTGAAGTCTGAGGCATTCTTCAAGCTAAGAGACCTACTTGGGATGACAAGTCTCCAGAATTAGAATTGAGGGAGGATGTTGAATAAGTCAATTCTAATTTTATTTATCATTATCATGTTTATTTTTTAATTAGTCATAGTTAGTTGAATCCTATTTTATAGGATCTGGATCCTAAATTGTAGTGCTTCCTGGCCTATTTATACTTAATCATGTAGCAAAGAATATGTGTGTGAGAAATACAATAATCTAATTCTCTTACTCTCTCTGTATGTTGCAAGCTGCACTTTCAAAGTTTTTTTTCTTTCTTTTGTTCCAACAGTATGTTTTGTTTTAATGTTTTTTTTCCTTCAATTACATGAATAAAATTTATATTTAGAAGTTGATAAGAGTAAATTTATATTCATGAATGCGTCAAAAATCAAAATATGATGAGGTCGGGTGCGACTTAAAGCGTCAGTAAAAAAATCATATGCATACACATTTATAGACGCACACACACATACATCTCAATTTTTTTCTCATTTTACTCCAATTGTATTTTACTTAATTTTAAGAAAAAGAGTATATAGTTCATAGAGTTTATTACTACGACCTTACTCTTTAAAAAACACAAAATATATACTTTCTTATTTTTAATGAAAAAGTTGAGACATAATGAAAATGCATTTATATGTTCTTATTTTTTACTTTGCTCGAAAGAGAATTAGCCTTTCCTATTAAAATCTCACCAATTTAAGAATATATTTAGAATATTTTATTTATTAAAAATATACTCCCTCTGTTCCAAAAACTTCTTCTCCTTTCTTTTTTTCTTGTCCCACAAACTCCGCGATATGTGTGTGTGTGTGTATCTATATTATGTATGTGTGTGTATACACACACAGAGAGAGAGGTAGGCTTAATATGAGACCTAATATGTACCTGCTATTACTACCCCTCAAGTTGACGCATGAATGTCATTAATGCCCAACTTGGACAATAAAAAATCAAAAGTATAGGTTCATGTAAGAACATAGCGAGTAGACATCTTGCGTCGCTGCATAGATTTAGGAAGCGTAAGACAATCAACATCAATATATTTCACGGCATCAGATAAGTTTATTCGGGTTACTTTCAATCAAGTTTTATTTAAATTAGGGGTGTACCTAAATGGATACTAATCAGATCGAATATGCTATTACCAAATCTGTATCCATTTATTTTATTAGATATCAAATTCGAATATGCAATTTGGCGGATACTAAAAATTAAAATTGTCTCCACATCCATCGGATATCGGTCAAAAATAGGATATGTCGGCTTCCATTTCTAATTTTTTAAGTCAAATTGAACAATATAATAATTTTAAATTAAATTAAAGTCAAGGTTTTATTCAATCAATTTTTCTTTATTACAGATTAATATTTATCTTATTTTTTGTAATCTATACTATTATATGATAACTCCATATGATAAAAAGATATACATAGTATACATATCGACATATTTTTAATTGTCTACAAATATATATTTTTTAAATATAAAGTTGTATTATACATTGAGATGCTAATAAAGAACAATATATGCACATAAACAATTGGAAAAACTATGTATAACAGATCAGATATACAAATAAATTGTTACTCAAATGAATGTTTATGCGGAGCCGATTATAAACGGACTAGATGTATGATTACCAAATTCTTATCTTTTTACTAATCAGAAGTCCTTAATCAAATACGGATAATATCCTATTTTAACGGATATAGATATTTTCCATGTAAATGGATACAAATGCAGACGGCAATTAAAGTTTTGGTTATCCATTCACAGCCTAGAGTGAATAAAGCCCTTACAATTTACAAACCACACAATGTTTTCTAAATAAAAACCGGGGTATATTATTTACTCTGTAATAGATAATTTCCAAAACGTAAACTAGATAATTTCATGAGTTTCCGCCATGTAATTTTTATTTAATCATTGATCGAATATTAATTTTAATTAACCGTAAAAAAATTAAAACTCCACAAACAGTTTTGGATAGAAAGGGTAGATAACAAAGTTCATGCACACGTTTGGTGCGTGTACATCAAAATTTGACTAACAAAATAATATAAGTATTCCGTAATAATTTGCTACTTAGGAAATATAATTATATGAAACATGGAAATTTAATTTTTGTACTCCCTCCGTCCCGGAAAACATGGGAGTTTTGGTTTTGGAGAGGGATTTAAGGGGAGTGTATTTTGGTATTGAATTTCCAAAAATGTTCTTTGATGTGATGGATAAAAGTATGATTTGTAGCTTAAACCCTATCATCTACATACTATCTTCGTCCACAATTTTTTTATTTATAAAAGCTTACTCTTTAGTAGTTAAGAATTTAAGAAATCCACGTAAATAAGATTAAAATTTTATACGCAAAAGTTCTTATAACAACTGATGCATAGAATATACTCCCTCCGTTCCACAAAACCCTTCTGGTTTTGACTTTGGAAAAAAATAAGGAAAGTGTAATTTTGGTTGACTTTTCAATTTTGCCCTTGATGTGATGCGAAAAAGTAAGATGTGATAGTTTGGTTATTAGTGATAAAATATGATGTGATAGGTAGGGTATGAAAAAGTAAGGATAAAAGTGGGGTTTTAATAGAAAGTGGAAGTGTTTTGTGGAAAACAAAAAAACGAAAGAACAAGAATTTTGTGGAACGGAGGGAGTATATGATTTCATATAATTCAATAATTGTATTATCTACTTTTCTATATAACCGTTTATAATTGGTTTTAGGAATAACGTACTCCCCTGGCCCTTTTTTAATTTCCTCCTTTACAAAAATTATTCATATAAGGAGTGCTAAAACTTCAAATTTTCATTTCGAAATTTTCGCTTGTCAACAAAAATATTTGATGTGTTGGTTTATTATATATGTAACGAACTTTTGTATATTAGGTATTTTGATATCAGAGAATGGTGTTCGAGTTAATGCTGATGAAATTTATTGCCCTGATTACTGCAATCCAATAGTTGCCTATATGCGTTGCCCACCTAATGATACACTGTTCGAGGACGTCTATAAAAATTGTTGCAATGTTAAAAACCAGCCTCAATACAGGGGATGTCACCTCTTTCAAGCTAATGGCACTCTTATATGTTAATCTCTCATATCATTTATACTCAGTCATATATGTAATATATGTAATAGTACTTTATTTTATGAACTTGAAGTAATTGAAAAGTGATGAGTCACTTTTCCTTCATTTTTGTAATTTATACACACATGCACCGCCCTTATTAAATTAATGAGCAATGAATTGATGAGAAATAATTAATTCATCTCCCAACAATTTATTTTCCTAAATCTGTCATTGATGGTAGAAGTAACATCGGTTATTTATCTTTGACCTTAGATGCATGGATTTTGAGTTTTGTTTGTGTTGATTTCTCACACAACAAGAGGGCTATTTGATTATCAACTTGTGAAAATAATTGCAATGTTTCTGTGTATACTCCTCTCTATAAATCTAAATCATTTCTTTTGTTCTATGCATTGAAATTTATGCAAATAGATCATTAAACTGGCAAATTCTATGATAGATCTAACGTCTACCATGGACCTACATTTGATCAAAAACTAAGTATTTTCTTACTACTTAAATAAGCATTTATTTTTTAAATAAAAAATTATTTTTTATGTGAGAAGGTGCACATAAATAATATGTACTCAAAGTGCACCATAGAAGCACTTTATTAAACTTAAGCTTATTCCCTATATATATATATGAACAAAGGTGGGCTTAATATGAGACCTAATACGTACCTGCTATCACTACCCCTCAAGTTGACGCATGAATGTCATGATTGCCTAACTTGGACAATAAAAAATCAAAAATATAGGTTCATGTAAAAACATAGCACGTAGACATCTTGTGTTGCTACATAGATTTAGGAACTGTATAACAATCAACATCAATATATTTCACCCTCATGAAATACTAGAATTTCTTTAATGTATAAAGCAAAGTAGTTGTCACAATATACACGTGGAGGATAAAGAATTGACTCGGCAAGAGCACCCACAATATGGCGCATCCATCTAATCTCCACTCAAGAGTGGAGAGGCGGGGGGGGGGGGGGGGGGGGTTAGAGTTATCCATGAATATGAATTGAACAAATGCACCTATTAATAAAAATTCCCTATATTCCTGAGTATTTATATGTTTTTGATTTTTTCGGTCAAATTTGATAAATTTTGACCTTAAATTAATTAAAAATTATATTAGATATTGATACAAAAATAATTTATTAGATTTATTATATCAAATATTTTCAAAATATTAAATTATCTTATTAATATACAATATATATTTAATTCAATTAAAGGCCAAATATTGAAAAAAGTTGATTGAATAAATTCAAAGCTGGAAAAATACTCACAGACGGATGTAGTATATATAAGGTAAACCACCTCACCCGGTAATGGGCTAACTAGCCAACCCTTTTTAGGTAATTTTCTTAAAATAAGACCGGGAATTGAATTGAACAAGCGACTCTTGGTCAAGGGCTTACCAGCCAAACACTTCTTGGGTGCGAAGCAATTAAAAGTAGGGGTGAGCAAGTATCAAATTGATTCCAAAATTTCCTGAAAAAATTGGGATTTTCGAACAAAAATTGAACCGATAAAACACCAAAAAAGAATCGAATCGTACTGAACCGAATAGTCGGTCTGGTACTAGTGATCGGTACGAGGTAACTACTTCTCATACCAAAATATCTTGAACCGAACATATATACAAATATATGTTATAAAAGTAATACTCCCTCCGTCCCCCTGAGTTGTTCTCATTTTGACTTTTGGTGGTTTTTAAGGAGAGTTGAAAAAAGGTGAAAGTTTACCATAATACCCTTAATGAAAATGGGTGGAGTGTATTAAATGAGGTGGGTGAGGTATAATAAATATAGTAAGTGGGGGTATTTGTGGTATTTTAATTGTTAAAAAATGAAATAAAAAGATCTATTGTGGACAAAGAAAAAGGGCTATTGAAAAGATCTATGAGGGACGGAGGAAGTAATATTTTTATATTTCTTCATAAAATAATGAATTGATTTTGAAAAGTTGGTTCAAGTGTAGATGAATTAAAAATAATCTTTAATTTAAATATCATTTATTTGAATTTTAATTTTTTGTAGATAAATATAAAAAAATTAGCAGACATTTGAAATGGTAATTTGTTATCATTCACTCTCTTTTGTTTGTAAAATACGAAGTATAAACTAAACTACGTTTTATAAGCACTTCTTACATTTTAATTTTCAATTTTTTTGTCTTTCTTTATTTGAATGTACTTTTAATTTTTTTAAATAAAGTGTTTTATACATTTCAAAGTGTAAAATAGGTACGTATATATATTCATCCCAATATTTATCGAAACCGAACCATCCCGAACCATACTGAATCGATACTTCGGGATCATGATCGGTACAATGTAAAATCTAATATCGAACTAAAACATTTGGTAGGATATCGGTAAAACCAAATGGCATACCATACTGTACCACGCTCACCCCTAATTAAAAGACCTAGAACATTAATTTAGCTAGGGCTAGAAATTTAAATCTAAAGTTTATTTTCTTATAAATTTATTTAGTTTGAAACTTGCAACCAGGCGAGGTCGACTAGGGCCACCCGTTTCACCGAGTCAGATAAGTTTGATCGGGCTACTTTAAATACAGTTTTATTTAAATTAGGGGAGTACGTAAACGGATACTAATCATATCGAATGTTCTATGACCAATTCTGTATCCATTTATTTTTATCAAATATAATATAGGGATATGGGTTTTGACGGCTACTAAAGATTAAATATGTTTCTGTATCCATCGGATATTAGTCAAATATCGGATACGTCGGCATCTGTTTCTAATTTTTAAAACCAAACTGAATAATATAATAATTTCAACTTAAATTAAAGTCGAGTTTCTATTCATTCAATTGTAATTTATTACGGACTAATATTGATCTTATTTATTTGTAATCTATATTATTATATGACAACTCCATATAATAAAAAGATATGCATGGTATACATATATAGACATATTTTTATTTGTCTATAGATATAGACAAATAAATGGAAAAAAACTAGAAGAGATCATATATAAACTAATTTGGGAAGGACTTTGTGACGTATAATTCCTTCACAAACTGTGTCGTATAACCTACTCCGTATCTTTATATCGGTCAAATCGCTTGGTCTTTTTGACACTTGTTTTTGTGAATGAATTTGTGACGAAAATTTCCATCTCAAAAACATTACTCCATTGTTTCACCAAAAAAATATTACTTCCTCTACTTATCTCAAGAATGTATAGTATTAATTGTGCTCAATGTTTGACAACTGTAAAACGGAGAAATATTTAGTATTATTTTAGAAAATAAAATGTTTATGACCATTGTACTTATAATATAACCTGTCACAAATTCAAAAAAGTGATATTGTGAAGGCGTTTGTGACGACCTTTATGATGTCATACAGAAGTTATGATTTTGTGAAGGCTTTTGTGATGACAAGTAAGGTGACAAATATGTAACTGTTACGGCTTGCATAACGGAACACGCTCCGTCATGCGTGGGACGGATTTTGTGACTCCTCCATCCGTCACAAAGTGGGCATTCCATGGTGGTAATTTTTTGAGTCTTTTTCCGTCGCAAATCCGCTACTATGTCGTCACAAAGGGTAGTGACAGTAAAATCCTTCACAAACGTCCTTCACAAATGCACGATTTTTTTGTAGTGTATATATATGATTTCATATAATTAAATAATTGTATTATCTACTTTTCTACATAACTGTTTATAATTGGTTTTAGGAATAACATACTCCCCTGCTCCTATTTTTAATTTCCTCCTTTACAAAAGCTATTCATATAAGAATTGCTAAAACTTCAAATTTTCATTTCAAAATTTTCGCTTGTCAACAAAAATATTTGATGTGTTGGTTTATTATATATGTAACGAACTTTTGTATATCAGGTATTTTGATAATCAGAGAATGGTGTTCGAGTTAATGCTGATGAAATTTATTGCTCTGATTACTGCAACCCTATAGTTGCATATATGCGTTGCCCACCTAATGACACACGGTTCGAGGACGTCTGTAAAAATTGTTGCAATATTAAAAACCAGCCTCAATACAAGGGATGTCACCTCTTTCAAGCTAATGGCACTCTTATATGTTAATCTCTCATATCATTTATACTCAGTCATATATGTAATAGTACTTTATTTTATGAACTTGAAGTAATTAATTGAAAAGTTAATGAGTCACTTTTCCTTCATTTTTGTAATTTATACACACATGCACCGCCTTATTAAATTAATGAGAAATGAATTGATGAGAAATAATTAAAGTTTAATTAATCCATAAATTAAAAGAGTGCCCCTATTTAAAAAGAAGTCCTCCCTCCGTCCGGAAATATTCTTCCCGTGTTGACTTACGCTTATTAAGGAATAGTAAAAAATGCAAAATTTTCAAAATTGCACATACTATAAACGTTTAAATCTCCTTTTATTATTAAAAAAGTACTAAAAAAGTAGATTTGTAATAAAATAGAAGGGTATTATTGATATTTAGCCTTAAAAAATATACTTAAAAAGGAAATGAGAAGAATATTTTCGGACGGACCAAAAAGGAAAATGAGAAGAATATTTCCATTCCCTGACCGCTTTAATTCCTAGATCCGTCATTTATGGTAGAAGTAGCTAGGTAGGTTACATCGGTTATTTATCTTTGACCTTAGATGCATAAATTCTTGAGTTTTGTTTGTGTTGATTGCGCAGACAACAAGAGGGCTACTTGATTAATAACTTGTGAAAATAATTGAGATGTTTTTGTGTATACTCTTTTCTCCATAAATCTAAACCATTTCTTTTTTTCTATGCAAATAGATTATCAAACTCGCAAATTCTATAGTAGACCTAAGGACTACCATTAACCTACATTTGAACAAAATAAGCATGTGTTTACTACTTAAATACACATCTATTTTTTAAATAAAAAATTTATTTTTTCTACGAGAAGGTGCACAAAAATGATATGCACCCAAGATGCACAATAAAAGCACTCTATTAAACTTAACCTCTTCCCGTAGATAGTTTATTATTTTATGTTCTCAAAATTAAACGTTTATTATTAATATAAAACTTTTGCGTAAATTCTTTTTTGTTACATTAATTATAATTAGGTGTGTGTGTGTATGTGTGTATATATATAGACACACACACACACACAAGTACAAAGTTGGGCTTAATATGAGGCCTAATACATACTTGCTATCACTACCCCTCGTTGACGAGTAAATGTCATTGAATGCCCAACTTGAACAATATAATAAAAAATAAAAAATATAGGGTATAAGTTCATGTAAGAACATAGCGAGTAGACATCTCTCGTCGCTGCATAGATTTAGGAATTGTATGACAATCAACTTCAACGTATTTCACACCCATGAAATACTAGAATTTCTCTAATGTATAAGACAGACTAGTTGTCACAATATAAACGTGGTGGACAAAGAATTGACACACCAAGATCACCAAGAATATCGCGCATCCATCTTATCTCCACACAAGAGGGGAGAAGGGGGCTTAGAGTTATCCCACATAGTTTGGATATGAATTGAAAAATGGACCTATTAGAGTATTACCTCCGTTCGTGATTATTATCCACTTTTGACTTTTCCGGACAAATTTGGTAAATTTTGACCTCAAATTAAATAAAAATGATATCAGATATTAATGTAAAAATAGTTTATTAGATTTATTATATCAAATATTATATTATCTTTTTAATTTACAATATATATCTAATTCATTTAACGACAAAGATTGAAAATGATTGACTGAAAAAAGTCAAAACTAGACAACTACTTAGGAACGGGAGTAGTATATATAAGGCAAACCTCCCCGGGTAATGGGCTAACTAGCCAAACCTTTTTAGGTAATTTCCTTAAACAAGATCGGGCATTGAATTGAACTAACGATTCTTGGTCAAGGGCTTACCAGCGGAACACTTCTTAGGTAAAGCAATTAAAAGTAGGGGTGAGCAAGTACCAAACAGATCCTAAAATTTCCTGAAAAAATTGGGATTATTAAACTGAAAAATACCGAATCCATAAAGTACCGAAAAAGAACCGTAATATCTCAAACCGAATATATATACAAATATGTTATAAAAATAATAATAATTGTATATTCTTCATAAAATGGTGAATATATTTTTAAAATTGGTTCAAGTGTACAGGGCCGCCCAATCATTCTGTAAGGCCTTGTGCAATTTTATAATTTAGGTCCCAAATTTTATGTTAAAATTAGATAGTTTGATAAAGCAAAAATACTACTCCCTAATATTAATTATTTCATTAAACATAATATAATTAATTTTAATTTGTTCAAAAGAAGATGACTCAAATTAATTTTGAAAAATAAGACTAAGGTAAAGTTCCCCATGATAAGTTTACTTGTAAGAAGAATGGAATTTAAAATTAAAAAAGCAAAATAAAAAATGATTCTTTTTTTACAAGAAATGATTTACTTGTGATTTGAAAATCAGCTTACATATCAGAATTTTAAAACTGAAATAGTTGTTATAAACCAAACATTTTTTTAAGAATGAATTGAAGTTCCAAAAAAAAGTCAATTCAGTTCTTGACAAAAAAACTAAAAATTAAAATTAATAATTCAATTAATTATTTATACAAAATCAATTTTTATAACTGAAAGATCTAATTTTTAAGTAACAAAATGAAAAAGAGAAAACAATTAGCTCTGAAATAACAAAAAACAATGCAAAAAAGATCAAATCTTTTAACAGGAATGAAATATTAACACATTTAAATGAATTGAACATATAAGTGATGGGCCCCCTAAATTGGGAGGCCCTGTGCAAAAGAACACCATGAACTCCCCATTGGGCGGGCCTGCAAGTGTAGATGAATTACAAATAATCTTTTATTTAAATAATCATTTATTTGAATTTCAATTTTTTGTAGATGAGTATAAAAAATTAACTAACATTTGAAATACTATTTTGCTATCATTCACTCTCTTTTGTTTGTGAAATACAAAGTATAAATTAAACAAAGTTTTATACTCATTTCTTACATTTAATTATTCATTTTTCAACTTATTTTATCTTTCCTTAATTGGATGCACTCTTGATTTTTTTAAATAAAGAGCTTTTACATTTCAAAGTGTAAACTAGGTACGTATATATATTCATACCAATATTTACCAAAATCGAAACTGAACCATACAACATCAATACTCCAGGATCAAGATCGACACGATGTAATATCTCATATCGAACTGAAACATTTGGTACAACAACGATAAAATCAAATACTATACCATACTGTACCACACTCACCCCTAATTAAGAGACCTAGAACTTTAATTCAACCATGGCTAGAAATTTGAACCTAAATTTTATTTTCTTACACTAGTACATAAAAGGGCAAAGGCACCAGTTGTTTTATACCTTTTAGCATCGGTTTTGTACCGATGTAAATACAAGCGATGCAATTGGTCTAATTCAATTGCATCGCTTTTGAAACAACTGATGCCTTTGGTATTTTATTAATTTTTTAAAAAAATAGTATTAGCATCGGTTGTTTCTAAACAACCGGTGCCTTTGCTATTTTATTAATTTAAAAAAAAAAGTATTTGCATCGGTTGTTTCTAAACAGCCGATGCCTTTGCTATTTTATTATTTAAAAAAAAGTATTCACATCGGTTGTTTCTAAACAACCGATGCCTTTGCTATTTTATTAATTTTTAAAAAAAGTATTTGCATCGGTTGTTTCTAAACAACCGATGCCTTTGCTATTTTATTAATTTTTAAAAAAAGTATTCACATCGGTTGTTTCTAACCAACCGATGCCTTTACTATTTTTTTAATTTAAATAAAAGAGTATTAGCATCGAAACTACCGATGCAATTGTACTATCGCCAATTGCAGAACAACAATTTGGTTCAGAATTAAACAAATAGAAGTGCACTCCAAATCAATTACGCTTAGCCAAATATTCTTTGAGAGAAATTATCAAACACCTTTGGATAATCAGACTTTTAAAATGAACTTCTTGGTTTCATTCACAATTATCATGCATATCTTTGGGTTAGAACTACTCCCATGCTGAATTTGACAAACTGGCATACACAAGAACATGTTTTAAACAAAAAAATCTGAAATTTTTATTGAAGAATTCAAACTATTAAAACCACAACTGAAAACTAACGGCTAATATCTACACAAATAAAGAAAGAGAAGGTTTTCTTGTTAGGAACTAGAACCCAGATGAAATATGACCTGCGATTCAGGTTTCGAGAAACGAGCGGGCGAAGAAACTCACTGGCGATGGTGATTCAGCAAGACTCAAACACCAGCATGGGGTGCCAACGTACCCTTCCCTAGCTTGTACATGGTGCTGAAACAATTCCTGGTAACAGGAATGTGATAAAACTAACAGATGAAGAGCACATTTCTTCATCTCTGCTTCGTCGTCACTGCATTGCAATGCAACACGCAGAATGTCAATAAACCGTCACACTCTTAAAACAACATATCATTGCGTTAATCGTATTAAAATCCTAAAAAACGAAGCACCAGAAATAAACTCATTACCATTTGAGCAATGCGCTTGTAGCACCAATGACCATGCACAACAAGAAGCCTCTCTAGAAAGTAGAACTGTGCAGTTGCAAAGTCACTAGCCATCACTGCCTGCAATAAACTCTCATAGTCATGTAAAACCCTTATAGAGTGCGCATTAGACAAAAACATGCATGCTATACAGTAGATAAATCCACATGGTATGTATGTGTTTGTAGTCAGTGGTTAGATCAATGGGAGGTGGGGCTGTCGTGATTCCAAAAGATTTAACAAGTAGGTTTTATTAACCTAACATGTTTAGTTTACTAGGCAGAGGCATTGACAAACTATTCCTTTTTGAAATTCTTCATCTGCTTAGCATTCAAAAAAAATGTTAATGATGTGATGGAATATCAGGTTTATTCCAGTAACAACTCAACCTATTGGAGATCTTCTTCGTACTCACTGACATTAAAATTGATATAAACATCTAGTCCATAAAATTTAATTGCACCACAGTTAAATGAAGTGAAATTTGCACTAAATAGGACTAAAACATAATGACATTCCTAATGTAGGACTTAAACTTTTTTATTCCATAAATAGGACTTAATAATGACTTTGTGGAAGGAATAATGTCCAGTAATGATAGACATTTAGTTGAATAATGACTACTTGATAATGACCAAAGGTCCTACATTGGGAAATAAAAACGTATAGTCCTATATTAGGAAAGTCATTATGTTTTAGTCCTATTTAGGTAAATTTCTCTTGAATGAAATTAATAAAGACTCTTCAAGTTCTTGAGTTTATCACGTTGGGGTACTACCTTGTGGTTCACTCTCTACAAAGCTGCTTCAAGCAAATGATCAAGGGACTCTTCTTACTTTAGCTCCTGATCTCGCCCCAAGCCCCAAGGTGTCATCTAGCTTCTTCATTCCCTCTTTATTGGTGGCCTTTAACAAGGAGTTGGCTCGGGCAGCTTTCTAAACTTGCTTAGTTGGTTGGAGAATGTTTGCAATTCCCAAGTTAAAACATGCTCCTTGTGTTTGTGAAGAGTGCCTGTAGTATAGGATACTTCATCAAGTGAGTCTAAATCTCTTAGGTAGTCTAAGAGTCACTTGAGTGAACAAAAAGCTTTGTTATCTACCTATATATAGGTGCTATATATCCCTGAAGGATGTACGTTTAAGAAATAAAATCTCCAAAAAAATCTCTTGTTAATATACCGAAGCAGTAACCGTAACACTAAAAACAGAAGTCATTAATAGGATGGCATGTACATTTAGCATTTCCCATCAAAGCTTGTATGCAGTCCCAAGGCGTTAAAGTCCTACGCCTTGTTGTCCCCTCAAAAAAAGAATAAATTAGTAAATTGATTAAAAAATTAAAGTCTATTCACACACTTACGCACATGCCTAGTGGTATTGAGTTTAGGGCTTTTTATTTCCTTTCACTTTTCCTAAGGGAAAGTCACATGCCTAGTTGTTAGAGAGTATAGACCTGAGGTGAGGTATCAGCGACTTCTATTGCTCACTAGTCTTTCCATTAGCTCCTGCATAAATCAAAATCAAACAAAAAGAAGCAATTAGCTTTTGTTTTGGAAAAGGTCCAAAACAACCAATGATATCTCTTTTATCTTCTGTCACAATCGCTCAATTTATGCACACCCAGATCAATTCGAGGGAAAACCGACCCTTATCCATAATATGTCATCAACATTGTAAACATTTGTTTAATCAATAATAAGCCTAGATTTAAAAAAGTTTAATAGTAATCGGGTTAATTTTATTTAGACAGTAATAGTTAGTGTTATAAAAGTAGGGAATTTCTCATGTTACCAAGAAAGTCAATGATGATAATAATATACATTCTACAACCTAAAGAACAAAGCATTACACACTAAATAGAACAAAAAAACCACACTCAAAATGTTTCTACATTCAAAAAAACAATTTCTACTTGTAGGATAGATGAAGGTTTTTAGATTGAGAAAGAGATCAAAGATTAAGACAACAAAAAAAAGTTTCAACAGGAGAACATTTTATTCTTCAAGTTTCCATCAAATAAATAGCCCAAAACTCTTGTTCGTTTCTAAATACAAGAAATGCAAGCCACTAGAGAGTGACAAATATAGTGGCTTCAAAAGAAACTAACCAAAAGGCCTAGAAAACTTAGCTATAAGTGCAGAAAATACATTAAGAAATTTGAGTTGCACCAACAGGTGACAAAGCAGCCATAACAATACACTGTGGGCACATAACTATACACTATGGGCATGCTTCAAAATTACATTAGCAATTAAGTTAATTATAATGAGTATTAAAACATTCACTTAAAGTGGCGGGAATGCTATAGTTTATTATGAAGTATGTCACAACAGAAGCTTTCTCGGTGCCCAATCTCACAAACACAGAAGTTTCTGCAGTTCTACTCACAGGGGACCTTAGGACCCTCTGTATCGTTCAGTACATAGGCAGTATATAGCGGATTAAGTGAAGAAGTGCCTCTTGCTTCCAAGCGGGAAGGGTGCGCAATCGCCCAGAGGCTTTAGCAACGACCTTCTTCTTCCGGCTGGTGGCGTCCTCCTCCTCCCTCTCTGCCAGCTTGTGAATCAGATCTAAACACCCTAAAGGCTGTCAAATATAGGCCTCCTTGCCAAATAAATCCTTTTTTACTATTCACAAGTATACACATTCCACTCAACAACTCAAAATTTTCAACAAATTTCGAATGAAATTGAAAAAGAAAGGGGAAGAAAATCACCTCTAAGGCTTTAGATGGTTCTGACCAATAGATTGGAACTGTAAGCTCTTCATCGCCTTTTGTCTGGTTCCTAGTACCTGGTGCTCTTCACGCTCGGAATTGAGAAAGATCCACAAAGACTTCTCTGATTCAGAGCTAGGGTTAGATCTTAACATCAACACTAGCGATGGTGACAACGTCGCTAGCGAGAACGAGGATGATGACGGCTAGATCGCAGGCCAGCACGGGGATGGCGACGGCTACATCGTTGGCGAGCACAGGGATGGTTACACCGCAGAGAGGAAAGGAGATACAGAGTTTTGTGTTACACATGGACTTCTGGACTTCTGAGCATCGGTTGTGGAATAAAACAGATGCATAAACACTATAGAATCGGTTATACACTAAAACCGATGCCTTTGTATTTTTAAGAATTTCGAAACTTTTAAGCATTGGTTTTAGCATCGCCTCCTGTAAACAACCCATGCATTTGCATTAATTTTTGAAAATATTAAAAATTTAAAAATAAGTATTAGAATCGGTTGTTTTGTATAACCGATGCCATTGAGCTATTGCATCGATTTTACAAAATAATCAATGTTAATACCTATTTCTTTTTTCCAAATTTAATTTTAAAAAAAACAATTGCATCGCTTTTGAAAAACAACCGATGCCTTTGCTCTTTTGCATCGGTTATTTTTGTATGCGATGCAATTGAGAGCAGTCTTTTTGCCTTTTTTTGTAGTAGTGTTATAAATATATTTAGTTTGAAACTTAAAACCAGGCAAGGTCGACTATGGTCACCTGTTTCACCGGGTCAGATGGGTTTGATCGAGATACTTTAAATCCAGTTTTATTTAAATTAGGGGTGTACATAAACGGATGCTAATCAGATTGAATGTGCTATTACCAAATCCGTATCCTTTTATTTTTATGAAATATCAACTTTGGATACAAATTTTGATGGATATTAAAATATAAAACCGTATCCGCATCCATCGGATATCGGTCGGATATAAGATATGTCGACATCCGTTTCTATTTTTTTAAGTCAAATTGAATAATATAGTTATTTCAAATTTAATTAAAGTCAAGTTTTTATATGACAACTTCATATGATAAAAACATATACTACGTACATAGTAGACATATGGACATATTTTTATTTGTCTACAAATATATTTTTATATATATAAAGATGTGTGCTAATAAAAAACAATACACATAACAAATTGCAAAAAACCATGTTTAACGGATCAGATATACAGATAAACTATTACTCAAACGGATACTTATGTGTGACCAATTATAAACGGACTAGATGTATGATTACCAAATCATTATCTGTTTACTAATCAGAATTCCTTAATCAAATACGGATAAAATCCGATTTTAACGGATATAGATATTTTCCTTCTAAACGGATACGGATGCAGACGCTAATTGAATTTTCTGTTATCCATTTACACCCTAGAGTGAATAAAGCCCTTACAAACCACACAATGTTTTCTAAATAAATAGCGTGGTATATTATTTACTCCGTAATAGACAATTTCCCAAACGTAAAATAGATAACTTCATATGAGTTTCCGCCGTGTAATTTTTATTTAATCATAGATCGAACATTGATTTTAGTTAACCGTAAGAAATCAAAACTGCAGAAACACTTTTTGATAGAAAGGGTACATAACAAAGTTCATGCACACGTTTGGTGCGTGCATCAAAATTTGACTAACAAAAAAATATAGTGCGATTACTAATCAAGGCACCTGCTAATCTGCTACTTAGGAAATGTAGTTATATGAAACATGGAAATTTAATTTTTGTATATATTAGCAACTAAACAAAATGTTACTTTGTATTACTTTTTTGTAAATGAATTTTACGCATGGCGTTAATCATAAAATTAAAGCTCCTAGTAATGAAAAAGGTATAACACTTATTTTTTTATATTTTTCCTTGTAGGATTGTTTCTATAATAATTGTTTCCATTTTTTTTTATCTTCTTTTATGTATAAATAGGGGCATGCAACTCATTGGTATACATACCATCAACAACGTAAGCAATTCCATATTATTATTCCAATTGAATTGATAAATTGGTAATATGGCAGCATACAACAAAGTTTGCTTTTTCACTTTATTGGTTGTCTTTGGTACGTAAATTCAACCTCTTACATATTTAACATAATTTTCTATCACTATATTTAAATTATTATTTATCTATGTTTATATATACATCCCCTATGATAGGAGAAGAGACCATGTAACCTATATCCATGTAGATATGTAGCTTAAACCCTTTCATCAACATACTATCTTGGTCAACAATTTTTTTATTTATAAAAGCTTACTCTTTATACTTTGTATTAGTTAAGAATTTAAGAAATCCACGTAAATAAGAATAAAATTTTATACACAAAAATTTCTTATAATTACTAATCCATAGAATTTATATGATTTCATATAATTCAATAATTGTATTATCTACTGCTCCTTTTTTAATTTCCTCCTTTTCTTTTTGAGTGTCACTTAATTTTTTTGCAATCCGTTTTGACGAAAAAAATTGTTTGCTTTACAAAAACTATTCATATAAGGAGTGCTAAAACTTCAAATTTTCATTTATAAATTTTCGCTTGTCAAGAGAAATATTTGATGTGTTGGTTTATTACATATGTAACTTTTGCATAGCAGGTATTTTGATATCGGAGAATGGTGTTCGAGTTAATGCTGATGAAATTTATTGCTCTGATTACTGCAACCCTATAGTTGCCTATATGCGTTGCCCACCTAATGATACACTATTCGAGGATGTGTGTAAAAATTGTTGCAATGTTAAAAATCAACCTCAATACAAGGGATGTCACCTCTTCCAAACTAATGGCACTCTTATATGTTAATCTTTCATATCATTTATACTCAGTGATATATGTAATACTTTATTTTATGAACTTGAAGTAATTGAAAAGTTAATGAGTCACTTTTCCTTCATTTTTGTAATTTATACACACATGCACCGCCTTATTAAATTAATGAGCAATGAATTGATGAGAAATAATAAATGGTAATTTATCTAAATATGACTAAAACATAATGACTTTCTCAATATAGTACCATATGTTTTTATTTTCCAATGTAGGACCATCGGTCATTATCTATTAGTCATTATTCAACTAAATGTCTAGAATAACTTGGACATTATTCTTCTCATTAGTCATTATTAAGTCCTATTTAGGGAGATACTCTATCCACTTGAGCTACTAAACATGTTGTTGAGTAAGGTAGCAATAGGATATATATGGACTCTTGCCTTGTTTGGGAACAACGTTTTTTTATTATCGTTAGCGTTATAGATAAAATTTTAATGGTGTAGATCAATTCTGAAAACGCTAACGCTAAAGGCTACCGTCGGATAGCCTTTTCAAAATGCTAACGCTGATGTCAAACGGGGCCTATGTTGATTTCAATAAAACTTCCAATTATTTAGAAAAAGAAACACTAGAGACTCATTTTATGAACTCATAAAAATAGTTTAAAAAATAAATAAATAAATTTTGTATGTTTTATCTAAAAATTAATATGAATACTTATACCTAAATATTATTTATTTAAAAAACCTAAAAAATTATTGTCGTCAATAAAAATCAAGAAATATTTATTAATTATACTTTAATATATTAAAATTAATTTTTCTTCCACTTTTTCTTGTTTCAATCAACTAAAGATTAGTTTGAAGGCCGGGTTACATACAGATTGGAGAGTAATATATAAGAACACATTACCTAACATTTACTTTTTTAAACCCTTTACTATGATTTTGGCATTTCTCATTTTGTTAGAATACTACATATATTACGTTAATTGTCACTTAAATATAATTAATTTGCATATAAAAAATCACTCTGAATAAGAGTATAAAACATATAGAAAGTATCAAAATAGGAGCTCCGTATTTTTATCACCAAAATATGCGTTCGCATTGTGGTAATGTGACATTGTATACGAATATTTCACAATACTTTTTGATAATGCATATGGTCATGATTGACACTGTGAATGTATTTTAACTTTTATTTAGGAAATAAAATCGTGGAACTCTTATTTTGGTATATTTTTAATATTCTACTTTTACTTTAGTCTTTTTTTCCTTTTGCATATTTTAATTGTTTAAGCCATTAAGGATAAAACCTTTAGAGCCATTTTTCGGTCTTGACCATTAATAATATTTCCCGGCTTATTCACAACAACGTATTGCATATCCTACAAACTCAAACTCCCAAACCCAAGTTTTTTTTTGAATTACATATTAAAATACTACATCAAAAGATCTACAAAACTAGTAGTGACAATAGTATTTTATTTTATCAAATTGCTAACGAAAATAGAGAAAAAAAGTGAATGAAGTTCGACCCTGTGAATAGTGAATTGAATAAAACTTTATCGAAATTAAGCTTTCTTTGAGCAAATATTCCAAGACTCTAGCTTATAAGGTTTGATGGAAGGATGCTTAGAGAGGAAAATGGCTTATAAGAACATCTCAATCCGTGTGATGCTTCCTAATTACTCCCTACTTTCTTTAGCATTCTTCTTTTAATTGTTTTTTTAATATACACATCATATTAGAGCTGACAAGACAAGACTAAATTATTTTATGAAATGAGTAGTAAAAATAAATAGAAAAGTGAGTTAAATTTGATTATGTAAATACTGTCTGAAAAGATCTATGGCGGACTAAGAGAATACCTGAAAATTTTTACAAAACTAGAGCTGACAAGACAAGACAATATTATTAAATGAAATGAGTAGTAAAAAAGTGAGTTAAATTTATTTGACCATGTAAATAGTGTCTAAGAAGATCTATGACAGACAAATGGAGTACATGAAAATTTTTACAAAACTAAAACTGACAAGACAAGGCTATATTATTTTATGAAATAAGTAGTAAAAATAAGGAAAAATTGTCTCAAATTATCCCACCTTTTCGCGCTCTTTCAAAAATAATCTCACTTTTCACTGTCACCGGAAATAATTTCACCTTTTCGCATGTTTGTGTGTTTTGGGTCGCCGTTAAAAAACTAACGGCCACTTAACAGAAGTTTTAGAAAATGTCTGTTTTTCGCAAATAAATGAAAGGTGAGATTATTTTAGGAAAATTTACTTTTTACTTTTTTAATTTTAAACTTAAAATTAATATTTTTAAAAATATAACAATACACTCTTGTTAGAGATTTGTCTAACGATTTACAAATTTCGTTATCCGTTTTGGGAAAATATAATATTGAATTATCGAAAATAATTCAGAGTTTCGATCAAGAAAGAAATTACAATAAAAAAATTGTAGTAATTTATAAAATTTATGGGTGCTGTTTTGGAGAAAAAAATATTGTGTCATTTTCACTACTTTTGAATTGCTATTTTGGGGAAAAATTTGTATTGAATTATAAAAAAAATCACAAATTATTGGGTAGTTCCATTTTAGAAAGAAAATTTTATTGGCAATATAAGATTATCAATAAATATTTCAGTGTGTTCATGAAAAAATTGCAATACATCAGAAAATGTAGTGAGTTATAAAAATAAAAGTTCTATTTTAGAGAAAAAATTGTTGTGTTATTTTCACAACTATTGTAATGTTGTTTCACAAAAAAATATTTATATAGAACTATCATAAAATACTCATAAGTTTTGTAGTGCCATTTTTTAAAGAAATAATAATAATATAGTATCAAAAAATAATTTGAAGTGCAGCTCAAGAAAAATACAGTAAATGCAACTTACAAAAAATGTAGTTAGTTATGAAGTTAATAAATTAGCTCTATTGTGTAGAATAATTTATTTTATATTTATTACAAGATTATTGGTTATTGAAAAAAGAATTAGTTTCACTCTAAAAACACTTAATTAAATTTGGTATATTTTTCCAAAAAAATAAAATAAAAATACATTTAAATTTAAAGTTAGAAATTAAAAAACAAAAAAGGGAGAATTTACCTAAAATAATCCCACCTTTTATTTATTTGCGAAAAACGGGCATTTTTTAAAATTTACGTTAAGTGACAGTTAGTTTTTTTAACGGGGACCCAAAACTCGCACACATGCGGAAAGATAAGATTATTTCTGGTGAGAGTGAAAAGTGAGATTATTTTTTAAAGAACACGAAAATGTGGGATTATTTGAGATAATTTTCCTAAAAATAAATAAAAAGTGAGTTAAATTTATTTGACTATGTAAATAATGTATGGCAAGATTTCTATTTAAGAAAGATAGTTAAATGAAACGTGTTAATTTAAATTTTTGTAATATGTAATGGAATTATTTAGAAAGTGAATAAACATAAATTTTTGAATTTAATTTACAATAAAAATGTTACGTAGTCCGGAGTATTCCTTATTGGCTCCATTCAATTTTTGGCGTTTTTGTGTGTAACGCCAGACAATCACAAAAAAAAGGTGTAACACTTAATTTTTATTGGATATTTATTCCAAGTAGTAGGACTGTTTCTATATTTGTTTAGATGATATTTACTTTCTTTTATGTATAAATAGGGACATGCAACTCATTGGTATTACATGTACTAATTTTCAACAGCCAATATTTCAATTGATAAATTGGTAATATGGCAGCATACAACAAAATTTGCTTCTTCACTTTCTTCGTTGTGTTTGGTACGTACATTCATCCTCTTAGAGTCTGTTTGGAAATATCATTAGAGATTAACGTTAGCATGCATTTTGGATAAAATTTTAACGGTGCAGATTACTTTCAAAACGCTAACGCTATTCTCAGACAAGCTCTTACTAAGTTACTCAGTTGTTTTCATCACTATATTTAAATTAATATTTATCTCCATTTAAACATCCCCTATGATACATGAATCCCTAAATAGAATATGAGGCCAGGTTTAATTTTCTCTTTATAATCATTTCGGTGAAAATGGGATGATATTATTTATGATCTTTTTTGAACGTAGACTCCATTTAAAAAGGAAATGAGAATATTAAAGAAAGATGGAGTACTAAAAAAACTATATTTATCTATGGAATGCTTAAACTTTAACTTTCACTTGGAAATTCTCGCTCACCAACAAAAATATTTAATGGGTTTATTGCACATGTGTCTTTTGTATAGCAGGTATTTTAATATCGGAGAATGATGTTAATGTTAAAGCTGATGATGTTTATTGTCCCGATTATTGCAACCCTATAACTGCCTATATGCTTTGCCCACCTAACGACACAAATCACACAATGACCGAAGACGACTGTAACAATTGTTGCAAAGTAAAAAACTTGCCTCAATTCAAGGGGTGCCACCTCTTCCAAGCTAATGGCACTCTTATATGTTAATCTCTCATATATACTCATTGATGTAAACTTGAAGGTATTGAAAAGCAATGAATGAGTCACTTTTCCTTCATTTATGTTTCTTGAATGGACAATATAGAGATAAGACATATGTTACTTTGAGTGTAGTGTTAAAAGTGAATTTGTTTTGTGTCAAATGCAATAATATAACCATGGAAAAAAACTTGAAATGAAAAAGGTTGAACCATTATAACAAAGGCAATTCAGCAACTCAAATGGGATGTAAACAGATGATGCAATACAACCATTTATAGATTGAAATTTTAGTCAAGTCATTTGTAGTAAATTTTGTCCTCAAATAGAATTTCAAAGAGAACAAAGGAGTTGATATAATTACTGAGAAATGTTGCAACAAATTGTTTGTAAGTGTAGCTATAAAAAATGAATCAACTCCCACTTTCTACTCCACAGGCCACTGCCTTTTAGTGGTCACAGAAGCCCAGCCCCGATTCAAATACTTACGTTTCTTCGTTCGTAAAATTGATAATTCATGCTTCCTATCTCCCCGGTAAACCATCCTATCCACGTTAATTACATCCTGCAAATTTAGTTGATTTTTGAGGTAAACATGTTTAACTTTAAAGTCAACTAAACTTACGGGGTGCAATTGACGTGAGTGGAAAATGGGTAGGGCTTGAGACTAGGTGGGAGATTTACCGAGGGATTAATGGGTAGAACTATCAATTTTATGAATGGAATATCGTAGGGTGGCAGTGACTTATATGGTCCCTCAAAACGAGTGGTCGTTGGACCTAGCCATTTATTCCGCGTGTATCAAATTCACAGGTGAAAAGCACGAAAAATTCACTAACTCACAAATATACTTAGAAAATCCCAAATTAATTAGTTCTTCTTCTTCTTCTTCGGTTCTTCAAATAGTGAGGCATAATGAGGCGAGAGAACAAAGAGACAAGCAACAATTTTAAATACACATAATCAATGAAGAAAAATGAAATTTATAGAATCTATCAAGATTAGGAAAAGAGAACCAAGCATATTCATAAACAACAAAAAAGGTACTCCGTAGTAATTAAAACTATACTTCAATTACAAAATACCAAAAAAAAGGAGAAATTCACATAAATACTCCACGGAATTTGTGATTTTGTGATAATACTCTGAAATTAAATATTTTACACTACTGCTCGTAGAATTTACTCAATTTTAGACCAATACTTCAGGCTGCCAACTAAAAGCGGAATACGTGTCATTTTAAATGGTGACCGGAGAATTATTAAGAATGAGCCGGTAACTACGGAGTTATATAAAAATAATGACATGTGTTCTGATTAGTTGGCAGCATGGAGTATTAGTATAAGGTCAAACAATTTTAATGAACATCGCTATAAATTATTCAATTTCGGAGTATTAACGTAAAATCACAAACTCCGAAATAAAATTGGAAACTAGTTAAAATAATATAATCTTGTCACCTTTTTCTGTAATCGTAATAAAATTGGAACCTGAGAAGAAAATTTAGGGCAAAGGAGCATATCTCTGAGAGTCTGAGGTGACAATTTATTATGTCATCAAAAAATGCTCCTTTATTTTAAATTTTCTTCTCAGATACTATTCACGATCAAACTCTAATAATTTCTTTACTTATTTTTGTTAGTTATTTGATGAAATAATATAGTTTTGTCACATCTTTTTGTAGAACTTTTGATGCAGTTTTTAAATATATAATTTTCACATTTTAATTTTACACTTGTTATTAAATAAATTGATCTGAATTGAAAATAATTTTAGTTAAATCTCGTAAATGAAACTTGAAAGAAAATTTTAGGAGGTGAAAATAATATTTTAAAATAAACTTATTGATATTTAGTAATTAGTATCACCATTCAGATTGTTCAATATATTTTTTCAATACTTTAGTCAAAATTAAAGAAAAGAAGTTTACTATGAAAATAAAATTGGAAATAATTTCGTTTCATCTGCGTCAATTAGCTACTAGCTGGTTCAGAACGTCGTAAACTCCGTCCTGCGCAGCGATCTTCATCTGCACCGTCTGCGACCCCGCCGGCGGAAAAAGCTTCAAACCTAACCGGTAAATTTGCAGTCCGAAGATCTCTAATGGCGGCGTGTAAGTGCTCATTGCGCTCTATCATTTCCACCCACAATTTGTTTACATAACAATTAAGTCCGATAAATCTCCAATTCGAGCTCGTTTATATAAGAAGTCGGAATAAATTTCGGGCTGTAATAATTAAATGTTCTCAACTAATTTCCAGTTAATGTTATTATGATAATTGAATTGTAATTAAGTCTTGAATTCTACTTATTTTGCTCTTTCTCTCCACCAGGTAGTTTAGGGGCTTCAAGTCTTAAGATAAGAAACCTGGATTTCGGTTTTGGAGGGTCCAGATTGAACAGATTGCCTGGAATCAAAACTAAGTCATTGATTGGATTTAGTGGTCTCGTAACAGCCCCAAATGCAAAGAAATCATTGCTAAGATGGGGGTGCTTTGCTTCTAATGCTCAATGTAAGTAATTGTTTATGTTTGATTTGCTATTTTTATCTGGAATTTAGTTTACTGGAAGCATAGGGTGTGAATTGAAACCAGATTAGTGACTTTTCTTACATGGATTCGGAACTGTCCGATTAGGGGCTGCTGGTGCCACAAGTCGGATTTACTCGGATCTCAATTGGACGGTTCCGAGTAAAACAACATTTACATCAAATTCAGGTTCTGTTTGGCTGGAATGGCTGAATGTGCTAATTCTTTAAAAAAAAAAGGAAAAACAGTTGGTGACGCCCATTTTAACCTATGTAGCATTTGACTTGCTTATTTTACTGAAATTGTTGTTACCAAATGAAAATGATGGTGGTGACTTGTCACTTCAGTACACTTAATCTATGTGTACATTCAGCAGGCAACACTGATGTGTATTGTCAGGTCACTCCTATTGGGGCATAAGATTAATCATATTTCTTTAGTTCACCAGGTATCTGGCAATGTATTAAAATTTCAGCTGGGAGGTGAATCCCACTAGCATACATAATGCATATCTTCAAGATCACATTGCCTTAGTTTTCGTTAGACAAGCCTCATTGTTTGCTATCATGCTATTTGAATGGATGTTGTGGCTTTCAAGTGCATTGTACGAACACTATGTTAGGCAAACAAATCCATACGGTTGCCAAGAGCATCTCCAGACCCCTCTCTGTTTTGGGGAGCATAATGTTTAAAATAAAGACTTTTTTAAGGGATCTGTATAAAATAGAGAGAAATCTATTCAAGTTCAAACACTACACTTTAACAGTCTTTTTAGTAATCATGTTTTAAAATTATAGATAGAGGTCTATTTATAAATGCCTGCACTTTTAATGTAAAGAGTGGCTAAGACTCTCCAGTCTCTACAATTGGAGAGTCATACCTAAGACATAAAAAAGTACTATAAAGAGCCCTTTGAAGAAACAAAAATGATTTACCTCTATAAAGTAAAAAATTGAAGCTTTTGATGAGCCCTTTGGAAATGTTCTAGTTCAAACGCTAGCTGGTCTAAATATCAATGTTTGCAAAAAGTATAGTATGAATCAGCTTAGGTGTAAGGATTACACAATGAGACACAAGATTAAGTTTAAAATATGAATTGAATTATAAATGAAAAGCTCATGTTGCTGGTTTGAAAAACTACTCAAAGAAGAATTTGATATAACTTCGATATGATCAAATAAGCTTCTATAACCAAATGGAGCTTATTTAAAAAACTCTCTTTAAAAGGAGCCAATAACTAGGTTATGGTGTATGTGTACGGTGTACCAAACATAGCTTAAAGAATGACGGGATGCTATACGATGTCTCATTTTGGTTTTGTTTGAACACAGCTAGTCCAAGGTTAGATGAAAGTCTACAGAAGTTTATTCTATCTGATGCAGCAAGTGCACCAATTCAAATTTCAGATGAGGTAAGCATTCTTGTTTTGCTCACTGTACACTTACTGGGCGGAGTCTTCCTCTTTTGTCAATAGTCTTATATGATTGTCCTGTCTTAGAGGACAAATACTCCATCAGGTCCTAAATAGTTGACTTTTTTTAGTCCTAACTTAGTTAATTAGAAGCATTTCAATTGATCATTTCTCATCCATCTATCTTGCCTAACTTTTAAACTGATATATAATGTAATGATACACACCATATGATACAATTATGACACTTATTTTCTAATATTAAATTCTCAAAGAAAAAGGTCAACTATGCCTTATAAAAAGGACCAGCAGTAGTATGTGAAAATTCGTCACTCATAAATTGCAACTTTTAAGTGAAACTGCCTCATGGCCCTAATCTCTATATTTATCTTCTCTGACTCTATTTATTTGCTGGGTTTGCATGTTTTGTAAGTGTCGGTTTGTAACCATTTTATTTTCTGATTTCTGCTTTTGTTTTGACTTTTTGAAAACCAAAACAAGAAAATGCTATTGACTTAAATATTTTTTCTTTTAGTTTCCAAAAAAAGAGATACAAAATTTTGAAAGTTATAGAAAACATGAATTTCTGTTTTCAAAAACATTTTTCGATTCTCAACTATGTTTACAAAACACTTAAAAGTTTTATGAGAATTATATATTTTCAACATAAATAATACTCCTTCTCAGTCAATCTCATAGAAAGGGTCATGCTTCAAAGCTTATTTTTACCCCGAAAAAGAGTCCTTTTCAAATGATGAAGCTAATTTTCATACTGGGGTATTATTTAATATTTTTAATTATAAAAAATTTCTCAAACTAGTTTAGTATGTTTGGGGATGGCAACGGGGTCAGATCGGATTGACACCAACCTATTTTCAATTTGGATCGAATTCAGATTCGGAATAATCCAACAACAACAACAACAACCCAGTTGGATCCCACTACAGTAGGGTCTGGGGAGGGTGTGTGTACGCAGACCTTGCCCTTACTTGGAAGCAGGGAGGCTGTTTCCAAGAGACCCCCGGCTCAACCTGCACAAAAAATATGATAGGGTATACAGTATAGCATGGATAAAACACCAAGTACAATGAAAAGAAAGTTCTACAAGTATTAATAGAAGATTCCAATCAAACACAACACACTACAAAAAACCTCTATAGCACCGAGTTCCTAACCAGCTACTCTAATCCTAGTTCTCCAAAGGTTCCTATCTAAAGCCATATCCTCAGTCAGGGTGAGAAGTCCTAAATCCCGTCTAATCACTTCCTCCCAATTCTTCTTAGGTCTACCCCTTCCCCTACTTCCCCCGAAAACCGTAATCCGCTCGCATCTCCGTACAGGGGCGTCAGCATCCCGCCGTCTCACATGACTGAACCATCTCAACCTCGTTTCCCGCAATTTATCTTCCACCGGTGCCATGCCTACCTGACGTCGGATAACTTCGTTCGAAATCCTATCCAACCTTGTCTTCCCACACATCCATCGTAACATCCGCATCTCCGCCGACGACGCACATGAGTCTTCTTAACCGCCCAACACTCTGCCCCATATAACATAGCAGGTCTGACTACGGATCGGTAGAACTTGCCTTTCATCCTGGGCGAAATCTTCGGGTCACACAATACCCCTGAAGCCAACCGCCATTTGGCCCAAGCCACTCCAACACGATGTCCAACATCCCCGTCTAACTCCCCATCAGCGTGGATTACCGAGCCAAGATATCGAAACCTGTCTACCTTAGGTACTAGGTGAGAGTCAATCCTAACTTCCACCTCTGATTCTGTTTCTCTGCCGCTGAAACGACACCCCATGTATTCAGTCTTGTTCTTACTTATTCTGAACCCTTTAGTCTCAAGGGCAAGGCGCCATTGTTCCAACTTATCGTTTAGTCCCTCACGTGTATTGTCGATAAGCACAATATCATCCGCGAAAAGCATGCACCATGGGACCCCTTCTTGCACACCTTGAGTTAGGACGTCCATCACCAAGGCGAACAAAAAAGGGCTAAGGGCAGACCCCTGGTGCAACCCCATCCCTACCGAGAATGACTCAGAGTTGCCCCCGAAGGTCCTTACCCTAGTCATAGCCCCATCGTACATATCCTTGATCGCGCGAGTATACGCGATGGGAACTCCTCTCGTCTCAAGGCACCTCCATAAGACCTCCCTTGGCACCCTATCGTACGCCTTCTCGAGATCAATGAACACCATATGAAGGTCCTTCTTCCTAGCCCTATACTCTTCCATTAACCTCCTCACGAGGTGAATGGCCTCTGTAGTTGATCTGCCAGGCATGAAACCAAACTGGTTCTCAGAGATGCATACCCCTTTCCGCACCCTATACTCAATGACTCGCTCCCAAACCTTCATGGTGTGGCTAAGCAGTTTGATGCCTCTGTAATTCTCGCAGCTCTGGATGTCACCTTTGCCTTTAAACAGGGGGACCAAGAGACTCTCCCTCCACTCATCTGGCATCCTTGCTGTCCGGAAGATAACATTGAAGAGTTTGGTTAACCAAACCCACGCACCACGACCCGCATGCTTCCAGAACTCCACCGGAATCTCATCTGGTCCCAAAGCTCTCCCACTACGCATCCTGCGGAGAGCCCGAACCACCTCTTCCAGGCAAATGCGCCGGCAATAAACACGAGACGCCCCAAATTGCCCCAACTCATCAAGAACTAGCCTCTGCTCTCCTCCCGCATTTAAGAGTTCACAAAAGTACTCCCCCCAGCGCTTAGCCACCTTGGCAGTCTCATCTAACACTTTACCATCACTGCCCTTCACGCAACGCACGTGGTCCAGATCTTGGGCCTTCCTCTCACGCACTTTAGCAAGCCGGAACAGTGTATTAACACCGCCTTTCTCCTCAATATCCTTGTAGAGGCGTTCAAAAGCGGCATTCTTTGCCCTTGTAACCTCTAACTTAGCTTCTTTACGTGCCTTCTTGTACTCCACTCGTAACGCCGCTCTTTCTTCCTCAACATTGCAGCCCATGTACCTCAAATATGCCACCTTCTTAGCTTCCACCTTACTCTGGACTGAATCGCTCCACCACCAATCACCCTGCCGCCTACTCCCTGAGCCAGAGCTCACACCAAGCACTTCCCTGGCAGCTTCCCTGATGCAGTTAGCAGTCTGCGTCCACATATCAGCAGCCTCTCCGGCTGATTCCCACGCCCCTTTCTCCTGCACTCGCCTGATCCACTCAGAGATATTCTCCCCACTTAGTCTCCTCCACCGGATGTGTGCGTTGCCACTCGAAACTCTCCTATGTTTCACCCACCTGATCCTGACATCCATCACCAGAAGCTTGTGTAGGGTGGTGATGTTTTCACTCGAAATTACTTTAGCATCCTTGCAGAGCACCCGATCACACCTGCGCAGGAGAAGATAGTCGATCTGTGTCGCCCCCACTCCACTAACAAATGTAGCCAAATGGTCGTCACGTTTAGGGAAACAAGAGTTAGCAACCACCATATCACTCGCCCGGGCAAACTCCAAGAGTGAAACTCCCGCTGGGTTCCTGCTGCCAAAGCCAAAGCCACCGTGCACGTCCTCGAAGCCCTCATTCGATTCTCCAATATGGCCATTGAAGTCGCCTCCAATGATGACTTTCTCAGTCAGTGGAAAACCAACAACCACCCCATCCAAGGCGTCCCAAAACTCCCTCTTTACTTCGTCAGCCAAGCCAACCTGCGGGGCGTAAGCACTCACGACATTGATCGCACACCCACCCAAAACCAACTTGATAAACATCAGACGATCACTAATCCTCTTCACCTCCACCACATACTCTCGCAGCTCTGGCGCCACCAGAATACCGACCCCATTCCTTCCCCTAGCTGAACCTGAATACCATAATTTGAAACCATCAACCTCTCGCGCCTTAGTGCCCACCCACCTGGTTTCTTGCACGCACGCCACCTGAATCTTTCTCCTCTTGAGAACTTGCACCAACTCAATTGACTTACCTGTGAGGGTCCCTATGTTCCATGAGCCGAAACGCACATGGGACACTACACTACCCCTCTGCGACCCTCCTACCCCTGTCCCAACCCCGGGATATGACCTTACAGCTACATTGCTAACACACGCCACTACACCCACACAATAGCACCAAAAAGCAAAGCAGAGACGAGACTACAAACACAAAACAGTATGTACGAACCACTGCTAAGAAAGGTAAGAGCAACAAAACAAATAACAATAAAGGAGTACACTAGTAGCACAAGTAGTTAGCAATCAAAGCAACACCGCAACAAATCACAAATCACATAAGAGCTAGAGTGTGGAGAGGGTGGGGGCGGGATGGGTGCTGGGTTGTGTACTGACTAGGGGCTGGGGCTGGGGCTGGGGGATGGTACCCCTGCTGCCGAGACAGGTTGGGGGGGAAGTGGGTTCAGGTAGAGGGGGGTAGCTGAGAGTGGGGTGGGGGTAAAGTGGGCTCAGGTTGAGGGGGATAGCTGAGGGTAGGGTGCGGGGGGGGGGGTGGTGGTGGTGTCGGGGGACTGGCCGGCGGGACTGGGGGTGGTCGTCGGCGAAAGGCCGGCGGGACTGGTTGGCGGCGGTAGCTGGTTGGGGGGTAGCTGGGGGAGGGGGAAGGGGGAAGGACGGTAGCTTGGTCAGGTCGACGGCGAAGGGCTGGGGGGGGGGGTCGGCGGCGACCGCCGAGGGGGTTGGCGACTAGGGTCGGATCTGGGGGTGTTAAGTCTGGATAGGGGGTGGGGGGTGGGTGTGTACTTACCTGTGTTCCTAGCCGTCGTCCGCCGCCGCCCGCCGCCGTCCGACGACCGTCTAAACCGCCGGCAGGGAGGACGGAAGCAGAGGTCGACGCGCCGGCAACTACTCCGAGGAAGAGCCGTTACCAGTTACAACGGGAGAGAGGAAAGTCAGAGCAGAGGAGAAATCAGAAGGAAAGCGAATGAAAATTGTTTTCCAAAATATAGATTCGGAATAATCCAATTACCATTTTTATGCAAAGCTCACTTCATAGAAAATACTTGAAAGGGGGTTGATTCCTGAGTCGCAGGTAAGACAAGCTTATAAGAAATCATTCATCTACTCATTAAGAAGATGCTTGTTTCATTGTTTTAGAACATCTCTTAGCAGCGCTCCATTTTGATCTGTAACAGCTTTATTTTAGCTTTGTTGGAAACTATAGCATTTGTAACAGCTTTATTTTAGAGTTGTCAGAAACTATAGCGCTTCTCTAGCAATAACCCTCCCAAGATTATCTCTTGAATTTTTTGTTTGAAATACCATTTTATTCCTTCTCAAAAGTATCTCCAACTTTAAAGAAAATATCATGATCAGTAATTATACATCAATTTCAAGTAAATGGCAATTCTCGCCTTTTTGCATAAATAATTTTGTTTAGTTCTCCTGTCCTTATTTTACAGGTTGAATCGTTCCTCACGGAATTATGTGATACAACCACAATAGCAGAAGTTGAATTAAAAGTGAGCATGGCTAACTCTTAGTGTTTTTAATTATACTTTACTATGCATTGCCTCTTTGTTGCCTGTCCCCATGGGTAGCATCACACATCTTATTTTTGTAATGCTTAGGTTGGGGATTTCAAGTTATATGTGATGAGGAACTTAAAAAGTCAACCATCAACTTCCCTTCCCCCACCAATTCCTGCTTCTGAGGATGGTTCTACAGCAGTTGAGTTGGCTAATTCAAATGGGTCAGCCCCATCACCATGTCTATCCATTGTTAAACTGGATTCATCAGATGAGGTTGGCACTTCGATTGTTAAAGCTGCCGATGAAGGGTTAGTGATCATCCGATCCCCAAAGGTGAGAGTCCGTTACTCATGTGTGTCTAGACACACACACCCTTCATGCATGTGTGTTTATAATACAATAATCCAGATTTTTAAATTGAGCTCAAGTGCTCAACTCACCCAGAAGGATAATGTAGAGTTGATATTTACTCACACTTATATGTTGAACTCCAACCAGCTTCTGGACATTCCTTGTACTGAATGTTTTCATTGATGCACAGGTTGGCATTTTTAAGCGATCTAGGACTATCAGGGGAAGACTTGCTCGCCCATCTTGTCAAGAGGTATCCCCCTCCATTGTTCAAGGATTTATGCTATTAAAATGGTAGTTTAAGTAAAATTGCATTGTATGTACATGGTAGTCTAATTATGCTTTGATGTACTGTTATTTCAAGAATTCTATATCAAATTGGCTTAGATATGTAATAGTTGAAACTGCATAAAAAATGAAGGGCCACTGTTTTAGGAAGAATTGTATTAAATAATCAGTTAGATCAATTTGGCATTTTTTCCAGTTGTTGTAGAAGTGTGCACGCATGCGTGTCTGTTCACAAGGAAAAGGGTATTGGAAAATAAAGCCAAAAGAGTAATTTAAATAATTAGATGATGAAATCTATAACCAAGATGAAAGTAAACTCCTTTTGTATAATTTCGCATCTTTGGAGTTAGCTTTGGTTTGTAAGTCATAATTCAGGGCCCATGGTTACCCATCTGTTAGCTAAGGCTCATAGTTCTATGTCTGATGTAGTGTAATGAGATATTACCCTTCCACATTTTATACGTGATGCTTTGAATTTCAGACCCCAATAATACCTAGGCTGTGGCCTCATTTCAAAATAAATATATAGATTAAAGAAAATAATGAAAGAAAGAAGATATAGTTAACCAATGAATAACAACTACCACGGGCATATGGTAAGTTAGGAGAAGTTGGAGTAATTTTTATGCAAATCTGTTGTAGGACAAACATGATCTTCCCTCTTTTTATGTCATATATTCTCTAGCCTCTACAATCCATGCTAGAAACATTGCATGATTTTAGCCTGCCCTCTCAAGGTTTCAGGCTTTCAGCTCCCGCTACCTAGTGTATAACCTTAGTTACCACATTTTTAACAGAAACAACAAGTGAAGGAGGGCCAAATAATATGCTATATTGACCAAGCTAGTTGGGAGGTTCCTGTTGAGGTTTGGATTTTTAAAAAAAATATACTCCGTAATTTCTTGTTGAGTTGTATTACTTTTAAGACTTTTGATACACTGTGTTGTGTCCTTCAACTAATTCATCTGTTTCTTTTCTGTCTCTCGTTTTTTTTTCAGTGTACTGTGGCAGGAGAGGTTACAAAAATACTGTTAAAGGATGGAGGTATGTTATATAGTCAGTTGATAAAAAAGGGCAGTCCTGTGCACATGTCCTGGGAAGGGTCCCACTATAATGGCATGATATAGGCAAATTTTATCTTGCATTTTTGCAAGAGGTTGCTTCTAGGCTGCCTTTTGTTATTTGATGATCAATATATTTTACTAGGTTAGTTGTTGGCTTGTTGTTGCTTGAAGGCATTTGTGATGGTGCCTCATTGTGTACACCATGTATAGGAATTTACATATATACTTTGGGTCCGGTTCTTTGGCCACTTTGTTTGAGTAACCACGGAGGACACTGGATACCTACGGTGCTCTGTTTTCAAAATTGATAGTTCCTACCCCCCGCCCCCGGTAAACCCCCCTACCCATGCAATTGCAAGGTACAAGTTTAGTTGCTTTTGGGTCAAACCAAAGTCAACTAAATTTGCACCCCGCAATTCACATGCGTAGGGAGGTGGGTAGGGGCCGGGACTGGGTGAAGGGGTTAACCGGGGGTAGGAACTATCAATTTTGCGAACGGAGCACTCTAGATGTCCAAATTAGGACAGAGTACTCCGTGGCCACTAAAAGAGTGACCATGGAACCGGAGTGTTAAACTTTTACGCAAATTTTCTTTGAGAAACATCTCTACCTTTATAGGTAGGGGTAAATCGCGTACAACCATCCGTCCCAAACCCCACTAATGGGACTTTACTGTGACATAATTTTACATGGATTTGTATGTAATATCATGAAATATATCCGTCACATTTTGATCCACTTTTTTTTTACTAATTTTGGATGAACAGATTTTGTTGCATATGGTGATCCCATCATGGAGATCCTTCCTTCTTTCCATGGCATTTGAACAAAAGTGATTGTAGAAGAAAGCTGTGTGTGTGGACTACAAGTGTTCAGACATGAAGTTTTCAATGACCCAAACCAAAAAGGATACAGTTCCTATGTGTGTAATATGAATTCTTGCTGCTTTTCCCCAGATTTTGACTATATTGCCTACTCATAACATGTATTTTATTTGTGTTCTAATGTTTCTCATTGGGTTTATGATGACACTCAAGTTCAACATTTTTCTTCAATGCGTAACGCGTTTACACGTTTTATGTTCTTTCATATATACTGTCCGGCCGAGTCTGAGCGGACTTTTGGGGATGGGGCTCATCCTTTAATATTCTTTCATATAGCTACTTGTACCCCACTTTATTTGTTCTCAAAACTAAATTCACCAAACTTTGATTGATTGATTTTTTTAAAATTCTTATCATTTAAATAATGGTTTAAAATTAAAATAAAAATTATATATTTTTAAACTATGTCAAATATCATACTCCCTCCATCTGAGAGTTATTGTCATAGTTATTATTCTCGCTTTTCGATAATCCTTTTTGTTTGTATATTTTTGTTGATCATTTGATAAAACAAAATATTATTGTTATCTTTTACTTTGTACTCCTTTCGTCCCCAAAACTTTTTTTGTTTGGAATATAATGTGTAAAATTTTATCTATTTTAAAATAATTTAATTTACAAATTGGTATAGAAATAAGGCAAATTCATGGTGAACCTATGGTCCACCATGGACATACATATGAATAAAATAAATATTTCTTTACTACTTAAATAGGCATTTCTTTTTTAAAATAAATAAATTTAAAAAAAGATTTTTTTAATGTGAATATGTCCACAAAAATGAAATACATCCAAGGTGCACCAAAGAAGTACTCTAAAAAAAGTATAACGTACATATTTAGGAATTAAATAAATAAGTTGCGGGAAGCGAGGTTGAGATGGTTTGGCCATGTGAGACGGCGGGATGCTGACGCACCTGTACGGAGATGCGAGAGGATTACGGTTATCGGGGGAAGTAGGGGAAGGGGTAGACCTAGGAAGAATTGGAAGGAGGTGATTAGGCAGGATTTAGGACTTCTCGATCTGACTGAGGATATGGCCCTAGATAGGAACCTTTGGAAAACTAGGATTGGAGTAACTGGATAGGAGCTCAGTGTTGTAGAAGTTGTTTTGTAGTGTGTTGTATTTGTTAGGAATCTTCTGCTATTGCTTGTACGTGTTGCTTGTACTTGGTACTTTATCTGTGTTATACTGTGTTCCCTTCCATATTTTTGTGCAGGTGGAGCCGGGGGTCTCTTGGAAACAGCTTCCCTACTTCCGAGTAGGGGCAAGGTCTGCGTACACACACCCTCCCCAGACCCTACTGTTGTGGGATTCACCTGGATTGTTGTTGTTTGTTGTTTGTTGTATTTAAGAATTAAATAAAAAGTTTTACTTTTTTTGTCTCAATTTAAATTGTCTGTTTTGATTTATAATATTTGACTGAAGTTATTTTCAAATCATTTTATATGAAAAACGGTGTCAAATTAAAAAATGAAAAGTATATAATTAAAAACTACATCAAAAGATACACAAAACTAGTGGTGATATAAGTGGATGGAGTTTGTGAATAGTAGACAGACAATTTAATTTGAGACGGATGGAGTACAAAATAAATGATGACAAAAATATTTTATCTTATCAAATGATCAATGAAAAAGTACATGCAAACAAAGTTATCGGAAGCGTGGAATAACAAACAAGAAAAGTTTTTGGGACGGAGAAGCGTAAATTTTTTTATGTATTGTTTAAATATATAATTTGTAGATTTTATATTTATATCAATTTGGAGTGATTCTATAGGGGACCTAAGAGCACTTGAAATACGTTTGAAGCCCCAGGGCTTCAAACATTCTCTCTCTGTCACGTCAGCTTTAACTTACACCAAAAAATCACTAGAAATGGGTTTGAAGCCCCGAGGCTTCAAACTGGGGCTTCAAACCTTCATTTTTTACATTTTTAAATATACATCTTCTAAATTTATATTAATAAATTTAAATTAATTTATTATTTAAATTAATCGCAATGAGACTAGTGCATTAAAAAATTACATTCATTAAAAAAATATTACATTCATAAAAAAATACATTCATAAAAAAGGTTACATTCATTAAAAAAATATTACATCCATAAAAAACAACACTACAAAGAAATTACTAATTTTCGAGCGACTAAAAATATTTTCATTCAAATCCGAGTTGTAGTAACATATTGCAAACTGAAATAATTCAATAAATAAAAAATATAGTCAATAAAAAAAGTATGTTAAATTTAATATAAAAAAATTACATTACTAAAAAAATATTACATTAAACAAAAAAATATAGAGTAAAAAAAATTATGTTTGTTTATATTTTTTTAAAAGAGAGAGTGAGGGAGGCTTTGAAGCCCATTAAAGGTTTGTAGTAGAAGAAATGAAGCCCGTATGAAATCTCAAAGGGGCGGTGTTTGCTGCCTCTTTGGCATTAAAAGGGGTAATAAAGCCCCAGGCGTTACGCCCATTACCAGTGGTGCTCTAAGATGCACATGGACCTTCTCACATATTTTTTTTAATTTTAAAAATTCTTATTTCAATATTTGAAATAAAATACTTATTTAGCACATATGAATGTTCATCATAAACCTTAGTGCATGTAATAATTTTCCATCAATTTATAAGTAAAATAGTTTTAAAATATAAAAAACTCTCCAAGTTGTTTGAGGATGAAAAAGTTATTGTTAGTCTGGCGTTTGGAATCATTTTTAAAGGTTGGCTTATTAAGGAATAGTTTGATTGTTTTGCCTAAAAAATAAAATATCACCTTTCTAGATGAGTCTTCTGTCCATTCCTTCAGCCGAGGGAGTAATGGCCAAAATCTGTAACAATATAGAAAGGTAAGATTATTATTTTTCTTGAATGTACACCAAAAAGTGTACCCCAAATATAAATCACTCTATCTCTACCACATAATCTCAAATATGGAAAAGAAGTTTAAAAATAAATAAACGATCAATGGTTATGATCAATGGTGTTCAAATAGGGTATACTATTGGTGTACTCATAGCATGACTCTTTTTCTTAACAAGAAATATTCCTGGATAAGAATAAAAAAGTTTGAAAAATTTCCAAAATAGGAGCTTTATATCTTTAAAGATTGATATAAGAGTATAATGACAGTTTGATGTAAGAATATGTATTGTCAGTGCAATGAAAAAATGATGACACGGTAATATGTCACTGTGATCAGTCAACCGTCGGCAATCTGCAGCAACACTCCGGTGGACGGTGACGACGGATGACAGTGTGGGTTGATAGTGTAACAGTTAGAATGTGGTGAGTGCGACATTGTAACAATGACAGTGTAAACTCTTATTTTGGTCTTAAAAAAACTTATGACTCTTATTTTGGTATTTTCATACTCTCTCCGTCCCACTAAACCCTTCTTCTTTCTTTTTTAATACGTCACAAAAAATACTTCTTTTTTCCTATTAAAAAGTCATTTTTACCCATATTAAGTCTTGACCTACTTATCACATCACACTTTTTCTCTATTAATCTATCCATCATATCATACTTTATCTATCACATTAAAGGACAATTTTGGAACACCAAAATACACTTCTCTTAAATCATTTAAAAGTCAAAATGAGAAGTTTTTTATAGAACGGAAGGATTAGTTTTTTACTCTTATTTAAGGAGTTCTCCCTTTTTTTAATACTCCATATTAGAATATAAGATTAATTTTAAATGAGCACAAAAAAATTGGATTATTTGAGATAAATTTTCTACCCTCATAAAATTCATTTGGAATTTTGGACAGTGCAGGTAAAGTGGGTAAAAAAAAAGCGGGGATCATCACACCCGAATACGCGATTTTGACGAAATTCATCTGGACAAAATAGGATCACTGTTGCATTTCGTCGAACATTTGGAACTCCCGTCGACTGGCGATTTGAATTTCCCGGCGAAAAGGTACGTCGGAAAGACCATTCATCGCCGGAGTCACCACGCCACAACAATCACAATCCGTCTCTCTACTTCGTTTCAGAATCCTAGAAACGATGAGCCGTGAGGATCGGCACACCGGCGGCGCCAAATACCAGAATTCCGTCCGTGAAATCGGAGCCAACTCCGATGAAGGAACTGAATCTTCCAACAGCAACTCGAGATCGTATGAAATTAATGCGATTTCTGCAATGAATCGCCCGCTTACAGTCCACCATTCGAGTTTCGGAACGCGATCCAACGCGCGCGAACGGTGCTATCTATTCACCCAGGGAAGATGTGCATACGGTGAGCGATGTCGCTACGCGCACGTCGTCGGAAATATGGGAGAATCCGGTGCCGGTAATGTCCGCCTGAACCCGATTCAGAGGAGTGGCGAGAGAATCAATCTCTGCCAATATTTTGTTGGTGGTAGACATTGTCCGTACGGTGACAATTGCCGGTTCCTACATGAATTCGCCGGTGAAAATAGATGCAATCCCGGCTCCGGCGCGCACAGGGAAAGCTCCGCCATATACATCGCAACTAGCTATGGCGATGAATCTAAGAGCCTTCAAAGTCAGAGTTCAAATTCACCTCATGGAAATGCAGGTAAATGTTCAAGTTGGCCTAATAATGCCTATAACTTCTCCTTTGATTTGAAGGATTTCTGAAACTAGTGTTTTTTGATCCTTGAAAGATCTGCCAAGGTTTGGCAAGCTGAATTCATCTAAAATTTCTTCAACCTTCAAGACTGGATTTGGGGTTCATCAGAAACTGCAACAACACAAGAAAGGGTGTCTGTTCAGGCGGGCCGATATCAAGAAGATCAGTGAAGTGTATGCTGACTGGATTGACAATCTGCATGCTCTTCCTGTTTCATCAACCAAAGATGGTAAATAAAGCCCGTTTGGCAATGCGTCATTCGGCTGAAATTGATCCGAACTGATTTTTTTCAGTTCGTTAGTTTCCATTTCAGCTGAAAAAGTAAGCCAAACGGTGCTTATGATTCGTCTGATTAGCAGAATCTGGGAAATTGTATTCATTGTTTCGGTTGATCAACTCATGGCTCATAGCATGTGTTGTTCTTCATTGTTGCATAGAACTCTGTATATAATCTGGGAAACCTTCAAAAATGGAAATAGCATTTGATTCCTGAAGTGATATATTGTATGACTCTATCATCATGATCTTTGATAATCAATGAAATCTTCACTTTGTTATAATCATGCTCTGTTTTAACTGTCTCTTTTAGAGATTTATTTCTTGAGAGCATTAATTGATCATTTCCCATCATTATTCTTCTCCATCTATAGAGTTTGTTTAGTTGGAGGGGAAAGAAATTTCTTCCCACTCCAATCAAACACAGTCTCAAATCAAATTTAAAACCAAACTGAAAGAAAAAGCTAAATTGATCATCTTCATTCTTCACTCATAAACTTACCTTTTTTTCTTCATTATTAACCAATTCAAGATTCAAGGGCACATAAACTTCTTGTTTGGCAAAAAAAATACATATCCAAATAGGGCGAAAATATGGCTACCAAAAGGCCAATTTCTTGGACCTTAGGGGTTTGATGACTGAGATACTATTAACAATTCCCAATTTTCTTAGAACAGATAAAGAATGTTTGAATTCAAGAACAATGAACAACAAACAATGGACACACTGCTGGGATTTCTTTACATTTTCCCAACGGATTGAGCATATCTTACAGTTGACCGCGCCAATGCGTCGAGTGGGTCAATGCATTTCTTGAGGAGGGGATCGTCCACGGGAAGGACTTCGCGGATGTCATCAGAGGCGATGATCACAGTGTTAACGGCTCTCACGAATAGGACTTGTAATGCAATTCGGAACAGGTTTTGTGCCCCTTCGATATCCTTTCTGCCCAGGGCTTCCACTGCAGGGATTATAGTGTGTTCTATGGTTGCCTTGTCTGGTAGTACAACCTCAAAACCCTACAAGAACAATACAAATTCAAAAAACAAAAAAACGTTTTTGCAGCAATTGGATTTTTTATTCATTTCTCGATTTTCCTCAAATATTTATGCACATTTAGGGGTATTTTTGTATCTTAAACAACCTCTCTACTTTCATGGTATGGATAAGTGTGTGTACAGGGGTATTCACTAGATTTGTTGTTGTTGTTGTGGTCAGGGGTATTCTTGTCCAAACATACCCTCATACCTGGAAGTAGTAATTTATAAATTTTTTTCTAGTTTTATGCAATTTATCTCTACTCATACTTTGTAAAGGTTAATCCTTCTTATCAACAAAATGTGATTCATTTTATGATTCAATCTATAGTAATATTAAAAACAGGACTAGAAAAATATGCAGAAAAGTACCATGTTACTGTTATGAAGGGGAGGTAAAAAGAATAGAAACAAAGAGTCATATCTAATTATTTACCTCAGCTTGAAGCTTTTGCTGGTAAAATCCAGCAGTAAGATCAGTATTGGTAGCAAGAACACCGATCCGAAGAGGACTACCCGCTTCAAGAGGCCTAAGCTTAGCTTCCTTAAGCTCCTTCGCCACGCACTCGCCCATATGAAGAAAAGCTACCGATGACCCATCCGCCACGTGATCATACCACGAATGCGCAATGTGACATGGCATAACGACACATTGGACACCCGAGCCCTCGAGAAATACCCGTTTTCTCTTCAACCGTTCCACGATCGAACGGTCGTCCGTTTGCGGGGTTCGGCACTTGCCCGAAAGGAAAGGGATCGAACTCCTTTCGTAGGACGAGATGTTCTTACTCAGCAATGGATCACAACACATCACAAAAGGCACCCCGTCTTCCTCCTCGTCCTTCAACCCGCATTCCGTGAGTTTCTTGACGAATCTCAGAGTCGAGTCGACCGATACCCCTCCAATGATTCCTACCAAGCTGGATCGGGCAGGCCGAAACCCGCCCGGCCCATCCGGGGGTAAACGGTTCGTGGAGTTGGTTACCATATTGCCCGATTTCGGCACAATTGAAAAAGGTGCCATGGCAAGAACTTGATGGTATCTCAAAGTTCTAGTTCCTCTAATAACCTCAATTCTTTGCCTAATTTTACAGCCCACCACCATATTTGATGGATGGTTCAATGAATAGAAAGATATTGCCATGTTCATATATATATATATATATATATATATATATATATATATATATATATATATATATCTATTTATATATAAAGAATAAATCTCAAAAACAAATTCAGGTTTCTTAAACCCAAATTCAGATAGAAAAGGAGAGCAGAAGATGAAGATGCTGTGCCATGTAAAACCAAACACCAGACAAGAGTTCAATTTCAAGAGCCAAGAATCTAAAATATCAAGTGAAAATTAAAAAAAAAAAACAAATTTATCAACCTTGAGGAAAAACCCAGTATCTGGATGACTGGATTTGGGGATTCAAGAATAAAAAAAATTCAAGTGAAAAAAAAACCCAAAATTATAAACCTTGAGGGAAAAAACCCAGAAATTGGATTTGGAGATTCAAGAATGGATGATGATGATGATGATGAGATGAATAAATAAATAATTGCTTAAAATGAAAACAAGAAAATATATATTTATCACAAGAAGCACAAAATGGGAAATGAGACAAGCAATAAGTGTGGGTGTGGGTGTGGGGTGTGGGGGTGAGAGAGATGGAAGGAATCTTTTTGACAACGTATAATCAGCTGTTACATTTACTGGATAAAAGGATTAATGTAATATCTGGAACAAGTATCTATAAGACAAAAATCCTTTGCTCTTTAATGAAGATCATTTTCTGGCCGGATAACCTTAACCTCTTAACCACGTTTTCACATTTTACCCCACCCTTTTCTAGGTTGCATAACTGGACATTTGATATTATAAATCCTGATATTCAGCGTTAGGGCACGATTCCTTTGACACTCCCCAACCGTGCTACTAGCGATGTCATTGTGTTTTTGGAGATCTTCGATGCTTCGTTTACGAAATTGATACTCCGTATTTCCTAGCCCCAACAGACCTCCTAAACCCACACTCTAGCCCATGCCCCCAACTCCAACCTACCCCAAGCCCTCAAAATGTGTGGTTATTATGCATTGCATAATCCCACACGTTTGGAGGGAGTAAAAGGGGGGTTTAGGGAGGGGGCGCATGGGTGGGGCTGGGGTGGGGTGTGATGGGAGGTTTAGGGAGGGGGTTAGGGGGTGAACCATTAATTTCATGAACCAAGCAACGGAAAAATTTGAAATAGCGAGAGTAATCCGTTGGCACTAGAAGTCAGTGTCAACGGAACCTTGCATATCTAAGTATGCATATTTACAAAGGGACAATTCCCTTAATACTCCGTATCAAGAATTAATGTCATGGTAACTCGGGGATCCTACCTTGTCATGTTTGAAAAAATTGATAGCTCATATCTCTTTTAACCTCCTCAGTAAGCCCTTCACCCCACTCCGACCCGAACGGACTTACACGCCCCCTCCAATTCCACCCCACAAAATTTGTTGATTTTGGGGTCAATATTTGACCCCAAAATCAACAAATTTTGCAGGGTGCAATTGGAGGGGTGCGGGAGTCGGTATGGGTCAAGCTGAGATGGGGGCTTATCAGGGGTTAGAAGGGGTAGGAACTGTCAATTTTTCAAACGACACACTGTAAGAGCTCCAATTGGAGCCAATGTCATAGCATGACATTCGCCCAACCGTGCTGTATTTACAACCCACAAATCCCACAATATCTCTTTCGCACATTTATTTCATTGTATTATACTTAGAAAATGTATTATGAAATTGATGTTCGTTCATAGTTTTTTACTCCCTCCGTCATAATTTTTTCTTCCCAATTTGACTTTTTCCCATTTTTAATTTTTGGCTTTGACTTTAAATTTTACCCTCCTTAAAAAAGATTTTTTGAAATTTTTTTGCAATCATTCAAAATATAGAGTTAGAAGATAATTAGTGTAAATACATAAGGGTATTAATGTCATTTGTCATCTTTTTTTTCTAATGGGAAGGTAGTTTTAGGACGGGGAAAAAGGAGAAGTGAGAAGAAAGTTTTAGGACGGAGGAAGTATTATATTTTTATTACTAATAACACTTTCAGTCTATGAAAGAATGAAAATGAAATAGTGGAAAAATATATACCAAGTGTTCAGTTTTTTTATACATACGTACATATTACTAATAACACTATGTCTATGAATTAGTGTTTGCATATTTATGAGTTGGAGGAAGACTTTCAATTGAACACCAAAGTTCCATTTAAAAAAGATCCCATTTCAAATAGAGTAATGCTAGAGTCACAAACTACTGGGACACAAATTACACAAACTTGCTATTTATGTATCTCAATTTTCATTTTGTAATCATTTAATATCACTTTATTCAATTGGAAAAGTACACAAATAGCAAGTTTGTGTAATTTGTGTCCTAGTAGTTTGTGACTCTAGCATTACTCTTTCAAATAAGCTCAATGTTACATGTACACCAAAATCCATAATTTGAACTACACAAATAAAATCTTGTTTGTTTTATAAATAGTAAGAACTATTTAGGCGGAACTATATTAAAATTTTTAATTCGATCGATTATTTAATTCAACTCATTACTTACTTTTTCTTCAAACTTGCTTCGGGTGTGGGATACATTTTTTCACTTACATTTTACTATTATCATTTTTTCTTGATTATATATTCCATCTGTCTTGAAATAAAATTTCAAAGTACACCAGATACAATCATTAATAAATATGAAATTGTATAATTGATTTTTGAATAGGAAAAATAGGAAATTTTTTTTCTAGCAAATAAAAAGCAAAGTATAAAACTTTTTTTGAGACAAATGAATCACTCTTTTCATTGTATATTCGAGTTACTTTTTCATGAAGTCTTGGTAAAATGAAATTATGCAATCAAAATTTGTAAGCTATAACTACTCTCGTCTAGAATATTTGTCAAATTTTGAATTATTCTAATTAAAATTAATAAATTTGACTATAAATTATATAAAATTTATGTTAAATATTAATGCAAAAACAAATTTGCGTGCTCTGAGACGAAAGAGATTTGTTGTGAGGTTTGTGAATTGTGATTGTCAACAAGGTGCATGTTAAGATGTTGGATAAGAGGACATAAGTAGTGGGCCATTTGCGTACAAATTCTTGGCCTATTTCAAAGTGTGGGCATACAGATTGTGCCCTTTGCCAGCGAGAAGACTGGGCCTTTCCTAGTCTCTACTCTCTCCCAACTTGACTTCTAAATGCATTACGGAGTATTTTGTAATACTTCCGTCTTTGAGTATTTGTCCATTTTTTACTTTTCTTAGTTAATTGTTTTCAATTTTTGATCTATAATTAAATAAAATATATATCGTGTATTAATTAGATAAAATAATATTTAAAAAATATTTGATGTATTAAATTTAATAAAATTGTTTTTGTATCAATATCTTATACCATTTTTATTTAATTTGAAGCCAAAGTTTACCAATTTTGACCAAAAAAATAAAAAGTAGACAAATACTCAGGGACGGAGGAAGTATTTCATGCAATAAATAAAAAAACAAAATAATTTTAGTATTTTCTTATATGTTCTTGGTTCATACTCTTTATGGTCCGATGGATTCTCCTAATTAAAAGTCATGGAAAATAATTTTATTCATACCCGTTTAAAAATATATTCGTTGTGTAAGTAAGATATATATATATATATATATGTGTGTGTGTGAATCTAATTATTTCTCAATACCAAACGAATTGGCACATTTTGGATTTACATAGCTTAAAAAATATAGAAATGTACGTGGTGAATGATTAAAATTTAATTAAAAACAAAGAAAATAGGTAGAACATATTTTCTTTACTTTATTAAGAAAGTAAAGAAATGTGATAATTTTTGTGGACGAATTAAAATTAAAGTGACATGATTAATTTAGAACATGAATATATGAATAATAACAATATTATGTGAAAACCAAATCAATAAAAAAAATTGTCGAAAGTCAAAATGATGTTGATGGCAATGAGACAAGGAAAAAGACTAAACTAGAAGTAAAACGTTGAAAAAAATATATCAAAATAGAAATTCCATGTTTTTATTCTCGAAATTGGAGTTAAAATGCATTTACATTATCAATCATGACCATTTACATTACGTAAAATGAACATATATAGTATCACATTGCCACGTACATTGCGAACTTTTATTTAGGAATCGGAATAAAAACATAGAACTCTTATTGTGATACTTTCTTTATGTTTTAGTCTTATTTAGAGTGATTTCTTATGAAACAACTGTGTTAAACATAAAGCTTCTGCAAATTAAAGGCATGTTTTACCCTTTGTCAGCTATTATATGATTAAAGCTTAATTTCTTCTAAGATGACTATCTCACTTGTGATGGATTCTTGAGAATGGGGTCCACCCTTTTCTAATGGTATAATGACTCCATAACGAATTGAATAGAGTATTATGCCATTACAAAATATTGTCACGTTCAATTTGAATAATGTATATAAATATGATATTAATTATCGAATATACATCACTAATTTCAGCATGCAATAGAAGTTCCGTCACTAATTCCGCTCAAATTTGTTTGAGGAACCGCTAAGAGGTTTTGTGGCGGATGAGCTTTCTGACATCTCTTCTCATTGAGAAGAGAGCAGAAAGAAGAGCAAGAAACATTGATGGGAGTATTATTAATGTCTCATCTCCTCTAATTGCAAAGGCTGTTTCTCTCTTCACACCCCATATGATGATTAGCACCAAACCAAAGAGGCTAATCCTACCTGATGATCTTCTCTTTGTTAATCCCAAAATTGCCCCTGCAACACACATGTAACTCCCTACTAATACCTGGTTTGGATACCAAAAACGGGTCATAGATTAACAATCACTATGTGTGATATATACATACTATGTACAATTTTTTTATTTCCCTTTCATCTTTTTGTTGTTCCCAAAAGATGTTTTCTTATCTATTAAAAAACCATTTTTACCCATTATTTTTTCATACCCTATCTATCATATCATACCTTTTTACTAATAATCTATCCATCACATCTTACTTTTACCTATCACATTAAGGGTATTTTTGGAAAGTCAATACAAAAATCCCTTAATTTCCCAAAAAGTCAATAAGGGAAACTCTTTCTGGGACGGAGGAAGTAACTTATAAGCTTTGATAATTAAACTGTGATATTGTTTTTAAGATAAGAGAGTAGAATGAAAAGCCAAAATAAAATTACCTCAAGGTGATGGAGACTAAACCCTGTAGCTGTTTGTTTATGTGTTCCAAACAAGTTATAGAAAAGGAGAAGCTTATCATAGCTTGGGAAGGGCTTATTGTTGAGAAGAGCTTTTGCAATGGCTCCTGGATAGAGCAGTGGCTTTATCACAGTTGCAGGAAGCACTTCACTTGCAAATAGTTGATATGTTGTCACCTCTATAGGTGTTCTACAAATCCCAATTCTGCATTTTAATCTGCATTTTTCAACTTTTACATTCACTACTACAGAAAAAAACACTGGGTATTTTTCAGTGTAGAATTACGGGATTCCATCACAAAACTAATTGTCGATAGACAAAGTGACTCATATTCCTATGTATTGGTCTTCTTAAACTTGAGTGTTCGATATGAGATTATATTTTCAACAGTCGGGAGTTTGTGTTATGGGTCACATCGTTCTTGGCAAATGGCGACATTTTTTGAGTTAAAGATCACACCGCTATTGTCACGAAATGTCGAAATATAGATCACTCACAATTCAGGTGAAAAAAATATATTACCACTAAACTGTAAACGTTGATCATTGGCGTGGAATTGAAGCCCTTGACAAGTCAGTCACAAACATTGTTATGGGTTCCAGAATTTCGTGACAAAGTTTGTGGTCATGTCGTTTTAGTGATGAGCCGTTAATCTATGAAAATATGTGCAATTCATGTTTTAGCCTTATAAACCTAGATTTTTTAAATATATTTAGACACATGTTTATATTTATGTAACTTTTGATGTGTCATAAAAAAATACTTCTATAATAGTCAACTAAAAATGAATGGACTGAGTACATTTGAATAAATATAAGATCTACATTCACTCAATTTTTATTATAATCTATCATAAAATTTGTCATAATCGTCAATTAAATGTGAATAAATGGAATATATATGAAATGTATGTTAAAAGCTAAGGGAAAAGAAGAACAAATTAATTACCTGAAAAGAGGAACCTGCAAAATGATGACGAGAAAATAAAGCAGAGATGCAAATTGAGATACGAATTTCGCCCATTTCTTGGATGACGATGAAGCCATGCCAAAAGAATTAATTAATTATTAACGTTGATCTCAAATCTCAATTGCTAATGAAATCTGAAAATGGATTTTGTATATTTGTTGGTTGGTAATCTCTGATTAAAAGTTGGTCAAATAGTTCCAGTATTTTCGTGATTTAGAAAATAGTTCCAGTATACTACTCCGTAGATGATTTTCTTGATAGAGAGGATATCGGTGTCTAATATTTAAACCACGAGCGTTAAAGCTATAAATCCAGTTCTTAATGACAAGAATACCCTTCATTTCATTTTTTTTCTTTTTCAATATTTTTTTATTCTTCTTTTCTTTTATTTTCTTTTTTTCTTTTTCAATCTTTTTTATTGGTCTTTTCTTTTATTTCATTTTTTCAATCTTTTTGTTCTTCTTTTCTTCTCTTTTACGGAGTATTTCGTTTTTCTATTGTTCATTTTATTTTTTAAATGTTCTTAAAAATATTCTTTTTTGCTATGAAAATTAATGAAATGGGACCGGAGAAGTATTTATTTTCTTTTCATTTGTCTTTGAAAAATATAAAAAATAAAAAAGGAATAAAAAAATCTTTGCCAGAAAATGAGAGGAGTAAATATTAACATGGGCAAACTAATGCCAAGTACTCAGTATTACATTTTTAGAAATAGTAAACTTTTAATTATGCAATTAACCTACATTTTCGATCATAATTTAAAGTCCATGTTAATATTTACTCCTACCATCCAATAAATATTTTTCCTTGTTTGCCCTTATCTCTAATCTAATGAGATAATAAAATTGAGAAGAACGAAGTAATGTGTTAGGACCATTCTAATGAGATAAATCAAATGAATTTTAAAAAATAAGTTTTGAAACAAAAAAGAATTTTGATGTCAACTTTTAAATCACGGGAGATGCTGGAAGAATTTGGTCGGCCATCAAAATTACACAAACTAATGTCAAATACTCAAGATTACATTTTCAGAAATAATATACTTTTAATTATGCAATTAACCTTCTCTATTGGTCATGATTTAAAGCCCAAGTCAATATCTACTCCTCCTATCTAATAAATATTTTTCATTGTTTTTCCTTATATCTATTTTTATGAGATAATTAGATTGAGATGAAAGAAGTAGCGTGTACACAAACTAATGTCAAATACTCCGTATAACATTTTGAGAAATAGTAAACTTTTAATTATTCAGTTAATTTGCATTATCTACCATATATAATTAAAAGCCGTGTTAATATAAACCCCTCCTATCCAATAATTTTTTTTTCTTTCTATGCCTTTATAACTATTCTAATGAGATAATTAGATTGAAAAGAAAGAAGTGATATGTTGGAGGTCATAGTAATGAGATAAATCATATTATTAATTTTAAAAAGAAATTTTGAAACAAAATGGGGTTTTGATGACCAATTTTTAAGCTACGGGGATTTGTAGAATTTTGGAAAAACTGAACTGCCTTTCATTCAATATTCACAACGTATATATACATGTCCCAAGTCCTACTCCAAGTATGGAAAGGACTACTAACAAGGAAACTAATTACATTACTAACAAGGAAACTAATTACAAAGGAAACTAATTACATATATTGTAGTAAATAAATATATATGCTAACACTCCCCCTCAAGTTGGAGCATGGAGATCACGAATGCCCAACTTGGACAATAAGAACTCGAAGAGAGGCCTGTTCAAAGCCTTAGTGAACAAATCAGCAATTTGTAGACGAGTAGGAACATATGCGGTGGCGATCTCACCGCGCTGAACGCATTCACGGACAATGTGGCAATCAATATCAATATGTTTCATGCGTTCATGAAAAACAGGATTGGCAGCAATAAACAAAGCGGACTTGTTATCACAAAACAAATGTGGCGTTGTCGGTGGAGTAATGCCGAGTGCCCCAAGAAGACCGCGGATCCATCGTACCTCTGCACATGCGTTAGCCATGGCACGATATTCAGCTTCTGCTGATGAACGGGACACGGTGGTTTGTTTCTTTGTTTTCCAAGAAATTGGCGAGCCACCTAGAAGGATAAAGTAGCCGCTCACAGAGCGACGAGTAAGAGGACAAGATGCCCAGTCGGAGTCACTATAAGCAGATAGCTGTAGTGAGCTGTCACTACGTAAGAGAATACCCTGTCCTGGATGACCCTTCAAGTAGCGAAGGACTCGTTTTGCAGCTTCCATATGATCAAGGCGAGGCGCATGCATAAATTGAGACAGAACATGAACGGAATAGGTGAGATCCGGACGCGTGATCGTGAGATAAATTAAGCGACCCACAAGTCGCCGATACTGCGCCGGGTCATGAAGCTCGGCACTAGTCGACCTACCCAGCCCGTGATTCGGCGTAATGGGTGTGTCGGCTGGTTTGCAGCCCAAGAGACCAGCTTCATGAAGAATGTCTAGTGCATATTTCCGTTGACATAGAACAATACCCTCCGCAGATCGAGCACACTCAATGCCCAAAAAATAAGATAAGGGTCCCAAGTCCTTCAGGTGAAAGCAGCGATCAAGATAAACCTTAAAAGAAGCACATAATGTGGGGTTGTTACCTGCAACCAAGATGTCATCAACATAAACCAAGACAACCAAAATGTCAGATCCTCGACGATGAATAAAGAGAGTGTGATCTGCATGTGCCTGACGAAACCCGTATCGCCGAAGGGCACAAGTGAGCTTCCCGAACCAGTTTCGGGGGGACTGACGCAAACCATAAAGAGATTTGCGTAGTCGACAAACCTTGCCTGGATATAGCTGAGAAAGTCCAGGTGGCAGCCGCATGTATACTTCCTCAATCAGATCACCATGAAGAAAAGCATTATTAACATCGGAAAAAAAAAGAATAACCGACACCATTGAGCCAGAACAAATTAAAAAAAAGGCAATAAATGGCTAGGTAAAAATGAGAAAAAATTATAAAAATATTGTTTGAGCACTCGAGTTGAAACCCTTGGAATACTTCGTTTATTTAGGTCCCGGGCTATCTGGAATGGGCCTGGGGTAGCCTGGTTGAGACTCGCTACACGGGTCAACTCAAACAATTAAAATTAAAATATTAAATCAAAGCAATAAATAAAAGTTTCCAAATTTTGGAAAAAGAAAAATATATTTTCTTGAGCTTTTCTTTACTTGATTGTTTCTTAGGATTTCTAACTTTTTTTGCTGCTCTATAGATTTCTTTTAAATTGTGCACAATGACCTTAGTTAATTCAAAGTTTTGACATTAAATAAAAATAATTTCTACTTAGCTTTGAAGTGATAGAATTGTTTTAAAATTTAAAGTAGTAAATTGTTTTTTAAAGGGTTTATTCTATTTGGTACATGATTAATTTCTGGTTAATGTTTCATGCAACACTTTAGATGGTTATGAGATTGAGAAATTGTTTTGAATTCTAATTTCAACAAATCGAAAAAGGTTTTTAATATCTACTTTGCACGAGGGCGTGCAAAAGTCTAAGTGTGGGGGTATTTGTTAAGTAACAAAATGTCATATTTTATTCCCTCATTTCTTAGTACTTTTAAGATATTTTATATGCATTTTATACTTAAATGAACATATTTTGTTAAATTTAGCATTTTAGGCTATTGTTTACATTTTATACATAAAATGCATGATTTTGAGCACATTTATACTTCTTAATTAATTTAGAGTGTTATTTTCCTTAATTAATATGTTTTAGATATATTTTGGAGTAAAAAAGCATTGGAAGAAAGTGAAGAATAGGCTCAGCCCAGACAGCTATTTGGCCCATCATAAACCAATGTGGAGGAAATCAGAAGGACAATAAAAAAATAAAGTAAATAGTCCTCCAATCCGTAGAAAGCATAGCAGGAAAGACCAGTCGTGTTCCTCCTAGGCGCAAGAAACGGGAAGTGCGAAGAGTTGGATTCCCAGAGTTTTCTTCTCCAATTCAATGACTTTCAATTTCAATTATAAAAAGAAGAGATAGAGATGAGACAAAATGGGGGAGGCGGAAACGGAACAGAGAGAGCTGACCTAGGGTTTCACCCCTAGGTCCGGCGCGGCGTCCTCCGACGAAGGGAACAGCAATTCCACGCCATGAATGCTGGTGATGAAGACTAGTGACGAAGATGGAGCGCAGCGGTGGATGGCGACTCATCTGGTGGTCTGTGCACTGAACAAAGAAGCGACAGTCACAGGGGAGCATGTCCATTCCTTTTGTTTCTTCAAATTGATTTTACTTCTTTAACATTAGGATTTTAGATTTGTTAATTTTTTTTTAAATTGATAAATTTGACTTCCAATATTTAAAGATGTTTATTTTCAATTTCATGTTAATTTGTTGAATGTTTAAGTTATATTATAAGTGTTGAATTGTTTGTGTTGATGTTGAATTGTTCAAGTTATGATTTATTGATTGATTATTGTCTCTGAAATTATAAAACATTCTTAGGCCAAATTGTTTTACAAAAAGATTGAATCTTTGTTTGTTGAATTAATTTGACTTTGAAGAGATTTTAGCTCTACGCTACTATTAAATCTAAACTCAAAAGGTGTTCTGAGAACTATTACTCACCAGATTTTACTTAAATTGGACCAAATTAGGATCGCGACCTAATCCAGTTTAAAATGATATTCTTTTAAAGTCCAAAGTGCTTTTAATAGCCGAACTTTTCTAGAAACCAAGTGTCACTTGATTAGTACTTGCTGCCTCGTTAAGTAGTTTTTGCTAATCAAGGTTCTCGAACTGGTTTTGTTAAATAACCGTAGTGTTACTGCAAGATTGTTATGGTGATGTTTTCCAAAGATTTTAATGCGCTATTCTTAGTAGTAACTTAAGGGTTGGTCTTTGGGTTGCTAAGGATAGTAGGGTTTAGAGTTAGGGTTGGTCTTAACATGAGCTAATATGAATGGGAAAATAGGGAAGGGCCGTTGTTGGACCTCTTCTTCAGCCTAACTCTGAGTTTAATTAGCAGTTTAATTTCAGAATCAAGACATAATTAATTGGTTTATCCGATTTGTTCAATTTATTTTCTACTAAAAACTATAAGTATTTTCAAAATGGTTTAAGTTAATTATTATTGTCTATGTTTTATAAAGTTTAAATGTGTGTTTGTTTGTGTGTTTGTTTCTTCCTGAGTGTCTTCAGAGTTCGAGTTGCTGTTGTGGTTCCATCTCTAGACTGTTATCCTTATCTTTATTTTATTTGCATTTTTGTTTTTTTTAGAATTATCATTCAAACCCCCCATATCCTTTAGTTTTAGTTTTTTAGATTTTAGTTAGTTTTTATTCAATAAAAGTGACAAGTGAACTGATTGTCATAGCCTAAAAAGTATCTTTCCTCGTGGGATCGACCCTTACTTGCCCTATCTATATGTTTTAATCAATATTAATTCATAAAGAGGGATTCGAGTTAAGGAAAATAATAAATTAATTTGTAGGTGCTACGACACGCCTAACAATAAACCAAGACAACCAAAATGCCAGATCCTCGACGATGAATAAAGAGAGTGTGATCTGCATGTGCCTGACGAAACCCGTATCGCCGAAGGGCACAAGTGAGCTTCCCGAACCAGTTTCGGGGGGGACTGACGCAAACCATAAAGAGATTTGCGTAGTCGACAAACCTTGCCTGGATATAGCTGAGAAAGTCCAGGTGGCAGCCGCATGTATACTTCCTCAATCAGATCACCATGAAGAAAAGCATTATTAACATCGAGTTGGTGCACCTCCCATCCCTTTGCCGCGGCTACAGAGAGTAAAACACGAACATACCCCATTTTTGCTACCGGGGCAAAAGTATCAGTGTAATCCACCCCCCAAAGTCTGATGATTTCCAAGAACAACCAAATGGGCCTTGTCCCGTTCTTTAGTGCCATCCGAATTAAACTTGGTCTTGAAGACCCATTGGCAGCCCAAAGCTGTCTGATCCGGGGGCAAGTCTGAGATTTCCCAAGTGTTGTTATTGACCAAAGCTCGGAGCTCCGTGTCCATTGCCGCACGCCAATTGGTGTGTGGGACTGCCTCAGAGTAATTTTTAGGAACAAAATGAGGGCTGATGGCGCCAAGAAATCCTCGATACCTGTCATGCAATTTATGATAACAAACAAAGTTGGCAATAGGATAACGTGTACCTGAAGACGACGACTGGGAAGGCAATGAGCACAATGGAGCGGGAGTTTGAACAGAATTGACGATGTAATCACTAAGATGGGATGGCTGACGACGCTGTCGTTGAGGACGAAGCGGAGGGGCGGCGGCTGTATAGGGGTGGGGCTGGGCGTCGGTGGGCTGCTCGGTGGCAACTGTCGGCTGGACAGGCTGGTCGTTAACGACGGCAGCCGGAAGTGGGGCGGGCAGGGGTAATTCGGGAAAGTCGGCATGTGGGGTGGAGGTAGAGGGTTCGGCCGGCGTGTGATGTGCGGCAAACGGGAACGTGCTCTCGTCAAAAGCAATGTCCCGAGTGTGAAAGAAACGATGAGTATCAAGGTCATACACACGCCAACCTTTTGTGCCGGAGGGGTACCCAACAAACATGCACTTGGTGCTTCGAGGAAAAAATTTGTTGGATGTACTGAGTCGTACAAAACATAGACATCCAAAAATTCGAAGATGACTAAGATCTGGTGCTTTGTGATTTAGAACTTCAAATGGAGACTTACCACCAAGTAGTTTGTTGGGAGTACAGTTAATTAAATAAACAGCAGTACGAACACATTCCCCCCAGAATTCAATAGGTAAGTGAGCTTGAAACATAAGGGAGCGGGCGACATTTAATATGTGTCTATGTTTTCGTTCTACCCGACCGTTTTGTTGTGGAGTACCTACACAAGAAGTTTGAACAAGAACACCCAAAGTGGCATAATATGACCGAAGGTCTTGATTGACAAATTCGGTGCCATTATCAGAACGAACAATTTTTATGGTTTTATGAAATTGGGTCTGTATCATGGAAAAAAATTATTTCAAACAACTAGGTACTTCAGATTTATCAATGATCAAATAAGCCCAAACTGCACGAGAATGGTCATCGACAATAGTGAGAAAATAATGTGCACCAGTAGCTAAACAAGGGGTGTAGGGACCCCATAAATCACAATGAATTAGATCAAAAACACTTGTAGCTTTATTGGAACTAATAGGAAAAGAGCTACGAACTTGTTTGGATTGGAAACAAATTTCACATGATTGTAATAATTTAAGTTTAGAGCTACTGGCAGAAGGAATAAGAGACGACAAAACTTGAACAGATGGATGCCCCAAGCATTTATGAAGGAGAGAAGGATCCACTTGGGTAGCAAATGCTGTAGAGCATGGACGAAACAGGAAAACTCCATTGTGTGCATCACCCCGTCCAATCTCCATCTTCGTGACACAATCCTGTATGACACAACAATTTTTGTTAAAAATAACAAGACAAGAGGTATCTCGAATAAGACAACCAACAGAAATAAGATTGCACTGCAGATGAGGAACAAGCAAAACGCCCCGAAGCACTACTTCGGGTGAGAGCCGCACATGGCCACATCGAGTGGCTGTAGTCTGTGTGCCATTGGGCAACGTGATGACACAGGGGGCCATGGGAACTACATCAGTTAAAAAAGAGATATTACCAGTCATGTGATGAGAGGCGCCACTGTCAATAAGCCACTCACGAGCCGATGCCTCACCATTAGACCCAGTATCCTTGTCGGAAGAAGAGACGTCGAGCATGGAAAGTAACCGAGTCATCTGATCAGGTGTGAGGCCTAGGGCGTTGGAATTGGTGGCTACATTTGCTCCCCCTTTCGCCGATCCTATCCCTCGGCCAGACCCACGGCCAGGGGCGCTACTGCCGCCGGACGGCGTTCTGCCACCGCCGCGACTCCCTCGGTCAGATGCAGTGTCGCGACCTCCACGGCCCTTCCCGGGCGGATACCCATGCAATTGATAGCACCGATCCACGGAATGGCCGTCTTTTCCACAATGTGTGCACGAATAATGGGGGGGTCTCCACGACCTAAGGTAGGAGCGGGACGCTGCATGGCAAAGGCGAGAGCGCCCATACGGTCATCTCGGCCACGGACAATGCTCTTATGTCGTTCCTCTTGAACGATGAGTGCATAAGCTCGGTGTATGTCCGGAACAGGTTCGGTGGCAATAATCTGAGATCGGATGTGACTGAACTGTTCGTCGTCGAGCCCGAGCAAAAAATGATGAGTCTTCTCCTGTTCCTCGCGCGCCCGAATCAAAGCCGCAGCCTCACACCGGCAACCACACGTTGGATCAACAGATCCATATAGCTTGTTCCACAAAGTCACAAATTGGTTATAGTAGACAACCACAGTTTGTCCCTTTTGACGCAAAGATTGAAACTCAGATTTCAATTGGTGAATACGAGATCCATTGGAACCTCCATATCTGGTCTTCAGATCTAACCATAATTCATGAGCAATTTTATGGGAGATAATGGAAGGTTGGATGTGTTCATCAACACTGTTACAGATCCAAGAACAAATTATGGAATTATTAGCTTTCCATGCCGCCAATTCCTGTTCATCAGTGGGTTTAGGAAACCCGGAAGGATTGAGAAAACCTGCTCTACTACGCCCTTCTAGAGCATTAATAATTGTTTTCTCCCAAATATCATAATTATCACCTTTGAGAAGATGCTTCGTCAAGGAATTACCCACACTTTCGGACGGGTGGATGTAGTACGGAGAGGTAGGGTCGTGGATGAGCCTGACCTTCTTTGTTCCTTCGCTTGCCATGGAAACGAAGATAGTACCGGCGTGAGACGGTGATTATGAGTCCGACGTGAGCCGGCGCTGCAGCGGTGGTGATCGACGTGAGACGATCGAAGAGTGGCGACCGTGGTGTGGCGGCCGGCGAAGCAACGGTGGCGGCACCGTGCGTGAGAAAAAAAACATAGGGTTTGAGAAGGTCCCGGGAAATTGGCTTTGATACCATGTAGAATTTTGGAAAAACTGAACTGCCTTTCATTCAATATTCACAACGTATATATACATGTGTCAAGTCCTACTCCAAGTATGGAAAGGACTACTAACAAGGAAACTAATTACAAAGGAAACTAATTACATATATGGTAGTAAATAAATATATATGCTAACAGGATTGCTGAGGCAATTTGGTCGGCCATTAAAAAGTACACGTACTAATGCCAAATGCTCCTTATTACATTTTCAGAAATAGTAAAATTTTAATTATGCAATTAACCTGCATTATCCGCCATAATTTAAAGCCCATGTTAATATATTTTCCTTGCATTCAATAAATATTTTTCTTTGTTTGCCCTTATATTTATTCTAACAAGATGAATAGATAGATTTAGATTAAAGAAGTGATGTGTTAGAGGCCATTCTAATAAGATAAATCACATGAGTTTTAAAAATAAGCTTTGAAGCAAAAGAATGTTTTGATTCCCAATTTTAAACCATGGGGGATGCTAGAGGAATTTGGCAAGCCACTATAAGTTTCACAAACTAATGCCAAATACTTCGTATCACATTTTCAAAACTAGTAAATTTTTAATTACGCAATTAATATACATTATTCATCATTTTTTAAAGCCCAAGTAAAAATATATTCCCACCATCCAATACAATTTTTTCTTCGTTTGTCCTTTTACCTATTCTAATGAGATAATTAGATTGATAAGAAAGAAGTGATGTGTTGAATGATATTCTAATAATGAGATAAACCATATTAATTTCAAAAAGAAGTTTTGAAACAAAATGAGATTTTGATACCCAAATTTTAAACCACTAGGGATGCCACCAACCAATAAAAGTTACACAAACTAATGCCAAATACTCTATATTACATTTTCAGAAATAGTAAACCTTTAATTATGCAACTAATATGCATTATCCTCCATAATTTAAAGCTCATATTAATATATATTCCTCCAATCTCATCCAATAAATTTTTTTCTTTGTTTGCCCTTATATTGTTCTAATGAGATAATTAGATTGAGATGAAAGAAGTGATATGTTAAAAGTCATTCTAATGAGATAACCACATGAATTTTAAAAATAAGTTTCAGATGCCCAATTTTTTAACCACGGGGATCCTTGTGCAATTTGGTGGGCCAATAAATGTTACACAAACTAATGCCTAATACTCCGAATTACATTTTTTGAAATAGTAAACTTTTAATTATGCAATTAACCTGCATTATTTATCATGATTTAAAGTTTGTGTTAATATATACTCCTACCGTCCAATAATTATTCTTCTTTGTTTGCTCTTATATCTATTCTAATGAGATAATTATATATATTGAGAGGAAAGAAGTAATGTGTTGGAGGCTATTCAAATGAGATAAACCGCAAAAAACTGGAAAAATTTGGCAATCTATTACAAGTTACACAAAATAATGTGAAATACTCCATATTACATTTTTAGAAATAGTAAACTTTTAATTATGCAATAAACCTGCATTATCTGTCATAATTTAAAGCCCATGTTAATATATATACTCCTCCCATCCAATAAATATTTTCCTTTGTTTGCCCTTATATATATTCTAATGAGATAATTAGCTTGAGATGAAAGAAGTAATGTGTTGGAGGCCATTCTAATGATATAAACTACAAGAATTACTAAAATAAGTTTTGAAATAAAAGAGAGTTTTGTTGCCCAATTTTTAAACCATGAGGAGTGCTCGAGCAATTTCGTTGGCCATTAAAAGTTTCACAATCTAATGCCTAATACTCCGTATTACATTTCCAGAAATAGTAAACTTTTAATTATGCTATTAGCATGCGTTATCTGCCATAATTTAAAGCCTGTGTTAATATATACTTCTGCCATCCAATAAATAATTTTCTTTGTTTGCCATTATATTTATTCTAATGAGGTAATTAGATTGAGACGAAAGAAGTGATGTGTTGGAGGCCATTTTAATGAGATAAACCACATGAATTTTAAGAATAAGTTTTGAAACAAAAGAGATTTTTCATGCCCAATTTTTAAACCACATGTGATGCTTGAGCAATTTGGCGAGCCATTAAAAATTACACAAACTAATGCCAAATACTTCATATTACAATATCAGAAATAATAAACTTTTAAGTATGCAATTAATCTATATTATTCATCATAAAATAAAGCCCATGTTAATATATAATCTTACCATCTAAGAAATATTTTTCTTTGTTTTCCCTTAAGATAAATCATATGAATTTTAAAAACAAGTTTTTTTAAAAAAAAAGGATTTTGATGCCCTATTTTTAAACAGCGGGGGATGTTGGAGCACTTTGGCCGGGCATTAAAAGTTATACAAACTAATGCTGAATACATCGTTTACATTTTCAAAAATAGTACTCCCTCCGTTCCAAAAAGATCGTTACGTTTCATTTCTTTGCGCATCACAAAAAGCAATGCTACTCACATCTAAAATTTCTAAAATTTATCATATTTACTCTTTATTATAAGATGAAATTGTTTTGAAAGTTTTTTTGGCATTTGAGACGATATAAAAATATTTTAAGGGATGCGCAAAGAAATGAAACGTAATGATCTTTTTGGAACGGAGGGAGTAATAAACTTCTAATAATGCATTTAACCTGTATTATTGGTCATAATTTAAAGCCCGTGTTAATATTCCCATCCAATAAACACTTTTCTTTGTTTGCCCTTATATATATTTTGATGAGATAACTAGATTGAAATGAAATGAAGGGGATTTTCATGCCCAATTTAGAAACCTCGGGGATGCCTAGCAATTTGACCAACCATTAATGTTACAACGAATGCCAAATACTCCATATTACATTTTCAGAAATAGTAAACTTTTAATTATGCAATTAAGTGCATTATATGTCATAATTTAAAGCCCATTTTAATATATACTCCTCCCTTCAAATAAATATTTTTCTTTGTTTGCCTTTATATTTATTCTAATGAGATTACTAGATTGAGATGGAAGAAGTGATGTCACTGATGTGTTAGAGGCCATTTTAATTAGATAAACCACACGAGAACATGAACTTTTAATCATGCAATTAACATGCATTATTGGCTATTGTTTATAGCCCGTGTTAGTATATACTCCCACCATCCAATAAATATTTTTTTCTTTGTTTCTCCTTATACCTATTCTAATGAGATAATTAGATTGAAAAGAAAGAAGTGATGTGTTGAAGGTCATACTAATGAGATAAACCACATGAATTTTAAAAAGAAGTTTTGAAACAAAATGAGATTTTGATGCCTAATTTTTAAACCATGGGGAATGCTGGAGCAATTTGGTCGGCCATTAAAAGTTACACAAACTATTGTCAAATACTCTGTATTACATTTTCAGAAATAGTAAACCTTTAATTATACAATTAACCTACATTATCTCCATTATGTAAAGCCCATGTTAATATATACTCCAGTATCATCCAATAAATATTTTTCTTTATTTGCCTATATATTTATTCTAATGAGATAATTCTATTGAGATGAAAGAATTGATGTGCTTGAGGCCATTCTAATGAGATAAACCACACGAATTTTAAAATAAATTTTGAAATAAAAGGGACTTTTGATGCCTAATTTTAAAACCATCACGTATGGTAGGGCAATTTGGCCGGCCATTTATAGTTACAAAAACTAATACTTTGTATTACATTTTGTTTCCCCTTAATTACATTAATTCAAATGAGATAATTAGATTGAGATGAAAGAAGTGGTGTGTTGGAAAATATTCTAATGAGATAATTAGATTGAGATAAAAAAAAGTGATGAGTAGGAGATTGTAAGTAATAGATTTAAAGTCGATTCAATCTTTAAAGTTGACTTGAAGGATTGATATGCCAAAGCTATTATATAGGGCAAAATATTAGGTTGCACAATCGATGTTGGAAGAGTTGAACTCTACCAACCCCCCCTCAGGTCACAGGAGGCACAAATAATTGCAGGCATTTTCAACTTCAATGACCTTATAGCTCTAATACCATGCAAATGATATGCTTGGGCTCAACTAAAAAACTATCATAAACCGTATAAAATTAGTTAGGTTACATGCTAATGTGGGAAGAGTTGAGCTCTACAGAGGCACCATAATACGGAACTCCAAAAGAAGGTGAATGGAATTATTACCTAAAATTGTAAAAAATAAATCACAACTTTTTTCACTAAGTGCTCTCTGTGTATAAAGCTTGATCTCATAACATGCAAACACATGAGAAAAGATAAAGAGGGTAAAGCAACAAACACATGTTAAATCTTAGTCTGACCAACCTCCAGGTTTACATTCAGTCCGTCTCTGAGATTTTTACTAACTATTAATTTATCCTCTAAACTTAACAGTGTTTGAAATACCAAACAACTCAAGAATTTGTATTTACAAACTATTAGTGAGTATTTCTTGTAAATATGTTAAGTAATGTATCTCATATGTGTGTTTTGGCATTATGTGTTATGTTCATAATATTCAGCGTCCACTAAATATATTTCGCCCTCGCATTGTCAAATGTATGTTTGTTGGTAATCCAACAAGTACAAAAGGTTGGAAGATTTATGATCTCGAGTCTCATCATCTTTTCATAGCTGGGATATTATGTTTGACAAATCAGTCTTTACCTTTACCATCAAGCATTAAGCTAGTTCAAATGACCCCACATGTGTCAATTTTCGAGTTGAATTGCATACAATATGTCTGTCCATACCCTAACACCAGCCCAACCCTCAACATGTGACTTCCCCTAGGCTGACCGATGCATCAGCTCACGGTGACGGCCAAACTGTTGGCCCGACAGTCCACCGTCGCCACCCCCCTCACCTGGCCAACTTGTGATTGTCGTGCTCCCTCTCATTTGTCTAATTATATATGTCACACAGTCCAGACCATGAACTTCATTGCTTATTCATCTAAATCGTCTCGATCTTCAGGTATACTTTATCCTATCACTAACTTCGTTCATTATGAGAAAATACATGATATGTACTGAGGTATTCTAGTTACTATGTCTTCAAATTTCAAATAAGCCTTAGGTTGTCAATGGGAGTGAAATTACAGACCTTCTACATGATAGTAAGACTTTAGGCTGTCAAAATGGGTGCACGATAACAAATTCTACTATGATGGTACTAAAAAGCGTGATAAAGCCCATCTTGTTGTCTTGGGCAACTATCCAGTGTATGACACTGATTATACACATAGTTTTTCTCTTGTAGTCAACATGGGGACGATACATATTCTTTTATTTGTTGCAGCAACACGTACAAGGTTGGGAGATTCATGAACTTGATGTGAATATTGCTTTTAGAGATGGTGATTTTGATAGGATGAGGAGGTTCATACGCGTTTTCTTCTTGGCTACTCTCATTATGTTCCGGGGAAGGTATGTTGGTTGCACAAGTCTTTGTATGGCTTGAAGCAATCTCATCGTAATTGATTTGTTAAGTCGAGTACTGCTCTACATCAGTGGGGGTTCAAACATGTTATTCTCCGTCGTAAGCATGATATTCTTCTCGTCAAATCCGCCATTACATATGACCTAAGAACAATCTCAACTCGTGTGTCTTGAGAGTTGTGACACCACTTTAAAGGGAAATAATATTTACACTTTAATTCTTTATATTGGCATTCCAAAATGATTATTCACCTCTCACAAATGAAATGCAAATACCAAAAAGTTTGTTTTAAATTATGTTTTCACGCCCCTTCCCCCCCCCCCCCCCCCCCCCGAATATCCTTATCCTGAATTCACTATTGCAATTTCCAGATCTACTCCGTATACCCTATAAATATCCTGAATTTCTTTCGTCTGCTCATCTCTCTCCTCTTCTGATATTCTACTTCCAGATTTTCTTCACTCCAACACTTGAATTACGATTTAGTGATCCCTTTATAACGATGATATATACATTGGCGTAAGGATTCTTAATTACAGTAATTATTTTCTGCTGTGGGGTTTCTTCTTGAATTTCATACTAATTCATGAAATCCTAAACCTTCCTTCCGTGTTTATGTAATCATTTGTGGTTGCGCGAATTTGAATTCCAAACAAATGCAGGAAGTTTGTTGGATTCAGAGTTGTTAGATCTATATACGATCAGGGATTTGATGAGCTAATTGGAAAAGAACAATTAAAAAAAGACTGGGTGAGTTTTTTGTTTAATTTAACGGGTTTAATGTTAGTCCATAAATTAATACTAATGATTTTTATATTTCCTCTATATGTGAATGAATTTTTTTGTGAAGTATTAGACTATTACACTATGTTTGGTTCAAGGAATTTGAAATGGAAAAGAAAAGAACTTGAGATGGAAAAATAGTGCTTTTTGTTTGGTCAGAGAGGAAAAGAAAAGAAAAGTGGAAGGAAAAGAAGATGAGAAGCAAAATGTGCAAAAAGGAAAATCAAATTCCTCCCATTTTGGGGTGGAAAATGAGAGAAAATCATTTTCTTTTCTTTTCCTTCCGAATTCCTTGAACCAAACATAGTGTTAGTGTTCTTATTTTGGGATTGGACTTGTGTTTTACTCCTATGGAGTATGATTTGTGATTTTACTTTTGGTATTTTGTGTTTTATATACATGATCCAAGTACAAACATAATATGCAACAAAAAAAAAGGAGTGAAACTTTAACCAGTTTTAGTTAGCCCAGTGATCTTTTAAGAATCAACACATCTATTATATACTTATTGCTCCACTAGCATTTAAATCACTTTCATTTATATCATGTCTTCATGCATAAGATGCGAGTCTCTCTCATTATGTTGATTCTTTTTTATTACCTAAGATCAAGTTATTACCAGTTTAATGGCAGAGGGAGCTTTCAGATGCCATGAAGAAAAAGATTCATACAGAATAGGATGCTTCTGGGGCAAGGCAAGATAAGCCTCTCCTGACTAGGTAAGAAAATCTACACTGCTCTGTTTAATAGTATGAATCATCTACTGTATTGGTAAAAGGTTTACAAAGGATAAATGCATGTGGTTTGAGAGTAAGCTTCAGAAATTTTATTTGTTGCATGGTAGATCATCATGGTGATATTCAAAAAAGTATTCATTGCCAATATTGTACTTGTTTGTAATACGGAGTATATCTTTTGTAGAGCCTTATGAGTAGGGTTGGATATTTCTTTTTCTTATTCTTTACTACGTATGAACGGTTATATGGTTATACCTGGCTCTTTATTTAGCGGGACCTCTCTGGTTGTGAATTTGTGATGAAGTGAGAAGTCATCTTTTCCTCGTCTTATATTCAACTATTGCCAAAATGGTTGAAAACATGTTTCCCTACCCATACTTGTTAGCAATACAGCTTTTTAGATGATTCAAATAATTCAATGTAAATTAATAGTAAGAAAATCCACCCTACTCTGCCATGCTGTTCATGCAGTTGCTAATCTTTATAAGGTGAAATCATTTAATGTAGGCAGAGTTAAATGGTATATTTGGAAGATTAGTAAAATTATGCATGTTGTTCATTAACTAAAGTTTTTTTCGGGGGCTTAGTGGTCGCTAAAATGCCAATTAATTTGGGAGTCATTCTTAATAGCAGACCGCTATTTGGATAACATCTTGTTGCTTGCCGGAAAGCGCTCATATCTAACATTGTATCAGGTCAACTGTGTGGGAGGCACAAAAGCACATATATGCTTTAAGCTCGAGAAATAAATCAATACAAGAAATGACCAAGCAGAAATGTAACAAAAGCTTTGCTTTGGGTTCATGAATTAGCTGGTGCCTTGCAGATTCATCATTGGTAAGCCATTTCTTAACTATTCTTTCATCACTGATTAAAATAGTTACTGTATTATTGTTTCATTACTCAAGTGGGAAAATTTATTCTTGGATTTTTATGTTTTATTTATAGGAATTAAGACTTCACAATATTTCCAAATTACTGGTGCTTATCCCTAGATTTTTATGTTACATTTATGGGAATACAGACTTCCTAACATTTCAAATCAGCTTCCAATGGTGCTTATATGTATGCTGAATTTATATATGTGCAAGCTTGAAAAATGTCTAAAGTTCAATGTAACTGTATGCACAACATGACAGTATTCACTACTCACAACACTGCATGTGAATATTCCAATGTCTATCCCATACAATTACCATTTTGTTAACCTCACCAAAAAAATGTTCACTGTCAATATGCTCTGCTTACTTTTTATTGTATGTTCTATGGACCAGAATTTGAGAACAACTCTACTGTAAAATGTTTTTTTTGAAACCATGTATGTGAGTCACTCTTTAAGTCATTGAAAATAGTATTCAAAGACCTAACAAGTTTTCATTCTTGTAGGAAAGTTCATTAATCTATAAAAATTGTACAAGATTAAGTCAAAATTATCTATGGTAATGACAACACTTTTTTGTAAATTTAATATTTAATATAGTTATGCCTTTCCCTTTCAGAATATACTCTATGTTACCATACTGATCATTTTACTGTGAGGAAATTGTTAATTATATCAAGCTGACACACATGTTGGTCATGTATGACTCAGTGTCTTTGGGTTAACCCAACAAGTTAGGTGGTTTTTTTTCTTCTAATTACTCCATGTCTTGGAAATTTTATTCACACTTTCCTTTTTGGGTTGTTCAAAAATTTTCTTCTCATTTCCTTATATGGCAAATTATTTTGTATTAAAAGTCTTATTTACCCTTGTTATCCACTCTCGTTACTCCCCACTGAACCCTAGATTTTATTTTCTTCCTTCACTTTACCGTCAGTTTGAGGTGCTGCCATATCTTCTTCTCCTTCGTCCTTTCTTCAGAATTCATCTTTTTCATTCCTCTCCCTTCAATTCTTCATCTCCCTTCAGTTTTCTAAATTGTTTCCGCCATCCATAGTGGATGCGGTACATGGGGCGTTGTTCGACTTCAACAAGATTTACTCCATAGACGAGCGGTAAGCGCGAAGGTCAGAGCAGAAGTGGCGGAGGGGTGGTGCAGCGGCTGGCGGGGGCTGGTACATCAAAGAAGGTTGTCAGTGGTGAGTTTCTGACATTCCAGCAGCCACCAAAGATTGGAGCCTCTGGTCCTTCTGTTTGAATTGAAGCAGCAGCATTGGGAAATTGATTCTTGGTTTTTCTCTGGTCGGAGCTGCAAAAGCTGCCACGATCTTCTTCTTTCTTCCTTCCTTCAATCAGAATAGGTTTCTGAAAAAAATAGGCCGGACTTGTTTTTGTCGGGTCATGGGTGTATATATATCACCCTCGTTTTAAAAGTGAACTACAGTATTATTTTAAATCCATATTTTATGATGACATTTTGAAAGTAAGAAAGAAAAAGGAATCAACAAAGGCGACACTGCAAGAAAAATTAGATAAGAAATAGTTGTCCTAAAAGTTTTCATAAGGTTTTAAAAACATATTTAGAACATTTTCAGATCCCGGAAAAGATGCTTCGGATGAACTTCAGTACATCATTGCTCCATGTACTTTTCTTCGAATAGTGATTCACTCATTGTGACTAAACATGAATTTTTTATACATAGACAAATTTCTATGTATTTTTTTGTTATAAAATAAATCTGGTGTTTGTGTGCCATTGAAATATTGAATAAATAAATGATCAGAATAATATTATCTGAGAACATAATCCATCTTGTGAATTAAGATGTATAATGCAATATTAGTTAGTTCCTTATTGGAGAAGATTGTTAAGGGAAAGCATACTTCCTCCGTCCCGCAATCAAGTTTACGCTTTGACTACACATGGTTCAAGAGATGTTAAAAAATGAAAAGTGTGGTTGGAAATGGTGTAGTAAAGGAAAGTGTAAACTTCATTTTGGAACACAATCAAGTACCTTTATTATATCTGTAGTTTGTTTGAAATGGATTATTAATTCAAAGTGATCGAGTAGTTGGTATACAAAACTTCAAACATTGTGTTATATGCATCATTAATAGAAAAAAATGTTCGTAACTTTACATTCAGGTTTCTGCGGCACCTCTTTTCACTGCACAATGCAAATTCATCTTTTATTCCTCCTTTTGAACTTTCAGTCATTATACCCTATCAGCAACCACATGCTTGCATTCAAGGTTGGTTTCTCGGCTCACAAATGCAGTATTCAGGAATGCCATTTTCTCCCGATCATGAGATTCATTTACCATTTATTGGTGGTTTCTAAGGTAGCCCCTTCCCATCTCAAGAGGTGATCCACCACGGTCAGCTTTTAGATTAAAGACGGTAATAAAATTGAGTTAATTGTATCTATTACTTGTTAGATACGTATTGTTGACAAATTAATAACTAATTAAAGTCTAAATTTTTTTATCTTCTAATATTTAACAAACTATACTAAAGATGGGCTCTAGTCTTCACGTAGAGTATTTCTAGATATTTTTGTTTCCTAATTTAGAAGAAAATTTCCTTAGAAAATTGATTATCATTGGCGCTTGTGAAACCGGATATATACTTGTTTGTCTTTTTCCAATCCTCGTTTAGTACATGCTTGTTTCTTCAAGTGCCTCGCGTTGAAGAACAATTTAGACAAAGTTACAAATATAATCATGATTCATTTGCACGATCAAAGTAGTTAATTTACCATGAGTTCTCATATTATATGCTACCTCCGTCCTAGAGTATTTGTTCAATTTGATTTTTTCAACTCAAACTACACAAACTTTGATCATTAATTAAATAAAAATTTTATAGTATTTTTGTATCCAAATAATTTCATTAGATTTATCTTGTAAAGGCTTTCAAAAATTTATTTCATTGTATTAATATGTAAAACGAATTTAATGTAATTGGAAATTAAAGTTCGTCCAGCTTGACTCGAAAAAATCAAACTGAACGAATGCTTTGGAACGTAGGGAATATTTATTAGTAGCTCAAATGTGGTAATTGAATAAATGTCTAGTGCATAAAACAAACATAAATATTGTGCGTCCATACATGGATTCGTTATGATGCCAATTTAGCCTAGCGCAGACGTGCATTAAGAAGTTGTCCTCTCTCATTGTGTACCTCTAAAAGCACATAAATACAAATACATAGAGACTGCACACATCACATGAGATTATAAAACATTAAATTATGTGTAAAACAATGATAAAATTTAGAAGAGCACAAAATTTACAAGGAATTAAACACGGTGTACAAATGTGTGATGCACCAATCATATACTCCCTCCCCTTTCATATTTAGTCTTCCCTTTTGTGTCATTCCTAGACAGTCTTTGCATTTCCCTTTTTAAATGTCTTCTTTTCTAGAGGAAGTGAGAAACTCTAACCATACACTTTTATTTTCTTAAGTTATGCTGAAAGTCAAATTGTGTAGATCGAATAGGAACAGGTGGATTACTTTTTGGGTTAAGTTCTAGTAGGAAGTCTAACATTGGATGGGAAAAATAAAGATAAATTTTGAAGAGTCTCAAATATAAAGAAGAAAAAACAATGGATTGCGTGAACACATTTTTTATCGGGTTATGGTGCTATTATTTGTGACATATTTTTTAGGGTATTTGGGACTTATATAATTAGTTGGAATAATAGTAACGTGATTACCTAAATTTAACGAGCTATAGTATTTAAACTTTTCTTTTAGCTTAAAAGAGTAAGTTTCAAAACTCCATAATTTACTACTCGACCCATCCCATTTTGTCGGGTTGAATTGCTTTTTGCACGGATATTTAAGAAACAAATGATATTTGGTTGGTGTTCCTATTTTACAATTCGAAACAATGGGTAGCTTTTGTGAATAGTCTTGTAAATAATGTGAATGTCATATCAATTAAGGTTTGACTGGAAAGCACAGAATGGGGAAGCCCAAAAAAGAAAAGAAGACATAGTTGTGGAATAAACTATAAAAAGTGTTGTGTAAAACGGGACATGCGGATTAGGTATTTTACATCACATTTAATAAACTTCTTTTTTCAAGAAAGTTGATTTTGTCTTTTAATAAAAAGTATGTGTGTGTCACTAATTATTAATATTATTATTATTATTATTTATGAAAGTGAAATGAAGGCGGAATGAGGAGTCTGAGTTTTCTCATACATGCGTCTTCTTATACATGCGTCACTTGAAGAAAGATGTGCTAAATGTGTATTGAAAAACTGAAAAAGGCACACAAGTATTTATTGGTTTCACAAGCGCTATTGATAATCAATTTTCTAAGGAAATTTTCTTCCAAATTAGGAAACAAAAATATCTAGAAACACTTTATTTGAAGGCTAGAGCCCATCTTCAATATAGTTGGTTAAATGTTAGTTTAGACTTTAATTAGTTGTTTATCTGTTAGCAATACGTGTCCAATGAGTAGTAGATAAATTTAACTCATTTTTATTTTCAGATGAGATCGTACCAAGGCTTCCGTAATTCTCACGATGATTTGCCAGTGTGCTCCATTTTCAATGATAGCGTGCCTAGGGAGTTGATGGATCTACTAAGTACTCACCTTAAAACACCTCGTGTGCTATATACGGAGTATGTATTATCTGCATTGGATTACACTGTGTTACATCTTACGAGTATATTGGAAGATGGATTGTGTTCTCAGATGATATTGTTCCAATCATTATATAATCAATGACACAAACAACGATATTTATACTTAATCAGAAATACATAGGAATGCTTCTCTGCATTAAAAAAACAATGTTTAGGCTTAATGGGCGAATCACTATTTGAAGAAAAGTACAGGGAGCTATGAAGCATGGGAATTTTTTTGTAGTAACTTTTGTTCGTTTCAAAATCATTCTGTAAATGTTTTAGAACTTAATGAATTTTTTAGGATAATTCTTTCTCATCTACTTCTTTTTATACTATCGTGTTTCCTACTTTCTGTTTCTCACATTTTTGTATCCATACCAAATAGCAATGAGGTAAAAGAGATAGATATTTAAATGTGAATTTACTGAATTGACTGAATTCTAATGTTTTGTTCTCCTATGGTATATAATTGTTGGGGCAATGAGCAGGTAGCGAAGTGCGTAGATCCCAAATCAGCTAGAGCAATTGTGTTTTTGGAGCCAAAAAAATTGATCCATGCAAAGCCATCTTTTCATGACAAGCTTCTTTTTAGCTGCTGGGTTGTTAACTCTTTGTGTTGGTTGTAACATGGCAGTCTGAATTGGCAGCATAAGGTCTGCCGTAGTCCAAAGCCCAAGCCTGAAATCAATACCCTTTTTGTAGACCATACTTGTGGCCAACGGAATGATTGACAAGCTTCATCATCTTTCAGTAGCAATTCTATGATGACTTCCACACTGCCTACTTTGGGAGATTTGCACCCTCTATGTGTGGGGGGAGGGCAGACCCACACCTTAAGGAACACTCGCCTGCTTCAGGCAGGCTCGATGCCCTAAATGAAGCAACGGGCTATCCGATTGTCGTTTCTGAACCTGTACAGAAAGTGTTGGAACATTCCATGATCTCCCAACAAGGTACTCAATGAGCAGAAGATTCTAATGCTGATTTTATGTGATTTGCTGCCTTGTCTCTTATTGATGAGTTAGTCTTTTATTTAATAGTAATTTGTTAAGGGTGCAGGTGGCGTTCCTCGTTCAGGGGCGTGAAGAACCAGTGGTGATAGTGATTATGTGTGAGTCTCCTTGATCACCCGTGGCATCAGACGAGAGACTCTAGAGTTCAAAAGTCCGTGACAATTGAAAAAAGTTAATTTGAGTTGAAAGGTGATAATTATTATAAATTGTTTGGTATAAATTGGATGGAATCCTAATACAGCTCGACTTCGGAAATGCAATAACTATAATTAAAAAGAACACTAAAACATAACTAGGACAACTTGAATTGAAGTAGGACTGTAGGAGTATTCTGTCCATAGTAACTTCTGAACCCGATTGGTGATGTTTTGCTTGACGCTAATTGCTTCAATTGATATCCATATTTAACTTTTTCAAACTTTGAATAATTTAGTCATGGATATTGAGTACAACATCAACAAATCTTGTACGTCCCTACTCCGTTAGGTCTGGGGTGACCATATTTTTTCTTCTACCCGGATGGGGTGGGTACATGGTAGGTCAGGCTGTGGATGTAGGCACTAGCCACCCCTGAACCACCTTTACCCATTGCCATCTATAAGTGTATTTGTGGGTTCAGTGCAACATTGCATTTTGTGAAGCTGAAACCTTTTTTCTATTTTGCAGGGTGGACACATTTACCCATTGCCTGTAGCAAACTGAAATTCTTCTTCCAACACACCTTCGTTCATTAATTCTTCCATATGGGTTTTCTTCTGCAATTGTAAGGACAGAGTATGTTATATTTGTACATTAACAATTTCTAGTTCTTGTCATAGTTAATTAAGACTGCTTACTAATAAAGAATACTTAGAAAAGTCTTAAAAGCAAACTCAATTAGAGCCTGTTCTTTATGGCTTAAACTCTTAACTTCAAGTTTCTTCCAGTTCCTTCCAGTATCATATTAAAAAATTATGGACAAAATAGTTACATATAATGTTTTATTAATCTAACTTTATATAAGACCTCTCACCTTTCTCTTTATTACTCAAAATTTTCTCAATTTTCTAATTTTTATAAAAAAATTGAAAGTCAAAATAGTTTAGAGAAAAAAATTGAAATAGGAGTAAAACATAACAAATGAAAAAAAAGTAGGTTTGATTACATAGGACTTACAATAAAAATTAAATGTCAATCATGAAAGAAAAAATAGGTTTGATTACATTATGTGACATGTCTGATATTTAAAACAAAATCTTGTAATATATAAAGTATAATTATAAATATATTACATATAATAAATACTGCATAAATAAATTGAGGTGCAACATAACCACAAAAACTTCTTAAAATTTAACATTTTGATATTTATGCTAACTTTATATTTTTAATTATTTTTTTTGCAAAAGTAGTTTTTTGTATTTGAAAAATAACAATACTTTTTTATATTAAAGACATTCATTAAGATAATGTGATGATGATGATAATAATAATAATAAAAGTAATAATAATAATAATTTATAACAACAAGAATTAGAATCAGAATAATATAAAAATACACTAAAATGAATTTTTTAAAGTTTTTTAGGTTTTCCAATATTTTTGAAGTTTTTCTAGTTCTTTCCAGTCCTTCCATTTTTTTCTAGTTTCTTCCAATTTCTTCCAGTTCTTTCCAGTTTCTTCCAGTTCCTTTAAGTTTCTTCCAGTTTCTTCGAGTTCCTTCTAGTTTCTTCCAACATCCAGCTCTTTTTTTCAGTCCTAAAGAACAGGCTCTTAGTGTGAATACCATCATTTGAAAGTGCCCTATATTTACTTTAAAATGTGGAAAGAACTAGTCAAATATTGGAAGACATATTGATGTGTTCAGGTCTTTTTTAACGTGATAACGAAAACCACCGGTTGATTATGAGGTTTCAAGACTTCCCTGAGCCAATAGCTTGGGTAGGTTCTCTCACACCTCCACATTATCTGAATGTAGTAACATGAAACAGAGTGAATCACCTAACCTTCAAGGTTGTTATTTGCCTTCTTGGTATTCCCTCCGTACCATAAAAAGGTTCCACGTTTGATTTAGCACGGAGGTTAAGAAAAGTGAAATTGTGTGGTTGTAAGTAATGCAGAGGAGAGAAATTATAAGGGTCACAAAATTATTTTAAAAAATGGAAAGTGGAACCTTTGTATGAGACTGAGTAAGTAATTAGGAAAACTTGCAATTGAATCTCTTAAGAGTTTTATAACTCTCATGAAGTTCATTTAGCATAAATTCTCTTACAAATGGGAAATGCATGTTTATTTACAACCCAACACAAAAATACAAAGTGATTAGCATAAATAAAATATACAAACATCTTGAGAAGTCTTATCATCCACTTCCATGCCCTTCAAGATTGGTGTCTCCCATCTTCTATCTCTTGACAAAATTTGTCTTTGAGCAACATAAGATTTGCTCATTCTTGTCCCTGCCATATTATGATAATTGTTACTACGGTATTACCCTAATAAAGCCTCTATATAATAATTTCTTTGGCTCTCTCACCCACTTTAGTCTTGAAAATCTTTGCAAATATCAGAAAGTATTCCGTAAAGAATTTTGAGATTGTTTTGAATTACATACAAGACAAACAAATTTTTAGGAAAATAAATGGAGACTTTCAGGCAAAATCTGGTCTAGCACCTGTGGTGATAATTATCTCTATACCATAAGTTTGCAAGTTTGAGGTTGTTTGAACCCTTGAGCTATTTTTTTACCTAAACAAATATGGAACGTTACAAATTCAAACTTGCTCAGGACATGATAAACATGTTTATAGAAGTTTGGAGTCAAGTGAACCGGCCTGGGATCTGTCATACTACCTCCCTTTGAATTTTGTTTTCGTTGTAAATTATTCTGAAGCATTTCATGCTAATCAGATTGTTATACTAGCTTATTTACATTTTCCCATTGTTTGTTAGCAGATTATCTATATTGTATACACACATTGAAGTTTCTGTCACTGGTGGAGCATTTAGACAAATTTGATTGCAAAGGTAATTGATATTTTTGAAATTTGTATTTGGGGTATGGCAAATGAGTGTTAAAATGAGTTTGAACAAAGATCTAGCATTTATTTTGATTGATTTTGACCTTCCAAATTTTCCCTTGATTTTCTTTACCCAGCATTTTCCAAGCTCAAAGTTTTCGTTTCCACATTCTACCGGGTAATTCTGATGCAATTGGACTAGTTGTTCGACTCGAGGCAATGAGTCGAGTACCATGTGGCAACCTTGTGCTAAAATTCAAATGACAAAGATCTACATTTATTTAGAATTGATTTTTGACCTTCCAAATTTTCCCTTGATTTTCCTTACCCAGCCTTTTCCAAGCTTGAAGTTTCCATTTCCACATTCTACCAAGTAATTCTGATGGAATTGGACTAGTTGTTCGGCTCCAAGCAGCGAGTCGAGTACCATCTGAATTGTGGCAACCTTGTGCTAGAATTCAAATAACAAATGATTGAAGTGACACAAATATGAAACATGTCATTGCATGCTTTGCTCTAGGAAAGACTGACTTTTTTCTTCTGTCGGCACCTGCTAGGAAAGTATCTTTGTTCAGTATGAACACATTTAAGTTAATGCTATCATTTTCCCTTGTTTTTTGTGGCCTGCTTAAAATATTAGTATATTGCTTTAAGTACCGGCATATATGATGGATCGATTTTTAATTTTTATTTTTGTTGTAGGGACGTTCGGTGGTAATGCCATGTGCATCCGCTACAACATGCCTTGCCTCTCTTCCTTAAGATAACACAACGTTGTTGCTATTGGCTTGGATCAGTCCTACACTTCCTCAAAGTGAATGATGAGCCCTACACCATCATAGCTTAAGCCATAAAGTGTGCATTCACTAGCCAGGGAAAACCTGCAACTACATTTTTGTCAACAATTCTCTACACAACAATAGCAACTAATACTGCAAACACCTAAACCGAACCGGACCTTATAGTTTTTGTATTTGGAAATTAATTGAAATTAGCAACTACGGCAAACAACGTTGTTATCTTGGGGAAGAAAGGCAAGGCATGTTGCAGCGTGAGAACATGGCACCAACACCGAATATTTTTACAACAAAGTAAAAAATTGGAGATATGCTCATCATATATTCATTTCTAATCTTACATACCGATATTTTAAGCAAGCAACAGAAAATGACAAAAGGGAAAGAACGATAGCATAACCTTAAATGTGGTCATACTGAACAAGGACACTTCCCACCAGGTGCTGACAAAAGAAAAAAGTCTGTCTTTCCTAAAGCAAAGCATGCAATGGCATGTTTCATGTTTGTCTCACTTAAATGATTTGTCATTTAAATTCTAGCACAAGGTTGCCACAATTTAGATGGTATTCGACTCGTTGCCAGGAGCTGAATAATTAGTCCAATTGCATCAAAATTAACAAGTAGAATGTAGAAATGGAAACTTCAAGTTCGGAAATGGTTGGGTAAAGAAAATCAAGGGGAATGCTGGTAGGTCGGAATAAACTCTAGATAAATGCCAGATCTGTGTTCAAAGTCATTTTAATAGTAGTATGTTATATATTTCTACTTTATTACAACAAAGTTACTCTATATAATCCCAACTCTATTGTAGTCTTGTGATCTAGATATGCAACAAGTTAACTCAACTTTGTTGTTATCCCAATATAGAGGTTCTGTTGGATGTCGATTCTTGGGAAGTGTATATACTCCAGTCGTCCTTAACATGATTTTTGTTGCGAATTAAGATGCATGATTGAATTTATTTTCAATTTATATGAAAATTGAGGTAAGTTTTTAAAAATAAAATTTATATATTTAAATTACATCAAAAGTTCACCTATCTATATAATTTATCAATTATCTTGGATTATTAGTATGCCAACAATCAAGTTTTGTTTACAAAAAATCAAATTTGTTTGTAGACTGAAAAACGTTTATCTAGTACCTTAACCATTTGCAAGGAAAATACATTTAATATTATTGTCCATACAAAAATAAAATATGGGGGAAATACTTAACTTAATCGGATTGAAAAATCTCTTTGAAATTGTGTAGGCTTACCCGTCTGAGGTTGTAAACAAATCGAATATTCATAACTATTATTTGTATTCGTCAATTTTGGATGATTTTTTGGGTTTGGTTCGAGTTTTTTTGGAGATTCATATTCGATACAGCTACTTCCTCTGTCCACAAATAAACTTCTTGTTCACTATTCATAGGGTCAAACTTTATTTATTTTGTTGGCATATTTTCTTTACCCATTTGATAAAATAATATAGTCATTTCACCTCTAGTTTTGTAGATTTTTTGGTGTAATTTTTTAATATGTAATTTTTTTAAGTTTTACACCATTTTTCATATAAAATGATTTGAAAATAATTTTAGTCAAACATCGTAACGCGCAACGGGAAGTTTATTTGTGGACGAGAGAGTATTATACAAAAACAATATTTAGTTTGTTTAATTTTTTAAATATCTTATAAATATTTAATATATTATATCTGAAAAATTGTGCTTCGTACTTCTATTGTGCTTCGTGCTTTTTGTTTTTTTCTGGTACAAAAAAAGTACTCCCTCCGTCCAATAATTTCTTTCTCACAATCTTTTTTGAGTTGTTTAAAAATTTCTTTCATGTTTCTTGTTCTGACAAAAAACTTTTAATGAATGTGTAACTATACCCTTAATTTTTATCTACACTATTCACTACATTTCATCACATCAAGGGCAACACATGAAAAATCTTTACACCTTTTAACTTTTTTTAATCTCCAAAGTCAAATCGGGAAAGAAATTTTTAGACGGAGGGAGTTTTTTTAATAATTAAAATACATCAAAAACAAAGTAAAAGTGACAAAAAATAACTTGATATAAACTGAATCTCTCAAAAATCGAGGCATAAAGAGACAAGTCACATTCATTTTTTTAGACGATCCTCAAGGAAAGATGTGAGCTTCAATATGTACTCCCTTCGTCCTAAAACTTTCTTTTCGTTGCGCAAAACGAAGAAAAATTCCAAGTTTTTTCAATCTATTTTATTTAAATATTGGTATAGAAATAAAAAATAAAACATACATATTTAAAAACTACATCAAAAGTTCAACAAAACAAGTGGTAACAAGAATATTTTATTTTATCATATAGGCCATGAAAAACACAAATAAATATAAATTCCCATAAAGTTGGAATAGTACTCTAAAAAAAGTTTTAGGACAGAGGAAGTACAACGTGGGGGTCACACATATGTCGTAGGACAAACAATTAAATCATCCACATCTATACCCTTTCATCCTAAAAAATTTGGGAAATTTATCTAAATAGTATTAAAACATAATGACTTTCTTAATGTAGTACCATATATTTTTATTTTTTAATGTAGTACAATTCAATATCCACTGGTCATTGCTCAAACAAATATCCAGCGCCTATGGACATTATTCAATCTAAATAATGTCCACCATCACTGAATATTGTTCCACCATTAGACATTACCCAAAAATATAAATTTGAAAGTCATATTTTAATACTTTTGTCGCGCTCCCTAGGAAAAATAGATGTATTGTGTTTTTCTATACATATCTAAAAAAGCGTTTTTCTGCAGAGGAAACAGTTTGATGATATGTGGAGCGACCTTCCCTTTGATCTCTTAGCTGAAATCTTCTCTTCCCTCTCCCCCGACACCTTCGTCCGCGCCAAGTCCGTCTGCAAGAACTGGGCTGCTTGCGCCGCCGCGTCGCCTCCGTGGGCACGGCGGAACAACCTCCCCTGGTTCGTTGCAATGCCCGCTCGGGCCCACCACCACTTCTTCTTCTGCGCGCACAACCCAACTCAAAAAGGCGGGTGGCACTTGCTGCCCTCCGGCCTCATCCCTCCTCCGGTCCGCCCGGTGGCATCCGTCGCCGGAATGGTGATACTCCGGCTGGGTACAGCCACCGCTCTTCAGCTTGCAATCTGCAACCCTTTTACCGGCCAGTTCCGCCGCCTCCCGGTTATGAACACCTCCAGGACAAATCCGGCGGTAGGGGTGGTCCCGGTGAAGGAGGAGGAGAAATCGGGGTACAGAACCGCGACAAGTGGGCGTTGACCGGGTCAATGCCAATGGAGTACGCGGTGCGCCTCACCGTGTGGACACCCCGAGAAGGGGTGTACAACAACGGGGTTTTATATTGGATCAGCTCGGCGCGAGCCTATAGCGTGGTCGGGTTCGAAGTATGGACAAATAAATGGAAACAATTTAAAGTCCCAATGGGGGAGAGTCTTGAATTCGCGGCGTTGGCAGTGAAAAGGGGAAAATTGTTAGCCTTGGGAGTTGGGGAGGCTTGCGACGGGGGAGGGGCGTGGGTGTGGGAGCTCGGTGCGCCGGAAGACGACCCTTGGAGGGTAATAGAGAAGGTGCCATTTGAAATGGGGAGAAGATTGGTGTGGGGGAAAGGGAATTGGGGGGATGTTAAGGGTGTGGGGTTGATGGAGTGGTGTGTTTGTATAGGGATTTAGGGGAAGGGGTGGTGGTTTGGAGGGAGTGTGGGGAGAATTTTAGGGGTGAATGGTCTTGGATTGAAGGGTATGGTTCACTTAAGGGTAGCCAAAGCTATATGCACAACCCCAAAGGACTACTTTTGCACCCCAATCTTGACCTTCTTCCATAATCCCTCCCCTCCCCCCCCCCCCCCCCCTTCTACCCCGGGGTCGGGATGACATCCGAACTCGAGAATCGACGTTGTTTTTCATAAACTGACTCTGTGAGTAATATTAAGTCTCTTCCATTTTATCGTCAGACTGGAGTGATACCGTAATTAAGTGTAAGCTCAATCTTACTTATTAAAATCATGTATTTGTGATTATCTCTTGGGTTTAATGTAGCATTATTGGAATAAAATATTGAATATGTTTGGTTTGCAAAGGGAAAAAAAAAGAAGTGAATTATTGTGAGTGTGCATTAGGTGTAACAAAGAATAAGAAAAGAATGGGTTCCAGCTGGGTGTGTCCTGTGAATTTGGACGCTTTCCCATTGTACAGAGTATTATTACCATACAAACATAATATTTTTCATGTACTCAATTATTGTGTACATTTTTCTCTTCTGGACGTGGGCTGGGCTTATATAGCACTAACACCTGTCCCATGTGTGTTTTGGACTTTTAGGCTGTAACCAAAACTATGGAGATTTTTTTAGAAAAATTAGATTTTATTGATTTTTTTCTAAGTTGTATTTATAGTTGCAATTTTTAAAAAAAGTTGTGTTTACACTAGTTGCATTGCAAAGTTGATATACTAGTATAACTTCTTCATTTTTTTTAAAAAAAAAATTGATAGAGTAAAAAAGTATATAGGTAAATTTTGTTTAGAAGGTGAAAAATGTCGTATTAAATCACATAATCTTTTCTTTTTATAAAAGAAATAAGAGAAAGTCTGAATTTCTTTTTGAAGGAACTACCCATTTTGAAAGTCTTACGATTCTCTGTTAGGCTCGGGACCGAAGTAATGAGCTAAGGAGTTCATATAATGTGGAAGGGGTGACGACGTTGCTTGTCGGGACCGGGGGGAGGGGGCTCGGGTGGGTGGTGCTCTCTGCGATGCTAAGGAGTTCATCTAATGTGGAAGGAGGGGTGACGACGTTCCTTGCCGGGGCAGGGGGGAAGGGGCTCGGGTGGGTGGTGCTCTCTACGAGTTGCTATATGTATAAGCGTCAACAAGAAGGCTACGAGAGGGGGTAACATGTTATATATTTTAGGGTGGATGATATCATAAAAATCATCAAAGAAGTTTGGTGATACAGAGTGTATGTTTCGTTGAGTTTGTTATGATAAAACTCATGTTCTAAAGGGGGTTCCAAGGGGGTTGTCGCTCCCTTGGCGGGGGGTTCGAGGACAGCGCACCCGAGTAGGGTTCAAGGATCGGCAGCCCCTGCGGGGTCCAAGCTAAGGGGCAAAGCCTAGGATTTTTTTATTTTGGACACAGTGCTGTATTAAAATTTTAGGTGAATTTTTAATTTTTGGAATTTGGGTTTATACAAATTTCTAAAAAATTGCCACTTCTAAGTTTCGCGCGATTATACGTGAACTTTAGAGTAGAAAACGCGACTGCACATCTCTTCTCTCCGCTTCCATAAAACCCCGGCAAAGTTTGGTCGAAAAATACGGAGTACTTTAACAAAGGATTCCTATTTTAGTACTTTAATATTTTTACTTTTATCGAGGGAGATTTTTTTTATCAGAATAGGGCATTTAATATTTAAACATGATTTATAATGTTAACAAAACACACAGCAAAATGTCAACATATAATATCAAAAATCTTAAGAGATCACAAGTACAATCACCCGTGAGAGTAATAACTCTATGTTGTTAATGTGTTGAGAATACATAGACATAATACATTATAATAGTGTTATTAGTATATCAAAATTTGGTATCTTAGAGTACCAAAACTTCTATTTATATGATAAAAAAGAATACAGTGCATCTTATTTTAAACACATCTCTGTTGGAACCATCAATCAAATACGGAAACTTTTGCCCGTTCAAATTAGCTTATCAAACTTAACAAATACTTTCATCCATGTTTCAAAAAAAAAAAAACTTTGATCCAAGAAAGAAAAAACAACCAAGTACACCCTAACACTATTACGCCAAAAATATTCCACGTAACGGCTCTCTCGGGTCTCAAAATAAATTAAATTTAATAAGTGTTTGTTTAGTATACGAAATTCGAGTTGAATTGAAAGTCAAAATTCTATGAAATTCATTTGGTACTATCAATTTTAAATCCACTTATTTTTGTGCTATCAAACAGTAAAATTCGAATTATTATCCTCTATTCTAATTCCATATATAGTTATGTCTGTGTATTAAATAGAATCGGAGAGTATTTCTTTGGTACATCTAAGGTTAACAAATTTTTTATTGATTTTCTCACATAAAAATTAGTTTTAACTTTTTTTAGAAAAATAAAAATGTTCATTTCAACATTAAATAAATGTTTATTAGCCTCGTACTTTTTTTTTTGAAGGAAACTACATAATATATTTCCATATAATTTACGGTTTAAAACAAATATTTCTCCGTAAGAAGTAAAAAACAATAGAGTTAAAATTCATTTAAAAATTAAAATAGTGTGAGCTGCACATTGTTTTTTTAAGAGAATAAAGAAATACTTACTCTGTCATGGTTACTTGTCATGTTTGACTTTTTGCAATCAAACTGGATGGACTTCGAGAATCAATTAAATAGTATTATTATATACTTTCTATATTAATAAAATAAACTATTTTTAAAAATATTTTATTCTATACACAATAAATTCAATTACTTATTATATTTCTAATACCCCGGAGTGTATGTATATATATATATATATATATATATATATATATATATATATATATATATATATATATATATATATATATATATATATATATATATATATATATATATATATATTATATATATATATATATATATATATATATATATATATATATATATATATATTAGTTCCGGTGAGAATGCAATCTTAGGAGACAAATGGGAATGAATCTGGTGCTTTAGATTGTGCGATCTAAGGGTCGGGATTGCATCAAAATTAGGTGCAACAAAATGATTTGAAAATGCATCACGTCGAAATGCATTATAGTGCTTTGAAAATGCACTATCTCAAAATCTGAGCGCAGGATGCAATCTGAGTCGCACGATGCATCATATCCAACGGCTAGATTTCATTCTCATTTCTCTCCACAAGGTGCATTCTTACAGGAAACGGCCCCTATATATATATATATATATATATATATATATAATATATATATATATATATATATATATATATAATATATATATATATATATATATATATATATATATATATATATATATATATATATATATATATATATATATATATATATATATATATATAATATATATATATATATATATATATATATATATATATATATATATATATATATATATATATATATATATATATATATATATATATATATATATATATATATAATATATATATATATATATATATATATATATATATATATATATATATATATATATATATATATATATATATATATATATATATATATATATATATATATATATATATATATATATATATATATATATATATATATATATATATATATAACTACCTCCATTTCTAGTATATGCTTTGGAAGTATTTTAGATAATTTAGATGGGACAAAAGTATTTTGCGGTACCCAAACAAATTAACATGGAACCATTCTTCCAAACAATGAGGGTTCAATTAATTCACTTTGATAACAAAAAAATCATACTAGACAAGTATACTATAAGAGAGGTAACAAAAATTTATTCTAAAAGGAAGAGAATAAAATACCCCATCCTTTTTTTAAAACCATCCTTATTTATTGTTCGGGTCGTCACGATAATTTTTGTTTACGTATGTCTTTTTATTAGTCATTTCATAAAATAAAATATTTTTATCACTACTTATTTTATAGATTTTTAGATGTAATTTTTAAATATATAATTTTACTTTTTTATTTTTATACCAATTTGTTAATAAAATAATTTAAAAAAGATAAAATCTTGCATTTAAAAACGAAATAGAAATTGTTTTAAGACTCAATTAGGAATTGTTTTTAATCATCCATATACTATTAGGAAAGAAACATTCAAATGAGAAAATAGGAAAAAGTTTTGCAATCCAATCTCGTATGGCCGGGGCCCCACAACGGGCAAATTCCAACGGTAACAACGTTATATTTATCATTGACTTCCCCTTTTCTCAAATACGGGGCAGATTTTTTTATCAAGTCTCCATTCATTCTAATTTAGTACTGTAATTTGTTGGGACAAAAGTTAATAAAATAAAAATTCGAGTAATTATGTTAATGTAGATGGGCCAAATTATGTTTTAATAAATTTATTTACAGTTATAATTACGTATTATGTTGAACTCTTTAAATTATAACATTTTTTTTTTAAATTTATTTTTGAATTATTTGAAAGTATTTTGAATGCGTTCCAAACTAAATCATAGCCCACAAGTACGAGGTGCCCACAAGGACTAAATCGAGCTTCATTTTTTAGGTCCGCTATGGGGGCCAAAATAGACTCGAAGCTAAAAAAAACCTTGACTCGTATTAGTATAATATATTGATTCGATCTAAAATGGTATCCAACTCGTGCTTTGATCACGCATTCATCATGATTACGGAGTATTATATCAAACATTTTAGATAACAAAATTTTATTGTTTTTTGAAATTTATTTTTCAAGTTATTTAAAATTTATTTTGAATGCAGCCCGAACTCATTCGTATGTGAACCAAAGTAGACCCGAAACTAAAACAATCTCATAATGTTACGTACTTTGCGTAAAATATCAGTTCAATTTGAAACGCTATTCGACCCGCACTTTGATCCGGTCTAACGAACGGGGGTTTTGGAGCTTGACCGGTAACCTAACCCACGCCAACCTCTAGACCCACAGTCCAATTCAAATACGTGTGGGGTTGAATTAACCGACACGGTAACAATTCCCCTAAAACGTGTCCAGCTCCAACTCTATCACCGCCTTTCTTCTTCTTCCTCCCCCCTCTCTAACCGCCTATATATACTTCCCTTCCTCCCCTTTCCATCCCCATCTCGAAACCCTTCTTCGTTCTCTCTCATCGTAAACAGATTCAGTCCATCTCTATCTCCCTCTTGAATCGGACTCTGTCTAGCTCGAATTCCTTGAAATCGTGAAAGAATGGCTTCTTCCAGGGCGGTTTTGGCTTTGATTTGTGTTCTCTTCGTCGGATCTGCTTTTGCTCAGGCTCCGGGAGCCGCGCCGACCAGATCTCCGACTCCAGTCGCGTCGCCGACGAGATCTCCGTCTCCAGTCGTGTCGCCGCCGCGGAAGGTGGTCCCGGCTCCGGTTTCTTCCCCAGTTGCGTCTCCGACTTTGGCTCCAACCGCTGAATCTCCTGCTGCTGCTTCCCCGGTGAGTTCTCCGCCTGCTCCTGCCATCGCAGCGACTCCCGCCGGATCTCCGGCATCCGGCGTCGCTCCGTCCGTTGCGCAGACTCCCGGCGATGCTCCGGCCTCCACTCCGAACGGCGCCGTTCTGAACGGAGCCGCACTTATCGGATCTGCAGGTGCGGTGTTCTTCGCCGCCTCTCTGCTGTTCTAGATCTGACGCTGATATTTATCGATTTTAATTTTATTTAAAATACGTCGCGCGCTTGATTATTTTAGGGATCTCTATACATATTTCAGACATTCAATTTTTCTATTTGTTTCATCTTCGAGTATTTATCAGTTAGTGTGGAGAGTAATAGCCATTAGAGACCTGCTTGTATTCACATTCCGTTGCTGTTAAATATTATTGCCATTGATTATATTATGATTCTTCTTATGTATTTATACATTGTTAAATTCTTTCTTCAATTTCTTTTGTCTTTTAGCAAACAATTAGTTTCTGTTTTGTCAGGTTTAAGACCAAATTTGACTCAAATTGCAAATTCCAAGATTTTAAGTTTTGAAATTGGAATCTGAATATTTAAGTTTTAATTTTAATTTATTTCGAAGATCCATATATACCCAACTGTATTGAAGAATTTCACTAGTATGAGTTGGTTTGATATTGTCAAATATCAACTAATTAAAATTAGGAATATTAGTCAACACTATGTTTTCATTACTTTTAATCAGGTGAAGAACCTTCAAAGGATTGTTTTTTTTCATATGTGATTGAATATTTAAGTAGTGATCCAAATTTGTTTAATTTGACTGAACAAGATGTACATTACACATTTATGGAGTGACAAATAATGTTTTGCAAAATGTGAATTTTGTGGAGTACATTGTCTTCAAAAGACTTGAAACATGGACATTCTGAAAATAATGGTGTTGTATTCAAGTTGCATTAATGTCTAACATTAATGTATATTCACTTCGATGTCAAAAGAGATTGGTCATGTAATCTTTTTTGGTTTTTCAAATTAAATTGCTTGTTTTACTAATTACCAAGTTAAATTTTATTCACTTTTTTTTATTTTCATTATTTTTTTGATAAAATAATATAGTCTATGTCTTCACTAATTTTAGAGATCTATTTATGTAGTTTTTAAATATAAATAAATTTAATTGTTGATTCTAGATCATTTTTCATATAAAATATTTTATCCAAATATCATAAATCAAAATAGATAATTTAAATTGGAAAATGAGCTAAACAAACAAACAAGCTAATGCGCCAAAAAGGACCCTTGGAAAACTTGTCCAATGATAATGAATTAATGGCCCTTTACTGGAGTTACTGCTATAATCAAGAAGTCCTCTTTTGTTTTCTTCCTTCTTTTACAGTTGAGTTGATTTACAAAAAAAAAATCACTTTTTCTAGTTTGTCATTTCTAAAAGAAAAAGAAGGATTAAATGTAATCGTTCTATAATTTGAATTGCAAATGCTTTTTCGTAATAATATTACTTTCGTCCTTGAATATTTATTCGGTTTTAAAATTCTGTTGTCAATCACTTGAAACTTATGACATATAATTAAATAAAAATAATACTCCCTCCATCCTTAAATGTTCTTCCCACTCACTTTTTTCACGGTCAAACTTTAATCATTTTTTTTTACCTATTTTCATTAGATATTTGATGAAATAATATGGACTTGTCACCACTTGAATTGAAACTTTAATCACTTTCTTTATCTATTTTCATTAGGTATTTTATGAATTATTCTTATCCTAGTATTTTTGAACCTTCTCCGATTTGTCGAAATCATTCGTAGTCTCTTCATTCTTGAGACGATGTGCTTCTTCTCTGATTCTGATTCCGATTCCGATCCCAATTCCAATTCATCGGCAGGCTTCTTCATTCGGATTCATCCCGACCTGCAATTGCTTGCATTAGATTTCAGAACATACAATAATTGAGGCTCCATTTGGTACACAGAATTCAAACTATGAAATTGGAATTGGGGACAATCATTTTCCAATTCTGCTGTTTGGTAACACACAAATATGTGAATTTGGAATTGGTAGTGCTAAAAATGAATTGGAATTGGATAATTCAATTTCATCCAAATCAATTTAAAATAGAATTTCAACTCTCAATTCTAATTCTATCAATTCCGTGTACCAAACGGACCCTAAATGAATGCAGTAGTACATTGTGTTCATTCTGACCTGCAATTGCTTGGACCTTGTTCTTCCATTTGAACTTGCCCGCCACGAGATGACGTACTTCTCCATTTCCAATTCTTCTGCCTCTGCCGCCACGTGCTTCGTCATACTACGTGTTCCCTCTGCATATGACCAATGTACATTAACAACACATATCCAAATTTATAGCATGCCACCTCAAACACGGACAAAGATGATCTTTCCTTTTTTTCATTCAGAATTAGTTTTCTTACATATTTATTTGGGTGATCATTTAATCGAGTGATTTTTTTAACACTTTATTCTTCCCAACATTTTCCAACTCCTTCCAGTCTCTTCCAACATTCAACTTTAGAATTCCAACCGAAAAGAACATGCCCTTGATGTGAAACAGTAATGCACTATGAACAATTTCTGGAAATTCATCAACACAAACAATGACATGAACTCTTCTTAAGAATTATAGCATACCAAAGAGATGCCTATATCACACATAATAAGACAGAAAGAACAATAGTGAGAAAAACAAACAAAAGAAGTCTGCAGCATACCATTGGAACCAGTAGCATCCAATAGTGAGAAAAGCAAATGTTCAATGTGCCAGTAAAATTTGTGTTCTTTCACTGAGCTTTAGACCTCTGTTTACCATCTCGGCGCGCAATTCAGCCGCTTTATCCAGTTTTCTAGCAACACAGCACCAATATATTAAAAGATCATAAGCCACCCGATCGGGTTGCACCCCACCACCAATCATGGAACCCCACATCCTCATCGCTCCATCCAAATCGCCCCTCCTACACAGCTCGTGGATAACCGTGGAATAACTAACGCAGTCTGGAATGATCCCTTTCTTGCCCATCTCAACTAATGTCTCGTTGGCTTTGTCCATTTCACCCGATGCACAAAAACCCCGAATCAGTATGTTATAAGTGACAACATTTCCAAGAAAGCCCTTCACCATGGTGTCATGCAACTCCACTGCCTTCTCCATTGACCCGTCTCTAGTTAGGCGGTCAAGAAAACAAGAAAAAGTGAACCCATTTGGTACCAAACCAATACAAATCAACTCTTTGCACAAAATCTCTGCTTTATCAACTAATCCAGCCTTACACAAACCGTTTATCAACACGGTGTAGGTTAGAACATTAGGAGAAACATTCCCTTCACTCATCATTATGTCCCAACAGCCAAATGCCTTCTTGAGATTGCTTCCTTTCCCATATGCATCAATGAGGTTAGTGTAAATCACATTGTCTGGACTCAAACCGTCTTCGTGCATCTTTTTCAATATGTTCATTAGTTGTTTCTTGTCGTGTTTTAATGCCCCATGTATGAGAGCGCCGTAACAAACGACATCCATCTTCATTCCATCAATGGCAGTCAATGCGTCTTTGACTCTTCCCTCCATGCAAAGACCATGAAGAAGAGCAGAGAAGCACATCACGATTGATTCATGGCTTTCCTTTTTAAGTTCTTCCATGAACTTCTCTGCTTCATTTGTTCTACCTATAGAGCAAAGACCCGTTATTAGAGACCTATATGTGTACGTATCAGGGGAGAGACCCCTCTTTGTCATCTCACCAAAGAACTCAAATGCCTTCGTGGTGTTTCTGGCTTTGCAGTGCCCTTCAATCATGACATTATAGGTCACCTCGTTTGGAGTGACAGTATACCTAAACACCATCTCATTGAACATTTTTGTTGCTTCAACAAGCAAATTGGCATTGCAAAGACCAGAGATAAGTGCCGTGAAGGTGTAAGTATTTGGCAAAATCCCTCTTCCTGTCATCTCATAAAAAAGTTTAAGCCCCTTGTGAATTTCCCCTTCCTTGAAGTAGCCATCTATTAATGATGTATATGTCACGACGGTTGGGTAGATTCCTCTATCAAACATCTTCTTGAGCATACAATGGCCTGCGCGAGAATTTCCCGCCTTGCAGTAGCCATTGATCAGAGAGTTGTAAGGATAAACAAATGGTTCTGTCCCGGAACGAAGCAAGTCGTTGAAGACCTCAATTGCTATATCCAATTTCCCATTTTTGCACAGTGTGTCGATAATGACCGAGTAAGTTATTCCATTTGGTAACAGCCCGTTCGCTTTCATTTTTCCCCAAAGAAACATTACCTCTTCAAATTTCCCATCTTTAGATAACAAATTCATTAAATCGGTATAAGAAACTAAACCCGGCACCACGCCAACCTTCATTCCCTGAACAACCAAGGCAAACGAAGCCTTAAGATCCCCATTTCTCCTCAGTCCATCAGCCACAGTGGATAGAACACCCGTGGTCGGAATAAAACCCAACCCCAACATCTCATCCACCAATTCTTGAGCACGATGGAATTCATTCACTCTACAGAACCCAAGAACCAGAGTTTGGTATGTGACCAAATCAGCTTTCAACCCCTTGCAACCCAGCAAGTTTTTCACCTCAATGGCCTCCACCACACCCCCACACTTGCACAACCCATGAATCAATGTATTATACATATAGACATTCAACTCGCACCCACTCTTCTCCGCACGCTTCACCATTTCCTTGGCCTTGTTAACATCCTTTAGCTCACAAAAACTCTTGACCACAGCTGTGTACACGTAGCAATCTGGCCGAACACCCCACCCCACAACCTCTTCAAACAAACTGATAGCCAAATTGTATTGCCTAATTCGGATAACTCCACCGAAAACAGAACCTAAAGTCCTAACCTCAGGAATTATTCCTAAATCTCCCATCAGCCTCACAATCAACACAGCATCCACTACTTTCCTGTTCTGAACATAGCTCTGGATCAGCAAATCGAACCCGGAAGTGGAAGAAAAATCAAATCTTTTGTAGGAATTAACAAATTCATCGAAAACTAATCTGGGGTTCAGTCCCCTCTGAAGAAGGGTCTGCAAGAGCGAACAAGCAGGCCAGAAATGACTCGACTGTACTAAAGCATGAACCAGAATGCAGAAAGATGCGGTGGAATGGTGAAAGCCGTAATGAAGGCCCAAGAAATTGAAGAAGCGCAGAGCTAACCTGGAGTCGTGTAGGTTACGAAGAAGGACCCGCTCGATGTGGGTCGGGTTTAGTCGGGTCGAAATGAACGGGTCGGCAAGGGCGATTCTCCAGCTCTGCTTCCCCCTAACAATGGCGTTTAGGGTTCCTGTGAAATTTTCCTCATCATCGTCAAATTGGGTGTGCTCTGAATTCTTGAATGTACAACTGGAGGGCACGGTAGTAGAGATCAGCTTTGGTTTGGGTCTGGAAATGAAGAAGGGTCTGTTTGGACGAAGGGAAAGCTTCAACATTTTCTGGCCTGCAAATTGTGGAGTAGATTTCACTCCAAGAAGAAATCAGTTCCCCTCACTTATCATTGTTGACTTCCTTTTTCAACAATGGGCTCGGGCGAGCATGATTCCGGCGGTTTTGGTCCATACCAAGAAACATGTTGATGAATTTGTGGCTGCTCGCTAGTATGAATGTATGATACACAACAAATTGGTTAATAAAATCTTTGGCAATCTTTGGTTAAAGAATGCCACACTTTGATCAAAAAAACTTGAATTGTGGCAATTTTTTAAGAATTGAAGGAGTAATGTTATGGTTGGTCATAACCACATTGGTAGCCGCTCGCACCACTACTCCACTGGAGCATCATTTTGTGTTGATTTTGATACTATTTGTTAGAGAAGAGATCGAGTTGAAGAACTCATACAAATGATTAATATATTTGATGAAAAAACTGATGAAATGAGACAAATCTCATACTTTACAACTAGTTTCCGTCTGTAAAATAATTCAATAATCTCATATTATACTCATCCGACGAGTAACCAATTATATGCATATAACCTTTGTCGTCCCATTTACCCAATAGAGAATTGACTTGGTTAGAGTGGCAAGGGCACCAGGAAACTTCATGTGAATTATTGTATATTTGAAATTGATTATTTATCAAGTGAGTTGAGGTTGAAGCCTCCTTAGCTTGTATAACAGAGGAAAAAGTTCATTGTACAATTTGTGAGAAAAAACATCTTGATACAATTTGTCATTCTATAAAAAAAAGTCTAGACAATAGTACATTAATACTCTTTTTAAGGTAGGGGACTTCAATGAGCTATTAAGTGATTGGGGCATCAAGCACTTGTACACAGCTTTGTAGGATACCTAGAAGTAAATGATCAAGTGAAGAATGTGAACAAAACCATCCTAATTGGGCTCAAGAAGAAATTAGAACCCTATGGGGATGCTGGAGGAATTGCCAAACATTCTCCACATGTTCATTACTATTTCATATAAATCTATTTCAAACTCTCTTTCTCTCTCTCTCTCGAATCCAAGTAATCCATCATAAGTGAGATACTCTTGGACTTTTTGTGTTTACGTTGAATCTACCACAACACATGTGGCTAGAGATGCAATTCGTAGTAAAAGAGTAGATAAAAAGCTCCATATGTTAGCAATTAAGTTCTTAAAGTATGATCCTCTTCATGAGAATGAAGGAGTCTATATATATATATATATATATATATATATATATATATATATATATATATATATATATATATATATATATATATATATATATATATATATTATATATATATATATATATATATATATATATATATATATATATATATATATATATATATATTATATATATATATATATATATATATATATATATATATATATATATATATATATATATATATATATATATATAGCATGGCCCTTGAAGGCTTCAATTCTTGGTCGATCCCAAACCCATATTTCCATGAGATTTTGAAAATACACATTCGATTGGATAAATCAAAATTTGAAGTGGTTTGGTTGGATTTAGATATTACCTATCACTGATCCGAACAATTCAAACTCTATCAAGTCAATAAAATAAATACGGAAAGAATATTTTGACCTTGGCCTCTTGTGAATAGTTAAGTGTGGTGGTAATGATGAGAAAACACCCCTGCAAGTTTCTTAATTAAAAAGAGACTCCATCCTCTTCATCTCACCACCTAAAATACTACTAAATTTCCTGCAAGTTTTCTTCTTCTCCTTGAAACTTCCTTCCACCATTAATGGAGTTTTGGGAAGGAAACTCTAGGTTCGAAGAGAAGACCTCAAGACAACGAAAGCTATAAGTAAATAGTGACGTTCGTTTGTTGACTGTACATTGAGATGTTAGAATCTTTGCGTTCTCCTACGAACATCAAGGTTTGTACCCCAGACTTATGTTCGACGTAGATTTTGTAGAATCATTCATGTGCATGAACGTAGTCTCGTAGTTATTATCATTATCACCGTAAATATGGAAAATACTCTACGGAAACCCTCGCATGAACCTTACGTTAAAACTATGATATTTTTATATTATATCACTCTGTCAATATCTTATGTGGGTAAAAATGGAGAAAAGTACATTTTAACTAAGTAAAAATAGACTTTGAAACTCGCATTCCGAAAATGCAGTAGACCACTTGGCTCGATACGGTCGATTGTCCAGTGGACCGCCTGAATGAGGAAGTCAAATCTGCCATGTCAACCGTCGGTATGAACGGTCCACCGAAGTTGACCAGCAACACTATTCATGATGAAGGATTTAACTTTGTTGCAACATAACGGTCCTCCATTGTCCCCTACGGACCAAGGCTTCAACCTTCGTTACTATTCACCCCAAACCCAACTTAAATTTTGAGACATAACGGTCGACCGTTGTCGTCCCCTGTCCACCGTCACAGTGTTTCCAGAAGGTCGTAGGAATGGTTGACAGTGGCTTGTACAGATCAATCGTACTTCCTCCAGTAGCTTTGAATTTTGGACAATAGCCATATTTTGTATAATTAAATTTAATATATTGATAAATGATTAAAGATGATATTTTGACTAGAGACTTAACATGATACTTTTGGGGTTAAATGATTAAGATTGGGGCTTAGATGTGAGCGATTTAAGTGTCGAGAATAGTTGTACATAAGGTCTTAGAATCAGTCAGGCACCCGAGGATCACTCAACCCGTAAAAAAGAAAAACCTAGGTGTACCTTATGGTGATGTACCTGAAGTGTACACCACCTTCACACGGACACACACTGATACCCATTGTCTATGTTTCACATAGAGAATGGGTGTCTGTAGTATGTCTTTGTAAGAAGGTGGAGGACACTTGGGGTACACTGACGTGGGGTACACCTAGCAAATTCCAGTAAAAAGAATATCAAAATACCAAAATATGAGTCATAAGTTTTTAAGATCTAAATAGAAGTTCACATTTTCATTATTACATTGTCACACTCATCATATTCTAACCGCCACACTATCATCTATCGCCGCCAGCTAACAGAGTGTCGTTGCAGACTGCCAATGGTTGACTGATCACACTGACATATTACACTGTCATAACTTTTTCATGACATTGTCAATGTGTATGTATTCTTACACCACATTGTCTTTATACTCTTATTTTTGCCTTAAAAGACATAAGACTCCTACTTTGGTATTTTTAAATTTTTTTACTCCTATCCCAGGATATTTCTTGTATTTGAACGGTCAAGGTGCTGCAGCACTGTCGCAGTAATAGCTGACAGACAGTTAGCTATAACACATTCCAGCCTCTGATTTAACCACATGAACCACTAGTTCGACTAATAAACCAATGAACCAGTGTTTTGACCGGTTCGGCCTCTGGTCTGGTTTTAAAACTATGGCCGTAACTATAAAAAGTAAAAAAGAACACTGGATTTGTTTACGCAGTTCAGAGAACTCTCTTACTTTGTGGGGCCTTCGTCCGTGTAATAGTTCTCCACTCAATCACTAGATGCAATTTACACCGGTACATAACAACATAATAAGACACAATTCTCTGGATTGTTATGACAAAACTTCTAATCTAGAATTTCTAACTCGTATCTTAACAAATCCACTTTGGTTGTCACATCTCCGTGAGGTCACAAGGACAAACGTGTTGGCAGCCCACTCATTTAATTCTGGTTCAACTCTTGGATGTCACGATCTATTTTTTGTTGAAAATCTCCATCTTCATATAGATCGTAACTTTCTTCACGCAAGGAAAGTTCTGGGACGCGACGGATCAGAAACGCTTTACATCAGCGTATATTTTACGTTTTTCCCTCTTAATCGCTCCAATGAATTTCTAGGGATGTGCTTCGTTTTGTATAGGCATCTCCAGACCCAATCTTAGTAGGAATAAGTTAGTAGAAGTTGTATTAAATACAAATTTTTTAATCTTGACCCACAAATAACCTAAAGTATTTTAAATACGAGCTCGATTTATTATAAATAAATCCTAGCATGTAGTAACAATCTTTATATGTCTCTAATTCCAAAAGTTACCGATTGTAGCTTAATTTTCCGTGCACAAACTTTTGAACTCGTACAATATGAGCATATTCTGTGTCAGTATATAAATAACTCGCTTTTGGTTGAATTGGTTATTTGACAATAAAGCTCTTCTAACAAATAGAGGGTTTTATCTAATAAAACTCTTCATGAAAATATGAGATTTTATCTTGCTAAAAGAATAGCTAACTAACTAGTACGAACATAACATCATCTTTAGAAATGACACCTCTATATTAGAAAGGACCGGCAGCCAAACATATGTGTGTCGTCCGGTGAAATAAGAGACAAAAAAGACAAAGAATCCGATAGAGTTTGTTTGGCAAGTTCTGTGTCCAATTCCCAACCATTTTTTGTTTGATTTGAAGTGCATTAATTCCTCTTTGGGCCCTAAAATTATTCATTTTGCCCCTTCGAATTTTCTACGAAAGAGTGTTTAGTGTTTCGTCTTTAATTTAGCTCATAATCTCATCTATACATATGGGGATTATGGGCCCAATAGAGCAATATGCAATCAATCACTTTCTTAAAAAAAAATTGAATAAATGGATTGATTAATTAAGTCTCTTAAAATCTTTAACTTTTTAATATTTAGTAGATTTAAAAAAGGAATAATTTTGGGTTCAATTTCTAAAACTATCTAAGTATATCTAATAAAGATAAAATGTAATAGGTATATTATTAGTGAATATTCATTCAGTATTCTGTCTAAACCTTAAATAGGAACAAAACAAAGAAAACGTACAAAAATAGAAGTTCCATTTATTTTATATATATATATATATATATATATATATATATATATATATATATATATATATATATATATATGTTTTTTTATACTATTCACCATTTATTTTAGTTTATTACTTCTCAAAAAATAATTATATAAATTTAATCACATATGCATATTTATTAATTAAATAATTTGCTTCAAAACTTTTATCTTATCACATTATTTATTTATTACTACATACGGAGTATATTTTTCAACAAAGTAAATAGAATAAAGTTGGTTTAATTGAAGGGTGACAAATGACATTATGCCACATATACATTCTCTAATCTCTAATGATGTATGATTATTTAATTCATGACATTAGTCCATTTTTATTATAATATGTTATTATTTAAAACCATTTTCATTAGTACTTTATTCAATGATCACTAATTTTGTATAAAAAATTTTGTTTTTAGATTAATATATCAATATATATTCCACCAGTTTAAAACATATTTTGTCACTATTAGAAATTTAAAATAAAAAATTACATTTAAGAATCTCAAATTTTTTGAAATGTATACGAGCATGTGCAAAGCACGAGATTGGCACTAGTTAAATTTAAAAGGGAAAACTCTTTTACTTTTATTTCATTTCTTATCAAATACCCAGTACGAAGTATTTTATTGTGAAATTATTTTTTAAGTTTAAATATAAATTGATAAAACATACCGAGTAGAAACACATCAATGTTAGAACATCAACTTTATTCTCGTCTTGAGCGTATATATCCAATGTTTAAGGATGTAATCAAATTTTATTCTCTTGAGTGCCAAACTATGAAATGTACAATGTATATCTACCTACATCAATAGTGATTTCTAAGTAATTGAATACTTATTTTCAAATAAATAAATATTTAGTTTTAAGCATGATTAAATTTTAGAAAAATGAGAAAAAAAGTATATAGCAGGAGTAAAATATTGAAAATATATTAAAATAAGACTTCCTATTTTTATTTTCGTAATAAGAGCTAAAATGCATTTATAGTGTCAATCATGGCCATATACAGAGTACATTTCAAAAAAAAATATTGTGAAATGTCCATATACATTATTATACATGGCCATATATAGAATACATTTCAAAAAAAATATTATGAAATGTCCATATACATTACTCCGTATTATATAGTGTCACATTACCACAGTACGAATTCTTTTTTTGATACTTTCTGTATAATTTACTCCTAATTGGGGTAATTTTTAAGAAAAAATTATTTAATTAGCCAAAAATGAGTATTCAGACGCTAAAAAATGAATATTGAATTTCAAAAAATATACTACAAATGTACGAAAAACATCATACAATCGGTTTACGGTATATATTAAGAATTTTTGTGTAAGTCAAAGAGGAATTAACATGAAAAGATTTCCAATTTTTAAAAAAAAAGTACTCCATAACTTCTTGTTATATTGTCTCAAATGAAGGGGAATAAAAAAGTTTCATTAAGATAAGATTTGAGTCACACTTCACGTACAAATTCATCTTTTTCATTCATCAAAGATGAAAACGAAAATGCAATCTACACTTATCAAAAAGAAAAAGAAAAAATCAAATTAAAAAAAAGATAATTTAAACTTTAATTTTTGTTTTTTCCCCCAAAATTCTGACACATCGTAGTTATGACTTGAATATTATATGCTTTTACAACAGTGGAAAAGTAACAAACAATCACCAGATCCCAGGCGGCTCGCCGGAATCAGCCACCGGCAAACCCTCAAATCCTCCTTATCCCGGCGGGAATCTTGGATCGACGGCGAACTTTCTCCTGTTTGCCGAAGACGCCGCAGAATCCGCACGCGGATACCCTGGGAGACGGCGGCTCTATGTCCGTTGACACCCTCCTGGAGCGGAACCCTCCTCCGCCGCCGCCGATGGATCGGCTCCTCTGGATCGATCCCGTGCCGCTTCTGGATAAAATAATCGGCGCCGGAGACTGTTGGATTCCCCTTTTGTGGCGAGGACCGGACAATATCCCGTCGGCTTGGGCGTCGTTGGAGAGGGTGGACAGCAACTTGTCGTCCCAGACGATGCCCGACGAGCCCTGCCGCCGGAATGACGTGGTTGACCTCTGCAACCCGGCCATTACTGTACGGATCTTTTTCTTCCGCGGAATTTAAAGCTATGTATGTGAGAAGCAATTGAGGGTTTCTGGACTCCGATTAGGCTTCTCTACGCCTGAATCTATGGCGGATTTTGTGAACCGCTTAGAGAGAGAGAGAGAAGGGGCGGCGGTGGTGATGTGATTTTCTCTAAAATCAACTGTTTTGAATGGAAAGAACGAAAGCACAATTCTGGTCTGCAATTTATAAGCTCGTTGAATTTTTTGACGTTGAATGTCTAAAATAGTAGTTATTTTCAAAAATATTTTTCAAATTACTTTCAATAAGAAAAAATTACCCAATGGTATGTTTGAAATTTTGGATTGGATATCAAATCTAGTTGGGACTAATAAATTTGGATTTGGATTTGAGGAAAAAATCATCCAATTATTCATAACAAAACTTAATTTAAAATTTGTATATCTCCCTAGTCGTTTGAAATTCAAGAATTTAAATTTTGGAATTGAAATACAAGAATTAAAACAAAATATCAGTTCCCAAACACTATCTAAATGATATTTTAAAATTGAGATTTATCTCGTCGTTAGTATCTCATAAAAACTTTAAGTAAATAATTTTTTGACGACACAAGAGCTGATGAAACTATTTTATGTTGTCAAATAAGGAGTAACAATTGCTAAAACGATAATCCCTCCGTCTCAGAACCGAAGGCACAAATGAATTTCACACACATTAAGGCAAGAGAGAGTATGATGTGACATGGTTGGAATAAGAGAAAGTGTAAAAGAGATTTAAAAATGTATATATGATGAATGGTTAAGTGAGAAAATGTAAAAGTGAATGAATGGGTAAAAAATGATTGAAAAGTAGAGATTGTTAAAACCAACTAAGGAATTGTGTTTTTTTATTTTGAGAGACCTCATTTAAAAAGTGTCTTTTATTCTAGGATGGAAGGAGTATCACATTAACTTCGAGACTAGCAATAAATACTCCCGAGTAATAAACAAAGATTGTTTTAACAACACTGGTCTATCATATGTAAAGCTGTTTGAGCTTGGAGTTTCTTAGATGGAATTTAAATACTTTCAAGGGAAGCTAAGGTCTGCGTACACACATGTTTCGTAGTATTCTACTAAGTTGTAATTGTAGTATTCTACTAAGTTGTAATTGTATGTCAAACTTAGTATTAAAAATTGTCTCTACTCCACCTCATCATTCATCCAATTCCTAAAACACCCTTCATCTAGTCTAACAGTTTCTCCATCTCAAGCTCTTTTGACAATCTTCTAATCTCATCATCGTTTTCTTCCAGCTTCTCTTGCAATACAAATACCATTTCATGACATACTTTAGCATGATTACTCAGTCCCTCTATTTGTCTCCTCAACCCTTCCAAATTGCTTATAAGTTCAGCATTCTAAGACTTCTAAAAAGCCAGTTTCGTTGCCATGACATTAGCTTGATCACCAATCTCCTCATTCAACTCTTGCAGAGTCCTGCACTTGGCCATTAAAAGCTTCCATTCTTGCAACAATATTGCCCTGCAACTCATTGACCCTATTACCCTTCTCCTTAACCAGATTCTTTAGTCTTGTAAACTCCCCATGAATGGCTAGGTCCAACAATAGCAAAATTTCAAATCTAAAATTTCCTGATCTCTTTTTGTAATACTGAATATAAAAGCAGATTCTTTTTTATTCGCCTTCTCCCGTTGTTCCTGTAATGACTCTTCAGATGACCTTAGGACCGTAACTCTACGAGCTTTAATAGGTTAAGAATGTATGAACATATATTACTTTGTAATAGTAGAGTCTACACCTTGTACTTGCGGATCTTAGGTTTAGCATAACATTTTTTCCTTAAAATTAAAGAGTTCTAATACGAGATTCAATAGGTTGAAAATGTATAAACGAATACTATATTGTAATAGAGTCATTAGTCATTTGTGTATAGGTATAAAAAATTATTTATTCTCATAGTCAATAAGTTTTTGGATTTTTAGTTATAAATGAATTTAAAATAAAGAGGTTTAATTTTGACCGACACACAATCGTTCAAACAATGGGGTTAGAATTGGATGCACACTTTTCCCTTGAAAAATGATGAATCCCATGAGGGTGTCTCACAACCGGTCGAACGATTACTTGAGAGGGGTTAAATTAAAATCTATTCACAGATTAAAAACAAAGAGTAGAGTCTACATCTCATATTTACAAAGACCTTATACTTAGCATAACACTTTTCCGTTGAAGGGGTTACAAAATGTGGTAATGGGTTTAGTAGTGCTATTAAAAAAATAGGTGATGATATTACTTATATTCTCTCCTCGCAATAGATTATAATTTGTTATTCTAACTATCTGATAACTTTTTTATTTATTTTTATTTATTATTTGGTAAAATAAGTTATTCTTATCACATCTTATTTTGTAGAACTTTTAATACCTTTTTTACTTCCTCTATCTCATATCTTTCTTCTTAATAACTATTACGCCCTTTCTATGACTTACGTTTGTATACATGTTTTCATTGATCAATTCATAAAATATATATACACACATAGACCATGTTTTCAAAATCAATGGTCAGTCAAACTCATGAAATGTAAAATACACTTAAATTATTAAGATCTCGTTTAGTTAACGTAACACAAAAATCTAAAACATATGATTTTAATAGTTATGTTTTATAACATAGAATTTGTGTAAGACGCAAATGTATTAATATTTTGAGATATAGTATAATAAATATTGTAAGTTAAATTATTCAAAATCAATGTTGGTCCATATAAATTGCAGAATATGATTATTCGAATATTCGTTTAGAATTCATTAAGTATTCAAATATTAATCAAATACAAATACAAATCTTATTTTTAATTCGTTTAATGTTCGGATTCGTATTCGAAAAAATTAAACAAATATAAATTCAAATATCTCGTTATTTGATTCGATTCAAATCATTTACAACCCGACCCATTTTGGAGGGACTAGTCCCAATTTGTAGTTTCACCCCAATGCAAAGCAAAATAAAATGGGACGCCACATAGGTGAGAGAAGGCAAGTTGGAACTCTCATTGGACTTGCTTTCAAAAGATCCAACCATAAAGTTCAAACCACTATTGTTGTGTCAAGAATTCAACTTAATCAGAAATTTGAGTATTTTTGTTGTAGACTCAGAAAATGTGTTATATCTTAACACATTCCCCTACATGCAAGTTAGGTTGATGTTTATTCAAACTTTGTAAGTAAACATTAAATTTTTAAATTTGGTAGCATTAAGATTTGAACTCATAACATCTTAGTCATTAAGACACTAATATCATTTCAAAAATTAACTCAACCAGAAGTTCAAACTTTTAGTTACTCTAACATATTGACGGTACAGACTATAGAGTACTCTGTATATTAGAACCCGTCCAAGTACGGAGTACATGTGGCAAATTCTCAAGGGGTCCTAAGGTCCATGCTAATTTAAAGAGCCATAGACTCCGTTTGGTACACGAAAATCAATCTATATAGAATTGAAATTGAAGACTGCAATTTCAATTCTTCTGTTTGGTAGCACAAAAATATGTGGATTTCGAATTAGTAATGCAAATAGTGAATTGGAATTGGAGAATTCAGTTCTATTCAATTTTATAGAATTTTAATTCCAATTCAATTTCAATTCCGTCAATTCTGTTTACCTAACAAACCCTTAGGCTCCATTTGATACACGGAATTCAAAGGATGAAATTCAAATTGGGAACAACAATTCCAATTCTGTTATTTAGTAGCACAAAAATATGCAGATTTTGAACTGGTAGTGCCAAAAATGAATTGGAATTGGAGGATTCAATTTTATTCAAATCAATTCTATAGAATTTTAACTCCTAATTCAATTTGAATTCTGTCAATTTCGTGTACCAAACAGATCCTTAGTGTATTGATATCATAAAGTAATTGGACCTTTTGTAAAGAAGAGAAGAACTAATTGGTGGTCTATGAAAAATGTGAGAAAACTTAAATTTCAGAGTAGAGCTTAGAAGAAGGGGTTTAAATCCAAATATCCAATATGCCATGTATGGAAACCAAGTACACAATTGGGAAAGTGGATCATAAATGGGCTGTAAAAGTACATTATGCATGCCTGAAAAAAGGATGGAACTATGAGTATACAAGTTTTCTTGAAGCTCTTCCCTCATATTTTTTTCCTCATATAATCATGGCTCATTGTCGTGTACGGTAGATTAAAGTTCATCACATTATGCTTTAATTGGAGCTGAAAACCTAAATATTAAACAATGGAAAATTTGTCTTTTCATTGTTAAATAACTCCTATAGTCCTAAAAAAATTCAAAACTTCTATTTTGGATGTTTATGACCCAAATTACAAATCTTGTTCCGAAAATTGAAGTGACATGATTTTATTCTAAAATAAGAGTATTACGTTGTGATAATGTGACAGTGTATATTAAAATTTTATAATATTTTTTGTATTATTTGTTGATACTATTGATATTATAAATTTAATTTTGGAGATAAAAATATGAACGTCACATTTTAGTTTACTTTATAAACCTATTTTATGTTATATATTTTAGTGTAATTGGAAAAACTATGACCAATGATATCCTAATAATCATCAACGAAGTTTGGTGGTGCGGAGTGCACGCTTCATTGAGTTTGTTACGATAAAAATCTCGTTACATCGGGGGTTCCAAGGGGGTAACGCCCCCGAGCAGGGTTCAAGGGGCGGCAGCCCCAGCGGGGTCCAAGGGGCAGAGCCCCTGGCTGGGTGGTAAAATTTTTTATTTTGGGCAAGGCGCTATGTTAAAAAATTCAATTGGATTTTAATTTTCGGATTTTCTTTAAAAGAAAACCTCCGATTGGATAGCACCGAATTTTGGAGAACTTCCGCGCGAAGGATCGCGTAACTTGGGAAAGAGACGCGCGATAGGCGTCTTCTCCCTCTGCCGCAAGTTTATAAATTCCCGCAGGCCTTGGTCGGATTCAAGTTCGGATTTTTCATAGCAATCCTCATATTTCGTTCTTGATACTTTCGAGTTTTATCCGATTGAATTTTGGAGTGAACAACCAAAATATTCAATCTGAAAGTGTTTACACAACTCTCGATTCATCCAAGTTATCATTAATTTCCCCAATATTTTAGTCTTTTTACAAAGATTCACGAGCACAAACAATAATAAGCCAATAGGTAAACGGGATAATATATACTTCGTATCATACAATAGGTTGTACAATATTTTTCCGTAAATCCACAATGAGTACTCATTTACGGGCAACTGGATGCTCATTTTTGAGCAATTGAATACTCATTCTCAAGTAATTGAGTGCTCATTTTTCTAAGATACAATTATGCTCAAAAATGAGTATTTAGTTACTCAAAAATGATTATTCTATTACTCAAAAATGGATACTTCATTATTCAAAAATGAGTAATGAATTGGATGTACCGGAAACAATGTACATTCGAATGTATGGTATAAGTATTCTGTGTAACCTTGAAAGGGGAGTGCTCTATTTTAGTACTGGTAATACGGAGTATAAAAAAACATTTTTCATGCTTTATGCTGTTATGCTTTACCCAAGAAATAATCCGCAATTGTTATTCTTTAATGCTGCAATTCTGCAAAATCCCCCCCCTGCAAACACGTTTATTGTTCAAACCCTTTTTCCAAAAAGAAAATCAATCTCAAAAATGTCATCATCATCTGCAGATGAACATTATAAATCCCCTTCTTCTTTCTCCCCATTCTTCTAACAGTCTTCTTCTCCACTGCCCTGAAGAAGACGACTCCCATGATGATGATGATGATGAGGCGCATAGACTATTATTCTTTTCCCCCAAGATTCATATTTTATGCTCTCAATTTATTTTTGTACAGTGTGTATATATTGCCGACAGCTGAGAGTGGGAATGCACTCAATGTGTTTGATTTTGGAGCTGCAGGTGATGGCTCCACTGACGACACTTGTGTAAGCCCCCCAAATTTTTTTAATTTAGATTTCTGATCCAAAAATTGTTTTTGTTTGTTTACCAAAGTGTGTCCATTGCCAAATGGAGTTAAAAGAGTCTATTTTTGAGTTTTGACAATTCTTTTTTAGCTTCAAATGATTAATGGGCTGAATCAAAATGGCACCTTAAACTTCCCCTGGTTTTTTTTTTACCTTCAGTGAAGTGAATTTTTGGGTAGTAAATGGCTAAATGCAGTAATGCATCCAGGAACAATCTCTCTGTTTTACAGGGGTAAATCTGTATACATCTTGACCTCCCATTCCATAATGTAGTTGGGATTATACTGACTACTGAGTTTGTGTTGTGCTTTGATTGTCAAAAAAATGGAAAAATACTTTCTGGAAGCTGTTAGTAGTGAATTTGCCACTGTAGTTGTTTAAAGTTTCAAGATTGACAGATATTTGGTCATTAATTGAGATTAATCTTTGAAGCGTTTGCTTTATACTCATGTGATCATATGCTTGAATCATTTGGTCTGATAGAATTCATATTTTTCCTCGAATATGTTATATAATGATGATCAAATGTAATTGATAAGCTAGCTTTATATGTATGCATTTAAAATGGCTTTTAATGGTTGATCAGGCTTTTCAAGATGCCTGGAAAGAAGCTTGTTCCTCGCAGTCCAGGGCAGTTATTGTTGTTCCTGATGGACAATTCATTGTTAGACCAATAAATTTTACAGGACCTTGCACATCAAGGTTGTCCCTCAAGGTGATATTCATTTAAACTTTGATGCATCTGATATTGTTTTTTTTGTTATTAGAATTTAGAGATGACGTTTTTGTGATAAAAAAATGCAAATAGGAGTTTTTTATTACTAACAACAATAAATCCAGTAAATTTCATAAAAATAGTGCTGGGGAGGGTGTGCATATGTATACTTTACCCTACTTGGTAGTAGAGACTGTTTCCAAGAGATCCTCGACATAATATAGAAGCTAAAGACAGTAGCATGAACAGAATAAGAGCACATACACAAGGAGCACACAAAGGTCTCATGACTATTATGCCATTTTCATTTATTTCTTGGAATTTTTTTCACTTCGGGTCTCATGACTATTATGCCATTTCCATTTATTTCTCGGAAAAGTTTTCACTTTGGCTCTCATGACTATTATGCCATTTCCATTTATTTCTTGGAAAAGTTTTCACTTTGGGTCTCATGACTGTTATTCCATTTCCATTTATTTCTTGGAAAAGTTTTCACTTTGTGCTTCATGACTATCATGCCACTTACATTTATTTCTCGGAGAAGTTCTCACTTTGTGTCTCATGACTATTTTGCTATTTCCATTTATTTCTCGAAAAAGTTTTCACCTTGGGTCTCATGACTATTATGCCATAATTGCCATTTCCATTTGTTCCTAAAAAACGTTTTCACTTTGGGTCTCATGGATATTATGCCATTTCCATTTATTTCTTGGAAAAATTTTCACTTTGGGCTTCATAAATATTATGTCATTTCCATTTATTTCTCGGAAAAGTTTTTGCATTGGGATTCATGATTATGCAACTTCCATTTATTTCTCGGAGAAGTTTTCACTTTGTGTCTTATGACTATTATGCTATTTCCATTGATTTCTCGAAAAAATTTCACTTTTCCTTAATGACTATTATGTCATTTCCATTTTTTTCTCGGAAAATTCTTCAGTTTGGATCTCATGACTATTATGTCATTTCCATTTATGTGACCTATTTTATGTTGATTTTCATCGCAGCAACCCGAAAAAGACAAAAAGTGAAAAAATCCAATGTTGTGCACGATCAGTGAAAAAAATAAAAGAAGACTAGGAACTAAAAATGGGGACAACTTAAGGCCTTGTTTGTATTTGGGCGTTTAACTTTACTCAATGATAATTTTTATTCATAATTTACATTCTCATGTAACCTAGGTGTTTGGCACCATTGTTGCCCCAGAAGATCCACAAATATGGGATGGTTTGGATAGAAATAAATGGCTCTATTTTGCAAATGTTAAACACTTGACAGTACAAGGGAGAGGAACCATAAATGGGATGGGACTAAGATGGTGGGCTGAGTCTTGCAAGATCAACAAAACCAATGTAATTCCCATCTCCTCTCATTTAGTTATCATTTTCGAGAAGACCAATGAAAAGAACTTCAAGCTCCATATATTTTTAGAATCACACGCAGGGGTCTTACATTTGATTGTAAATGTCGTGAGGTGACAATCCGGTTTCGGTATTTAAAAATATTTGTGGAGTACCCAATATTGCCCTTGGGAGTAATATTTTACCCGAACCAACTTCACTGAATTCTACCGCCACCCCTACATCTCATCCACCAAATTCAAATCCTACTTGGACCTCGCTGGCGGGTGCAAATTTCATATTGAACTGGTTTGTAAAATTTTACTCCTTCCAAGGGTATATTGGACATTTCACAGTTATTTTTTTTACCGCTAGTGTCAAATTGTCACCTTGGAGTTTTTAAAATTAAACTTAAGGGCTCTGAGTGTTATTAGAAACTATAAGGGTATTGGAGTTCTTAGTAAAAAACATTGGTCATCTCGGATTTATTTTTGTTATATCTTGAATTTAGTTCCATCTTTCCCTTTTGGCAGCCCTGTCAACATGCTCCAAAGGTCAGTTTCTGCTGCTTCCAATCTGTCTTGAATAGTGTTATTAAAATCGGACCAGACCGACTGGTCAGACTGGTTGAACCAGAAGCCAGTCACTAAACCCGTCAGGTCGGTGACTTGAAAACCCGGAAAAACTCAGATTGGCCTGGAAAACCCAGGAATTGACTGCCACAGTGGGTTTTTTGTCGGTCCGAGTTTAATATCATTGGTCATGAATTGGATGAAATGAGTGGTTGTTTTTTTCTAAGAGTGTGCCCAGTGAGTGCAGGCATTGACTTTCCACAAATGTAATTACTTGAGAATTGGGGGGCTTCTGATGCTAAATAGTCAACAAATGCACTTATCCCTCACCAGCTGCGTGAAGGTGACAGTGTCCGGGGTTCAGGTTGTTGCGCCTTCTACTAGCCCTAACACTGATGGCATTCACATAAGTTCCTCTACAAGTGTTACTGTTAAGGACTGCACTATTGCCACAGGTTTGTGTATTTGGCCCATTTCAAAAGAACTCTCAAGGCATTTGGTTTATGAAAATGCTAATTTAGAATTTTAGCCTGCAAACATGTCGGTGAGGTTAAGTTCTGGTTCATTTCTTTTGGGTTTGAGTTAAGAAATGCGTGTTTATGATCCAGTATCATTGGGTTCAGGTCGACTCTACGAGTTATGACCTTTAATTTTTAGAATACTTAGATTTATTCTAGCATTTTCCATAAAGTTATATATATATATATATATATATATATATATATATATATATATATATATATATATATATATATATATATATATATATATATATATAAAAGAAAAATTTCTTTGGAATGGTAAGTTTATACACGAAGAAAGAGTAAAAAGAAAAAAATAATATTATAACAGTATCTTTATCATATTATATTTCATACTAAGAAAAATGATTTTGAAAAGATTGGCTGGATCGATTTTTAGCGGGTTATTTCAGGTTTGATCATGTTTGGTTCTTTACTCAAAACTTAGTATTTACGGGTCTGGTTTTGGGTTAAAAACAGGTCGGGTCAATTCTTGTCAGATCTATTTAGAATCCAACAGTTCATGCATTTTTAGACTATGCCCACACTCTTCAACAACATATACCGACTGCCATTGTTTGATTGATATTTAGTTGCTTATGATCATCTGTTGTGATGAACTGAAATGAGCAGGAGACGACTGCATATCCATAGTTGGAAACTCCTCACGGATTCGTATTAGAAACATTGTTTGCGGGCCAGGCCACGGTATAAGGTATCACTCTCAACCACTAAGCCCGTATAATCATGTGAGGATTGGACCCGATCCGACCCTCCCAGGAAAGTGGACCGTGATTGCCTCTTTAATTGTATCTTTGACCTTTTAAATACTCATTTTTCCTGTAAATATACAAAGGGTTTCATATAGTTTTATCTCAGTTGTAATTTTTGTATATTCCGGTGCATTAAAGTCTATCATTCTACCTAATGACTTACCATATAAGAGATGGGATTCTTGATCTTGATGGATCTGTTGCAGTATAGGAAGCCTGGGAAAATCAAATTCATGGGATAACGTGCACGACATTAGTGTAAAAGGAACATTTCTTTCGAATACCAAGAATGGGGCAAGGATTAAAACATGGCAGGTAAATAATGTTGAACACCATTCTTTTGACACTCAGCATGGATGTCGTATTATGAGACTAGGTGATTTGAAGGTCATACGAGGCTCTATTTAACCACCTCTAAGTGGTTTATATCCCCTAAACTTTTCAACCCACCCCATGTCCACAGTTCCTGGCTTTTTTTTGGGGGGGGGGGGGGGGGGGGGGGCTGGGGATTAAAGGTAAGAACTTCTTCAAGGTCGAACGAAGCACCGTGCAAATCTCAAATCATTTGATGTCATAACATGACACCCATCTTAGTCTCTTCTTCCGGATAATTTTTACTTCCTCCCTCCGTAAATTTGTTATATTTCATCTGTTCTTGTCTCATTTTGACTTCCCATATTTTAAGACACAAAGTAAGTGTGTTGGCTTTCACAATTTCCTCCGAAAAGTGAAAAGTTAATTAGAGTGGGAAAGAAATGAGAGCGGTAGAAAAAGTCAAATGAAAAATGTAGGAGTGTTATAGTAATTTTAGTGTGTAAAGGATGCCAAAAATCAAGTTGAGACTTTAGGAAGTTGCGAAGTGATTTTGGGACGGAGGGAGTATAAAGTTATTTTTTTGTGTTGGCTTTTCATATATGCCCCTCAATTAAAAACTCATTAGAATGTTTTGCAATTTAAAGTTTTTTAGACTTAAGGGTATTGTTATCTTTAACTATCTGAAAAATATGTCACAAGGATTGTTTTTTCTTTTGAATTTATTCTCTTTTATTCAAGGGATATTCCCTTTGTTTCAATTTGTTTTTAAATTAGGGAGGGAGAGGTTTTGCAAGGAAGATTACCTATGAGGATATGGTGATGCAAAATGTCTCAAATCCCATTATAGTAGATCAATATTATTGTGATTCAGCCCAGCCATGTTCGAACCAGGTGTGTCTTTATTTACTTAAATTTGTGTTCGTTGGTTGAGTTGGTTCTTTGACATGATACCAAAGCATTGTTGTCCAAGAGGTTATTAGTTTGAACCTCACTGTCACCTAGCAAGACTCGAGCAAAAACGAATCTCTCAAATTTGTGAGATATCATTACAGGAGTTTGATATCTCCTCAATCCCCGACCACCCCCGCCACCGATCACTTGTGACCATCACTATCAAACATCAATTCTGATCTCCAAAAACACTTTCATTTTAGATTTTAAAACCCGTATAATATCTTTTAGATTTCAGAACCCATTTCATACAAACACTCCAAAACTTACGAAACGGCCTTTGGATACATAAGAAATCTATCTAAATAAGACTAAAATGTGAAACTTGCACCAAAATAAGACCTCCGATATTTGTATTCCTTAAATAGAAGCCTTGCCAATGTAAACACCGCAATTTGGCATTGTTTTTTGGCATTTCACAGTATTTTTGCCATTATATGAGATTATAAGTCATATTTTGTTATAAAAACATAGAAGATCCTATTTTAGTATATGGCGCATTGTTTTAAGTCCTACTTCGGCATTTCTCCCGAGATGTATATGTAATCACACTAGTCTTGACAAACAATGCAGACCTCAGCAGTTGGTATAAGCAATGTGGCTTTCATGAGAATCAAAGGAACTTCCGCAACGACAGAGGCGATACGAATAGCCTGCAGCGACACCTCCCCGTGCAGGAAGATCTTCTTGAAGGACGTGGAGCTCGTTTCCTCTTCTCGGGGAAGCGGTGGGACCTCCTTCTACTGTTGGAACGCTTATGGCTCTACGGAAGGCCCCGTCTATCCTCCCCAATGTTTTGCTCATGCTACAACTGTGATTCAGCCTACTCTAGTCCAAGTGAATGATAGTAGTAGTGGTGGTGGTAGTATTGTTTCAATGTGATTAATACTTTTATGAGAAATACACACAATAACTATCTGCACATAAGTGTCTTTGTTTTTTGTATAAAGAATGAGATTCCTCTAACATTCCCTACACTTCAAAATTAATTATAAAAAAAGGAATTTAAAAAAAGTAATTGCATTAAAAATGGAAGTACTTAAGCTGCGTTCCATTTGCATGATTAAAATATACTACCTCCGTCCCATTTTATAACGCCTGTTTCGGTTTACGATGTTTGACCGAAATTATTTTCAAACCATTTTATATGACAAATGGTATAAAATTAAAAAATAAAAATTACATATTAAAAAACTACATCAAAAGATCTACAAAACTAGTAGTGACATGAATATTTTATTTTATCAAATTGCTAACGAAAATAGAGAAAGAAAGTGAATGAAGTTTGACCCTGTGAATAGTAAACAGGCATTATAATTTGGGACGGAGGGAGTACAATGATTAAATATGTGTAATTCATTATTTATTTTGTACCATTTTTTTGGTGTAAAATTATTTTTTATCTTAAAATATACCATGATTAAATATGTGTAATTCATTATTTATTTATTTTAGTTTTTTAATATTAAAATATTCCTTAGTTGTGTCTACTTAAAGTGAGGAGTTTTGAGAAGTTTTTAAAATTTGTTAGGTGTGTCTTCAATTGCATGCTTGTGAATCATTTTCTTTTAAAAATATCTATTGTATATTTTGATTTATTATTTGCGCATCTAATTTTACTCCAATCTAACACAACTCTCACCTAACACAACAAAATCTTACACCAACACAACTCTCTCCTAACACAATTAACTCATCCCCAAGTTCTACTCGCCCGTGAGTTATAAATGGCGTGCATGCCCCATAATCTACTTTCAGAATTAAAATAATAAAAAATTATTTTTATTATTGTTAATATTATTATTATCTTACACCTAATAGAAACATGCAAACAAATAAAAATTATCGAGATACTTAGAGATATGTTTCATCATGTTAAGATTTGGACCTTTTGGTCCGTTTCAAATAAGTCGGGTTAGGATCCATTCCAATTTTAAAATTTGAAGGCCCAGGCTCGTCCCGTATCAATAAAAACAAGTCCGGGCCTGGTACTTGGCCCGAACCGGCTGCAATGACTTGAGAGCTCCCTCGTTAAAGAAGCCATATCTGCAAATTCACTCTCTGTAGAGAAATGATGGCGTCAACGGTGAAGAAGCCATTGTTGGGGGCGACCGTTCTCACTTTCTCCATCTTCATCGCCATTGTCCTGTTTCCTCCTCTGCATCCCTTTTCCCAGGCCCCAATCTCCCTCGATTCTCCGCGGTAAGTTTCTCGCGCATCCCCTTCTGTTTTGTTCATGTTTTTTCTAGGGTTTTCCCATTTCCAGTCGATTTCGGTTCTCTTCAATCGGTTATGCAGAGATCCGCGTTTTCTTCGCCTGAATTCCGTCTCCCGATTTTCTAACCTCACCCGTTTTTTTGTGAATCAGACTTGAAAGACCAGAAATATGGAGCGTCCGGAGGCTTGTGGACTGGCGGCCATGCAATTGGTGGCTCCAGCATAATTTTTCTGGTTAGTTTTCGCATTTTTTTTGAGACTTTTTTGATGAAGCTCTTTATCTAGTCGCGAAAATGAAAGAAACCTGATGGATGAGGGGATCCGGGGATTTTTTTTAATTAAACAATTACACAGTAGAATGCAAGTAAGAGTTCGATTGGTTTAGCTTATGTCCTTCCTCGTCGAAGAGGGCTAGTATTTATGCATTTCCTTTGTCCTTCCCCATCCAAGAGGGACATGTACTTATGCTGGGACGGGGTCGGAATTCAGAAGCATGAAAGTGCTAATTTTTCCAAAACTTTTGAAGGATTTGGATGTTGGGGCTTGCCGAAGTAAATGTTTTGGAGACAAGAAGCTGCACTTATTTAAAGAATCCATGAAACTTAGGTCTGTATGACTGAAACCTCACCACTTCACTAGGTGACGTTACGTATGGGACGTTCGGGCCAAGCCCACATAGGAGGTCCAAATGGGTACAGGGGTGCGAAGAAATCTGCCTCATCCCTGAGGCCCGAGCACGTCTTCCGAGCTTGTGGGCCAAGTATGCCATCTTTTCTAGACTTCTTCTTGGGTTAGCAGGTAGCATCCGCCTTCTCCTTTTGGGCCTCCTTGGGCTAGGGCATGAGGCTCCTATTTAACAGGCTCCGTCATCCAGCCTAATATCTTCTACTTGGAAACAATAGAGATAAAGTCTCTCGAGCCGGGCGGGAGTCTCTTGGAAACAAACTCTCTACTTTGAAGTGGGGGTAATATCTGTGTACACACACCCTCCCAGACTATACTTAAGTGGGATTCTACTAGGTTGTTGTTGTTGGTCATCCAGCCCAATACATCTATCAATACCAGAGTTGGACATATGTATATCAATTAAACGTTTGGTACTTTAACCTCATTGAAATGCTGATATCCGTAAAAAAAAAGATTAATGAACACATAGAGAACTATGATCAAATAAGGTTTGGGCTACTCCTATCTTATTATATGTTGTCCTCGATGGTAGAACCTAAGTCTCAATATTAGTATATTTTAGTCCATGCCTCCACAGAGGGAACTAATATTCAGATTATAGAATGACCATATGCTCAGGCTTGTGTTTTTGGGATATATTTACTCTAAGTTTATCTAAGTTATGCTATTTGGGGGGGGGGGGTGTGGAGTAATAAGTAACTGGCATTACTTGTCTGGATAAATATTATATATGGGGGTTTACGTTTTGAATTTTCTAAAGTTATAAACTTTGTCTGGCTTCCAATGCAGAATTTGCATATGGTTTTTTGTCTTGAAAAACTGCAGCTCTACCAGATGGGACCAATGGTTACATCAGAGTGGATTGTTATGGTGGGCTCAATCAGATGAGGCGGGATGTAAGTTCTTGATAACCTGAAATGAAAAACTGACCCTCAATTTGTTTCAAGTGTCATTTCATTTTTTACCCGTTAGAGTGCCAGCGGGTGAGTATTACAGTTTGCTTTTACCATGTCCAAACCCAAATGAGCTCGATTTGGGTACGTATTAATCGGGCACTGGATGGGTTCTGGTATTGAGATAAAATCTGTATGGTTTTGGGCAGAAATTAATCAGTTTTGTAAATGGGATGGTAAGTGGTAACTAACCTGCCGCTTCATATCAGCGGGTGATGAATTTGACTTGAATATTTCTTTGTTTTGCAGTTATGTGATGGAGTTGGCATAGCTCGTTTGCTTAATGCAACTCTTGTTCTTCCCAAGTTTGAAGTGGCTGCATACTGGAACGAATCAAGGTAACCCATGATCTGAATTTTTACTTTTTTTAAAGGAATATGCTCATTAAGTTTCAGTCCTTTACTTAAATGTGCATATGAGATGCTAAGTTTTTTTTTAACTTCCAACCATGGATATCACACCCAAGTACCAGGAATCCTCTTACATAGTACATAGTATTTCTTAAGAATAAGAAGCCATTCCAAACAAGGTCCTATGTTCTAGCATGCACATGTATTGGTATGATAGTTTTGGAAATGGGTTGTACTTGGAGTTCAATGTTCTTATAAGCATGGGGCATATGGTTGGAGAGACATTAGTTAAGAAACGGATGCCAAATACTGCAGAACCCATATAATGTGCAGGGAAATGGGTCTAGTCCATTATTTGATAAGCATACAAAAACCCTAATATAACGTTTGGTATGTGAAGGAATATGGAAAGAACGGAATCAGAATTTCATGGGGACAAATATAAGAATGAAATAAATCCGACTATCCAAGATTCTGTTCTGATATTTGGTTGCTATAGAATATGGAAGGAAAAATAGGAATAATTTGGATTATAAGACCAAGATGTCCTTGTACAGTAATGAGGGTGGGTGGGGGATAATCTGAGAATGGTTACTTTTGTACTGAATGCTGTATTTTTTTATGACTTCAGACTCAATTGGGAAAAAGAAATGTGAATCATGTGTACAAAATGGGACCTTAGAAAAAATACGACATTTTTATTTATCATTTAGTTTCCATCCTCAGTGATTTTTCAGATATCTTTGATGTGGATTATTTCATCAACCAATTGGATGGCTTTGTTAAAGTGGTAAAAGAGCTTCCTGCCGAGATTGCTTCAAAGGAACCCTTCCGAGTTGATTGCAGCAAGCGTAAAGGCGTCTTTGACTATGTTGAAAATGTTCTCCCTTCCCTGTTGGAGCATCATTATATTGCTATAACACCTGCAATGAGTCAAAGGAGGGACAGGTATAGGTTTTTTTTACATATTCTGAGATTATGATCTCTGTTCCATACATTGCTATGATTTTCAAGAATTTATCTTCCCAACTCTTGAGGTTTTTTTTAATGTGGGCACTCAATAGTCCATTTTAGATATTTGTACAAACTCGTTGTCTTATACTCCCTCCGTCCCCCATAGATCTTCCCATTAGCCCTTTTTATTTGTCCCACATAGATCTTCTCATTACCTTTTTTAACATTTAAAATACCTCAACTACCCCCACTTACTTTATCTATTACACCTTTTCCACCTTATTTAATACACCTCACCCATTTTCATTAAGGGTATTTTGGTAAACTTTCACTTTTTTTCAACTCTCCTTAAAAACCGCAAAAAGTCAAAACGAGAAGATCTTAGGGGGACAGAGGGAGTATATTTCAAATAAATATGGACTTAGAAATACGATTGTACATAAAATATCGAAAAGCTCTAATGCAATTTAATCAGTCATATTTTTTAAGGTAAACCCAAGCATTTAAAAAACTAGATTCCCTAGGATGTTTTCCTTTCCCTTTCATTTTCCGTGATCCAAATTATCCATAAACAGCTGAAGTGCAATGTTTATTTTCCACTTTCTCATAAATGGGGGAGCATCTTGCAGTTTTTGTTTTCTTACTTTCACTTTTATATTACTCCCTCCGTCCCTCATAGATCTTCCCATTAGCCCTTTTTATTTGTCCCACATAGATCTTCTCATTACCTTCTTTAACATTTAAAATACCACAACTACCCTCACTTACTTTATTTATTACACCTTTTTCACCTTATTTAATACACCCCACCCATTTTCATTAAGGGTATTTTGGTAAACTTTTACCTTTTTCAACTCTCCTTAAAAATCGTAAAAAGTTAAAACGAGAAGATCTTAGGGGGACGGAGGGAGTAGTATTTTTTTAACAATTGCCATTTTGATCTTGCAGGTACCCTTTGCATGCAAAAGCTGCATTTTGTCAAGGCTGTTATAACGCCTTACGCCTTGTAGGGTCATTGGAAAAGAAAGCCTCGGATCTTCTTCAAACCATACCAAAACCGTTCCTCTCCCTCCACCTCCGGTTTGAACCAGACATGGTGGCTTACAGTCAGTGTGACTATCCAAACCTTTCTTCATCTTCTTTGAAAGCGATAGAGGCTGCCCGAGGTGACCGAAAGCCTTGGACGGGGGAAGCTGCCCGAATATGGAGAAACCGTGGGAAGTGTCCCCTTACACCAAACGAAACGGGCATAATCCTTAAAGCCCTTTCTATCCCCACAAACACAAACATATATTTAGCAGCTGGCGATGGTATGATGGAGTTGGAAGGGCTAAGCTCTGTCTACACGAACGTGGTGACCAAATCCGGTCTGATCAAAGGTGAGGATTTCACAAAAATGCACGGGAACACGAAAGCGGCGCTTGATTATTATGTGTCTATTAACAGCAATGCTTATGTGGCAACCTATTTCGGGAACATGGACAAGATGGTGGCGGCGATGAGGGCTCTCAAGGGGTTGGATAGGACATTGTTTTTGAAGAGGAAAGATTATTCTGTGCTTTTTTCTCAGGGCCTTGTGGGGAAGGAATTGGAAGATGCCCTTTGGAAGGTACATAGGGATGATTATGTGATGGGGAAAGGATCTGCTTTGCCTGACTGCTTCTGTGAAGAAAAAATCTAAACTTTAAGGCCCTGTTTGGTACACGGAATTCAAACTATGAAATTGGAATTGAGGACTTCAATTCCAATTTTGGTGTTTGGTGGCACAAAAATTATGTGGATTTGGAATTGATAGTGCAAAAAATGAATTAGAATTGATGAGTTCAATTCTATGGAATTAAATCCCATAGAATTTCAATTCCAATTCAATTCCATTTCCATCAATTCCGTATACCAAACAGCCCTAAAGGTTTTCTGTAATTTGTTTTTTATTATTTATTTTGTTGCCATTGAGCATCTTTGGTGTCTGCACAAGAAAGTGTATCATGAGGTTCTTATTAAGCAATGAGAAAAAAAATGCTTAGAGATTTTGGTAGAGAGATTTTCTGGTTTCTATTTTTTTTTCTTGCATGGGTCATCTGTGTTGAATTTGCACAATATCAGTATAATACATCTTGAATACTGGTGTCTAACATACTCTACACTATTGTTCCTAATGTCACAAATTTGAAGTAAAAAAGAAAGAAAATATACATCAGAAATGCCAAAAAAAAAGCATCTATAGAATGATGTTTCATGAATGACGAAAACATGACCCATTAAGAGAGTCATTCACATATATTTTTAAGAAAAGAATAAAATTAGAAAAATTAGTTTAGTTGAATGTTTGAGTTTGTTCTATTGTCCAAAGTCTCAAATTATAATAAACGAGAGAAACTCAACTCGTTGTTATCTCTACGTGTGTGTGTGTGTGTAGTATATAATATCACATAAAAGCTAGCAATTCACAAAACTACACATTCCCTAGCTAGACTTGTTCTTCTAACTCCTAACTGTTCTATCCTTCTCCATCATCAACCCAAACATGGGATAACCTTCTTCATTCTTGGAAAGAAACCGCTCATGAAAAACCTCTAATGACGAAACCTGTTGTATTTTCTCCCAAACTAGCCATTGCCAAGACAGAACAGCAAATGCAACGATGAGGCTCCATCCCCATTCTGAAGAATACCCTCTAACGGCGTGAGAACAACGGTTAAATCCGTACCAACCGCCTTCGGCAATAAACATGCCGAAGTAGAACGACACAGGCTTTGTATTGTTCCCGCGGATGGTGATGTAAACGGGCCTCCACATGTCGTACCCACTCCTGTACAAGTATGCATAGCATATCTGATGGGTACACTGACCGTGAATTACAAACATATTCATTGAACAACGCTTGAGAGCCCTTGAATATGGGGCTCTAGCCTTGGTGCATATACCTACAACAAATCGAGTAAGATCCCACAAAAGTAAGGTTTTGGGAGGGCGTATTTAAGCAAACCTTACACGGTGACACTTTGTTTGGTTAATGGAGAAATATTTTCCGAGAAGGATATTTTCCAGGGGAATATGAGTTTCAAGAAAATTATTCTCTTCACATTTTCCATGGTTTGATATAGATAGAAAACTTTTTTTTTACCAAAAAAATATTTCTAATTGTTAAGATTTTAAAATTTATATTAAAAAAGAGGTTTAAAGATAATCTAAAACCAGCATGAGGATGGGCAACGAAGAGTGGGGGTGTCGGCACTAGATAAATGACACGGGTTAGCGAGTGAAGAAGGACGGTGGGCTGAGGGATAAGGGACAGGGGCTGTGTTTATGATTTAATCATGGTTCATGTTGTGTTTATAACAAGGTCATTTGACATACTTAATTCGTTGTGTACTTTGGTTACTATGACAAATCAAGAAAGATTGAAAATCTTAACCTGCCATAAAGAAAGCAATGCATTGGACCACACTTGAAGTGTTGTGTACAAAAAAATTATCCAAAAATTATAACTTTTCTCCTATTTATTTTATATGTTCAATATGTAAATTATGTAAGATATTGCGATTATTTTTAGTATTCCGCATCAATACTATTTCTACATGATCTGGACAATATTTATCAATGCTCAATTTCATATTATGTAATTGTATGTTATTGATATATTACATTGATTGTTACTCTGTATAAAATCTACTTTTTTTACAATAACAATACTTTTTTTTAATATTCTTGAAACTCCATAATAAATCGCCTCTCACATGCTCACTTTAATACTCTCCCTACCATATCTATTTTAAACAAAATATTTATACAGAGTAGTGTACAATTTTAATACGAAGTACTATTTTTAATTTTTTGAAAGCAATACTATCTATGAAATCAAACATTTAAAAATGCCAATTTTATCCAAAAAAGTCATCTAGTGGCATGGAGTAAATTTCATAATTAGTCTTATGTAACAGAGAAATTTTCTCTATTTAATCCTCTATTATCATATATTATCCATGTGGTTTTTCTTTTATGGATATTTTTTTCACAAATAACCCTTGTTATCTTCAATCATGTTGGTGTTAAATTGAGGGTTAAACGTGTAATTTTACAATGACCATATATCTTATTATTGTCATATATACACAATTTTAGAGGGCGCTTCGAATGCGTCACTGTGAATTACAATTACTTTCTACTATAATCATAGTCTAAAGATGTTGTCATTCGTCAGAATTTTGGTTCAGTGTCATAGTCATTATTGTTGTATTGTTCGTCTAATCGGCATTATATTAAAATACATCACTGGATATAGAGTTGATGTCAATTTCATATTTTTCGCCCTCAAATTAACACGAACATGATTGAAGATAAAAAAAGATTATTTAAGGAAAGTTATTTATAAAAAAAGGACCACTGAAGTAATATTTAATGATAGAGAACTACGGAGTAAATATGGAAAAAACTTCTGTTACAAAGGACTGATTATAAAATTTACTCAGTGGTATGTATAGAAAAGTGTAGTTTTTTGTAGAATTTTGAAATTAAAGAAGAAGAAAAATTTTACTCATTAAAAACGGTGAGAATCCATTGATACTGACATCTAGTGTCAACAAATGACACTCACTATTTAGAGTACTTTCATTACTCGATTCGCAAAATAGATGATTCTTGCCCCGTTAACCTCCACTGCACCCCTACCCGACTACCCCTGCCCTCCTTCCCCCCAAATGTGTGGCATTATGTGTGTCTATTATGCCATATAATGCACAATAGTCACACATTTGGAGGGGGCAAAAAGAGGAGGGAGATGAGATGAGGTGGGGGTTTTGGGGTTAGATGGAATGAACTTTTAATTTTCTGAATGGAGCACCAGAGGTGCTCTAAAAAGACAATGACATTAGAGTGTCACCGTACTCTAATTAATGTCAACGGAACTTTATCGCAATAAAAAATACGGAGTATAAAAAAAGGATTAATTAAATTCTCTATATTAACTTATTGAAAAAGAAAATTTAAATTATTAATAATAATAAATGGCGGGTTAAGTAATAGCATGCCTACGTGTGATTAAAAGAGACCATTATTAATTTCTTAAAGTAATCTTAAACCTTAATGAATAAATTTAAGATATTTTTTGAGCAATGCTAGGTTTACAAACAAAATGATCACACAGTTCATAAATTTATGATTTATAGTTTAAATTCTTATTTTAAAATTTTTCCAAATTATTTTAATTTTTTTATTAGAGTTTATAAATGGTAAGTTTATGAGATTTGTGGCTATTCTATTTTTAAGCCAAACGTTTCCCTAGATTTAAAAATACTTACCTAAAATGAGACTAAAACATGGAACATTTACACAAATAGAATCATCTCTTTGCACGTACATAAAATATGAAAATATTTATTTTTGTGTATCTGTGATACACAGATATGCAAGTCTTTATTTTCTAACTTGCATATGAGTGTACCACATACACAATGCACAGGTCACCATTTTATTAGAGGTACCTCTAACGCACCTGTCCTCTAAAATATTTTGAGAAATTATCACGTGAAGACACATACATGAAAGAATGTTATGAGTAAATTTTAAATGCGGGAAAAAGATAAAAGTAGGAGTAAAATATTGAAAATATACTAAAATAAGACTTCTATATTTTTATTTTCAAAATAAGAGTTAAAATATATTTACATTACCAAACATGGTCATGTACATTACCAAAAAACATAGTAATGTGCACATGTATAGTGTCATATTACTACGGTGCAAAGTCTTATTTCGAGAATAAAACATGAAAAGCTTATTTTGGTATTTTCCTCTATGTTTTAGTCATATTTAGGGTAATTTATATCATATTAAAAATAATTTCAATAAAAATTTATAAACAATAATATGAAGATTTATGCGAAACAAAATTAAAAAAAAAGTCTCTATTCTTAATATTGTTTGCGCGTTATTAAGATATCACAAGCTCTTTTCACACACACACACACACACACCAAAAAAAATAATTCATCAAAAAATCATATACTATAGCATGATTATTTATTATTTTTTTTTGCAAAAAAAAAAAATTAGGTAGCAATTGGAGGGTTAAATTACCTACACAGACGTTATTCTACCAAATTTAACACACTTAAATTGGGAACAAAGAACCACTGCGTAGACAATTTAACCCGCCCATTGAAAGCTTTAACCAAAGTCAACTTGGCTCTCTAGAAAGACAGCTAGAGAGCTTGTCCAACGTCCCTGATCTGCTTTTGTTTATGCACATGAAACCAAATGGCTAAAGAAGACGATGTGGTTTTATGTGTGGTGGAAGATTGTACTCGGCAATTAGGATGGTAACTCAATATAATCACCAAGTCCTCCCTCATCTATCTTACCGGTGTGAGACAATGAAATCAGTCCGTATCGATCATTTGACCGCTCATAAGGCCCAACGACCTCCTTGGTCACGATTGCGTTGGTAATGGTTGGTTCCACCAGGCCACCATTTCGACTTGGCTCTCATACCGCTGCTACAGCACAAGGGAGAGCCACACTCCAAAAGCTAGCTATTAAGTTGGAAGAATCCTTGACTATATAAACTCATCACCAAATCCTTCATTTTGCCGGCGTGGGACAATGAAATCAGTCTGTATTGATCATTTGACCCCTCATAAGGCCCAACGACCACGAATAAATTGATATGAGAGGAATAATTGAATTGGTGCAATAAAGTTACTGACGTTAGAATTGATCCTGCCAAAACATCAATCATATGATGAGATCAACGATGGCGGGAGCACTTTGTTTAAGAATATTTTGACCCAAAAGATTTTCTCCATATCTAAGATGAAACTTTCCAAAAAAAGAGAGAACAAAACCATAAACAAGTCATTCAACAAAGAAATCCACATGTATATATGATAATATAATTATAATTATAATAATAACAATAATAATAATACAAGAGTGCATAATAAAATCTAGCAGTTCACAAACTACACATTCCCCAGGCTGGTTTTACTCCTCATTATTCCATCATCAATCCAAACATGGGATACCCTTTATTCCTGGAAAGAAACAGCCCTATAAGACCTCACAACCTATTTACTCCAAAACTAGTCACTGCCCAGACCAGCCAGTGCATACAATGCTGAGCCAAACGCGGTGATCACACTCCATCCCCATTTGGAATACCCTCTGACGGCGCGAGAACATTTGTTAAACCCGTACCAAACATCTCCGGGAATAGGCACGTTGTAGTAGAACGTGACGGGATATGTGTAATACCCGCGGACGGTAACGTCAAGCGGTATCCACCCATCGTACCCGCTCCTGTACAAGTACAGGTAGCATATCTGATATGTGCATGGACCGTGTATCTCGAATGTATCGGTTGAGCACCGCTCGAAAGTCCTTGAATATGGGTCATCTAGCCTTGGTGCATATACCTAGTAGAGTACAATTCAGAGATTAAAATTTCACCAAATACAACAAACCCAGTAAAGTCCTACAAAAACTAGGGTGCATCATGTATGTACGCAAACTCAATCCCGACTCGAAAATAGATAGTATTTCCAAGAAATGTGGTCCAAAATCTTAAGAATTCATACAACTAAAATGTACTCCCTCTGTTTCTGTAAACTCTTCCTCTTTCACTTTTTTTCAACAAAACACTTCCATTTTCGACATAGTTATTAAAGGCGCTCGCCTCTCTCGCCTATGGCGCCTCAGGCGACCAGGCGAGCTCTCAGCGCCTCAAGGAAGCCAGGCGAGGCGAGATCCCTAAGGCGCGCCTAAGGCGGTCGCCTTTCTCGCCTCAATCCCTGCCTCAAGCGTTCGCCTAGCTCGCCTTTCTCGCCTCAATCACTGCCTTAAGGCTTTAGGGTATACAATGCATAATATTTATTCCTATATATTACTCCACAACACACACACACACACACAACACACAACACACAACACACAACACACAACACACAACACACAACACACAACACACAACACACAACACACAACACACAACACACAACACATACACATACACATACATATACATATACATACATACATACATATATAGTATCAATATTATGTGTTTATACATACATATGTGTGTGTGTGCGTGTGTATATGTATATGTATGTATGCATGCATGCATGTTCGCCATTTGACCGCCCGCCTCTCGCCACGCCTCTCGCCATAAAAATGGTCCTCTCGCCCGCCCCTCGCCACTCGCCATTAATAACTATGATTTTCGAATAAAATTACTAATATATTCAAATAAAGTCATTGCAATATGCTCCATCCATTTTGCATTGATGTAATAAGTTATTTAAGTGATTTGTCTCTCTTTTTTCTTTGTTTCTAGATATGCTCTTGGCTGATAGAGCCAAAGATTTACTTTTTTCTCTTGGCGTTGAAGTATGATGGAATAAAGCAAAATGGCTCTTTAAATTATTTGTGCTTCTTTTTTAAAGTGAAGTATCAGTTAGACAATGCAACTTTCAACGCTCATCAATCATCATGGGTCATCTGGAAACAACCACTCTATGTCTTAAACATAGTGCTCAGGTTGCATACATCCGACCCCCTCTTAGCCTGCAATGCGTGGGGGCCTTTGAGGCACTGGGGTAATGTTGTTGTTGTCTCCATTTTTTCTTTGATACTAAAGATATAATTGGAAAGTCAAAGTACAAAAATACATCTGACAAAAGTCAAAACAGGAATTGATTTTTGCAAAACAGGAATTGATTTTTGCAAACGGAGGGAGTATTATACTATCAATTATTGCCTTATTATGTTTATTGTGAGCAGAATAATCTAAATAAAGTTTATAGCTTTTCAGTAATTCTTCCTTATCAAAGAATGGCCTATTGCAGTCAAATAACACTTACCCAACAGACTTCAAACAAGATGAACACATAAGCTAAGACATTTATCGTGTCAATCTCAACCGTTTGATGGAAATTGGACGGTTGTGATCCGAGAAACTTAACGAGTCGCGGGCATTCAATATCGAACATTTGAGATTAAGGGCACATTCAAAGTGTTGCACACAGCTGCCCCTGTTGGGATGTAGCCGTAGTAACCGAATCCAACGGTCACGATCATTGGGGCATTTGATCGAGCACCCTCATCAGCTACTGTGTATTGTGGTTGACTTTCACAACCCAAATTCTTTCCTATTGGCTCTAAATATTAATCTGTTTAAATTTTATACATAAATGAACTTGTAGAACCTGATTTCCGTAAGCATCCCCGAAAGAAAGACTGATTTGGTCTGTGGTGAGAGAGGTGGAATAGCAGCTTGTCCTGATATCCACAGTGAAAGAGCAGGCACCATTCTGTATAAATAAATAAAATAAATAAAGATCTGAAGATCATTCATGGTATTAAAATCAAACATACTGAAATATAATCCATTAATGGCGGATAATAAGTAGTACGAGTAAACTGCATACCTGGTGGTTGTGGGCGGTGGAATTGACGGCGAAGGATAGAGGAGCGGGCTGCGGCCGATGAAGGATTGAATTAGATCTTGCTTGAGAGATGGGTGTCAGAAGCACTAAAATCACTGCGAGGAAAGGAAGAAGATACGATTCCGCCATGGTCGTCCTCAGTTCCTCCTTCACTCTCTCCTTCCCTGTGAATTTGGGGTTTGGTCCTGGAGCAGTCGCGCTATAGACTCTGCTTTACGAGTACCGTGCAACTTTTTGGCCAAACCTGGTAGGTGTGAATAAATGGTTTCAAAATCTAAATGTAAAATTTGCACTAAATACGATTAAAAAATAATGACTTTCCTAATCTAAGACTTAAATTTTTTTATTTCCTAAATAGGACTTATTAATGTCTTGGTGGGAGGAATAATGTCCAATAATGATGGACATTTACTTGAATAATGACTAATTCATAATGACCAAAAGTCATACATTGGGAAATAAAAACATATGGTCCTATATTGGAAAAATTATTATGTTTTAGTCCTATTTAAGTAAATTACTCAATCTAAAATTAATACGGAGTATCATGGGTCATGCTACACTTACACCAAAAATTGTATCTCATTTGTACACGGTAGTTATACACAAACATTTTGATGATTTACACCGACACAAGTGTTGGTGCGTTAACAAAAATTTACACGGACACAAAGTGTTGATGCGTTAATAAAATTTAGCATTACACCAACAAAAAATATCGGTGCAAACTTGCGGTGTACAAAATGGGATACAAAAGTTTGGGGTACAAATAACTTTATCCTAATATCATTTCCAACCTTATTTTAAAATGGTTTGAAAATCTAAAATCTATTTTTAAATTTTAACAAATGAATAATGATATAGTAAGTGATATTTTGTTTCATTTTTTAACCATGGCTTGCTAATCTATTCTATAACTATTGGCTTCCTATAATTTGGAGATCTTGTTATATTCAGCAAATGAAAGTCATTTTTTGTAAGTTTACTAAAATTTAACACACTCATTGGAAAAAAGAAAATGGGTTGACTTGCTATATTATGGCATTTAGCAAGTCAAAATATAATGATTGAAGATTCTCTAATAAGTAGGGGTGTGCACCGGTCCAAAACCGGACCGGATTGGACCGGAACCGAAATCAGGCATTTATTAAGACCGAAGACCGGACCTGTTGGTTACCGGTCCGGACCTGAATTTTCCGGTCTGGTCCGGGGTTACCCTATTATGTACCGGATTTGTTATATTAAAAAAATCACATAAACTAAAATTTGTTATGTAAATATACACAAAATTGACAAAACCATGATTTAATATCTCTACAAATTCATTACAATCACAATGGAGAGATAATTGAGAGATTCACAAGGTAAATTAGGTCTTAGGTTCACAATCCATTAAACACAAAATAGGAAATTTAAATTCTCTGACTCCCAGCATCATTCAGTAACATAAACAACATCATCTTCGAAATTGGTAGCATTCAAATCTGAAATTTAAGAAATAACAAAGTTAGTAATGCATGGGTTATAACTTATGAATATTTTAACTTTAAAAATTTGAATAAAGCATGATCCCCACTGTCAAGTTTTGATGTGGAATGTCTAAAGCAAAAGTTCTACAATATTTGGGACAAAAAAAATAGAACTGGTTTGTTTAAACTAGAAATCTAAAATGAACAAATACAATAAGCATTTAGGTTAAATTTAGAGGCATAATCAAATGGGCAGTTTAAGCAAATACCAAAAACATAAAAAAATTTATTTGTGGTTACATTTTTTAGTTCTAAAAGACTAAGAGACTAATATATACTGTATAATATTAACTCAAATATAAGAAAAAGTCATGAATCGATAAAGTAAATGAAGAAAAATACATTCATGAATCATGAGTCTAAGATCCTATGTCAACAAATATGTGTTGGAAAATTGATTAATAATCAAAAGAAAAGAAAAAAATAAGGAAAAGGACAAAGAAGATAATAAAGAAGAAAAGGTGATCAAAAATGGAATATTTGATTGATTTTGTGCATGTCATCAAATCAAAGTGGATTTTGGTTTCTTGACTTCTCAAACCATGCATACGTAGTATTTCATTGGTTATAAAAGCAAGGCAATTGTATGTGTATGTGTGTGTGGGGGTTTTACACACCACCAAGGTAGAGAGAAATATAGGGGGAATTCTACACAAGAATACCACTGGGAAAATCCAAGGGGTCTTGGTGAGTGTAGGGAGTAACTGGTTTTAGTTACTCGGAAAAATACATCCGGGCATAGGATGTGGAAAGATCTGTTTATAAGTGTTTGAAATTTAGTCTTGTAAACAGGAGAGAGTTTTTTTGTATATTGCCATGAAATAGTGGAAATATAATTTTTTCTCTCATATTTTCTTCTTGTGTTTGTTCTCTCGTTTTTCTAGTGTTCTCAATATTTTTCGGTATCTTACGCGCTTAAAATCCCAACAATTGGTATCGGAGCTTGGTTACGCTGGGCAGGAGGGATTTGTAAGCGGTAAAAGGAGAAATTTTGAGAACCCGGGGACTGGTCGGTTTGGCCAGAAGGCGACCATGGGACTTCAAGAACAAAGTGGATGGCATAAGGACCGGGTACGAAGCGGCATGCTGGCTTTGTGAAGTATGGTGCGGGAATAGGACTTGAGGAGATCAGTGGTCTAGCGGAGTGGAAAACTGCGGTTTATGTCTTGTGTCGAAAGTCTTCTCGGCAAGAAGAGGTCGGGCGGCGTGTCTTGCAGGTGTTGCTGCGGCGGTGCAAGACGGGCAGATCGAAAGAAGCTAATTGCTAGATGAGTGGTCTCAGAGAGTGTTAACAAAGGTGAGTTGTCATTTTTTTAGCTCGGGGTGGAGGGTTAAAACTCTAAGGAGCTAAGGTAGTGGCGGTGATCTTGACGGGTTGGTTGAGATGGAGCCACGGGTACAACGATAACTGGAAATGGTGAGGACCTTGTCGTATTGAGCAAGGTGAGGCCACGACCATGAGTCAACACATGGTGGCGGAGAGCTTGCGGTATTGAGCAAGATAGAGCATGAAATTTTTTTCAAGGTGGTAGTGATCTTGGTGGTTGGACCAAGGTGGAGCCACGAGGATTTTTTTTCTTCTTTGAGGTTGGCAGCGGTGATCTCGGTGGAGCAGACTAAGATGGCGCCAAGGATAATTTTTTTCGGAGTAGCGGTGATCTCACCGGAGAAGTGAGGTGGAGCTACAAAGTTTTTTTTTGATTATTTAATCAAGGTGGAGTTTGTTGGGAAATTGATTAATAATAAAAAGAAAAGAAAAAAACAAGGAAGAGGACAAAGAAGATAATAAAGAAAGAAAGGTGATCAAAAATGGAATATTTGATTGATTTTGTGCATGTCATCAAATCAAAGTGGATTTTGGTTTCTTGACTTCTCAAACCATGCATACGTAGTATTCATTGGTTATAAAAGCAAGACAACTATTGTATGTGTATGTGTGTGTGTGGGTTTTACACACCACCAAGGTAGAGAGAGAAACATGAGGGGAATTCTACACAAGAATACTACCGGGAAAATCCAAGAGGTCTTGGTGAGTGTGGGTGAATGTAGGGAGTAACTGGTTTTAGTTACTCGGAAAAATACATCCAGGCATAGGATGTGGAAAGATTTGTTTATGAGTGTTTGAAATTTAGTCTTGTAAACAGGAGAGAGTTTTTTGTATATTGTCATGAAATAGTGAAAATATAATTTTTTCTCTCATATTTTCTTTCTTGTATTTGTTTTCTCATTTTTCTAGTGTTCTCAATATTTTTCGGTATCTTACGCGCTTAAAATCCCAATAATATTAAATTAGAACTAAAATTTAAATTTTAAGTATAAAGTCATGCTAGGAATCACCCTTGCTAGGAAATAGAAGTAGAAATTGAATCTAGAAATATTTGCACTAAATAGCACTAAAACTTAAGTCATTTCCTTACATAACACTTAAATTGTTTTATTCTATAAATAGCACTTAATAATATCCATAATGTCATGTGATGACGAATATTTCTTTGAATAATGACTAATGCATAATGACTAAAAGTGCTACATTGGGAAGAAAAGCACATGTGGTGCTATTTAGAGAAAGTCATTATGTTTTAGTGTTATTTAAGTAAATTCCTCTTGAATTTATAACTCTTCTCCTTGTTTTTTTTCATTTCCGTTAGCAGCAATCCGCAATCCGCATATTCCGGTGAGAACGAGTCGGCGACTCTGGCGGCGGCGAGAACGAAAAGCAGAGGACGAACGATTCCGGCGATGGAGGAGCTGATTGACGAGATGCGAGTATGCGACGAAGGAGGAGCTGATTAACGAGTTGCGGGCTTGCGGCTGTAGGCGATAAAGAGATGCGGCTGTAGGCGATTAGTCACAGATTTGATTAATTGGATTGGGCTTGGATAGTTGGATCAGTGGATAAGAAACGGATAGGTATAAAAAATTAATAATAATAATATATATAAAAATTCCGGTCCAGACCAGTTATTTCCGGGTTCTAGACCGGATCGGACCGGAACCCGGAATCCAATATTTGTTAAGACCGGAGACCGGACCTGATTACTCCGGGCCGGTCCATTCCGGTCCGGGTCAGGTTTAATTTCCGGTCCAGACCGGTTCTTGCACACCCCTACTAATAAGGGCACAGTTTTCAAAACTTTAGTGATCGAACCGGTCAAATTAGTGGTTCATTAGTGAGTATATTTGGCAAAACGGTGAGGTTCTAGTGACAGCAGAGTACGGTGCCACTGGCATTTTGGGGTACCTCCGGTGCTTCGTTTTCAAAATTAACGGTTCCTACTTCCCCTAACTCACCCCCTAAACCCCCCACCCTACCCCCGCCCCTGCACCCCCACCCCCACCCCGCCGTAAGCCCCCACAAAATGTGTGGCTACTAATAGTCACACATTTTGTGGGGGCTTACGGCGGGGTTGGGGTGGGGTGCAGGGCGGGGGTAGGGTGGGGGATTTAGGGGGTGAGTTAAGGGGAGTAGGAACCGTTAATTTTGCGAACGGAGCACTGGAGGTATCCTAAAATGCCAGTGGCACCGCTAGTGGCACCATACTCCGGTGTCACTAGAACACCACCGTTGACCTAAATTATTAATCATGGAATGATTTTAAAAAATTAAAGACTACCTATATAATATCTGAGAATTAGAAACAAAATATAGAAAACCACATGTTATAAGAAACTATTTATAAAATTTACTCTTTGAAACTTACCAACATAAACAATAATTTTAACATTTTTCATATTTCGTTGTAAAATAAGATTTATAATATCAATAGTATTATAGTGTAAAATAATCTCAAAAACCCCTATAAAATGTCAAAATGTAATGCTAGTGTGATCGTTTCACGGTGCCAAACTTTTATTTAATACAGATTACATAAAATATAAAATATTCCATTCTTATATATGTTTCACATTGTAATTTTATTTGAGTCAATTATATAAATTATAACGCGTGATTTTTCATATTTAGCTTCTAATTCTAAGATAATACATTTGTGGTCTTCAATTTTTGATAACTACTCAATAATTAGTTTAAGAATTATATGTTGAAAAGAAAATTCTTACTCATGTTTGTCTTAAATAATTAATTGTGCAATAATTTTCAAATATTGAGTACTACAAATGTAATATTTTAAAGTTAGAGATTAAATATAAAAAACTATCAATTATAATGAACTATTTATAGAATTTACTCATTGCATTTTATTTGATGTTTTTCACTTTCGATTAGGGCAATAGTACGCCCCATGGCGTCATTGCCCTTTATGCCTAAGGGACGTTAAACACCACTCTCTGAGGTTTTTTCCGGACGTTTTGCACTGAATCTCTCCATTCAAACGGTTACAAGCCGTTACAGACTAAAAAAATCTCTTCTATAAATTAACTCATTTTTAAAAATAAAACTCACAAACAAAATCTCTCTCTTCTTCAATTTTTTTAAAAATAAACACACACAATTACTATGCAAATAATTAAATATAGGTCGGCTTTGTGATTAAAACAATTCAATTTCATGCCATTTTCAAAAGGGGCAGTATCATGTCATCAATGTCAAATCACATATTAATGCTTCGAACATTAAAAAGTATTTTTTATATTTAAAAGAATTATCAAACTTTAAAAAGCGTGAACCAATATTTATGTGCATGTTTAATTTATCAAGAAGTGAACTCTTCAGTTATAATTTTTGTATAGTAACTTAATTTTTCAATGAAAATATATAATTTGAGTTGTAATAAGTTAGTTTAAGAGTTTAATTAAGATTAACTAAGTTAAAGTCCTTCCAAAAAATAAGAATCTAAAATATTAAAAAATATCCGCAACAAACAGCAATGTATAATTAAATACTCTCTTCCTTCTATGTAAAAGGACACATGAGTTTTTTCTTAAAGATTATGGAAAATTTTAGAAGTGAGTAAAAAATTAGTACTTTCTCCGTCATTGAGAATTTGTCTAGTTTTGACTTTTTCGGTCAAAATTGATAAACTTATACATCAAATAAAATAAAAATGATATTAGATATTGATACAAAAATAGTTTTATTACATTTATTATATCAAATATTTTTCAAAATATTACTTTATCTAATTAATATAAAATATATATTTTATTTAATTATAGGTTAAAAATTAAAAATAATTGACCAAAAAAATCAAAACTAAACATATACTGGGCTAACATGATTAAGGGCATGTTCTTTAGTACTGGAAAAAAAGAGCTGGATGTTGGAAGAAACTAGAAGAAACTGGAAGAACTAGAAGAAACTGGAAGGAACTCGAAGAAACTAGATTACTCGAAGGAACTGAAAGATACTGGAAGAAACTAGAAGATATTGGAAAAATTGAAAAAAATTAAAAGAAACTGAAAAAACTAGAAAAAATTGAAAAATTTTTAAAAACTTTTTTTTAAAAATTATGTGTGGTTTTATATTATTCTCATTCTGATTCTTGTTGTTATAAATTATTATTATTATTATTGTTGTTGTTGTTGTTGTTGTTGTTGGTGGTGGTGGTGGTGGTACGTAGTGGTGGTGTTATCACGTTATCTTAATGATTGTCTTTAAGATAAAAAATATTACGAGTTTTATGTTTCATATATAAAAACTAGTTTTAAAAAATAATTAGAATATAAAATTAGCATAAATATTACACTTCTTGGGTCATTTTTTCTTTTTCAGAATGTAATTTTATCTTGATTTTCATAATATTATTCTTCATTTCTTCCCGACCCTTAAATGTAATTTACCTTATATAACTATTTATTCATAATTTTTTAAATAGTTTCCTAATTTTTCATGTAGATTAATATACAAAAAAAGGTATTATTCATATTAAAAAGTTGAAGAAACTGGAAGAATGAATGTGAATCATAAAAATAGTGAGATAAAAAATGAAATAATTTATAAACTATAGTTATGAATATAAAAGTTGTAATTAAAAATAGTTGTAATAATAATAATATATTTTTTTAGAGTGATTTGTTAGAAAGTAGAAAGAATTTGAAGAAAATAAATATAATTGGAAGAAATTAGAACAAACTGAATAAAACGGGAAGAAATTAGAAAAAACTGGAAGGAACTGAAAAAATGGAATAATAGGAAAAAACTGGAAAACCTGAAGGAACTAGGTATATATACCCTACGTCGCTCTCTCTTTCAGCTGAAAAAAACTCAGCCGTTCCACTGCCCGTCCGCTTCCAGCCGCTTCGTCCGACTCCGACCGCCGCGCCAGGTGTACCCTACGTCCGCCATCCGATCTCGACCTTAAGTTTCATACTTTTCTCTAAATATCATGCAAAGAGGTAAGTAACTAAAGTCGATTTTGAATCAGAAACATCTGTTATATTTTGCCTTTAGTTTGCCGTGCTATTTGTTTATTTTGCATTTGATGTTCTAAGAGCTTGTTCTCTTCAACCTATTCTATTTAATCATTACTTGTTCTTATTGAAATCATATCATAAACAGTTTTAAATATAACTACAACAGATAAGTTGATAAGCTGAGGAGAATAAGCCCTAATTTACTGTATGTTTATTATTTTCATTACATTTGTAATTTTTTTGTAGCTTAAAACGTAAAAATTTATATTTCAGAGCTGGACTTCCAAAAATTTTCTTTTGAAATTTCATAATTGATTGTTGGTTTTATGATAGGTTATTATTTAGTATTTATATGATGTGATTAAGAATTCCCAGATTGATCTGTAATTCCTTGTGGCTAGTTGCTTTTTCTTTGAGTATTTCCTCAATTATAGAAATTTGGTACAATGATATTTGTTGATACATTGTAGTTGAGGATACTATGACATTCAATAAAAAACAAGATTTATTTCTCTTTTCGAATATATTCTGGATGTGAAAAATTTACAACAAATACAATGTTCAAGATGAGAAAGAAAAATTTAGAATTTCATCCGATGTTCAAGACGAGATATATGGTGTACATAATTATCTTCAACACGTGTTTATCCCGACCTTTTCTCATCTTGGGATGCCATGTGTTGAATTTTCTGGGTGCCTCTGTAGATTTTCATCCAAATGTTCAAGATGAGATATATGGTGTGCCTAATCAATCAGGCAATGTGGCCCTCTCACCTCATAAATTATATCTTTTAGACTAAAGATCTACTACTACGTACATTTTTGCAGTCTGGAAATGGGGGTTCCAAAGAAAGCTACAAGATCTAGTAAGAGGGGAGGTCAAAGTGTATCTACGGCATCAATGTGTGAAGGGCTTGAACAACTGGGGAATAGTGACAATGATACTAACTACGAAGAGATTGAAACCTGTCCCGTTACCTTTACAGGAAAGAAAAAGAAATCATCTAAAAAGAGTAATCCATTCTATTTGGATGATGATGCCAGTTTTAATAATATAAATACCGATTCATTTGAAGAGGATGCCACTGCTCAGGAAGAGGAAGATGATGCATCTACGATTGTGTTTTGTGGGAAAAAGAAGTCTTCTAAAAAGAAGAGTCAATCTGCATTCAATATCCTCCAGGAAGAGTCAGTTAGTGATGGGAAACAGAGATTAACTGAAAGTGACAAAGAAATAGAAGGAACAAAAAGCAAACAAGTTCATGTTGACCCTCTTGGAATTTCAAAGGCCAATTCAAAGAAGAAGAAGGGTGGAAATACATCTCAAGAAGATGATGAAATTGACAAGATTCTAGCTGAGCTCAGCGATGCTGCACCAATTCCTTCTAATACTGCTCTACCTCCCCCTGGAGAGATGTTACAGGTAGAACCTGAACCAAAAGGTAAAACAAAGAAAAAGAAGGGTGGAAAAAAAACTGAAGGGAAGGATGAAATTGACACAATTTTGGCCGAACTTGGAGAGGGTTTGCGAACTTCCAAACCTGACCCTGCTTCTTCTCCACAAGAGGAAAAAGACCAGGATCTTCTTGAAGCAAGAGAAGATATTCCTGAAAAGGAAACAGTGGAGGGGGTGGTGGAGTCTGCAGCTGCGAAGAAGAAGAAAAAGAAAAAAGAGAAAGAAAAGGAGAAAAAGGGGGCGGCAGCTGCAGCCGCTGGACCTGTGTTTGTGGAAAAGCAGGAAACAAAAGCTGATGGCAAGGGTAAGGGTGACAAAAAAGTCCCTAAACATGTCAGAGAGATGCAGGAGAGGCTTGCAAAACTTAAAGAAGTAGAAGAAAGGAAGAAAAGGGAAGAGGAGGAGAAGTTGAGGAAGGAAGAAGAAGAACGTCTCCGTCTAGAGGAGTTAGAGAGGCTTGCAGAGGAAAGAAAACGCTTAAAAAAGGAGAGGGAAAAGGAAAAAATGTTGAAGAAGAAGCAAGAGGGGAAGTTGCTGACCGGAAAGCAAAAGGAAGAAGCTCGCAGATTAGAAAAGATGAGAAAGCAAATACTCACAAATGCCGGGGGCTTACCACTCCCTGGTGGGGAGACTGCTATGGATGGAACGAAACGGCCAAAGTACCAAACAAAGAAGGCAAAACAACAATCCCATGGTAATGATAACCCTGTTTCTGCCACTACTGAAATCAGTGATGTGAAGGAAGCTGAGCATGAAATTATACCCGAGGTTGACTCTTTGGAAACAGAGAAGGTTGAAGAATTGGATTCATCGAATTCAGATGACAAATCAGAGGCTGTTGATGCTGAAGAAAATGAAATTGAAGATGATGAAGACGGTGATGATTGGGATGCAAAAAGCTGGGATGAAGATGATCTCAGACTGCCTGGTAGAAGTGCATTTTCTGATGAGGAGGTAGATGGCCAACCCAAAGCTCTAGCAAGAAAACCAAAAAAGATTGCACAGGCAGCCGGTTGTGATTCAGGTGCTCTATCTGTTGCTTCTAAGCGAACCCCTATAAATGCGCCTGCTGTATCTAAAGTTGAGGACATTAATATAAGGGACCCAGAGTATGAGAGCAAGGAAAAAAGTTGCCAAGAAAAAAAAGAAGCACAAAAACCTGTTGCAATGCCAGACAAGAGTGAAAGGAACCTCCGTTCTCCCATTTGCTGTATTATGGGTCATGTTGATACTGGGAAAACAAAGCTCCTTGATTGTATACGAGGCACTAATGTCCAAGAAGGTGAAGCAAGAGGGATCACTCAACAGATTGGTGCGACTTACTTTCCTGCGGAGAATATAAGAGAGAGAACTAGGGAACTTAAAGCTGATGCTACCCTGAAGGTGCCTGGTTTAATTGTTATTGACACCCCAGGGCATGAGTCATTTACTAATCTCCGCTCTCGAGGGTCAGGACTATGTGATATTGCAATTTTAGCTGTGGACATTATGCATGGACTAAAGCAGCAAACTATTGAGTCACTCAATCTTTTAAAGATGAGGAATACCGAGTTCATAATTGCTTTGAACAAGGTATGTTATTAAGACGATGCCATCCTTTTTCTTGGCTTATAGTGATGATACTAAGGGTATTTTTTATATCATTCTTTTGAAATTAGGTTGACTTGCTCTATGGGTGGAAAACTTGCAGTAATGCACCTATTCAGAAGGCAATGACACAACAGAATGCAGATGTAAAGCTTCAATTTAAGCAAAGGGTCATTCAGGTCTTGCTAAAGCTACTTGAACTTATCAATGTCCTCAATCTCTAAATTCACATTGATTTGCTCAGCTGACAATTGAAGTATTATAAAATTCCAGATAGTGACACAGTTCAAAGAACAGGGAGTGAACACAGAATTGTATTATAAAAACAAAGATATGGGTAAAGATACATTCAGCATTGTTCCCACTAGTGCTATCAGGTGATTCCATTTACCCGTTTTTAGTTTATGGTGCATCAGTTATAAGTTGTATTAATATTTTTTTATTTACAATTTTTTGTTTCTGGTTTGGATCTTTTCTTCCCTCTCAAATCCATGCTAACATTCATTAATAAAAATACTTCATGATGCTATGGTGATTCTGAATTAACAGCGGTGAAGGTATTCCTGACTTATTGCTCTTACTTGTCCAATGGGCTCAAAGGACAATGGTTGAGAGACTTACATTTAGCAATGAAGTCCAGGCATGCTTTCGTCATATATCTCACTTGTGTTTCTCAGAAAACAAAATTGTGAAAGTAGTGTTCTGAGTGTTGTTACCCTTTGGCAGTGTACTGTATTGGAGGTAAAGGTGATTGAAGGCCATGGGACAACAATTGATGTGATACTAGTAAATGGGGTGCTTCATGAAGGAGACCAAATAGTTGTTTGTGGCATGCTGGTAAAAAATCCTTATTATGGTATATACTCTGGAAAATTATTGTTGCTGTACCTTTATTTATGGTCTTTTTTTTGGCGTTCAAGGGTGAACCTGTCGTGACCTCCATCCGGGCATTACTGACCCCTCACCCAATGAAAGAACTTCGAGTAAAGGTTGGTTCCAATTCTTCTTGCGATTATTATTCTTATATACATATACATTCAATGTTAATTCAACATCACTACACACTAGTTTATCATGGTTCTTTTACTTGTAATTAACATGGCTTCTTGTTTTTACAGTGCTAGCATTTATAGGGACATAGTATTCTGTAGGTATATATATTTCTTAGTAATTTTGGGTTCACCCTATTAACCTGCGTTCCGTAGTTATTAAGCCATCACCTAGATGTATACAAGGAGCTTGCCAGGTGCACTTTTATGTTTTGCATTTTTTGTATTGAGATAATACATTTATTTTTCTCGTGTAGTGTCTCAAATAAATTTGGTTCCCTTGTGTTTTTTTCTACAATTGATGACGTATTCTAAAAATAGAACCTTTTCTGATTCTTGGACTTTCTGGTTTAGTTCTCCCAGTTTTTAAATTAAAGTTTTTCCTAATTTTCTGATTTGCTGCTTTTGTTTCTGTTTTTTTTTAAGATTTTCTCTCTATGATATTGATTCTTTTTCTAATTTGTGTTTTTTTGTTTACACATGGTTTTGAAAGTTGAAACAAAGTTTTTTATTAGCATTAAGGTTTTAAATAATTTTGTAATGGTGTAGAATAACTTTGAAAATGCCCAAGCTTAACATTCCTGTTAGATAGCCTTTTCAAAACAAGCACTTAATGTTTACTCCCTTTGTCCCAAAAAACTTTTCCCATTTTGAACAACGTGCAAAATCTCATCTATTTTAAAATAATTGTATTTACAAATTGAAATAAAAGTACCACTTACATATTTAAAATAACATCAAAAGTTCTACAAAACAATTGACGACAATAATATTTATTTTATGATTTTTATCAATGACCAATGAGAAAGCACATGCAAACAAAAGCAATCGGAAGTCTGGAATAGTAAAAAGGAAGAGTTTTTCACCTTTTTGGGACAGAGGGAGTATTTAGCTAATTATGTCTCTTATTATGTTCATATTAATTGTGGTCTAGATTTGAGTAGATGGGACTCACTCATAATTACAAATTTTGTAGTACAATATAGTGTACACTATATTTAAAGTACTGTTAAAAATTTTTCTTGTGGCCTAATTGTCGCCTAGTTGGTCCACTCGAGTTGGGTCGTGCCTCAACTGATAACTATGCGGATTCTCACGGCACATGGCAGAGTCCAGAACAAAAGGAACATATATGGATATGAAAATGAAATTTACAGGTAGCCTTATGTTTTTTGTGATGCATAAACAATCCTATTAAGGGTATTTCTATTTTGTCTGCAGGGTACATATTTGCACCACAAAGAAATCAAGGCTGCGCAGTGCATAAAGATTACTGCACAGGTAATGGCTAGTTTGTATGTAATTTTTCAAATTGAAATGGGGAATTGGTGCTGAATGAGGAAACAAAAAACAAAGAATGAAGATCCATGAAAAAATCTGAGTTAAATCAGGGCTTGGTTATTTTGATGGATTGTGTGTACACCGTGTTCAGTTCTCTCCAACGCAGCGTTAAACCAACAATATAGAGCCTCTTTTTAATTGAAGGGCAATTGGGTCATTTTCACTCCTTCATTGGTTTGTGTGCCAAAAAGAAACTGGACATAAATTGAGGGACGAAGGGAGTATTTAAGTACACGGCCCGGTTCCATGGCCACTGGATTCCAGTGGCCACGGAAGCCACTGCCCCCCTACGGAGCTCCGTTCATAAAATTCATGATTCCTACCCCCTCTAACCCCCCGGTAAACCCCCTCGCCAAGTCCCGATCCAAACTAATCACCCCACCTACGTCAATTGCACCTTGTAAGTATACTTGACTTTAAAGTCAAAAGTTTTGACTTTATACTTACGAGGTGCAATTGACGTAGGTGGGGTGATTAGTTTGGGTCAGGACTTGGCGGGGGGGGGGGGGGTTACCGGGGGTTAGAGGGGGTAGGAATCATCAATTTTATGAACGGAGCTCCGTAGGGGGGCAGTGGCTTCCGTGGCCACTGGAATCCAGTGGCCATGGAACCGGGCCGTTAAGTACATAGTTCTTAAAAACTCTTACGTTAGCGGGTTGGTCAAGTTGGGTTTGGGTTCACCTGCGTTTGATCCATTTATAGTGTCATTTTGGATTCGGTCAACAAAACCTTTGTTCAAAACCACTATTTTGGCTTGGGTCCTGGGTCAAAAACAAGACGGGTCAATATTGCCAGGTCTTTTCGTCTCAGTCAATTTAGTTTTTGTAACTATGTTATTTTCTAAATTTGTGTTATCTTGCTATCTACTCTCTGTTCCCCGACATATTTTCCCTACAGAAACTTTTAAATACACAATTATCCATGTAGTTAATGCCTCTATTTTGTTGTAAAAGTCAATCATTCTGTCATTTCCTTATTAGCAGGGAATCTATTTGATGTGCCAGTATGTTCATTTAATAAATGATAAAAAATGCAATTAGAACTTCAGAAATTGATTCACAGAGTAGACTGTTTAGATAAGATGGGGGGGGGGGGGATCACGCCATCACGGTTGCCCCTAGGTTTTTGGTCTTTCTGGATTTTCAAGCTGAGCACACACCCACACAATTAGGAACTATGCCCAAGTGGGTTGTTCATGTGAACTGTTGTTACTGAAAGTATCTTTTTCTTAGTTAATTGTTTGCAACGGGTTCTTGTGCAGGGCCTTGAACATGCTATTGCCGGCACTAGTTTGTATGTTGTGGGACCGGATGATGATGTGGATCACATAAAAGAAGCAGCCATGGAAGATATGAGGTCCGTGATGAGCCGGATTGATAAGGGTGGAGAGGGTGTTTATGTTCAGGCATCTACGCTTGGATCACTAGAAGCTTTGCTCGAGCATCTAAAAAGTCCTGATGTTAGCATACGAGTTAGTGGCATTGGGATAGGCCCCATACACAAAAAGGATGTCATGAAAGCCAGTGTCATGCTTGAGAAGAAGAAAGAATATGCAGCAATCTTTGCCTTTGATGTTAAAGTTACACAAGAAGCTCGTGAACTTGCAGATGAATATGGTGTGAAGATTTTCATTGCTGATGTCATGTATCATTTGTCTCATCAGTTCAAAGCCTACATTGATCATCTCAAGGAGGAAAAGAAGGAAGTTGCTGATGAAGCAGTCTTTCCGTGTAGACTTAAGATTCTGCCTCATGTATTCAATACGAAGGATCCCATCATTCTAGGCGTTGAAGTTTTAGATGGCATTGCTCGGGTAATTAACACCTCTTTCATCATTATCTTGTTATTATTTTTGTAACTTATTTTCTTGATAGCTTGGTGTTGCATAAGGTTATCTTATTCCTTGATAAATTTGTTAACCTTATGTTTATTGGTTAGCTCATGCACATTTAGGCCATGTTCTCTTTCCCCGATTTGAATGGTTCTTATCTTATTGGTATAAGTTCTCATCTGACCTGATCTAATTTGATTCCAATAAGAAGTGGAAGAAAACATGACCTTACTGGCTTGCTTGGCATTGAGATTGAATATTTGTTAAGAGATTTCAGAATTGTACTCCATATAATTTAAATGTCAATTTTATGTTTGGCAATTCAATCACTTAATGTGGTGGTGTATGAATATGTAATCCGAAGGCATCAAATTTGTGCTTTAGTTAAGTTGGGTTATGGGGATGAATGACACAAATGGGTTTCTAAACACAAAAAAATTGTAGTGTACAATTGGATATTCTATAATGACTTCACAAAGTGCAATTCCAAACATGTATTCAGCTAGGAGTGTATCTGCAAGGCATTATTATTCTTCTGTCATATATCTTACGGGGATTTGCTCATTGTTTGGCGATCTCGTCAGGTTGGAACTCCTATTTGTGTTCCTCCATTGGCTTCAAGGGACATGGTTGAGATTGGTCGGATTGCATCTATCCGTAACAACGATAAACCTGTCGGCTCTGCAAAAAGAGGACAAACAGTAACCGTTCAGGTACGAATCCAGCTGAAATTTGTTACGAGGAATCTTTTAAAGGGGTGCTTTAATGTCCTTACTTACCCACTACTCCTAACTGCATTTTCTCGGAACATGATTTTTTTTAAAATCGTGTTGATTTCACAGATAGTTGGGTCAAATTCTGAAGAGCGACAGAAGATGTTTGGCCGGCATTTTGATGTGGGAGACGAACTCGTCAGCAAGATTTCCAGGAGATCTATCGACGTACTCAAGGAACATTTCAGGGTATCCCAATTCTTCTCTCTCTCTCTCTCTCTCTCTCTCTCTCTCTCTCTGTCTTTTGTAAGGGCACACACATTTTTCGAAGTCCTGCTTTCCAAAACTTAAGTCTTCTTCTTCTTGTGTTGCAAAATTGTACAGAAGGACCTTTCTGTGGAAGAATGGAGGCTGGTTGTGGATCTGAAGAAGAAGTTGAGGATACAATGAGTGGTCGGCGTTCACTCTTTGGAGACAATCATATATACAGACAGTTCTGGGAAGTCTTCTTCCATGAGCACCGTATAAAATGAGCACTCTCTTGTAGTATTATCATACTGCTGCCGATTTGGGTTGTTAAATGTTATTTTAGCCAATTTTTTACTTTCATTTTTTTTTCTAATTAGATTTTAACAATCTTTTTTTTACCACTTCTCTTAAATCTTGCGAAGTTAATCGGTGACAACTAATTTGGGATGGAGGGAGTATATTTATGCTTTTAAATTAATTATGTTCAAATAATTTTCTAATATTTGGGATGTGTTAAAAGATTATTCATACATCCCACCCCATCCTCACTATAGGTCTAATATATTGCTTGCATTTCAAAGTATTTAGTCAGTTTTAGATGAAACTTTTTTCAATTAAATTTTTTTTTGTGCAAATTGGTACGAACATTGGTTTTATTATGTCTATTTTGTAGAAATTTTTTACTCCCTGGATATTTGTCGCACTTGTATTCCCGAGGCAAAATATTAAGTTTTTTCAATTCATTTTATTTACATATTGGTATAGAAATAAAAAATAAAATTTACATACCAAAAAATTACATGAAAAGTTTTTCGAAATAAGAAGTGTCAAGAATATTTTATTTTATCAAATAACCAATAAAAACGTAGAAATGAACAAAAGTTTCCGCAACTGTTAAAAAAGTAAGTGGCAAATATTTTGGGATGGAGAGGGTACTTTTGTCTCAAATTAAATTGCTTGTTTTCTATTAATAGGGTCAAATTTTATTCACTTTCTTTTTCTGTTTTGTTAATCATTTAATAAAATAATATAATCATGTTATTACTACTTCTATAGACCTTTGATTTTGTTTTTATATATGTAAATTTATTATTTAATTCTACATTATTTTTCATATAAAATTATTTGAAAATAACTTCAATCAAACGTTGTTAATCGAAACATGCGATTAAAATTGGGACGGAAGGAGTAAAAAATTATTTCATTACATTAATATGTAATGTAATTTGATGTAACTCACGAATAAAATTAGTGTAGTTAACTTGAAATAGTTAAATTAACAAATATTATAAAACAAATGGAAGTAGCAGGTACAGGGAGTATTACGGAGTATTACTATACAAATGTCACTTTTTCAAGTACCCAAAACCCTCCCAAGCAAAACATCCAAAAAGAAGACCAAACACCTAAGAGCAACTCCAATGGGAGAGGTATATGAAAGGGTAAAGAAAAATATTTGTGATATATACATGTTTTCATTAAAAATCATTCTCTAATGGGAGAGGTAAACAAGAATGTATTATTATAAATTATTAATTTATATTTTTGTCATTGTAAAACTTAACGAGTCAAGAATTAACAAAAAAAGAATACTTTATTTTTTAATCTTGCACACTGTATTTTTAAGTTTTTTCTATTCGGGTATTTATAGTTTTACATGTGTAATTAGACATAATGTATATTTAACTATTTCAAAACTGACATTCAATTTTTTTCCAATAAATTAGTTGTATTTTTATAAAATCTTTAAATTTAAAAATTTAATCAAGAAGAAACAAAGGCAACAAACCTCAAATTTACCTCCCCATGATTTTTTTAAGAATGTATATTTTCTTTTCTAATAATTAAAATTTGATTTTAAAAGGTAAATCAACTAATTTTTTCCCAATCATGTATGGAGATGTGTTTTTTCCCTCTTTTGCCTTTTGATTTACCTTCCCCCATTGGAGTTGCACGCTTTTTGGAAAGGTAAACTTGATCATTTGGAGAGGTAAATGAGACATATACCTGTCCAAGACATCTCTTACCATTGGAGTTGCTCTAATAATGATTAAGAGAGCGTATTCAAAACAGGCACTTGTTTTGTTAGAGGAATTGGACACCATAGAGTTTTTGTTCTTTTCCAGACAAGTAAATGGAGAAGACGATGAATGGTCACTCAGAACTCAACAGGCGGCTTCAACCTTACAAGCCGTTTGATTCTCTCTTTCTCTGTGTTCTCCAGCAGCCCCTGTGAACCAAACACAAAATTAATACAAGGAGAACTCATAGCAAACACCAGTACACAACAACCAGACACCATTTGGCCATAGTATATAGGACTAGGTATCAAATGAATAGTCATTTTGGCACATGGCAACTTGCACCTTAACAAACCCAAACTCTAAGTAACTTAGTTGGTTCGTGGGTAGGATGTCATGTCCAAAGATCTTAGGATCGAATCCCGGCAGCAGTAGTGTGGGAGTCTTATTCTTTGTAATAACTCCTTGTGCGCAATGGGCACGTGGCGGCTCTCTAAAGACCAGACTAAGATTATACCATGATTTACCCTCCTCACTATCCTGTCGGGCCGGGGGTGGGCGTTCTACCTTTTTCTAATCCCAACTCTGTTGGGGTTTCTGAAGGGTTTAAATGTATGCAATGTGATTATCTCGTAAAAAAGAGAGCTTGTTTTTGGATATAAGACTAAATATCAAGTGATTGTTCGTTTTCGCACATAGAGACTTGCACAACAAACCCTAATATAATCCTAATTCAGTTGGAATTTGGAGGGTCAAAATGTACGCAATCTAACCACATGAAAACCAGAAGTTATTTTTGTATATAGGAGTAATAGGACAATATCCAGTGAATGGTCATTTTGGCACATAGCAAATGGAGTTGGTGGCACAAAATTTAGGCACTGTTTGGTGACCTTGTGTGGCTTATTCTGCTCATAACAAGAATAAAAGACCTTTCCTCATACTTATTTGGCTAAAATAGATGTTACCAAACACTTTCTTTTCTAAAAGTCAGCACATATTCCGCCACAAATTCAAAAGTAGGAAAATGTGATAGTAGTTGATAGAGGTTCAAATGCAAATTTGATATTGTATAAGATAACATGCAAAGAAACTTTTGACTGGCTCTGTATTGGAACATCAGATGCCACAAGGCTATATAGACTATGATTGGAATTCAGAAAATGATAGGGAATGAAAATAAAATGTCTAAGGAAAATAAATTTTATGTTTGGTTCTACATTAAACAAATTTGATTATAATATTTTAACTTTTACTATACATATATTCAAAATTAGACAGAATGATTGTTTTGGGTGAAGTGTGAATCATTTTTTTATTTTTGCATCAACTTTCACTTCTTCCTAATTTCCTTTCTAATTTCCTACCTATTTTCTTTATGTACTCTCTGCATCCCAAAATTACCTTCCCACATTTTTATGTTGTCCAAAAATCAACTTCTCATTTTCTCTTCTTGCCTGCACCCTTCACTTTTATTAATTAAAAATACATTTTTACCCTCAATAACCTACATATTAACATGAGACTTCACTTTTACCAAAAAAAAGTTGGCAAGGACATTTATATACGGAGTAATTTTCTATCCTCTCATAGTTTTCGTGCCATTTTCACTTGAGAAGATAATTTTGGGACAAAGGGAGTAACATTTTCTGAGTTCCAAACTAACCTACAAATTCAAGGATTTTTGCTCACCTTGCACACAATCTCATCCAGGCACAGGCAAATCTTTCCATACTTGTCCAAGAAAAGGCGCTCCGATGGAGGTTTTCCACATACATCCTTAATGCTCGATGTTATCACGAAAATTGCTTCAGACACTTAACAAAGCCAAACAGATTGAATGATTAGAGCAAATACCACATAAGATTTCTTAAAGAGCTACAATCAACTTGAAAATAATTAGTCTCATATAGTATACTCACATGCAAGTTCATCATATTCATCCTTGCCAACAACATAAATGCTGACATCTCCAAGCAACGTGTACACAATATAAACTGATCTGCCCATGTAGATAAAAGATGTAGATATGATTATATGAGAAATTGAATACCCAAACTAGCCCCAGCCCTAGGGATGCTATTTGTTGATACACAACATACTTGTAACAACTACAACTTCATCTTTTAGATAAGACTCCAGTTCAGATATTCTATAACTCCATAGGGTCTGTTTGGAAGTTGGAAAATTGATAGAAACAGGGAGGAAAATATATAGGGAAAAATCTGAAGGAAAGAATATTGGAGGAACAGAACAAAAGCTCAATCTATTTTTTTATTTCTTCAAAACTCAATTTATTTATTGGTTTCTATTATACGGACTATAAAGACTAGAAAATCCAGAACACGTGTATAGTTTTATAGATCACAATACATTCTTCCTTTACATTTCCCGATAGAAAAAGAAACACAACAAAAATAACGTTCCTAGGCATTTTTTCAATTGCCTAGCATTTTGGAGGATCCAAACATGCCCTTAGGGGGTGCTTATAGCTGAGAAGTAAATATAGAAGTAGACAGAGATGCATTTCAAATATCTGAAGAGTAATTGCTGATTGTGTTTAAAAAAAAGGAAGAATGCGGATTGGAAAATCGTTAACCACCCACACGAAGAGATCTTCAGGAAAGAATCAAATACTTGTGACAAGCAAAAGAATCACAATGAGAGGTATCAAAGAGTAAACGAATCAAATACTTGTGACAAGCAACGAGGAGCTCTTCATTCTTTGTTCCTTTAAGATTTTCTGCTCCCAGCTTGACTAGGAAAGACCGCCAATGCAAACGCTCTTCTGCGGGCACACCATTAAACCTGTACGAAAAATATCAGTAACACTAAGAACAATTCATATAATCAAAATGAAAAAACACGCAGCAACTTCTTCACACTGATACACAATACCACTATTCTACCAATCTTAGCTCTCTCTACAGCTACAACTAACTATAATGGAAGTCCTCTTTCATTGTTTCCTCTTTCACCAAAACACTTTCACTTTATATTAAAAACTCACTTTTACCCCTACTAATTCTTATCCTACATGTGACATCATACATTTTCACTAATAATCTACCTATCACATCTTACTTTTATCCATCACATCAAGGGCAAAATTGGAAAATCCACTATAAATATACCTCATTATTTCTCCCATTAGTTAGAGGGAGTATATATAAATTTATTTTTTAATTCTACACGCATTTTCAAATAATTTGAAAATAATCTCAATCAAAAACCATAAACCGCAACAGGAACTTCTTTTAGGGACAAATGAAGTATCTTTGCTTCTTATTAGTACAAGATCTGCTGTGTTTTCACTCTTTCATGTCTTTTAGCTAATCTATAAATGAAATGGTTTTCTTGTTCATTCTCTAAGGAGATGTCGGATGCTTGAAATATCATTCATATATCAGCACTAAATATAAAAAGATTAGCCAAAATCTTCTAAGAACTAAACGTAAGGCCAAAGCTCAGACCTAGATCCAGATTATTGAAAACAAATTTAGTAGAAATAAATACAGTAGTAGATTTTTTTATATGAAGAAAAAGATCGAGTTCTGAGCATAATAACATTCATCCAATCAAACAATTTAAATTTAATGCAATTATTCAAAAAAAAAAAAAATGAACTAAAAGGATCTCAATGGAATTGAAATGATATATTTTTTTTAAAAAAAAAAAGAAAGAGATTTTGAAGTCACCGTTCGACGAGAATGTTCCCCTCGGAGTTGGCAATCAACACGGCCAGCAGCATTTCTCCTTATTCTTCTTACGACTCGATCGCTGCTGAGAAATTACCAGTTGAAATTTGGAATAGGGGATTTTGGTCGCCGGAGGAGAATATAATACCCCTCTTTTGCTAAAATACATTGAATTTTTTTATTTAATCAAGTTTCACACTTAGTCAGTTAGTCTAATTTGATTCAAAAAAATCAAATTGAATTATTACACTAAAGCAGAGGTAGTAAATGATTTTTAGAAAGTTTACATTATGTTTGGGAATCAAAATGAAAAGAAAAGAATTTTCTTTCTTTTTCTCACCGAAATGAAATAAATTAATTTTTTCTTCGCTTTGGCTCTTTTCTTTTTATGTTTATTTTTTTCGCTTTTCTTTTATTTTTCTTCTAGCTAAACAAAGAATTATTTTCCGTCTTATATTTTTCTCTTTCAAATTATTTGAATCAAACATGGTGTTAGGTGTATTCATTTTAGATTTTTAAAAATCTATAAAAATCTCAAGTGATATTTTGAGCTTAGATATTGCACTGTTTTTGGATTCTAAAATTCAATACAAATTCAATTAAGATATTTAATACTCGTTAAAATTTTTGATGTATTATGAATAAAAATTTAATGTATTTAAAATTTTAAAATATTTGTTTAAATCTAATGATACTCTGTATTAAAAAGTCCAAATATTTTCAAAGACTTATATTGAAATCCATCTACAAATATCTCTAAGTGGGTGTATTTGATAACATTTAGAATGAGGTATGGGAGAACTCGAATAAGTCATAAGACACTTCACTCAGTTCAATCAAATTAAAAGATTGAATTTAATCAATCACTTAGTTCTACTCAAGAACTTATATACTTAACATTGTCTTTTCATTTGTTCGATATAGAATACTCTTTAACACTCACTCTCAAATAGACAATCAGGTCATTTTAAATCTAATCAATTGACCACTTGCAAATGGACTCCCATGATCCCATCCCATTAAATGAATATTTGAGTGGCAACACCAAAAGAACCCCGAGTCGTTAGATATGAACTTCCAAAAGAACAATTGGGTTAAATGGGTCACATGGCATTGGATATCTTTTCCATACAGATTACTAGACTGAAGCCTAGGGCCGCTACGAATGGACTAGACAACGAACACATTGATGAATGAGGTGAACCAAAACTGACTTCGATACCATGCATGCTAAAATTTAGGATGGGGTATGTGAATACTGGATTGGGCCAGATTTTCTTCTCACTTTTTCGATGTAGGACATTTTTTCACAGTATTAAGTCTTCTTTCACAGTTTAAAAAAAACTCGGGTTCGGGTTCGGTCGAATTTGACCCATTTTTAGCTGGTCATTTCGGGTTTAGTCAACTTCGGGTTTGGTCACCAAAACGTTTGTTCAAAACCCAATGTTTTAAGGTCGGGTTTCGCGTAAATAAAGATCAGATCATTTTTTGCCAGGTCTAATTTTAAACCATGTTTAGACTCCACTAAATACCTATATACTCCCTCCGTCCCATAAAGTGTTACCCATTTTGACTAAAGTAGAAATTAAGGGAGAGATAATTTTGTGTTGACTTTCCAAAAATATCCTTGATGTGATGGGTAAAAGTAGGATGTGATGTGTAGATTATTAGGAAAAAGGTATGATCTGATATGTAGGGTTTGAAAAAGTAAGGGGTAAAAGTGGTTTTTTAATAGAAATGGGTAGGAGATTGTGGGACACAATTTTTTTGAAAGGTGTAAATCTTTTTGGGACGGAGGGAGTATAAAAGATTCTCATATCAAATTATTTGAGAATCCATATTTTTTATGCTCATGAAAAGATCATTTAAATATGGGCGATTATTCAAGCAGTAGACCCCTCTTCCCACCACGAAAGATAAAGGTACCAAACTCTTAATTAATTAGCTTACTTTAAGCACTTTTCCATCCCTTATTGATCTTTCCAAATTATTCTGTAAATTTTAAAGAGTACTCTCTCCGTCCTATAATGATCTTCCTGGTTCATTTTACGAGGTTTGACCGACTTTATTTTCAATTCAATTTATTTGATTGTAGGTGTAAAATTAAAAAATAAAATTATATATTTAAAAACTACATCAAAAGTTCTACAAAACAAGTGGTGACAAGACTATATTATTTTATCAAATACCTAACGAAAATAGGTAAAGAAAGTGATTAAAGTTTGACTGGGTAAAAAGTGAGTGGGAAGAACATTTTAGGACGGAGGGAGTATTATTTAAAAAAGTGAAAATTTACTAAAATATTTTTAATAAAAATGGATGAAGAATTTTAAGGTCTTATTTTTTTGAGTTGAAAAGAGTAACTTCCAACTTCTTCCAACTCCTAATTTTTTCTAACACCTTCCAGTTTCTTCCAACAAAGACTTAAAAAATATATTTGTATATGATTAATATAGAATACCATTATATATCCAAATTTATATTATATCACCTCAAACATAACAAATATGAATTCTTTTTTATCCCAAATTAGAATTTCCTAACATATTTATTTGGATGATTAATTAATTGAGTGACTTTTTAACAGTTTAATTCTTCTAGCATTTTCTAGTTTTTTCCAACTCGTTCCAATTTCTTCCAACTCTTTCCAATTTTTTCCAACATCCAACTATGAAATCCAACCCAAAAAATCACATAATGCTTTGATAGATATATACCCGTACAAGCCAACTGAAAAAAGGGGGAGAGATATTTAAGATGAGAGCTATAATTTCCTTTTTATCCAATTCCTGGGTTTAGTTTGGTTGTTAAAGTGTCCTGAATTGGGGGATGCAGCTGCCCGTTTCATACTTATATCTTTGATTGGACTTTTCATGAAAGTGTTCATACTTTGCATGTTACCTTGCAATGAAGATCCAATTGAATCAAAGCATTATTTATTAGTTGTGTACTCCATTAATTCCTCACTCTACTCCATTGCATGCACTAAGATCCATTTTCACTTGAATTGCATATATATATGTGTGTGTGTATGTATGTATGTATGTATGTATGTATGTATGTATATGCATGTATATATGTATGTATGTATGTATATGCATGTATGTATGTATGTATGTATATGCATGCATGTATGTATGTATGTATGTATGTGTGTGTGTGTGTATGTATCTCTGTGTGTGTGTCAGTTTTTGTAAAAATGAACTTTGGCGAAAGAAATGTAAATGATGTATTTTTGTCTATCAGTGATGCATATAAAAAAATATGTAGTCACTTTACAAAGTTTAATTTAATTACAAAATTACCACCACATATTTCCTAATTTTTTCTTATTTTTAAAAAACTTTCATAGCTCTTAGATCTCACAATCGAAATCACTATATGACACATGCATTTTCATTTATCTCATAAGAGATCATTTTCTCCAGAACCAATATATGTATATACTATGTGTGTGTGAATATATATGTGTGTGTGTGTGTGTGTATGTGTGTGTGTGTGTTGTAGTGATAATGCCATCTCTAAGACCATCTCCAAAGGGGCTTGCTATATGTGGCTTGCTATTGCTTTTTTTAGCAAATGAATAGTAGTATAACAAACCACTTTTTGCTCATTTCTCCAATCATGACTTGTTATATTCTACTCCCTCCCTCTATAGTCTATTCCATAATGTTTTACTTATTTTGATCAACGTGCAAAACATCATGACTTTTAAAATGATTTTATTTACAAATTAGTAAAAAATACAAAATAAAAAATTATATTTATAAATTTATATTCTTACATTATGTAATTAAAAATTATAAAATAAAATATTTCTAATTAAAATTAAATAAATCAAACAACTCTTCCTATGGTAAAAATCACATTCAATCAAAAAAAACAAAAAAATGTTATACGGAATATTTGTGCAGTATATATCATTGCAAAAGAAATTCACATTAATTTTTTTGTTTAGCTATATTCTAGCATGCTTGTTATAAATAACAAGTTGTTTTCATTTTTTAGCAAGCTAGTCAAATTTTGAATAACCCCTTGGAGCATGAAATTTTGTATATGTTTGTTAAATTATAACATATAGCAAGTCATTTTGCTATGGTTGGAGATGCTCAAAATAACCAATAATTACCTATGTGGTCCTTTGGCAAAAATGTCGATTAAATGTCAGTCAAATAGAACGTGTTTTGGTATTTTTCTACCATCTGGACTTAAGGTATGTTCTCGAAATACTTCTTTATATTAAGTATTTTTCCAAGCTAATCATTTCTAGGCAAATGTTTTCTCGAAATAGAGTCTATGAGCCTACTCTGGGTGAGTCTGTTCCTCTAACAGCTATTCTCTTAATTTGAAAGGACTATTTTGAAGACTTATTCATAGTTTAAATGATGAAAAATACAAAAAAAAAAAATCTTTCACTTAACTGATACTCCCTCCGTCCCATGAAACCTTTCCCATTTCTTTTTTTATCCGTCCCACAAAACACTTCTCATTTCTATTAAAAAGTCACTTTTACCCCTTACATTTTCATACCCTAACTATCACATCATACCTTTTTACTAATAATCTATCCATTAAATCATACTTTTACCTATCACATCAAAGGACATTTTTAGAAATTCAATACCAAAATACACTTCCCTTAAATCCCTCCTAAAAAGCAAAAGTCTCATGTTTCATGGGACGGAGGGAGTATTTAATAAGCATTTTTGACACAGAAGTATTTAAATAATACATCTCAATTACAAACGGCCATATTGGGATTATAACGGCCCGGTTCCGTGGCCAATGGATTCTAGTGGCTATGGAAACCTATGCCCCCTACGGACATCTACGGTGCTCCGTTCGTAAAATTGATGATTCCTATCTCGTCTAACCCCTTCTTTGTAGATGCCCTGCAAATACGAGTTGTATCTCTCTACCTCCGTGTGTGAAGAGCAGGTAAATTTAAAAAATAGTACCTAAACTTCCACGAAAATTTTGATTAGGTACCTAAATTTCAAAACTTTTCACAAAAATATCTAAACTTTACCATCCTTTGACTAATACTCCCTCCGTCCAAGAATAATCTTCTCATTCTACACTTTTTTTCGTCCGAAAATAATCTTCTCATTCTACTCTTTAATCTCAATTCTTCCAAAAGTACCCTTCCTTCTCCTTTTCTTCCACTCGTTCAGCTTTCCCCTTTTTTTCTTTTCTTTTCTCCTTATTCTCTCTTTCACCCTCCCCTTCGTTCTCTTTTCTCCTCGGTTTGTTCTTCTCCTTCTTCATTTCTTCTTTTTCTTCTAGATTTGTGCTAGATCAGTGATGCTAGCGGCCATAATAGAGCTGATGGGGGCGGTGAGAGCTAGATCTGTACTAGATCTCTTTCTTCTCGGTTTTCCCTTATTTATTGTGGCGAGGGATGAAAGAGATGGTGGGGGCTCGGGCAGTTGTCACCGGTGAGTTAGCAGTGGATAGTGGAGCGGCGGTGGTGGCTGGAGCAGCGGTGGGCTGCGGCGGCGATGGGCTGGGCAGATATTCCAAAACAAAGTGGGGCGGCAGTGGGCTGGACAGTGGCGGGGGTGGACGGCGGTGGGCTGGGGTGTTTTGGTAGGATACTGGTTAGAGCTTAACAAAAAGATATGGGGGTATTTTGGACATTTTAATGTCAAAGTCAACACTCAATAAAAATGACCAAAAGTCAAACCCGGAAGATTTTTCCGGGACAAAGAGAGTAGTATATTTGCACATTACCCTGTGACGAGTAGCTCACTTTGGACCAAATTGCAAAATCTGAATTTTTTTTTCACATTAACCCCAATTCTTCCTCTTCTTTTCCTTACACTCCCATGATTTATATTCTTTTTTTAACCCACTCCCCTTTCTTTCTCTCCTTTCTTTTTTCTCCTCCTTTGTTTTATTTTTTGTTTTTTCTTTCTTTTCTTTTTTCTTATTCACTATTTTTCCCTCTTTTCTTTTGCTTCTTTTTTCTTTTGATCGTTTTTTAACTCTTTATTTATTTTTTATTCATTCTCACTTTTTATCATTTATTTCTTTTTTTCTTTTAAATTTCTTCATTCTATCATCTTTTTTTATTTTTCCTTTTTAATTTTTTTTCACTGTTTTAATTTCCTCTGTTGTTTCCATTTGCTCTTTTTTTTCTTTAGTTCGAACTAAGGAAAAAAATAGCAAACGGAAACAAACAAAGGAAATTAAAACAGTGAAAAAAAATTATTAGATCAAAGGCATCGCTTGTTTAATAAAAACCGATGCAAATACATTTTAAAATATTTTTAAAAATTTAATATATTTAGCAAAGGCATCGGGTTTTACTAAAAAAACCGATGCTAATACACTTTTTTGATTTTTTTTTTTAATTAATATATCAAAGACATCAGTTGTTTTGGTCGAACCGATGCAAATATACTTTTTTTAAAATCTTTTTTGAAAATTAATACACCAAAGGCATCTATTATTTCTATAAAACCGATGCTAATACCATTTTCGGACTATTTTTTATAAAATAAATGTAACAAAAAAATTGGTTCTTTCTGACAAACCGATGCAATTACGGTTTTTTTTTTAAAATTAGAAAATTAGAACACCAAAGGCATCGATTGTAGCTAAACAACCGATGCCAATACCTCCTTTTTATTAATATTTAAAAACAAGTATAGCAAAGGCATCGATAGTTTAGAAAAACCCGATGCTAATACTCTTTTTTTTTAAATTAATAAAATAGCAAAGACATCGGTTGTTTAGAAACAACCGATATGATGCTAATACTCTTTTTTTTAAATTAATAAAATAGCAAAGGCATCGGTTATTTCTACAGCGATGCAATTGAATTGGACCAATTGCATCGCTTGTGTTTGCATCGGTACAAAACTGATCCTAAAGGTAAAAAACAATTGATGCCTTTGCCTGATATGTACTAGTGTTCCTTTTTGAAATTAAATATTTATTTTCCATTTATTCTTTTTCTGCCTTTTCTCATTCCTTACGTTTTTCTTTGTATTGTTTTCTTTTTTCTTTTATTGTTTTCATTATTTTTTTTTCTTTTATCTTTTCTATTAATAATTGTGTTATTTTATATTGAATAGATTTAATTAAAAAAATAAATAAATTATACGTCTTAGTTGTTTTTTGTTTTATTTGATTTTTTTGTTTGTTAGCTTTTTTGTCTGTTTTTAATCTTTACTGTAAACAATTAAACAAAACATGTGAATAAAATAAGCCCTAAATAAATACATATAAATGCAAAAAAACCAAAAAGTAAGACAATAGAAAATTTTAAAAAAATTAAACAAAAAATAAGACATATAGTACCATAAACAAACAAAAAATAAGACATTTAATTTTCTCTATTTTATCTGTTTGGTATTTTTATTTAGTTCCTTTTTGAAATATTTATTTATTTTTTATCCTTTTTCGGCCTTTTTTCATTTCTCACTTTTTTTATTTTATTGTTTTCTTTTTTCCTTTATTTATCTGTTTTGCTATTTTCTCCTTTATCTTTTTTGTTAATAACTGCGTTATTTTGTATTTAATCAATTTAATTAAACAAAAAAATCAAAGCATACATCTTAATTTTTGTTTGTTTTATTTAATTTTATTTGTTTGTTAACTTTTTTTTCTATTGATAAATCTTAATTGTAAAAAATTAAACAAAAAAAGTGAATAAAAAACCCTAAATAAATAACTAAAAAGAAAAAAAACATAAAATAAGCCAACGGAAAATTTTAAAAACACAAACAAAAAATAAGACATATAGTACCATTTTTTGTTTCATAATTTTTCAAAAACAAAAAACAAAAATTAATGACACTATATATCTTATCTAGTTTGATCCCTTTTTTATTAAGATGTGTAGTTTGATCTTTTTTTAATTAAATTGATTAAATATAAAATAACACAGTTATTAATAGAAAAGATAAAGGAGAAAGTAATGAAACAGATAAATAAATCAAGAAAGAAAAACAAAAAAGAAAACAAAAACAGAAAAAAAGTAATAAATGAGAAAAGGCGGAAAAGGAAAAAAAATAATAAATACAGATTTCAAAAATAAACTAAAGAAAAAACTAGCAAATGGAAACAAATAGAGAAAAGTAAAACAATGAATTTTTTTAAAGTGTCTTATTTTTTGTTTGTTTATGGTATTATATGTCTTATTTTTTGTTTGTTTTTCTAAAATTTATTGTTGTATTATTTTTTTCATTTTTATGTATTTATTTAGGCCTTATTTTATTCACTTGTTTTATTTAATTGTTTACAATAAAGATTAAAAATAGACAAAAAAGTTAACAAACAAAAAAAAATTCAAATAAAACAAAAACAAAAAACATAAGGCGTATAATTGATTTTTTTATTTCATTAAATTGATTAAATATAAAATAACATAATTATTAATCGAAAAGATAAAGGAAAAAATAATGAAACAAATAAATAAAGGGAAAAAGAAAGAAAAAAAGAAAACAAAGAAAAAAAGTTAGAAATGAGAAAAGGCGGAAAAGGAATAAATAATAAATAAAGATTTAAAAAAGGAACTAAAGAAAAAATAGTAAACGGAAAGAAACCGAGAAAATTAAAACAGTGGAAAAAATTTTAAAAAGAAAAAAAACGAGGATAGAATGAAGAAAATTAAAAGAAAAAGGAAAGAAATGATAAAAAGTGAGAATGAATAAAAATGAAGAGTTAAAAAAGGATAAAAAGAAAAAAAGAAGCAAAAGAAAAGAGGGAAAAAACAGTGAATAAGAAAAAAGAAAAGAAAGAAAAAAACAAAAAATAAAAGAAAAGAGCCGAAAGAGAAATGACCAAAAGAAAGGGTAATGAGTTGAAAAAGAAAAGAGCGTAAATTATGAAAATATAAGGAGAAGAAAAGGAGAAAATAGGGGTCAATGTAAAAAAACAAAAATTCGTATTTTACAATCTGGTCCAAAGTGACCTGCTGGTCCAAAGTCACATGGTAAAAGTGGTAATGGACAAATAGACTATTACTCCCTCCCTCCCACTCTATGACACTTACCTTTTGGCACACCATCCAATGCACTTCTTTAATCTATTTTATATTGTAATTTGTATATTAAAAATTATAGAAATTATATATTAATAATCTATATGTTAAGACAAATCAAACAAGATCACACATAAACAAGATCACACATGACTATATTTAGGTTTACATATTGAGAAAATTTGATGAGTCAAAATACTTAGATGAACAGTTCCAAAAGTCAAAAGTGGACAAAGAAAGTGGGACGGAGGTAGTATTAGTGAAAGAATGGTAAAAGTTGGGGTATTTTTGTAAAAAGTTTTGAAGTTCATGTATCAAATCGAAATTTTCGCAAAAATTCAAGTATCATTTTTAAAATTTACCCGTTTTAATAGTTTCCACTCTTTATGAAAATAATGTGAACCCTAACTTTTTCCCCTATTACTCTATTCTCTTCTCGATGACTCCACTTGTGATAAAATTGATAATCCCTACACAGTCTCAAGTTTCTTCTCTTCATTTGATTTTATTGATTCTAATTTAATTGGAATAAATTTTGTTCCGATCTATTTTATGGGTAAAAAAAGTGTGATGGAAAGATTCATAGTGAATCGATATGATATGATATGCAACGTAAGAATTAGTAGGGGTAAAATGAATTTATATTAAAGAGTGGAACGATCTTTTGGGAAAATGAAGTCAAAGAAAAAGGTTTAAGGGGACTGAGGAAGTATTTTAAAACCTAAATTGAATAAACTCATATTTTAAATTAGTTTTTAAAATTTTAAATTGAACAATCATTGATTTTTTACATAAAAAATCCTAAAGAATCTAAGTTCAACACTCTATTTATTTAGTACCCTCTCCCTCTCAAAATGTTTGTCCGATTACACAAATTGAAGTGAAATTTTAGATTTTTCTGTTCCATTTTATTTAGAGCTAGATTGGTATAAAAGTTAAAAAAATATATTTAAAAACTACGTGATTGTTCCTCAAAATAACAGGTGAAAAAAATATTTTATTTTTATAAAAAAATTAATGAAAACGTACGAATAAACATAAGTTCTCGTGTTTTTTAAAAAATGAATTGTGACGTTCTTTTTAGGATGGAGGGAGTATTATATTTTGGAATTGTGCTTCTATGGTTATAAAGTTCACATGTTCAAAAAGCTCAAATCTTTTTTTGGTGTTTATGCACTTAGGTTCATAAAATTAGCGGAGACCTTAGAAGCACATAAAAACTTGTCTATATTTTTTACTTTCGAAATATTTTAATTTGTTTGATGTAAAATTCTTTTTCTTAATCATACCTTTAAAGTACTTTAATTAAAAACTATTGGGGCTTCGTGGGCCCCCGAGCCCCGCCTTACTACTGCTCCTTAGCCGTGTGGTTGCTCTAGTGCCGCTGACTGCTGCCGCGGGATCCCACACGGTGCCACTGCAAGACGCCGCTAACTGGTCGTCGGTGTTGATCACGGTTGACAGGTGGTCCACCACTACACATTACTATTATGCGTTCATTGCGAATTACACTATCATCAGACATTTATTTAGAGAATTAAAAATACGACACTCGTACTTTATATTTATATTCCAATTAAATTTTACTCTAGTAATTAGGAGACATTTCTTTGATTAAATTTTGCTCTTATAATAATTTGGAGACATGCATTTCTTGTAAACTCCATTATTATTACTACGTGTATATAATAACCAGTGCGGGGTACGTTTGTTTTTTGTTTTCTTGTGCTTTATGGAACCAAACAACACAGCAAACAAACAGTAAACATCACAAATAAATAAGGGATCGTTGGTCCAAATTAAAAGCTTGCTTTCTCGTTAGTGATGGTGTCACACTGATATATGGACTCCTATTTATTCTCCATGACATCAGGGAAAATTTGTCTATTTTTTATTTCTCGATTAAAATTGGTAAAGTTCTTCTCAAATTAAATAAAAATAATATTATATATTAATACAAATATAATTTTATTAGATTTATTATATAAAATATTTTTAAAATTATATGTTATCTAATTAATATATAATACTTCCTCCGTTCCTTAAACCCTTCCGCCCTAAATTTTTGCGCAACTCATTAAACGCTTTTACTCCCACCTAAAATATCTAAAATATACCCCACTATGTAGTTTGTTGCGGGTAGAAGTTGTTTTAGGGGTATTTTAGACATTTTAGGTGGGATAGAAGTATTTTATGGGGTGCGCAAAAAATTAAAACAGAAGTGTTTTGTGGAACGGAGGGAGTATATATTTTATTTAGTTATAGATCAAAGTTAGAAATTAGTTGACTGGAAAAAATAAAAACTGGAGAAATACCCCGAAACCGACTACCGTCTTACACTCTCCAACCCACTTATTTAATCATTCAGCCCCCACCACTGGTCATGGTTAGGTTTAATTTGATTTGTTTCCTTCCTGTGTAGGGATTTTGTAGCGATTATGATTATTTAAGATGAGATGGAATTATATGTTATTGATTAATAAAAATAAAACCAACTTTAAAAACCAACACAACCAAGTATTAGTTTAAGAGCATTGTTGACACTATGAATGTTGAATATTGAGTATCTAAACAGAAAATTATGTGCATGATATCTAATGATTTGATTATGAATTGAAATTCAATTTATATGGATGTTTAACCGTTGAGCATGTAATATATTTTATTTGCTACATATAGGTAAATAGAAATAATGATGTAACATGATTCTAGCGGCAAATGGAGGCGAGACAGTCGTGATGGATGTGATGATTTTGAATTGAATGACATAAATTAATTATGTTTTGTGGTTATGATTTGTTAAGATTCTGAAACATTGAAAACTCCGTACTATTTCTGTTATAAATAATATCATGGTGATAAATAAAAATGTTTTAAATGTTTTAAATTTTACGATAACCAAGTTTATACTTTTGGCCCGAAAAAAGCTGCAGACCTGGACAGATTAGGGTGTTACACAACACATATGTAGCCTAAGTGTATGTCATTATTACTTATTTGGACCACAACGAATGATGATAAGCAGTCAAGTAAGGGTCCGTTCCCTAGAACTTATTTTTTCTACTTATTACTTATTTTTATTAAAGTTAGATCATATCATATCAGACCAGACCTAATCAGATGAGATCAGATCCAATCAAATCAGATCAAATTGAGTCAGATCAGATCCAATCAGATCAGACTAGATCCAATCAGACCAGATCAAATACAATAATGCGATCACTACAAGAATTTGTCTGATCTGCAACGGAAATCTGCTACGGACTCATTTCCGTAGCAGATCTGCAACGAATCAGCAACGGAAGTATAATCCTTGAAAAATAAGCATAATCTGCGACAGATCCTATTTGCCCGTCGCAAATCAGCGACGGATTATTTTCGCCTGTTGCAAATTCAAGTTGGTCAAATTTTGACCTGATAATCTCCGACGGACTCTTAGATCCGTCGCAGATCCGTCGCAGGGTAATTACTAAAAATCGAGATTGTAATTTTCCCAGCCATTCGTCGCAGATCCGTCGCAGGATAATTACTAAAAATCGAGATTGTAATTTTAAATCTGCCACAACTTTTCTGCGATGGAAAATATTCGTTGCAGGTCCGTCGCAGAATTTAAATCTGCCACGGAATTTCAAATTATGCAACGGAATTTGTCCGTGGCAGATCGACAGTTTTCTTGTAGTGGATAGTGCGACTTAAGGAGATTCAACACGTTACTCCCTGATTGGGACTAATTTGGTCCCAGTCGGGGTATACTTTTTTGTCCAACTTTCTCCGAATTGAAATCCGTTTGCACCGTTGCGATCATGCAATTAAACTCTATCCAACGATATAATTTTTACATTTATTTGTTTTACCTTTTCCGACATCATATTTTTGGTGTTTGACTTTGAAAGAGTCAAAATTGATTTGTTTGACCTTTACTCAAAAAGGTGCTCATATTTAATTCATATTATTTATTCTCATGATTTATTTGCATAAACCATTTCAAAGTTTATATCATAAACACATTATTCATTTATTCTTGATTTTGGGTCCGTACTCAGGTTCCCAATCAAGGTCACAGAATAAGTCAACATTTTTGAATTATCTCTATGAGATTTATCCTGATTGTAACATTGTATATTTAAACACATATTATTTTGGCTTAAAGCCCAACAATAATTAATTTTAATCAAAACAAATTTGATTAATTGAATGATTATCTATTAATAATTCTACGGTATGTTTTGGGGCGTTACACCAACCATCCTTTTGTGACGAGTACTCTACTATTTTTACATTAATTCCATCTAATTTAGATGATTGAAAAGGATTAGGGAGTATATAAGGTGGAGCAAACACACTAATTAATAACACCTTGGTTCCCATGACATTGGGAACCAATGTCATGGGATGACCCGGGGGCGCTCTGGTGCCCCGTTCGTAAAATTGACGGTTCCTACCCCCCTAACCCCCCCGATAAACCCCCCCACCCCGCCCGACCCGAACGCACCCCCCACCCCCTTCAATTGCACCCCACAAGTTGATTTTGACTTTGGAGTCAAAATTTGACTCCAAAGTCAAAATCAACTTGTGGGGTGCAATTGAAGGGGGTGGGGGGGTGCGTTCGGGTCGGGGCGGGGTGGGGAGGTTTACCGGGGGTAGGAACCGTCAATTTTACGAACGGGACACCGGAGCGCCCCCGGGTCATCCCATGACATTGGTTCCCAATGTCATGGGAACCTTGCCCAATTAATAAATGGAAAATTTACTTAAATAGCACTAAAACATAATGACTTTCTCTCATTAGTCATTATTCAAGTAACACTGGACATTATTCCTCGCTCAGGATATTATTAAATGCTATCAAAAAATAAAACAGTTTAAGTGTTATTTAAGAAAATGACTTAATTTTTAATGTTATTTAATAAAAATATTTGTTTATAAATTAGCTATAGACACACGTCACCATTAAGATTATGCCAAGTCCAAATCGAAGATATGCATGCAACTAGTCGTGGTAGCACTATATATTTATTTATTACACTCGGATCCGTACGTATTGTGTACTCCCTCCGTCCTAAAAAAAGATCTTTTTGTTTCATTTTTTGCGCATCCTATAAAACACTTCTATACACATCTAAAATGTCTAAAATTTACCACATTTCTCATTTATTGTAAGTAGAAATTGTTTAAAAAGTTGGAAAATCTTTTTAGGACGGAGGAAGTATAATTTATACATGAGCTGAGATGACATATACATATACATCAAGCATTTAATTTGAGCTCCAAACTCGAATAATTGACAACTGTTTTACAACCTATATTTGTACCTTTCCCTCCCTCTAATGACCAATTCTTCCAATACATGAGACAAAATACCAAAAAAATTATTTTGTACATATTATAAAAACCTTAAATAAAAAATGAAAACATATAAAAGTACAATATTTGGTCTCTAAAAGAATATATTTAGTACATTATTTTACTCCCTCCGTTTGGAAAAAGCCTTCCCACTTTGACTATAGGGCAAAATAAAGAAGTGTAAAATTATAGTGGACTTCCAATTTTGCCCATGATGTGATGGGTAAAAGTAAGATGTGATGGATTTATTTTTAGAGAAAAAGTATGATGTGATAGGTAGGGTATAAAAAAGTAAGGGTAAAAGTGGTTTTTTAATAGAAAGGGGAAGTGTTTTGTTGGAAGTAAAAAAAATGAAAGAGGAAGTGTTTTTGAGAACGGAGGGTGTATTTTTTGTAGGATCTAATAATAACAATAATAATACAAACAAATGACATACACCTTAGTGCTTGACACTATCACTATAGATGGTTTCTGAAATATAATGTCACATTGTCACATCTAAGTAACATTTTTCCAATATATACTCCTACTTCGAATAATTATTCTTTCTAATTTTAATTAAAAAAATGAAAAATTCACATCATTACTCTCAAAATCAATTATGTGATTTTAAATAATTACTCCTCTTTCCAATAAATGACCCTGAGATAAGATATTCTGGAAGCAACAATGTCACTTATTGAATTGGAAAATAATTACGTAAAATTGCTATCTGAGATTAATAATGTGAACTTTTAATAAAACAATTTGACCTTTATTACTATATATATATATGTGGTCAACGGGATTGTATGTATGTATAGTACGTATCAATTTGAATTTAGGAGCTCTTCGATCATTTGCAATGCCATTCTCTCCTCTTCGCTTATCACGGCCATCTGGTCCCCGGCGGCGCCGCCAATCACCTCCACCGGGATTTCTTGCTCCAGCAGCGGAGCGCGGTCGGCGGCCTTCTTCCCGAGCTCCACAGTCATCACCCAGCTCGAGTTGGCAGAGGACGCGCCGGCGCGCTTCTGCCAGACTCCGATGTTCGAGTTCTCGGTGTCGAGCCTGAGGCAAGTCAGCGACGGCGACTTGCAGCACTTCCTGAGCTTCGCGCTCAGGATCGCCGCCAGAGAAGACGACGACGAAGAAGAAGAAGAAGAAGAGACCGAGCTAGAACCGTTGTTATTATCCTTACCGCCCCCGTTGTGGTCCGCGGCCACGGGGAAGTTGGTCTTGGCGTTGCGGCCGTTCATGAGAACCGCCGCCTCGTCGTACGCTCTCGCCGCCTCCTCCGCCGTCTCAAACGTCCCCAACCAAACTCTCCTCTTCCTAACACATGACAAGAGAAGGACAAACTTTGGTTAAATGTGAATATATATATGAATGAAACTCTTGTTAAGGACACTAGCTAGAGTAGTGTAGATATATAGGGAGGGAGGGGGTATACAGGAGGGGGTGGCGAATCTCGGAGACCCAAGAGCCCCAGTGGCGTTGCCTGACACCTCTGAACTTGTTGGATTTGACCATATTATGTTATATTATAATGATGATACAATGATAATTCGTCAGAGTGGAGAAGACAATGGATGGGGTAGGAAATATTTATAGGGAGGCCGGAGAATTGGAACAACAGAGCAGAAATAGTGGGAGAGATTGGCCGTACAAATAACCTACCTACACTGCTCCAGGCTTTGCTTTGGCATAACTAACACTACATGTACATAATCATCATCATACAATTATCCTCTTGCGGAGTTGGCAAAGACAAAGAATCTCAAGTGGGTAAGACTCGAGTTCAATTTCTGGTAGTTGTGCTGGAAGGTAATTATGGTAAAAATAGGATCTGCATGTGTAAGTACCAGGTGCAGACTCCACTTTTTGCCACTAGTCTGCGATCAAAATCCAATTTACCTCCTATCAGTGACTGTTCGGCCGGGTCTGAGGGGGATCTCGGGAATGGGGCTCATCCTTTTTTTATACTAATGATCATACAATTGGTATAAGAAAAAAATTGAACTTGAGAGGGTCTCTCGATCAGAACCGGCCAGACGATTACCTGAGAGAGGGTAAAGTAAATTTAGGTTTTAATCACAAATGAGTGTCAAAGAGTGGAGTCTGCAATCGGTATTTGCAGATACTCTATGTTTCGTATGGTTGTCTCTCAGTGCAGTTGCGGGGAATCTAATTAAACTCGGGAATTGCTTCATGGGCAGTCCTTGCCTTCCCAGCTGCGCAACATCCACCGGCACCTTCATTACCAGGGAAATCTTTCCAGGTTGTGGAGAGAGTAATGCCAAATTAATTGAGTTAATCAGCATTGAGTTCCGACAAAAGTGACAAAAAATCACCATGTTAAACGTAGGGTTTTTGCATGTATTAAGGAGTTAAGGACATTAGGACAAACCTCACTCTCTTAATTGGATTGAAATTATAGTTTAATTTAACTATTCTCACATTTTTCTTCTAGTGGGAGGAATGGGGGTACCTTTTTTTATATTAATATATGAAAACCAACCCGGTTATAAATAAAAAGGATTAAAAAAAGAGTACAAAGTAAGTAATTCCGATTTCCCAGTATAATCTTAGTTGATAGTTTATTTTTATGGATTTTGGCAAGAAAGAATTTGACAAAAAAAGAAAGAAATTGAGAGGAAAAGAGAGAATTTTCTAGTTTTGTTTGCTTGAAAGAAAAGGATGAAATTGAAAGTAAAAGAGAGAATTTTCTAGTTTTGTTTGCTTGAAAAAAAGATGGAAAAAATGAGGTGGGACCCATAAAGACTTTTCTCTCTATAGATGGAGCTTGCGGTACAAGATAAATGCATTTTAACATATTCCAAATTTGCCCTTATTGCCTTTTCATGAATTTAAACTTCATTGGAATATGAAAGACTAATTAAATAGATTTGAGCGCAAATTATATCGTACATCTTGTTGTACATGAAGAACCGTAATAAATTGGGGCGAAAGGAGGAACGGTAGCAGGAACGACTGAATCAATAGGCCATGAAGGAGGCTGCGCGATGGGGCTGGTTGGATTCCCGATCGGAGATTTGACGATGAAGGTCCAATTGGCGAATAGACAATGAAGATCTGATGGAGGTTGTTTGGAAGTCCGATCGGCGGTGCATTATACTTTTGGAGTATCTCCGATGCTTTAATCAGAAAATTGATAGTTTATACTCCTAACCATCCTCTAAACCTTCCACCCTGACCACACACCTACCCCCAACCCCGCCATACCCCTCTAATCCGAATACATAATAGCCACACATTTGGAGAGGGCTTAGGACGAGCCTGGGATAGGGGTGTGGCTAGGGTGGGGGTTTAGGGGGTAAAAATCATCAATTTTCTGTTGGCGAGTGTCAACGAATTCGTGACTTAACTATATACTTACTCCGTTCTAATTTATATTGTCTGCTTCGGTTTACGATACTTGACTGAAATTATTTTCAAATCATTTTATATAAAAAATGGTGTAAAATTTAAAAAAAGTTACATATTAAAACACTACATCGAAAGATCTATGAATCTAGTAGTGACATGACTATTTTATTTTATCAAATGACTAGCAAAAATAGATGAAGAAAGTGAATAATTAGTTTGACCCATTGAATAATAAATAGACAATTTAAATTGGGACGAAGGCAGTATATAGTAAGAGACCATACCGTAAATCTTCTTGATTATGACTCCTCCATTCAAAAGATAGGTTCTTAATCTTTTTTACGATATTTGATTGAAGTTATTTTAAATGGAATGAAGATAATTTAATGTAAAATTATCGGGGTAGAAAAAGTTACATCTTTAAAAACTACCGAGTATATGAAAAAATCTACAAAATAAAAGATGACATGACTATATTTTTTATCGAATGAGTAACAAAAATAGATATTAAAAAAGTACTCCCTCCGTCCCTAAATAAAGTTCCATTTTTGACTTTTTGAGGATTTAAGATATGGATATTTTGGTGTTGACTTTCCAAAAATACCCTTGATGTGATGTGTTAAAGTAAGATGTGATAGGTAGATTATTAGTAAAAAGGTATGATGTGATAGGTAGGGTATGAAAAAGTAAGGGGTAAAGGGGTTTTTTAAGAGAAAAGAGAAATTTATTTAGGGACAAAGAAAAAAAGAAAGAGGAACTTTATTTAGGGGCGGAGGAAGTATATAATATTTGACCACATGAATAGTGTATGACAACCTATTTCCCTGTGGGATGGAGTACTTAGAATCCTAATTAGTTAATACGCGTATTATACTTACGTACGTATAATATGCGTATTATACTCACTTTCTCTTTTTTTTGCCACTTCCAACACTTCTTTATTTTTACACTTTGTTAAAATAGGAACTTTTTTTTAGAACGAAAGGAGTAGATTTTTGCAAGATCAACAACACACTAAAATCATACAAAAGTAGGGTTTGGGCAGTATTTCATAGAACTAAATAGGTTGAAAAAACGGTAAAATCATGTCGTCCTAATTGTTTTCCTTTTCTCTATACAAATTACATTCAAATAAATACATTCTTCTTTATTAAAGATGGCAAAATCAGAAAAAAACTACCACAGGATCGGATCGGATGGGGTATTTTATTTTACTCCTTTACCTTGTAGGTGGAGGGATCCACCACTAGGCAGCTTTGGTGGGATCTTGGAGGCTAGGTAATCCGAATTAAAGACAAGCTAGTAAATATTACTCCCTCCGTCCCCAATTTGATTATAAATTGCGGGTTACAGAGTAAAATTTTCTACTTTTTAAAATCATTTTATTTACAAATTGGTATATCAATATGATATAAAAAATTACATATTAAAAAACTACGTCAAAAGTTCTACAAAACAAGATGTGACAAAAATATTTTATTTTATCATATACTTAATGAAATCGCATAAACAAACAAAAGTTATTGACAGAAGAGAGAAAAAAAATTGTAATCAATTTAGGGACGGATGAGGTACTTCCTGCGTCTCTAAAAAATTGTTACAGTTTGACTTTTTAGTCAAATTATTACGCTCTTGAACACAAAGTTTCGAAAAAGTATATTTAATAATAAGAAAATTCTATGGTAGACCTAAGTTCCATCATGGACCTACATATGAGCAAAATAAATATTTTCTTACTACCTAAATAAGCATCTACTCCCTCCGTTCTCAAAAATTCTTGCTCTTTCATTTTTTTTACTTCCAACAAAACACTTCCACTTTCTATTAAAAAGCCACTTTTACCCTTACTTTTCATACCCTACCTATCACATCATACTTTTTCTCTAATACTCAATCCATCATATCTTATTTTTACCCATCACATCAAGGGCAAAATTAGAAGTCAACTACAATTTAACACTTCCTTATTTTTACTCAAATTCAAAGTAGGAATACTTTTATAGAACGGAGGGAGTATTTTTTAATAAAAAAATAAAAAAGATTTGTTTATGTGAGAAGGCACAACCAAGGTGCATTATAGAAACATTCTTAATTATAATATAAGTTTAGTAAAATTAGATTTATTTTAAAATATAATTTTGAAATATCAAAATTTTATAATATTTAATTATTTTAAAAAGTATTTAGTTTATGGTCAGAGGGTGTCATAATTTGATCAAAAAAATCAAAATGTGACCATCTATAGAGACAGAGGGAGTAAATCTTTTTTCCCATGTTGAAAATAGTAAAATGTGGGAATTTTCTACTTTTGGTAAATTTCAAATTCGAGTATATTTTAGGTATGTGATGTTTTTCTTTCCATACCTTAATTAGATTGTTTCTCTAAAGTTTTAGAGACACAAACTCCAGTTATACAGTATCACACTAGCTATCACTTACCACCTGCAACATATAACTCCCTATTTTTTTTGTACAAACTTGCAACATACTCCCTCCGTCCCTGAGTGTTTGTCCACTTTCATTTTTTCGCACCATCCAATGCACTTCGTTAATCCATTTTATCTTATAATTTGTATATTAAAAAATTATAAAAATTATATATTAATAATCTATATGTTAAGACGAATCAAACAAGATCACATATGACTATTTTTAGGTTTACACATTGAGAAAATTTGATGAGTCAAAGTGTTTAGATGAACAGTTTCAAAAGTCATAAGTGGACAAACACTCAGGGACGGACCAAGTATTTGGTTAATAATGAAGACCAAAATTTTTAGAGTTAATAATCATTCTGGTCCCTCTAAAGTTTACTCATGACTCAATTTGGTTCTTGTAAATTCGTTTGAATTAAATTAGTTCCTATATATATAAAATATGAATCAAGTTAGTCTTTCAATACTATTTATATCCTAAAATTCTAAGTTATCACGTATTTACGTTAATTGATGCATGAGCAATGATCTCGTATATTAGTTTTTGTATCAATTATTGCGTTAACTTAGAGCATCTCTAATGGGTATTGTAAATTTTGATAGTGTATATTGTATTTTAAACTACCAAATGTGTTTTAGCAATCCATTTTTTCATAGCTCCTCCAATCATTTCTCTTAAATAATACACTTTGTTTATATATTATTATTTTTAAAATATTTATTTGCAATAATATTTATATTTTTAAATTTTTTTATAGTACATGCATTTGAAACTATACATGTATTGAGTATTTTTATAAGAAACAAGAAATATAAATGTATTTTAATAAATATATAGAAAAAATGAATTTACAAGATGAGAATATCATCAGCATGTAGTGTATTAATACAAGGTGAGACTTGCTTTTTACAATATAATGTTAATTCTGCCCTACCCATTGGTGTGACAATTTTGCTATAGGGTCTTGTATACAATGTATTTTTTACAATATACAAGACTCATTGGAGTTGCTCTTATAGGAGTAATTTTTGGAATATAAATTAAATTTCTCTTAAAGGACTACTTTGAATAAACCAAACTTACATGGACTAAATTGACTTGTAAGTGCCCTTACTACTTACTGGAACTAAAACGAGTACTAACTCAAAATATTTAATTACACACTCATTTTTGATAAATTCTGAAACATAAAAAATACTGTGTTTGATAAAGTATACGTCTTGGATATTATGAAATAAATTAAAGTATCACAATCGAGCGAGAAGTTAGAAATATACTACGTAAATTTTAATTTTGGGATTGAAAATTTATGTAAAGGTAAAGAGAATGATATAAAGGTTTGGGATGAATAATTAAATGTTACGTACAAAAATATTATTTTCTTTACATTGATATTTTATGGGATATCCTAAAGTGTTCTAGTGGAGATAGAGATGATCTTGAGACCAATGCAAGAATTATGGTGTATTAATAATGTACATTGGCACTGAATTAGTGAGCAATTAGTTACTTATCAATCTCCACCAACCATTAAAGTAGAACAATATATTTGGCTCGTGGATATAGCTCTTTTGGCATAATGAATTGGAATAATGATAGGGTGTCACTAAGTACTACTCCGTATGAGTCTATTATGAGTGTACTCATGATTCACATATAATCATTTGTGTCGCACAAACAAGAAATATTTCTACTAAATAGCACTAAAACTTAAATCATTTCTCTAAATTGCACTTAAATTGTTTTATTCTCTAAATAACATTTAATAATGTCCATAATGTTCAGTGATGGTGAATATTTTCTTAAATAATGACTAATGACTTTAAGTGCTACATTGGGAAGAAAAACATATGTGGTGCTATTTAGGGAACGTCATTATGTTTTAGTACTGTTCAAGTAAATTCCTCCACAAACAATAATTAGCATTTGACAACGATGATAAAAGACGATTAGATATAACCCCAAAAAGATGACATCTTTACTATTCCAGAGTCCCGCTAGCTCACCAAATGAAATTTCTACACTCACAGCCCAATATATAAACCAGAGACACAGACACTCAACACAGCAGACAGGGGTTGGAAACTGTGTTGTAGCGCAAACAACTAAGTTTCACAGAATGCTTCAACACCTTTTCTAACACTAAACCAAACAGAACGAAAGCAAACAAAGACACAAAGATTTGTTTACGCAGTTCGGAGTCAACTCTCCTTCGTCTGCGAGGCCCACATCCGTGTAATAACCTTTCCACTAGATCATCATAAGAATTACACAATCAAACTCAACAGATCCTTCTATTGAACAGATTTGTCTACTTACGTGATTAGACACCAAACTCTGTTTGTGTCAAACTAGGCCTATTACACCTTCTCGTTGCTCTGCAATAAGGATGTGTTCTTGACCTCTGCTCAGCCTCACAAAATGCACAAACTGAACAAACCTTCAGAGAAGATCCATGGCTGATCTTCTTGCTGTAATCTCTCGTATGTGTATATGATATGCTCTTCTCTATGATAGATCAACTCTCCGTATGTTCTCTCTTTCTCAGCCAAATATATTCTTTTCTCGCGCTCCTTCTGCCAAGCATTAATCTCCTATTTATATCTCTGGGCCAACATAGGATGAAACCCTAACCTTTAGTCTGTAGAACTCTTATGCATACTGCTTCGTTGAGTCCAGAGAGGAGTCTTCGATTAAGCCAGTTTCTTGACAGACCAGGAATCCTTCGTTGAGCAGATAACTTCCAGCGCGTCTTAGTCCCGGTTGCCATGCAGGATGACCAATAATTCTAACAACACAATTCTACTACCATAAGGACACTGCACTACTATCTACTAGTGGTTGTGTGTTGTCAAAAATAACGCCAATCCATATGCTAAATATTAAGGACCTAACACCACCTTCCCTAAAATTAAAGAATTACCTATTTATTATTACGGTATCTCAAAAACTCTTATTTGTTTGCATGTTTTTACTAATTATTTGATAAAATAAAATATTCTTGTCAGCTCTTATTTGTAGAGTTTTTGATGTAGTTTTTAAATATACGATTTTTATTTTTTATTAATTTACATATTTGTAAATAAAATTATTTTTAAAGTGACATGGTTTTGCACGTTGATCAACGAAAGTATTTTTTTAGGGACAAAGAGAGTATAACTTTTGTTTGGGTATAGGTTTTAATCAATTATTCAAGAGAGACAATAGATACATCACCTATGCTAGAGGTACCCCATAGAATGTACACCAAAGCTATCCACTAATACTTCGACGATTCATAACTGATACAATATGTTAGTGCGATTAAAAAGATCTGTACTAATATTTTGCATATGTATAAACCATACATGCAGTATATAACTTGGGATACAATTTGGGTATTTCAATGAAAAAAGGAGAGGGAGAAAGGATTAATGGGATGCATGTGAAAAAGAGAAAAGCATATTGGATTAATTGGACGCATGTGGTAGTGAAACAGAAGGGGTAGTGTTGTCGGTGAAGAAGATCTACCATTAGCAGCTCTCTCTCTCTCTCCGTTGTGGTCCTAGCTATCTATCACACGCACTACTCTAGTAGTATTTACTACCTCTGTCCCATTCTCTTTGTCTACTTTTGACTTTTGGAACTGTTCATCTAAGTACTTTGACTCATCAAATTTTCTCAATGTGTAAGCCTAAATATAGTCATGTGTGATCTTGTTTGATTTGTCTTAACATATAGATTATTAATATATAATTTCTATAATTTTTTAATATACAAATTACAAGATAAAATGAATTAAACAAGTGCATTGGATTTTGTGCCAAAAGGTAAGTGGACAAAAAGAGAGGGACGAAGAGAGTATTTATTTAAACCGGCCCACCCCCCGCCCTACCCAATAAGGCCTAGCTAGTTATATTTGCGTACTATATATCTCTCCTTAGTAGGACTTCTCCAATTGGTGGAGTGGCATCCTCCAAGTGTATTGTGGAGTCATCACTCAATTATATATCTTCCCCCCCCCCCCCCCCCCCCTCTCCAATAAAGTTTCACTTTTCATTCTCGAAAGTTTCCTCAAATCTAATTAGACGGTTACTGAGAAAACGTAAATTAAATTTTAATCACAGATTGATGATGAAGAATGAGGTTTGCACATGATATTCGAAGGGGGCAAACCCATACTGGTCTGAGTGAGGTCAGCCGGAGTCACTCAAATCCCGGGATGATCCTACATATATAAGAAAATTTTTCGGAGGTTAGATGCTTCAAAGCAGTGCTTACAGAAGATGAACGAAGAAACATATGTATTACGACTTGATAGTATAATAAATCCCGTAAATGCTTCTAGATCAAAGTTATTTCGGGGTATACGGTAAAATAATCAAATAGTTCTTATTTCTCAACCACTTGTTATGTGAGTACAAGGGATAATTTATACAAGAATAAGAATAGCCTAGGGTAGCCTAGAGTTTTCTAGAGTTATTCATAGTTAAGGTGTAATAATTACCTTAATCATGGTGGTATACATATGTTACAATATTATACATTAAATATAATAAATATTATATTTAACATATACTATACCAAAATACGACGTTAATCAAGAACAACACTTCAAATTACGTGGGCGGGGTGGGGGGTTTACTGAGGGGGTTGGGGGTAGGAACCGTCAATTTTACAAACGGGGCACCAGAGCGCCCCTGGGTCATCCCATGACATTGCCAGACAATATAATGGGAGCCTTGCCGGAATAAGTTTAGGTTTGAATTCTACTCAAAACAATGTTTTAGATTGTTCAATTTTATTTAAATACTTTGTAAATTCAATGTATTGACCTTTTCTGTTGTGAAACTTGTGATTTCTTATCATGAAAAAATATATATTGCAATGAATAAAATAAAAATGTAAAATTTATTTTGAGAAGCACAAGCTCTATCAAATTTAAATTAATTATGATTAAAAGTTAATAAATAAGGACAAAAAAATAATAGTCGATCATAAAAGTAAGAAAAATATAAAATAAGAGATGAAATATTATAAAAGAAAATTATTATAGTTTAAAAACAATAAAATTCATACACACACACACACACTTCTACTTTAAGAGCCTGTGTGTGTAAATGTTAATACTTCTGCTTTAAAAGCCTATTCTTTAGGACTGGGAAAAAAGAGCTAGATTTTGGAAGAAACTGGAAAAAACGGGAAGGAACTGGAAAAAACTAGAAGCAACTGTAAGAAACTGGAAAAAAAAGAAGAAACCGGAAAAAACATGAAGGAACTGGAAGAAACTAGAAAAATTTCAAAAAATTGAAAAATCTAAAAAATCTTTAGAAACATTTATTTTAAATTCTTGTTGTTATAAATTATTATTATTATTATACAAAAAAAGTATTGTTATTTTTTAAATACAAAAAACTACTTTTTCAAAAAAATAATTATAATATAAAGTTAGCATAAATATAAAAATATTAAATTTTAAAAAGTCTTTGTGGTTATATTGCACCTCAAATTATTTATGAAATATTTATTATAAATAATATATTTGTAAATATACTTTATATATTACAAGATTTTGTTTTAAATATCAGACATGTCACATAATGTAATAAAACCTATTTTTTCTTTAATGATTGTCATTTTATTTTCATTGAAGTCCTATTTTTGGAATAAAGACATCGAATTTTTTTCTCATTTTTATGTTTTACTCCTATTTTAGTCTTTTTCTCTAAACTATTTTGACTTGCAATTTTTTTTATAAATTAGAAAAATGAGAAAATTTTAAGTAATAAAGGGAAATGTGAGAGATCTTATATAAAGTTAGATTAATAAAACATTTAATTTCACTATTTTATCCATAATTTTGTTAATATAATTTAACATATTGATGTTTTACTGTTTTATCATGTAGAGTAATATACAAAAATTCTCTTATTCATATTAAAAAATTGAAGAAAAGAAATAATGAGTGTGAATCATAAAAATAGTGAGATGAAAAAATAATTTATAAATTATAGTTATGAACATAACAGTTGTAAACGCCGCCTCCTTTCGGCGGGTTGGAGCGTTTTCCGGTCACCTCCGGCAAAATTAACGTCGCTCATCCCCTCCAATGTGTTCGTGGCATCTCGGCGACCCCCTAGGACCCTTCAATTGCAAGATTTGATGGCGAATTGCAAAAACCCCCCAATTTCAAATTTTAGGGTTTTTTCGAGTGAAAAAATTCAAATTCGAGGAGTTGCAGGCCAAATTGGACAAAATGATTTGGATATTCTTGATCCTCATCTCAAGACGAAGAGAACGACGTTGGTCCCGCTGAATTCTGACCAAGTTGATTTTCCGGCGAGTTTGACGTGGTGCAACGACGGCGGGGAGCGGAAGAAAAGAAAAAAAATGGGGTCAAATTGAAAATCTTAAAATATATAAAATTTTAATTTGGCCCAAATGACCGGAAGTTAACCTAGAAACGGGCAAATGGACTTTTAGTGAAAGGATTGTGTAAGTTCAGTAATTTTTCTGAAAGGATTTGAAGTTTAGGTACCACTTCGAAATTCCAGCTAAAGTTCAAGTACCACTGGTGAAATTTACCCAACTTTCTTTGCAAAATAATATTCAAAAAACTTATTTTTCTGTTTTAAAAATGGGGAATTTACCTAAATAGCACTAAAACATAATGACTTTCTCTAAATAGCACTACATATGTTTTTTTCCTCAATGTAGCACTTTTAGTCATTATCCATTAGTCATTATTCAAGTGAATGTTTGCCATCACTGGTCATTATGGACATTATAGAGTGCTATTTAGGAAAGAAAACAATTTAAGTGCTATTTAGAGAGATGACTTAAGTCTTAGTGCTATTTAGTGCAAATATTTCTTTAAAAATTCAAGACATATCATGTATTCATCCGAAATGATTCGGTCAGAACGAAAATGAAATTAAACTTTTTAAAACATTCTTTATGGGTCCGATATCATTTCAGTTCGTTTCAATACTATTACATAATGGTATTTTGCCACCCTAAATGTATCAATTATTTATTATTCAAAGTCAACTAAACTTGTAGGATATAATTGACGTAATTGAACGATGAGTTGGGGTCAAAACGGGGTGTGAGGGTTAACCTGAAGGTTTCAAGAGGTATGAAACATCAATTTTACGAGCTGAGCATCGTAATTTGTAAGTGGGCCAATTGAGTCGGTGTCCTTCGAAACCACGCAAATTGAGTGGCCTCAAGAGGTAGAATTCTAATTTTTTTTATCTCGCTTAGGCCCAATGCATCATTGGGCCAACCCTGAAGCTAGTCCTCTCATCACTTCTGGGTTAACAAAGTTCAAGGCAAAAGATCCATCACACCCGGACAATAAGAACAAACAGTGAAATAAAATGGCCACGTGGCCTTTGAATCCTCACCCGGCTTTGCCGGGAACCGCTGCCTCCACCGCAGCATCCGCCGCCGGCTGTTCATCGATTTCACGATGCTGTCCGTCTGTCTCCTTCCAGTATCCTCTTTGCCACCGTACGAAGAGCTTCTTATTACTCCCGCCGCCCCAATTTCACCGTTCATTTCACCGGCCCGCCGCAAATCGTACTGATCGGTCTCTCCGCTGCTCCTCCGGTTCTCCCAGGCCGCAGCCTGATCCTCCTGACCGAGGAAAATCATCTTCAGGTACTATTTATAAGAGCTCTTATGAAATTAATTTAGTTGGTTTTATTGTTTTTGGTAAAATTTACGATAATCCTTTTGTTCTAAACATTAATGTTCTTAGATGGTATAGTGATTCTATAAATTTTTTTCTTCCACTATATTAAAAAAAATCAAAATCATCATTCACTTATGTCCTGTGTGATTAATTTGAAAAGTGTTGTATGATTGTAGTAAGAAGGCACTGAAGTTGGATTTCATTCCTTACAACGTCGAGAGCTTGTTTAAATAGAGCCACGTTTTTGAGATTTGGTGTAATTTCTAGCTATTTAAATTACAAAGTTTGTAATTAAAGGGCACAAATGGATCGAAGTTGGTGTAATTACACACTCGAATTACTTTCTATAGCAACATGTCCAGTATAAATACACAATTACACTCTTGGCAACCAAAGGGACACTCTTCAATTGCATTGTGATCACCAAACAACACACTCATATAATTACACAACTTTTCAATTACTGTCCCAGTAATTATACAGCCTACAGCCTAGTACATGCACCATGATATCCAAAAACACCCTAAAAGAAGAATATACATAGTATTAAATAAGGTAGGCTGTATGGAATATTTGGTTCCTAGTAATTTGAGATAGCAATGGTAATGCTATATAACTGGTGGTTTAATGTCATTGGGATCCATGGAGTCTGAAGTTTACCCTTTGCTAGCTACCTAGCCCGGCTAATGTGCCCGGGACCAACTCTAGGTTCAACTCTTTCAACATGTGTCAAGAGGGGGCCCTCTATTTTGATTCCTACGGGGGTGGGGGTGGGGAGTTCCACTACATGACAACCTTCATTAACGTATACACCAGCCGGACAACAAGTGTATCGACATTGCACATATTGTTAGGAGCCAACGAGACAGCATCACTTGGTGCAAGACATAACAATGTCTTGAATTTAATATCATTTTGAGAGTTAAGTGTGATCTTTCCCTTTAAATGTAACCATCCAATTGTTGTATCTGACACGCTATCAATACCTACTTGGGTATTCTATGATTCTATCTCTCTAACACTCCTACATTTTGTATACTCTAGGAATGGGATTGGGTCACCATTAATATTGCTCCAACAACCATTGTGGGTTAAGGTCTATGAATATGGACAAATTGATTACCTCGTTAATTGAGTGAAAGGAGAATGACTGAATGAGATTGATTGATTTTGTTAGGTTTTGCATGCTTTTCTTGGCAATGTTTCATATCATTCTGAGTTTATTTTTCACATTGTAACAATATAAGAATATTTGGTTTGGTGACCCGAATGATTTAAGATAATAATCCCTCTGTCCCAAGATAAATTTCACAGTTTCATTTTTGGGTTTCCTAAAATAAACGTTTAATTTCCAAAAGGGGTAAGTTTTCAAATAAGTTTACCCCCTTACCCCACTTTTTTCATTAAAGTAAATAGCTCCCAAAACATTGTTCCAAAAGCAAGTGAGAAGTTTTTGGAACAGTGTGAGAATATTGTAAATTACGTAAGTTATAGTTGCACTTTTACCCAAAAAAACATACATTGCACATAGGACTAGTTACATGATTGTAGGGATGTGACTATTTGTTATAAATGTTTTTTTGGTAAAAATGACCTTTTTTGTTCTCTGTAGCACTCGTTATAGACATATGAGTGTATTTGTTAGTTCTAATGTACTTGTATACTGTGAAATTAAATGGGACAGAAGTAGCTTGGATGAGTTCCTCCAAAGGTTGCTCCATTCATTATTTTGTTGCCTTTTATTTTAAAGGGAACCTCATTGCCTCCTAATGCCAACTTGTGATTTATGATCACAAAGGTGTACTTTTGTGTTTGACAAGCTGCAATGTTGCACGAAAAAGGTTGAAGATGTTCTTGTTCTGTTTAGTAATGTTTTCACAATTTCCGCTTTCCAGACACTTCTTGATGAGGGTTGTGCACTTGTGCTGCTCTGCCTTTTCTCTACTCCTTTAATGGTTTATTTGGGTGGTAGGTTTTGAAGGATTAGGCTTTAGAAGGTTTTGTATATATCTGAGGATTGAGATTTTATTAATAAGGAAAATTAACATAATATGTGATTATATAGCATTTCAATTGTGTTTCTAGAACCTTACAGTTCATGAAGATATAGACTATGTCCTCCAATATCTTCTCCTTTGAAACCCTCATTTCAGACCTATCCTTACATCATGTTTTGAATGTGGGAGTTTTTTCTCATTCCCTCATTAATTTTGTGTGGGAGTTGATTTCACTGTTTCGTACAACAGGAAATTCCACTATTCATGGCTAGAGGTAAGGCATGCACACTTTCTACCCTCCCCAGACCCACTTGTGGGAATACACTAGGGTTGTTGGTGTAGATGTGGAATAAATATTCTCCCCCATTTCTTCTTATGCATTATTTTTTCCTTGCTTATTGTTCAGAGTCCCCGCCTATTCCATTAACCAATCTGCAACAATTGAATTCCTTCTTTATTCAACACAAATTCTTATTCCACTATTTTGTACATAATCCTTCCCTTTTACCACAAATGCAATTGGAATTTGTTAGGATGGAGGGTTTTGAATGGAAGGGTTTTTTTTTTGGAGGGGGGGGGTTAGTGTATATGTAGATATATATTTGAGACTCTGAAAATTTAGAGACTAACATAAATTGCAATTGAATAACATTTAGTTTCTTTTTCATTTTAGAACCAGTCTATTTATCAAGACATAGACAAGTCCTCCAAACACCTCCATCCAAACAGAGAATTAGAGTAGTTCACATGTTTTTTCTCAGCACTTCTAATTTTCATCTCTGGGTTCTCACCTCTCCTAAGATTCCAGAAAATGTGGCATTCCTCTTCACTTTAGCTGCTGGAAGTCATCTAAGAAGACAAGAGTGCCTTTCACTTGGCTTAAGATGTATAACTAGAGAAAAGAAGCCAGAAGATGTGAAACTCAAGGGGAAGAGAATATATGGGTAAACAACATTTAGAAAACCAGTGGAAGTTTTCCCCCTAAACATTGAAAATTTTCTATGTCTTCTTTCAGTCCAGCATTTTTTTGTTATTTGATTTACAACGAGTATAGGTTACTCGGTTAAACATTTACATTAAGGGTACATAAAGGTGGCTTCAGGCTAAGGGAATGCTATGAAGAGATGTTGAAAGGATGTAGAGGATGAAGATGGTTTAGAGAGACTAAATCAAAATTGATCTTATTTAGACATATGAAGAGCTTAAGCTAAAATATATGTAGGAAAGTTGTAGTCTAGAAGAAATAAATCATCATGTGGTACGTAGTTCTAGCTCATTATGTTTACAATAGAATATGTTGTAAGTCACACCTTAGAGGGGGGTGAATGAAGCGTTATATAGCTTTTCCCAACTTATGTGTATTTGTGCATAAGGTGACTTACATGAAATGTCCATAGATGAAATGTGGAAGAATTAAATGCGGTGATCAAAAGCGTAAAGTGCATCAAATTTTATATTGGTTCTGAGATTCCCTACTCTAGTGCCTTCATGCTCCTCTTCAAGGATTTTGAATCCACTTAGTTTCAGTCTTGCAAACTCCGTCTAAGTACCATACTAGTTTGGCAAACATCCTTGCCAATAGGATAAACATCCTTGCTAGTCTTGCAACCACTTTATAATGAAGATTAGCTATTATCTATCATTTCCTCACAGGATTTGAAAGGCGATTAGCTATTATCTATCATTTCCTTACAGGATTTGAAAAGCTTTCCTTGAACATTTTTCAAAGGTTTTCTTGGCTATCCTTCACTGTTACAATTTGAGAATTTATATGGCTATTCTTGATCGTTTTCATGATGAGAATTTAATGGATATTCTCAAACCAGTAATCAAGGGTATAAGAACTAGTATCACTCTATTACTGCCTCTAAAATATAAATACAACAGGGGGTTGGTGTTGAGAATTTGATATACACTCTTTACAAGTAAGAAGTTATCAATTACCCGAGTACTCCGTATGAGTGTATATAAACTATATCACATTCACAAGTTCAAGTGTGCTACAAAGTGTAGAAGATATATGACTAACAATTGCCAAATATGAAGGATTATTGAATAAGAATGTATTGAGCACTTAGGATTATGAAGGTTGAAGTATGAGAGCTTGGATTCCTGGTTATGGGTCCGTGTGGCAACACGTTCAGTGTTTTGCAAAGGTTATATAATGACAACGTATAGTATTGGCGTTTCCAAAGTTAATCTGCACCATTAAAAAATTATCCGCTAATGCTAACTAGAAACGTTGTTTCCAGACCTGGCTTATGATGTGTTTTGGCAAAGTTTATATAGGCAAACTAGGTGTAGTTTTCATTCTGGAGCATTCTGGTCAACAAACCATGGATAAGAAAAGGTATTTAATTTGTCTGCAATTTGAATACTGCTCCCCAACGGTATCGGAACTCAGGTTCTGAGGTACCAAAGCACGTATCGAAATAGTGGATTTCCTTCTGCCAAAACCGAACCAAATTGATCGGGACTACCACCAGGAGTACTGATGGTGGTACTGAGGTACCGATCCAAGTTACCAAATCCGTTGAAAAGGTTCTTGTCGAAATATTCCTATCTTGATTTTAAAACCTTTGGGATAGAAGACACAGATCAATGACGATTGACGAGTTTATACTCAGGATTTGTCACCGCTTTGGACTGAGGTCGTAAATATAGGTATATAAAAGCATATTTGTTACAAGAATTCTACATATACTCTACGCTAGTTCGGCATACGACTTTGTTTTTGAGAACCAATACATTAATATATTTGGGTCGTACCTGAAATGCTCAAACAAATGTTAGCTCTTATATTGTATGTTAACATCAAAACAAAAGGGTTTAGCACACCAAGGCTAGCATAAGTAGCTTTTAAATAAGAAGTGTCGAGTTGTGCTGTGGGAAAAGTCTCTTTGGTAACTCTTATGATATTAAGTGTTTGGTGTGATGGGTTGAGAACTCCTTTTGACTGCAAAGCTAACAAACTTAGCCTTGCTGTGTATGTCATTGAAATATGACTGGATTGATGAAGTTAAAGTCAGTAGAAAAACATCCGGAATGTGGTATGACTTTAAGAGGGTATTTGCTCCTATTGAGGCAAGAAAAGAGTTATTATAATAAGGGTTGATTAGATGCCTTAGATTCGGTCTAATTGTTGAATGACCCTTGGGGTTTCTGGAAATTACAACAAATAACCCCTTGCTTAGTCAGATTTTCTGCTAATTACCCCTTTAACACTAGACATTAACACGAATCACTCGTCTTAACTCTTAAGGCTGAATTTGGTGTTTTTAATACATCAAGTAGAGATCCAAACATTGATCTTTTTCTGAACTCTTCTCTCATCTCAGTAAACATTCTGTAATGTGTCAACATAATAAGCTGAATAACCGCACAAAAGAACTTGAAAAACTTGGAATTGCCTGTGTAGCCATCTCTATGCTATATCATTGCGTTCGTAATACTTCCTATCTCCAAACCACCAATTGCTTTGTTTTTTTGCTCCTTTACTTATTTTTTGAGTTTTTCTCTCTTTTCACACTACTTTTCTTGTTTTTCGGGGTTCCTTTTGGATACAACCTCTACTAAGTACTACCTGGGGGTAGAAGTAAGGTCTGTTTTAATAGTGTTCCTGTGAAGTATAAATCTTGTTTGCCAAATCAACTCATTGTCTTGATTTTTAATACCCTTGTCAGTTCAAATTTCCAATTAGGGCAAGCTTTTTGCTGCTAAATTTATATTATGAATTTATATGTAAATTTCAGAATATGAACAATATTTATGAGTGACTTGAAAGAGTTTGTGTGCCTTATTCAAGGACCAAAAGAATCATATTGTAGGTAGTCACTCATAAACATATTAGGACCAAAAGAATCATATTTATGTAAATTTTAGCCCAATATATTTATGACTCCCTACAATATTGTTTCATGTTTGTGTGCCTTATTCAAGGACCAAAAGAATATCCTCTAAACATCCTAAGTTGAAAGAGTCTTGAGATTGAATTTGGTGTTTTTAGTACATTTTTAAGGCTAAAATGAATATGTCTATCTCTATAATGAAAATTTACGGGTGTAATTTAGTCCGACAATCGCAACTCCTACGAGTAATTATCAGTTTTGAGTGTCGTTTGCAGAAAATATGGCGTGTGGAGTGGCATATTTACAATTTCGAGAGATCCCGAGTCATTTGGTAATTTGGCCAAACCTCAGGGAGGTAGATGTAATTAAACCTAATGAGAATCAAGTGCATTGAGCTGAAGTGATCTTGCTGAGATAGTGAGATCTGTTGAGAATCAAATCAGTGTTTGACGTTTGAGTCCTGTTTGGATGGTTTGAAATACAAATTCAAGTTTAAATTTTATTGTGTTGGTTGGCTGGCATGTGTCCAGTTAATCATGGGTGAGTGCCCTACAGAGTACCCCCACACCCCACCCCAGACAACACACTTACAATCATATATCTGAAGATAAGATCCTAATCTTATGAATATATTTTTTTTTTCTGAATTTTCAAAACAGGTGCTGAAGAAATTGTGTCCAAAGTTCAGAACAGAGTGCAGATCTTCTTTGCTGTATTATTTTGGATGTCTCTTTTCTTCTGGTATTCTATTTGGGATGGGAGAAATGATGGGAGACCAACCAAGAGTTCTCGGTTTAGACGATGATTAAGGCTCTGTTTGGTAACGAAATCTCTGCTCCATGAATTAGTAGCTGCTTGTAAATTTAGTTCTTTGATAGGAATGGATCAATGGATGTTACCAAACACACTTTTTTAACTTTTAATGTCTAGATCTAGTAACACCAGCTAAATAACATTTAGAAAGTGTTTGTCATTGATTAAAATTTTCTGAACTTGGCTAAAATTTAGTTGAAATCGGAGTTTAAGGCTCCGTTCGCTACACGGAATTTAAACTATGTTAGAATTGGGTGTACACTACTGGTGTACACCAGGCTTCTCACAGACAAACACAGACATCAATTGTCTATGAGAAACACAGACCGTTGGTGTCGGTGTATATATGTGAGAAGCTTGGTTTACACTTGGTGTACACCAGTTGGGGTATACCTAAGTTTTTCCTTTATATAGAGAAGAGATAAATACTGCAAACTACGTACGTAATTCTTTCATACGGAGTAAAAAAGGATTTTTTAGGATGCCTCCACATAAGTTATATGGATGATATCCTAAACTCAATAATTTAACCATTAAACAAGACATTAGCAGTCTAATCCTTCATTAGTTCAATCCAGCTACTACTAATCTCTAATACAAACACTGTTTCTTTATGTTTTATTTATCACAACAAACCTATCTTATCCCATGGTTTATTTAAGTCAATGGTGGGATTATTAATGTCTACTAGTAAGATATTTTGGCTTACATTCATGGCTCTGCTTGGCCAAACATGGCCCTTGAATATGACCCTCCCCTTTTGAATGGTTTAGATTTCCCAAGCAAAATAATAGGCCTCTAAATGGATCGGGTCTGCACCCGTACTTGATTATCTTATCTTTGAAATGTTTTTGGGCCACATGTTCCTTAAAACTCCGTCCGATTTGTCTTTGTCCTATACACTCACACTCCAAGTAACAAATTACTTCTCATTTCTTAAAGATTTTTTTGTTCACTAAATAAATTATACTTTATGCAAAACGAAATTTTTTTTAATTTTTTTTAAATTTATTTTTTTAAAGATTGATATAGAAACAAGAAATAAAATTTGCATATTTAAAAAGTACATCAAAAATTCTACAAAACAAGAACTGACAATAATATTTTATTTTATCAAATAATCAATGAAAATTTACAAATTTTTTAGGAGTATATAAAAAACAGATTCAGCAGTTTTGATATTACCTCCGTTTCAAAAAAACAATTTCTATTTGGGAAAAGGTTAGATTTAAGAAATTTATAATTTAGGTTATACTTTTCAATATTATCCTTAGATTTGATAATATATAGATTAACTAATACTCAGTATAATGAATAAATATGATGTGATAAATATGATAATAGTTATAGTGGTAAATATAAGATTTTAATTGAAAGTAAACATATTTTATTAACAGAGTAAAAATGAAAATAGAATTATTTTGTGAAAGGAAGGACATACTCCGTATTTGTTAAGCTTTTCATTTCAAAAAAAAAGGATGAGCTCCATCCTTGAAAGCCTTCACACCAGGCCAGATTGACAGAATATAAATTAGACTTTAATCATAGATCAATAATAGAGAATGAAACATGCCCCTCATACTTACAAGATGCTATATGCTTAAGTTTCTCATTTCAATTGGTAGAGTAAAATGCATCAATTTGGTGTGAAGCAGACATGGACTAGGAATATCCACCAACCCAAAGTCCCATACAGGACTCATTACCTCTTATTTCTTCGGTCCAAAGGTGGAATCGCCCACCCCAGGCGCCCCCACCCCCTTGCCCGACAAGAATGGTGGAGGATGTAAATCATGGTGACTCAGTCGGCCAAGAACGCTAGACCCGTGCCCACCGCGCACAAGGAGCCTCCTCACCCTTTATGGGATTTTTGGATAGCTCCCACACTGCCGCTTGCGGGATTCGATCCCTGGTCATCGGTCCAAGATTTCACGCTCTTGACCAACTGAGCTACCCATGCGGGCCATTACCTCTTATTTCTTGACCTGTCTGCCATAGTCATTTAGTAGGTAAAATAATTTTTTCGTTCATCTCATTTTTTAATATTACTATTAAAAAACTTACAGAGTACCTCCACCCCAAAGAGTTTTGAGAGTGTATATGGTACATCCGGATGTACCTAGATATAGGTTCATCCGGTAGTACTCATTCTGAAGTAAAGTAGTACTCATTCTCGCATCAACATAAGCATTCATTTTGAAAAATCATGTAACCCATTCTGAAAAAATGTAGTACTCATTTTTCACAAATTTGTACAATATTTATTTACGAATAACCTAATACACATTCTAAAATCTAGTAGTACTCATTCCCACATAGACTAGTACTCATTCTTCAACTAAGCCCTAACAATCATCACCGGCAAAACCCCATCATCATCACAGGTCTTCCTTCATCATCATCATCGCATCATCGCAGCTTCTTCAATTCTGCAGAATCATCACCAGCAAAACCCCATCATCATCACTAGTCTTCCTTCTTCATCTTCATCATCGCATCATCGTAAAACCCCAAGAATCGATACAAACGCGAAGAACAAATCTGCACATCATCATTGATCATCATCATCATCGATCCGCACATCATCCCAGATCCGCGCAAACTTCCTATTGGCCAGCCTCTTCACCCCTATTAAACGCCGGCTGTACCTATCTCTATATACAGCCGGATGTATAATATAATTTGTGAATGAAAAGTTTGTCATGAATACTATTTTAGACTTTCAATAATTTTTGTTTGTTTAATCGCTTTTGGTGACCATTTGAGAAATTAAAATATTTCTTGCCGCATTTGTAAAACTTTTGATATACTTTTGAACAGAGTAATTTTCTTAATAAAATGTACCCTAAGTGGATAAGAGTAGAACTGATAAATCGGCCGTTCAGGTCATGTTCGAGTTCAGTCACTTCGAGTTCGAGTTACTTTGGGTTCAGGCCAATTTGGATTCAGGTTGACAACTGTATGTTCATGAGTCATGACCCAGTGTAATCGGGTTCGAATCGATCCAACGGATTATGACTTTGATTTTTGAAATTTTAAAATCAAATTAACACTTGCATTTTGCTTTAAATAAAATTAAGAAATAAAAAAATATGTATTAAATCTATTATATTATACTTCCTCAGTCTCTTAAAGTTCTTTCCATTTTGATTTTTAAGAGAATTAAGGGAGTGATATTTTGTGTTGAGTTTCTAAAAATACCCCTGATGTAATTAGAACGCAACATTACCCCTGAGTTTCAACACTTTTAATACTACCTCCGTCTCAAAAAAAAAAATTTATTTGGAAAAAAAGTTAGATTTAAGAGCATTGGCATGGGCGAGTAAAAAAACTGCCTCGCCCTGCCACGAGAGGAGAGCCGATTCTTGCAGCGGCGTGGGAAGAGAGAGGAGGAGTGTGCCATGCGTGTCTGCTTTGCGAGGCACCCTGCCTTGCGAGTCATCCGCGAGGCAATTCCAAAGCCCTCCGCCACCGTTAGATCTGCAACCCCAGATCTGCAACCCTAGATCTGCCCCTCCGCCATCCGCTATCTCCAATTTTGCCATGCCACACCTGACTTGCCATTGCAAACCATGGAATGCTACACTCTTTGCACGCTTGATTTGATTGGTTGGAAGGTAACACGTCATCCCATGGCATTCCATTACAATACTCGCCATTGTCAATGCTCTAAGAAATTTATAATTCAGGTGTTACTTTTCAATTTTACCTTTAGATGTGATAATAGATTGATTAATATATTAAATAAATATGATACGATAAATATGATAATAATTATTGGAAGTGTTCTTAGTGGGATAATAATTGACGGAACGAAGTGGTCTTGAAAATGATTTACTCCATCTTAGTTTGAGGGGTGAGTAGAGAGTAGACATAGTACAGTGTGATAAGGGCACTTTCCCCCTTATAATTAAAAAAAAGGATGAATCTCGACGTCTCTATCAGATCCGATTGGACCATCACTAGAAGGAATACAACTTATACCTGATACTTGCAGAGGTCATATGTTTACCATAGTTGTCTCCAATGCATTTATTAAGATTCGAAATCAAGATTACCGCTTTGGTATTCCGTACTTTTAATAACTGCGCAATGCACACGGATACATTTAATTAGATTAGATGGGTGCAAATAGTGCAACTATATGTACATTATGGACCAATTGACCCTACTTTTCTACAAGACGTGTCTCATTGCCATTCATCAATACCATACCCCATCTCCACACCATATGGCCGGTATGGCCCTACTTCTTTACAAGACGTGTCTCATTTCAAATTTTTAAAATTTATTTTATTCAAAGAATGGTATAAAAACAAAAAGTTATATATTTAAAGTCTTTTGAAATAAGAGATGACAATAATATATTATTTTATTAAATAATCAAAGAAAATACACAAATTAACAAAACTTCTTAATTTTTAAATACTGAAATGTGACATTTTATGTTTGGAATCGAGGAAGTATCTTTTAAAGAGTTGTTCTTTCGTAGACATTCTTACACTTTTTTCATGAGTTGGCACGTGAATATATTATTTTTTACAAAAAGCTCAAATCTTTTATAATATATATCAATACACGAAAGTCCATAAGAGTGATAAAGAATATGAGAGGAAAACATATGAGAGCGGTATGGGAAAATAGATATTTCTTCCCTAGTACGTACCTCCCTCCACCTATGATTGTAGATATAATGGGGGAGCAAGTAGTGCTTGTGGTATTGATACAAGTTTCAAAAAAATAAAAGAAGACAAAATTACCGAGTACGAAGTACTCCTTAGAGCAACTCCAACGGGTCATCTAAAATTCAGTAAAGTGTGAAAATTGAAAGATGTAGCTTTTACTCTACATAAAAACGAGCTCCAACGGGTAAGCCATAAAATAGAGTGATTGCTATTTGTTCCGTTTCGTCTTCTATATTTGGAAGCCAGCCTTGCATTAGCTATCGATCTATTTCTTCTTTGATTTCCGATTCTGCTCATCCGCCATCTTCATATAGCTATGGCTTTCGATTCTAGTGCTGCTTCTTCTTCTTGTTCTATTGCAATAGCCACACATTTTATGGGGGGGCTTACGGCGGAGTCGGGGAGGGGTAGGGTGGGGGGTTTAGGGGGGTGGGTTAGATGGTAGGAACCGTCAATTTTACGAACAAGCACCGAAAGTGCCCCAAAATGACAGTGACACCGCTAGTGTCACCGTACTCCGGTGTCACTAGAACCCCACCGTTTTAAAATATATATAACACAATTCAATGTGTAGTAAAAAATTTTGTAATTTATGATCAAAGTTTTAAAACATTGACTACAAAATTCAAAATAGAAAGAAATATATGGGACAAAGGGAGTATTATTAATAGAACCAGATCATAAAAAATCAGATAAAAAATAGCTTTAAATTTAATTATAATCATATCAGTAAGACCATATATATCAGATCTAATCTTATCAGACCTTAATAAAACTAAATCATATCTAACCAAATCAGACAATAAGAACAAGTTCTTTAGTCATCTTGGTGTAATTTAGATGCCTTGCCAAATAAAAAATGAGAAGAAAAATATGAGATTATCCAAAAAGAAAACGGGAAAGAAGATAAGAGACATATATAAAATAACTAATGTTTACCCCGTGCTTCGCACGAGCTCAAACTTTTGAGCTTCTATAAATATAATTTTAGTTGTTTTAGTTTTATAATAGTGGATTAGTTACATGCATAACGATACATCATTAGAGAATGTATACGTGTCATAATGTCACTTATCAGTTGTTACCCTTTAATTAAACAAATTTTATTCTATTCACTTTGTTGAAAAATATATGTAGCATTAAAATAAATAATGTAGTAAGATAAAATTTTTGAAACAAAATATTTAATTAATAAATATGCACATGTGATTAAATTTAAACAATCATTTTTTGAGAATTAATAAACTAAAATAAGTTGTGGATAGTATAAAAATAATTTTATATGTGTGTGTCTATATATATATATATATTCAAAATACAGAGTATATTTTATAATGGTGAAATATATATTTTTATAATTATTAAAAAATGAAAAATTTTATACAAATATATTAAAAGATATTTAAAATGGGTACAATGCATATATCTACTTCATAAATGGGTGTACATGTGGATGAACATGTGGCATGCCACATGTCAACACTACAACAACTAAACTCTATTTTATATATATATATATATATATATATATATATATATATATATGTATATATATATATATATATATATATATATATATATATATATATATATATATATATATATATATATATATATATATATATATATATATATATATATAGGAATACTTTCTCCGTTCCTAACCGATTGTTACAGTTTGACTTTTTTGGTTAAACTGTGACACATTTGACTGTGAATTATGGAAAGAGTATATTAAGTTATAATGTAAATTTACTAGAATTGGGATAATTTTAAAAAATCAAATTTTTATAATATTTAATAATTTTAAATTATACTACCTCCGTCCATGAGTATTTGTCCAGTTTTGACTTTTTTCGGTCAATTGTTTTCAACCTTTGACCTATAATTAAATAAAATATATATTGTATATTAATTAGATAAAATAATATTTTAAAAATTATTGATATAATAGATTTAATAAAACTATTTTTGTATCAATATCTAATATTATTTTTATTTAATTTGAAGTCAAAGTTTATCATTTTGACTGAAAAAGTCAAAAGTAGACAAAATACTCAGGGACGGAGGTAGTATTTAATTTATGGTCAAAGAGTATTATAATTTATGATCAAAGAGTATTATAGTTTGATAAAAAAAGTCAAATTGCGTCAATCTTTTAGAAACGGATGGAGTATCACTATTTCCCTCTTTCTAACATACGGAGTAATTCTCATGTAATGCTTTCTCTGTTCCTAATTCCTAAAGTATCTTTCTCTTTCAAACAATGTGTAAAATCTCATTTCTTTTAAATTAGTTTTACTATCAATTTGTATAAAAATAAAGAAATAGCTTACATATTTAAAAACCTAATTCAACCATTCCACAAAATAAATCGTGACAAAAAACATATTTTATTTTATTAAATTATCAATAGAAATAAAAATTATCGAAAGTTTGTAATAATAGAGAATAAGATATTTTAGAGATGAAGGTAGTAGTTAAAACTAGTGAGAAAAGGCATATTGACAATTGACATATAGGGATATGAAAAAACTATTTGAGATAATGCATAATGACACAATTGACAAATAGCCAATGTTGGAGGGTGATTTATGGACTATGGTAGTGTTGTGTACTTGTGTAACAGTAACAAAGAAGGAGGTAAACTAAAAAATGATTAATAGAAATTGAGATTTGTTCTACACGTACATAAACTTCATAACGTGAAATTTGCACTGAATATGACTAAAACACAAGTCATTTTCTAATGTAAGACTTAAGTTTTTTTATTCCCTAAATATGACTTAATAATGACTAGTGAGAAGAATAATGTTCAAGTGATGCTGGACATTTAGTTGAATAATGACTAATGGATAATTTAATGGTCCTACATTGGAAAATTAAAATATATATGATTCTATATTGAGAAAATCATTACGTTTTAGTCCTATTTAGATAAATTACCCTAACACATATATCATGGTTATCTTTAATTTGTCTCTAAATGCACGTACATAAACTTCATAACATATATCATGGTTATCTTTAATTATTGCCATTGTCATGAATTGAACTTGAATATTATATTATTTTTACTCTTTATCGGGTGTAATAAATATATAGTAAAGGTAAAATAATAAGCTTTTTATCTTTAGTTTTTTTTGTAAAATAAAGGAAGTGATCAAACCTATTGAAAGAGCACACATAAAAGGAAAAATACACAAATTAATGTAACGCCCCAAAACATACCCTAGAATTATTAATGAATAAATAATCAATTAATCACAATTGTTTTGATTAAAATAAATTATTGTTGGACTTTGGGCCGATATGAAATTTGTTTTGACATCTAATATCAAAATCTGGATAAGTCTCATAGATAAATCCAATATGTGGACTATTTGTGTGGTCTTGATTGGGAACCTGAGTACAGACCCAAATCAAGAGTAAATAAAGAATTTGTTTAGAATGTAAATATTGAAATGATTTGTTGAAATAAATCATGAGAATAATTGATGTGAATTAAGTGAGAGAACCTTTTATGAGAAAGGTCAATTAAACCAATTTTTACTCTATCAAAGTCAACCACCCAAAAATATGATGTCGGAAAAAGTATTACAAATAATTATGAAAAGTATGTCGTTGAATAGAATTCGACTGTCTGATCGCAACGGTGCGAACGGATTTCAATTTGGAGAAAGTTGGACCAAAAAGTGTACCCCAACTCGAACCAAAATTGGTCCCAATCAGGGAGACTGTGCAGACGGCGCCCCCTCCTCCACTCAGCCGATCGTGAGTCATTTCCTACGCAGAACTAGCTACAGGATTGTCTTCTTCCTTCTCCATTTTCCTATATAAGGAGGAAAAACCAGCTTTCATTTCTGTACCAAAACTTAGTAAGTTTAGTATCATTTAGTTCCTTGTTTAGTGGAGAGTTCATTGGTGTTGTCAATTTGGTGAGAGGTCGCCGGAGCTGAGAGTAATCGTCGCCGGAAGTTTCGCCGGAAAATTTTCAAAACCTTCGATAAGCTTCGAGGTAAGCCCGTAGATATATCTAGTGACTAGAATGTTCGTATAGATCGTTTCTACGTTCATAAACGGTCGTTTGGTTGAGTTTTGTGTTTGACATGTTTGAAGAACCAAGAATCATAAACCATGAAATTGTTGTTAAAATTACGAATTAATGACTCTAAAATGATCTGTGAACATTGGAGAACATTTTTATATAATTAAATTGAAGTTTGGTGATTAAAAATGATAATGTTAAAACTGACCCGAGGAAGAAGATGATGAACAGTGGCCGAAAATCGATTATTTACTTACTAAAAATCGATTAGAATTTTATTCAGATCAGTGGTTCGAAGTCAGTACCATTTAATCGATTATTTATGTTGTAAAAATCGATTATTATGAATTAATTGATTATTTAAATTGTAAAAATCGATTATTATGAATTAATTGATTATTTAAATTGTAAAAATCGATTATTATGAATTAATGGATTATTTAAATTGTAAAAATCGATTTTTTATGAATTAATCGATTATTTATATTGTAAAAATCGATTAAAATTAATTAATTGATTATTTAAATTGTAAAAATCGATTATTATGAATTAATTGATTATTTAAATTGTAAAAATCGATTATTATGAATTAATGGATTATTTAAATTGTAAAAATCGATTTTTTATGAATTAATCGATTATTTATATTGTAAAAATCGATTAAAATTAATTAATTGATTATTTAAATTGTAAAAATCGATTATAATGAATTAATTAATTATTTAAATTGTAAAAATCGATTATTATGAATTAATGGATTATTTAAAATTATATAAATCAATTTTTATAAATTAAATGATTATTTTAAATTATTTTCCTCAATTCCAGATCCTGCTACGAAAATATATTCCTGAAAATATGCTCTAAAATCCTATTTTTGATAACAATTAATTATGAACAATACAAATATGATTTTGTATAATAAAAATGATGTTTTAGGCATATAAAACATTATGTGATGCATGACGGTAAGTTAGAGTGTTAACACTCAAAACTAGACCGCTATTTGTTATCAATTGTTATGTTGATTAATGATTATGATGAATGATTATTATGGATGATCATGAATAATGAACTAACTGATCAAAATGATTATTGATGATTCAGCCATGAGAGTAATGAATATATTGATAATTATTAAACGATTTGTATTGTTAAACGGTATCTAGAAGAACTCTAAGATATACCTATTAGTTAATTGATGTTAAGGCTATCTAGAAGACATCTAGAATAGATCTTGTATTAGAACAGGCTTATGAAAACATGAACATTTGATGAATTAGATAAAAACGCATAAATGGGATTCATAGACCAAACTAGAGGATCACTCGTTTGGGAATGCCCGATCTAATGTTCATCAATCGCTATATTGTTGTTGCCTTAACTGACTACAGTTAAGTGTCCGAATCATTTGCCTTAAACTAGTGATAGTTTAAGTGTCTGATTGCCTTAACTGACTGTAGTTAAGTGTCCGAAATCGATTGCCTTAAACTAATGATAGTTTAAGTGTCTGATTAATAATTGCCTTAAAAGAATCTGGTTATGGAAATTATGATTTGGCCTTAGACTAAGAATAGCTAAGAGCATTATTATGATCTGGCCTTAGACTAAGAATAGCTAAGAGCATTGTTATAATCTGACCTTAGATTAAGAATAATTTAAGAGCACTATTGAAATAGTATCTGAATTGAATAAAATGTATTGATATGAACTCAACAATACCAAAACTGTGAATGTCTGAAATGAATATTGTGTGCATGATATCAAATGATTTGATTATGAATTTAGATTCAGTTTATATGGATGTTCGACGCATTAGATATGTTTACTCAGCTTTACCGCTGAGCGTGTAGTGTGTTTTATTTGCTACACGCAGGTAAACAGAAAGCAGAATGTGATCCTGGCGGCAGATGGGGCGAGATTGTCGGGATGGATGTGACAAGTTTTGAAACAATTTATGATATGTCAATATTAAAATCGCTTCCGCAATATTGTTGAATACTCCGTATTGTATATGTATTGAAAAATATTATTGGGATTAATAAAGTGTGTTTGAAAAGGTTTAAATTTTTACGATTACCAAGTTAAATACTTTAGTCCGAATGGGGCTGCAGACCTGGACGGATTAGGGTGTTACAATTAATGTGAAGGAGTAGAATTGAAGTTAATTGAGTACTCCAAATGTGACCTCATCATTTAGTTTTTACTGATATTCATACATACCGAACAGTGTTAGTGTTTATGAATGCATGTAAAAAAGTGGTGATTTGAAAATTATGTTGGACCATGATACACTTACACCAAAAAATATACCCCATTTGTACACCACAGGTTTGCACAAACATTTTGATGGTTTACACCGACACAAGTGTTGGTGCGTTAATAAAAATTCACACGTACACAAATATTGGTGCGTTTAACAAAAATTAGTTTTACACCAACACAAAGTGTTGGTGCAAAACTGCGGGGTACAAATTGGGGTACAAACCTTGGGGTACACATAGCATAATCCAATTATGTTTCACATGAAATTCCCTAGCACGGTTCATCATAATATTATCTTAATACCAAAATCAAGTTAAGCATATATGAACCTATAATTCAAGCGTTGAGAGTCTTAAAATGCATTATGAAGTTTTTGATTGGGAGAAATTTCTTGAGGTAATCCTCAAGTAAGTTTGGAGTATTTTTCAGAATGATCATTAAAATCAAATTCTCTCTAATCTAGATACTCTTTCCGTCCTAAAACTTTCTTTCCGTTGCGCAAAACGAAGAAAAATCCCAAGTTTTTTCAATATATTTTATTTAAATATTGGTATAGAAATAAAAAACAAAACATACATATTTAAAAACTACATCAAAAGTTCAACAAAACAAGTGGTGACAAGAATATTTTATTTTATCATATAGGCCATGAAAAAATACAAATAAATATAAATTCCCGTGAAGTTGGAATAGTGCTCTGGGAAGAAAAGTTTTAGGACGGAGAGAGTACTTTACTCGGTTGCAAGCATTTCTTATACTCGGTTGCAACTGGAAAGAGAAGAGATAAGGCAATGAGGTCTGGTTTGCAGAGCTACATCGAATTTGGTATTCACATTAACTTAAATGTTGAGGGGCATTTCTGGAAAGTCAAAGCATTTTTTACAATCCCTTAGAAATGATCTTCAGTCAAACCGAGAAGTTAAATATAGGACGGAGGGAGTATATCATAGTACCTTCGTCTCATTAAAAATTTCTCATAGGTATACTCTATATGATGTATGGCTTAATTACTAGAGGTTATTGGACTATATTACTTTGTATTTTAACAAATACTCCCTCCGTCCCCCTATATTTGTCCACTTTCATTTTTACACACTATCCAATGCACTTCTTTAATCCATTTTATTTTGTAATTTGTATATTAAAAAATTATAAAAATTATATATTAATAATCTATATGTTAAGACAAATCAAACAAGATCACACATCACTATATTTAGGCTTACACATTGAGAGAATTTAATGAGTCAAAGTGCTTAGATGAACAGTTCCAAAAGTCAAATGTGGACAAATACAGGGGGACGGAGGGAGTAATCAACAAAAATATATTAGAAAATACTCCCTCCGTCCCTAAATATTTGCCACATTTGTATTTCCGAGATAAGATATCAAGTTTTTTTTAATTCATTTTATTTACATATTGGTATAGAAATAAAAAATAAAATTTACATATCAAAAAACTACTTGAAAAGTTCTTCGAAATAAGAGGAATCAAGAATATTTTATTTTATCCAATAACCAATGAAAATGTAGAAGTAAACAAAAATTATCGCGACTGCTGAAAAAGCAAATATTGTGAATATTTTGGGACGGATGGAATAGATGTGTTTTGACTATGTGAAAATAACACTCAAGTTTGGTTGAAAACTTGAAATATTCAAAGACAAAATTGTTTTGGGAGAAAAAAAAATAAATGGAATATGAAATAATTCACAGATTCACATTATTTCCATGGACATAAATTTTTGTATTCACCCTGCAGATATTTACATAATTACATTCATTGACTCTTCTTGCTGCCGCCGTACCAAACCGGCGGACAACAATAGAATACTAAGTACTCCGTACTGTGTAATTGATTGGTAAGGATTAGGACATCAAAACCAATAGGAGTAATTTTTTAGAAAAGTTTTTTAAAGGTGTATTAGAGAAATATTAAGTGAAATTTGCACTGAATAAGACTAAATAATAAGTTATTTTTTTAATGTAGGATTTAAACTTTTTTATTCTCTAAATATGACTTAATAATATCTAATGAAAAGAATAATGTCCAAATGATGCTGGACATTTAATTGAATAATGACTTAAAGATAATGACCAATAATGGTCCTACATTGGGAAATAAAAACATATGGTCATACATTAAGAAAGTCATTATATTTTTGTCGTATTTAGGAAAATTACCCTAATATTAATTTGTCATCAACCAATGAATTAAGCCATACTCTTTCGTCGAGGTCCGTTTGAGGAGTTTTTAACATATGAATTATGGTAAATATAAATTTTTAAATTTAAGAGAAATGATATGGTTTTGATATTTAAAAGAAATATAAAATCAAATCACAATCACAGTTACTTTGAACTTTGGAAAGCAAATAAGAAATCTAAATTACTACTTTTTGATCATTAAAACAAGGAAAAATTATCTCAAATAATCCTACCTTTTCGCGTTCTTTCAAAAATAATCCCACTTTTCACTGTTACCGGAAATAATCCCACCTTTCTGCATGTGTGCGAGTTTTGGGCCGCCGTTAAAAACCTAACGGCCACTTAACGGAAGTTTTAGAAAATGTCTATTTTTGGCAAATAAATGAAAGATGAGATTATTTTTGGCAAATTTACTTTTTTTTAATTTTAAATTTAAAATTAGTATTTTTAAAAATATAATAGTACACTCTTGTTAGAGATTGGTCTAACGATTTACAAATTTTGTTTTTGTTTTGGGAAAATATAATACTCGGTATTGAATTATCAAAAATAATTTAGAGTATCGATTAAGAAAGAAATTGTAATACAAAAAAATTGTAGTGAGTTATAAAAGTTATTAGTGCCGTTTTGGAGAAAAAATATTGTGCCATTTTCAAATTGTTATCAAAAATAATTCATAGTATCGATTAAGAAAGAAATTGCAATACAAAAAAATGTAGTGAGTTATAAAAGTTATTAGTGCCGTTTTGGAGAAAAAATAGTGTCATTTTCAAAACTTTTGAATTACTATTTTGGGGGGAAATTTGTATTGAATTATAAAAAAAAATCAAAAATTGGGAAGTTCCATTTTAGAAAAAAAATAATATGGGCAATAGTTGTGTTATAAATTAACAAAAAGGCAGTGACTATTCCTTTTCTCCTAAAGTGATCTTATATTTTCTGTTGTTTTTTTCATTGATCAATTGTTTTCAGAGAAGTAATTATGCTATTTTTTAATGTGAAGAATATTGATGTTGTCATTAAATATGCAAGTTAATTTTATTCTTAAAACTTTGTGGTAATAATAACTAAAATATGTTCTTAAAATTTTATGTTCAAAATGTTTTACAAATTGATTGCAATGCATGAAAAAATTGAAATACATCAAAAAATGTAGTGAATTATAAAAATAAAAGTTTCATTTCAGAGAAAAATGGTTATATAGAACTATCGAAAAATATTCATAAGTTTTGTAGTGCCTTTTTTTTAAAAGAAATAATAATAATAATAATAATAATATAGTATCAAAAAACAATTTGAAGTATCACTCAAGAAAAATAAATGCAACTTACAAAAAATGTAGTTAGTTATGAAGTAAATAAATTAGTTCTATTGTGTAGAATACTTTATTTTCTAATTATTACCAGATTATCGAATATTGAAAAATAATTAGTTTCACTCTAAAAATATTTAAATTTGGTATTATTTTTTGAAAAAATAAAAATACATTTAAATTTAAAATTTGAAATTAAAATTATGAAAAAGAGAGAAATTTCCTGAAATAATCCCACCTTTCATTTATTTGTGAAAAATGGGCATTTTTCGAAATTTCTGTTAAGTGACCGTTAGTTTTTTAACGGTGACCCAAAACTCGCATACGTGCGGAAAGGTGTGATTATTTCCGGTGAGAGTGAAAAGTAGGATTATTTTTGAAAGAGCGTGAAAAGGTGAGATTATTTGAGATAATTTTTCCTTAAAACAAAACCAACCAATTGTAGTAAATTCACAAAAAAATGAATTGATAATAATGTGATAAAAATATACTCCGTAATTCGATAATAATTTTAAGAAAATTTGAACAAATTTAATTAGAAGGTCACATACGGTAGTATCTTAACAAAGGCAATTATTACATGCATCTAAGGCCATTGGGTATACCCATAACGCCACTCGGCGTGAGGGCCATTTTCAAGCCCCGGGAAGCGTTAAACACCGCCCCCCAGCGGTGTTACCCCGGCGTCACCCGCAGCACGTCATTTGTTTGACGCGGCTTCAGCGCCCGTTACCCCCCCCCCCCCAAATATATTTATTATTTATTTAAAAAACCTATAAATTCCCCTAAAAAATCATTCTCTCACACATCTCTCTATCTTCTCTCTAAAATATTTATTATTTATTAAAAAATATTTAAAAAATATATTTTAAAATGGGATCATCTTCATCCGACGATGAAAAAAGAGCTCTCTGTAGTGTTGTTTTTTTATGTAATATTTGTTTAATGAATGTAATTAGTGATTTCTTTGTAGTGTTGTTTTTTATGTAACATTTTTTTAATGAATGTAATTTTTTTATGAATGTATTTTTTATGAATGTAGTTTTTTTAATGAATGTAATTTTTTTATGAATGTAATATTTTTTTAATGAATGTAATTTTTTTTAATGCACTAGTCTCATTGCGATTAATTTAAATAATAAATTAATTTAAATTTATTAATTTAAATTTAGAAGATGTATATTTAAAAATGTAAAAAATGAAGGTTTGAAGCCCCGGTTTGAAGCCCCGGGGCTTCAAACCCATTTTCAGTGAATTTTTGGTGTAAGTTAAAGCTGACGTGACAGAGGGAGAAAGTTTGAAGACCCTCAAGTGTTGCAAAAAGTATTTTAAAAATGAAAAAAATATGTGAGAAGGTCCATGTGAAACTTAGATCTACCATAGAACCTCTTCTTAACAAATACTCCGTATTCTTCTTACAAAGTAGAATAAAAAATAAAATTATATTTTCTGTGTCTCAAAAAGAATATTATATTTTGACTTTTTGGATCAAATAACGCAACATTTTGACCAAGAATTATATATATTTTAAATAATTAAATTTCATAAAAATTTGATATAATTTACAAAACTATATTTTAAAATGAATATCTTATACTCACCATTGTTGATGATTATTCTCGAGATGTTTGGGTATTTCTTATTATTGACAAAAATGAGGTAACCAGTTGCTTGAAACAATTTTTTACCATGATTCAAACTTAGTTTGGTAAAATAATTAAGGTTGTGCGCTGAGATAATGGTACTGAGTTTCTCAATCAACCCTTACGTATGTTTTATAATGATATGGGTGTTCTGATTCAAACTTATTGTGTTAATACCCCACAACAAAATAGTCTGGTCGAGCGTAAACATCGTCATATCCTTAATGTCGCCCGATCTCTCATGTTTCACGCCTCTTTGCAAATAGAATTTTGTGGGGAGTGTGTACGTACAACGGTATATCTCATAAACCGTACTCCAACTCCTCTGTTGCAAGGTAAATCTCCATATGAACTCCTTTCTTCAATACCTCCAGACTTGTCTCATCTTCGGGTATTTGGGTGTTTGTGTTTTGTTCGTCACCTACAACGTCCACCTAATAAATTTTATCCACGTAGTGTCAAATGCATGTTTGTGGGATATCATACGGGGACTAAGGGTTGGCGTGTTTATGATCTTGAGTCTCACCGTTTCTTTCATACTCGGTACATTTCTTTTGAAGAAACCACTTTTCCTTTTGTTATCTCTAAGCTTTCACGCGTCCCACCCGACTCTTCCCCGCGGCATGAGCACACTGATTTTCCCGATCCCCCAGCTGTCGTTCCTCCCGATGTGCCCACTGCCATCACGACCAACCCACCCACCCCGTCACAGACGTCCAGCCCTCCCGAGTCCAGCGTCTCCGGGTAGTCCCCCACCACCTCCGATAGCGACGGTGAAGCTGCCCCGGACAGTTCGCCGTCGCTCCTTCGTCCATTCGTGAACGTCGTCCTCCTGCTCATTTATCCGACTATTACTGTCACACATCTCGGACATTGACTCATGTTGCTCCCTCCATTACCTCTTCTCGTTCTTCCTGTACTCGGTATTATATCCATAACTTTGTTCATTATGAGAAATTGCATGACAGGTACCGTGGATATCTTGTTGTTGTTTCCTCCCATGAGGTACCCAAGACTTTCAAGCAAGCTATGCAGCATGCCAATTAGCGCTTAGCTATGCAACAGGAGATTGCTGCCTTGGAAAATAATCATACATGGGACATCACGGATCTTCCACCTGGGAGGACGGCTTTAGGATGTCAATGGGTCTACCGTACCAAGTTTCATTCAGATGGCACGAAGGAGCGTGATAAAGCTCGGCTTGTTGTTTTGGGGAATCATTAGGAGTTCGGTACGGATTATACAGACACTTTTGCTCCTGCCGCCAAAATGGGAACGGTTCGTATTCTCTTATCTGTTGTTGTGGCTCGGGGCTGGGAGATACATCAACTGGATGTTAATAATGCTTTCTTGAATGGCGATTTAATTGAGGAAGTTTACATGCGTTTACCACCTGGTTTTCCTATTCCAGGAAAAGTATGCCATCTTCGCAAATCTTTATATGGTTTGCGTTAGTCTCCTCGGAATTGGTTTCATAAGCTTAGCACTGCTCTTCGTCACTGGGGTTTTAAGCAGGCTCATAAGGATCATACTTTATTTATTCTCAGGCGTGGCCCTGATCTTCTCACTATTTTAGTGTATGTGTATGACATCTTGGTTGGAGGCAATAATTCTTCCATGTGTGCTTCTTTCAAACGATACTTGGATCGGTGTTTTCAGCTTAAGGACTTAGGACCCGTCAAATATTTTTTGGGTATTGAATGTGCTCGTTCTCCTTCCGACATGGTCCTAAGTCAACGCAAGTATGCTTTGGAGATTTTACAAGAAACGGGGTTGTTAGGCTGTAAGCCCGTCGGGGGGTCCACCGCCCCTCTTCTTCACGACCCAGCTTGGTATCGCTGACTCGTCGGACGCTTGATCTATTTGACTATCACCCGCCCGGATATTTGTTACTCTGTTCATGTCCTCTCGCAGATTATGCAGGCACCTACTCTCGATCACATGAATGCAGCCATGCGAGTCCTCCGGTACATCAAAGGTCACCCATGTCAGGGCATTTTTCTTAGTGCTACTAGTAATCTTCAGATTTCAGCTTATTGTGACTCTGACTGGGCGAGTTGCGGGTATTTCTTAGTGCTACTACTAATCCCCAGTTAGCGGGTATTTTATTATGATGGGTACTTCTCCTGTGTCCTGGAAAACAAAGAAGCAGACCACTGTTGCTAAATCATCTGCAGAGGCCGAGTACAGGGCCATGGCTAATGCCTGCGTCGAAGTGAGGTGGATGCGTGGTATTCTTGGAGCTTTGGGGGTTCCTATTTTATATCCTCCATGGTTATATTGCGACAACCAGTCTGCATTATACATTGCTGCTAATCCAGTGTTTCATGAACGTATGAAACATGTTGATGTTGATTGTCATACGGTTCGCGAGAGTGTTCAATGATACGAGGTGCCAACGAAATATGTTCCCACTCGGTATCAATTAGCGGATCTTTTTACTAAACCATTGACAAAACCTGTTTTTGATTTTTTATTATGCGAGTTGGACATTCAGGATCTTCATGCGCCAACTTGAGAGGGAGTGTTAGCAGGTATTTGTATTAATGACGTAGATTAGTAATTTGGGCCCACTACTTAAGCCCGCTTGTATGTTTGTATATATACCGTGGTGATTAATGAGAAAACCAGATCAGTTTCCGCTAAAATTCTACACATTTTGACTTTAAAGCAAAATAAGGAAAACATATTTTTCCATTAACCTCCCCATATTACCCCTTACCCTAATGTAAAAGTACTCCATGAATAGTGTAAAGCAAGATATTATAGCAAGTGAAGTACACATACTAGTATAATAGTGGGTGGAGTTTGAGGGTTGGGTAGATATTAGGTTTAAGGGTAGAAATGTTCTTTTTAGGAAAAAGTGTAGTTCTTTATGGGACAAAAAATTTATAAAACGTGTAAATTTTTTTAGGACGGAGGGAGTATTAGAGAATGCATGTATAATAAGGACCATGCTAGGGTGCCACCACATGGGTGTTACCATGGGTGCACCCATGTTTCGCACAGACAAACACAGACGATAATTGTCTGTGCGACATAGACAATTATCGTCTATGTTTGTCTGTGCGAAGCATGGGTGCACCCATGTGGTGGCACCATAACATTAGTGGTATAATAAATACTCTATATGTTGCATGGTTTGTTTTACAGATTGTTTACAGGCTTACACGTTATAGGTCTCCCACGCGACTATTTCATATAGTTAAAAGAAAATATTTGTTTTAGATCTAAGGCAGCATTTCGTTCAATTTATTTTTTCTACTCATTACTTATTTTTATTATAATGAGATCAGATTAGATTAGACCAGATCAGATCAGACCAGATCCGAAACACCTTTAATTATAACTACAATCAGGTCAGATCAGATCATACCAGATCAGATCAGATTAGACCAGATCTGATTAGATCTTTAAAAAATTAGATCAGATCAGATTAGACCAGATCTGATTAGATCTTTAAAAAATTAGATCAGATCAAACGAACGAAATGCAGCCTAAATTCTTTTAGATTTGTGTTATGTTTAATCATTAAATCGGACTGCATATATATCCGGTTTGCGGTCCAATTGCCGTTGGATTGGCCGATCCTATTTTCACAATTTCACTCTTGAAAACACTAGATTCCGTAATAAACATTTAACCTAGAACTTTATCTAAATTATTTGTCCGAATGTTTCAGAAAAAACTATTTTCATTTATATATACTCTATTACTCTCTGTTCTAAAATTAACCTCTCAGTTTGATTCTCTTGATTAAATATTTTAAACTTTGACCGTATATTATGGAAAAAATACATTGAATTTTTATATAAATTTAGTACCAATAAACTCATTTTGAAATAATCTATTTTTTTAATATATTATTATATAAAAATAAAAATATTACTGGTCAAAGTGTTGCATTGAAGACCGTAAAAAGTGAAATGAAAAGTTAATTTTAGAACAGAGGGAGTACTTAAATACTTCCTCCATCCTATAATTTTCTTTTTAATTTTGACCTGATTTATAATAAAATAAACTGTTTATTATTTTGATTTATGTAGATCGAGATAATTAATATAAACCACATATTTATTTCTCTGAAAAAAATGAAGAAAATTTTAGGAGAGCCCCGTAGAAAAATATTCCCTCGGTCCCTAAACATTTTTTCCCTTTCATTTCTTCTGTCACAATAAGCTTTTTTTACTTTTTTTAATTAAAAAGTCATTTTTTCAAATTCTTACTTTAACTATCATATTATATTTATTTACTACTCCCTCCGTCCCATTTTAAATTGCATGTTTTCCTTTTTTCTCCGTCACAAAATAAATTGCCTGTTAGTTGTTTTCGTAAATTTTTAAAAATAAAATACCTAAACTGCCCTTAAAATAAGTCACTCTTTTTCACCTTATCTTCTCATTCATCATCACCACTCTTAAAAAGTAATGCCAATTTTGAAAAATCAACTCTATTTTTTATTTTTCTTAAATATGTCCAAAAGTCAAAACGGACGATTTAAATTGGGACGGAGGGAGTACTAATATGAAAAAGTCGAAACAAAAATATATCTCTTTTAAATTCCATAAAATTCAAAATTGAATAGAGGGAGTATATTTATTTTGAGTACATACGCCATACATCTAGATATACAATGTTTGTCTTACTTCACATGAATACTAATTTTCGACTAACTGAATATTCATTTTCGAGTAAAAGAATGCTCTTTTTCGAGTAAGAGAATACACGTTTTCCAGAATAATCAATTTTAGAAAAATTAGTGTTCAGTTATTGGAAATGAGTATCCAATTACCTTAACATGAATATTTTGTTATTCAAAAACAAGTACTTACTGCTAGAAAATACTCTACAACCGAATGCATGATATATTTGCATTTATGTGAGGGAGGAAGTACTACATTCGTTCAAAAATGTTGTTTACATTTGACTTTTCACGGTTTCCAATGTTGTGTTTTGATTATTAATATCTATATTTAAACATAGATATATTTTATAAAAACTTGGTATCTAAAAATCACTTTTCATTAGGAATATACTGATATTTGATATAATTTAAGATGGGTATGGACAACTTGATTAGGGAATAAGACACTTGGGTTGAACCACATTAAAAGATTGAATTCAATCGATTAGTTAGTTCAACTCAAGAGCTTATATACCGATTATTTCGCTCTTGAACTTCCGATGTGGGATGATACTCTAACACTCCCCCTCAAGTAGACGACCGGACCATTTTGAATCTAACCGGTTGATCACTTGCAATTAGACTCTCATCCCCTTGATTTTTTTAGCGCCAACACCTAAAGGACAACGAGCCGCTGGGTATGGACTTCCAGACAAGCAATCGTGTTAAACAGGCCACAGGCCGTTGGGTACATACTCCATACGGACAACTGGGCTAAAGACAAACGAGCTGCTAGGAATGAACGTCTAGACGGACACCTTGACAAACGAGGTGGACCAAAACCTGCTCTGATACCATGATAGAATTTAGGATGGGTATGGACAACTTGATTAGGGAATAAGACACTTGGGTTGAACTACATTAAAAGATTGAATTCAATCGATTAGTTAGTTCAACTCAAGAGCATATATACCGATTATTCTCTCTTGAACTTCCGATGTGGGATGATACTCTAACAATATTAAATTTCGGTAAGTCTAAAATGACACCAGTGCTACTGGTGTCATTTGCTTACACCACTTCGTTTGGGGTACCTACAATGCTCCGTTTGTAAAAAACGACGGTTCCTACCCCCCTAACCCTCCCCTTAAACCCCCCACCCCAGCCCCACTCTTGCCCCCCACCCCAGGCCCCCTCCCTACCCTGGCAGTACACTGCGAGGTAGTGTACTGCCAGGGTAGGGAGGGGGGCGAGAGGGGGGGCTGGGGTGGGGGGCAAAGGTGGGGCTGGGTGGGGGTTTGGGGGGAGGGTTAGGGGGGTAGGAATCGTCGTTTTACAAACGGAGCACCGTAGGTACTCCAAACGAACTGGTGTAAGCAATTGGTGTATAAGTAACTGGTGTCATTTTAGACGCTCCCATTAAATTTATATTCTACTCCCTCCGTCCTATATTGATTTTCCCACTTTGACTTTAAGTCATTTTTAAGGGATGGATAAATATGCATTTGACTTCCAAAAATACCCATCCTTTCCAAGGGCAGTGATTAGGGAGAGGGAGTGCACCATGGAGACAAAGAAATCTCCCAGGTTGTCGGCAAAGGTCATCACCGGCAGATCTGGGTGCATAAACCACATACCTCCTGCGCGCCTGGTTGTCAGCAAAGTTCAACACCGGAGTACATCTGGTTGTGGTCGGCGTTTCGGCGATGATGAAAAATTGCCCCTTGGTATCGGCAAGTGTGTGATGAATCGCCAATATTGCCCCTTGGTATCGGCGACGGTGAACAATCGTAGATCTTAGATCTGTGACTTTGAGAAAGAGAATTTGAACTTAAAAAACCGTAGATCTTAGATCTATGATTTTGAGAAGGAGGGGAAGAAAGAAGGAAAGGGAAGAAAGACGGAAAGGATTAAATCTATAGAGAAAGATGGAGAAAGTGAGAGGAAGGAGAGATGGAGGAAGAGGGAGAGAGAGAGGGAGAGGAAGGAGAGATGGAGAAAGAGGGAGAGGGAAGGGAGATGGATCGGATGAAGGGGAAGAAGGCACAGACAAAGACAAAGATGGAAGACAGAGACGGAAGACAGAGATGGAAGATGGATGACAACTGTTGAAATATTGGAATGATAATATTGCTCCTTGAATTATGAAGTACATGATAGAGTATATATATAGGAGAGACTCCTAACACAACTAGGAATAGAGAAAGGAAACTAAATAACATACAACATCTACCACAAATAGGAATAGAAAGTTGACTAATAATCAAACACTACCATTACCAATACTACAAGAAGTACTATTAGTATTATTGTCTAACATCCCACATCAAGCTGAACTCTGGCTGAAGCAAGAGGAAGCTTGAACACTAGTTGGAAACTGGAAACTTTGAGAAAAGAGAAGTCTGACATGCGTCGGTGGCTGCTCACGTCGTTGGAGAAGAGAGAAGGTGTCGTGCGCCGGTGGCTGCTGGCGTCGTTGGAGAAGAGAGAGAAGTTAACGTGCGCTAGTAGCTAGCTGCTGACGTCGATGAAGAAGAGAGAATGTTGACGTGCACTTGTAGCTGCTGACGCCGAAGAAGAATAGAGAAGGCTACTGGAGGTGCCTGTTTGACTGAAGATCCTTGACGTTTTTTTGTCTTTTTCTTGGATCCGGGCAATGCCCTATTTCCTTCTTAAAGGGGTGAGTTGTAGAGGTCTTATTTCCTCTTTCACTACTTCCACTCTTGGCTTTGGTTTTGTGCTGATTTACTTAAGATTTTTATTGGTTCAACAGAAGAGAAAGAGAAGGGAGGTTGATGATTAGAATGAGTGATTTTAGAGAGAAAAAGTAGGTTAAGAATTGGTGATGGAAAAAAAATTGGGTCTGAGATTTTGATATGGTGAATTGGAGAGAAACAACAATCATTTATTTTTTCCTTTTTTTGAGAAGATATGATGATCTGAGAGAGTTTGTGAGGAGTTGGGTTTTTTTTGAAGAACCATGGAGATGGCAAGAGAGAAGCTCCTCCTTTCATGAATTTTTTTTGTGATTTCAACACAGGAATTTTTTTTTCTTTTTTTTTAATGGAGAAGTTAATTTGAGAATAAAAGAAGGGAAAAAAATAGATGTGAATAAGGTGGAGCCGCCGTCGCCGGAAAATACCGGCGGCGGCGGTGGGACGTGGGAGCAAAGATCTTTTTTTTAGGTCACCAAGAGTGGTGGCTCCGATACCATGTTGAAATATTGGAATGATAATATTAGTCTCTCCTATATATATACTCTATCATGTACTTCATAATTCAAGGACCATTATTATCATTCCAATATTTCAACAACAACAATTGAGAGAGATGTTAAGGGTAATATAGTCTATTTATATCTTTTTTAAGAAGTGGGAAGATAGTTTTAGGACGGAGAAAAGGAAAAGTGAGAAAATAGTTTTAAAACAGAGGAAGTAATAAAATACTTTTTTCCATATATCAGAGTCAAAATTAATAAACTTTGACCTAGAAAAATTAAATAGGTAGAAGGTTCCGAGAGTGAGGGAATACTTTTTTTAATCAACTCTTGATTTGACAACAATTAGTAAAGAGCAAACCTTCCCCCCATGGCCATGCCCCAATTATTGAATTCGCGTGAGGCGCTGATTGGATGATATTTTTACATAATTTTTGGTACGATACAAAGCCCATGTCGTCCCTCGCTCAAAAGGCCCCATCTCTATTCTTTAGTCTCTACTTATTTTAATCCTTTGTGGCAATTTTTTATTTAAATATTTAGTCATTTATTGATAGATATTATATTTTCTTCATTTGTGAAATTTTGGGTACCCTTTTTTGTATATTTTTTGCTTGACTTTGTGTCATGTTAGTATTAAATTACGGAGTAAGAACTAAATATGCAATTGAATCACAAGGTCTTTGGACCAGAATTTCACATGGAAAGACACGAGATAAAAATATGCAAGGTACATTTGGAACGAAGTAAGGCATATGGAAGATATAAGATTGCATTATTGTGTTGTACAATATCATGTTCAGGAAAGTATTATCGTGTAATTATAGTGTGCAACACTCGAGGCACAGATAACCAGAAAACATTTCCAGTGTATCTAGCCAACTGATGGTGGACGACGTTCGGAAATGACTCGCCAATAACATGGATATGCGACCACGACAATGTAGTAATAATTAACTTATTAGTTTTTGACTTGTTTTTTTGCTTAATCATGTAATTGCTATTTCATATTTTCTAATTTGTTTTGAACACATATTTACATTTTTCGTCATTCTTTTTTTCGCGTAATGTTCAAATTTTAGTTACCAACTGCTACCCTTATCCCCCCAACAAAAAATACACTATCATCCATCACTTATTTGTGTAATTTGATTGATTATTTGATAAAATAAAAAAAATTCGTACCATCTTATTTTGTAAAACTTTTAACATAATTTTTTAATATATAAGTTTTTAAATTTCTATACTAATCTTAAATAAAATGTATAAATAAAACTTGAAAGTTTATTTCATTTTACGTGAAGTGCAAAATATTTTAGGATGCATAGAGTACTTTAAAAATATAAGTTTCATTCTTTATTTTTATGAAAATCATTAATATAAAATAAATTAAATTGAAGGATGTAAAGATTGTGTTTCATTTTCGCCAAGTGCATTACATTTTGAGACTCATGAAATATTGTTTATACAAATAAATGCATACCAATTTTAAACAACGATACCGTTCTATTTTAGTATTAATACTTTAATAATATTTAAACGAAACTTTAGTCGTTACTCGCTAGTCATTTCAGTCAAAACGGAAGTATTACTCCCGTTCAGACATAAACAAAGGTGGTCAGGCATAGCAGGGCGGGATACATAAATTAGAAATTCAGAATGGTTTTTTTTTAATTTTTTGCATCTGTTGGCCAAAGACCCCAATACACATAGGTATTCATATAATTTTTGCTCTATTACTAATAGTCTTTTTTTAAGTATGAATAAAAATTAACACAAACATCATATGGAAATACATTCCTAATCTTTTTTTTATACAAAAACGAAATATTTTCAAACAAATTTTGTTTAGGAATGAGGTTGTACTCCTTGAGAAATACGGAATTACGTAGTGGTACAATTATTTCTCGTATATTTCGGAGTATTATTAATTATTAACCAATTTTATGTACGCAACGCTAATTCTTTTTTTCAGATTTCGCTCCTGAAATTCAGAATTTGTCAGTAAATCTCAGCCGTTGATTCCGAAACGCCCATTGGAAAACACATCCCAGTCCCAGCATTAATTTCCTGGGCCCCACCCTTTGCCATGCATGCTCCGTATTTTCTCACGTGTCCTCCCGAAACGGAAAACCCTTTTTTCTCTCTCACGCCGTCAGATCCAACGGCTCAGATTCAATCTCTCCCGTCTACCTGTCACCAGATCGGAGTTCTATAAACACCTTCCAAACTCTCTCTCTCTCTCCTTCCATGGGAGAGAAGAAACCAAAGCTTTCCATCGTCACTATCTCGCAGCTTTAATTGTCTCTCTAGAAAATGTTACTGAGAAGCTCGTCTTCTCCGTTATTGAATTCCGTCGTGCCCATTTACAGTGGGTCTTCGTCGCCGGACTCCGACGGGTATGCCGTCCCGGCGACGAAGCTTCCCCGGACGCGATCTGTCGTTTGCGCGACGCTCTGCGGCGTGTCTGAGGATGGGCCGATGGGGAAGGGGCTGAAGAGATCCGGGTGCGGATCGGAATCGGGGAGCCCGATGTTTCCCGGGAGGAACAGGGGTGGCGTCATTAGGCTGCCGGCGACGGAGAGGCTGCCGGAGGATTTCGTGTTCACGGAGGTGGGGAGGCTGCTGTCGAATTCCGGCCTCGGGGAGGCCGAGGAGGCCGTGGAAGGCTGCTCCGCCCTGGCGGAGGACAGGGTGCCGCAGACGCTGGTGGTCGGCGGCGGAGACGGCGCCGGCGGGGGAAAAATCTGCGGCGGCGGAGGCGGCAGAGGAAGAGGCTCCGACGACGGGTTCGGATCCGGATCTCACGACCACGACTCCAACCGCTGGAACCGGCACCACAACACCGACGCCTATTACCAGAAGATGATCGAAGCCAACCCCGGCAACTCTCTCTTGCTCGCAAATTACGCCAAATTCTTGAAAGAGGTAAATTATAACAACAATTATGCCAGTCTGAATGATATTTTTTTTTTATGTCGGTAGGCGTTGCGCAGTTGTCAGGCCAACGGGTGCCAAACCGGTCATGCCCGAGTTCAATTTTTAACAACTGTGCTGAGAAGCAATTATGCTAAGCATATAGCTTCTGTAACATACTCCATTTTTTGCCATCAATCTACGATTAAAGTCTAATTTACCTTTCCTAAGTGACCTTCTGGCCGGGTTTGACAGGCCCTCCGGATGGGGCTCATCCTTTTCTGGATAATATTTTTATGGTCCATTTGTTAAGGTCCATAACTCCATTTGTGAATATGAAAAGACCCTTTTGACTGCAGGTGAAAGGAGATTGGAGAAGAGCGGAGGAGTACTGCGGGAGGGCAATTCTGGCAAACCCTAACGACGGCAGTGTTCTATCGCTCTATGCTGATTTGATCTGGCAAACCCATAGAGATTCAGCTCGTGCCCAATCATACTTTGATCAAGCTGTCAAATCTGATCCTGATGACTGGTAATTCAATTAATTAACCACAAAGTTCTCAATTACTTGTTGAATCTTGGGTGCTTATTTGAGGTTTTTTTACCACTTTTTTTCAAGGTTTTGATTTGGTTTTGTGTGTGTGAAATTGTTATCTAATTTAGTCCCATGCTTACTTGATTAATGTGTTCTTTCTGTGCTTTGGGTCTATAGCTAGTTGTTAGTGTCACTATGCTTCATACTTTTCAAAACAGAACCAGTCAAGGTATGTGTTTACTGGTCGAACTAGTTGTTCGAGTGATCGAACTAGTCGTTCAAACATATATATTTCTTTCGTTCTATTTTTTTTACATTTTACTCAAAACAAAATGAAATTTTAATTTTTCAAATTTATTTTACTTAAAGATTGACATAAAAATTAAAAATATAACTTACATATCTAAAAACTATGTCAAAAATTCTATACAACAAAAGGTTACAAAAATGTTTTATTTTATCAAATAATTAATCAAAACGTACAAATAAATAAATGTTTTTGTGACTTTTGAATAGTGAAGAGTGTAATTCTTTTTGGGTCTGAAAGAGTACATATATACTTCCTCTATCTCTGAGTATTTGTCAATTTTTGATTTTTTATCAAAATTGGTTAACTTTGACCTTAAATTAAATAAAAATAGTACTCCCTCCGTCCCTAAATAAACTTCCGTTTTTTATTTTTTGAGGATTTAAGGGAGGGATATTTTTGTGTTGATTTTTCAAAAATACCCTTGATGTGATGTGTAAAAGTAAGATATGATATGTTGATTATTAGTAAAAGGGTATGATGTGATAGGTAGGGTATGAAAAAGTAAGGGGTAAAATGAGTTTTTTAAGGGAAAAGAGAAGTTTATTTGGGGACAAAGAAAAAACGAAGGAGGAAGTTTATTTAGGGACGGAGGGAGTATTAGATATTGATACAAAAATAGTTTTATTAGATTTATTATATCAAATACCTTCAAAATATTATTTTGTCTATTTAATATAAAATATATATTTAATTTAATTATAGGTCATAGGTTGAAAACAATTGACTAAAAAAGGTCAAAACTGGAAAAAATGTTCGGGAACAAGGTTAGTATACGGTATGCGTGTTTGACTACTTGTTTAGAGCAAATAGTACTGGTTCATCGATTCATAGTTTGAATTGGCCAGTTCGGTTTTCAAAATTATGGTACGCGTGTTTCTGAGCTTCGTGCTCTTAATTTTTTGTGTTATTGTATTGACTTTGTGTATGTTTTTGTATATACTCCCTCCGTCCCACTCTTTTTATCCACTTACCTTTTGGCACACCATGCAATGCACTTATTTAATCCATTTTATCTTGTATTTTGTATATTAAAAAATTATAGAAATTGTATATTAATAATATACTCCCTCTGTCCACCATAGATCTTCCCAGTCACTATTTACAGGGTCAAACTTCACTTACTTTGTTTGCTCATTTTCACTAGTCATTTCATAAAATAATATAGTCTTGTCACCTCTAGTTTTGTAGAACTTTTCATGTAGTTTATTACTATATAAATTTTATTTTAAAATTTTACTCTTATAATCAATTAAATTGAATTAAAAATAAAGTCGGTCAAGCCTCGTAACGCGTAATGGGAAGATCTTAGGTGGACGGAGGGAGTATATGTTAAGACAAATCAAACAAGATCACACATGACTATATTTTGGCTTACACATTGAGAGAATTTGATGAGTCAAAGTGCTTAGATGAACAGTTCCAAAAGTCAAAAGTGGACAAAGAGAGGGACGGAGATAGTAAATTGGAAGTCTCTTAGAAATAGCCTATGTTTTCTAATGAGAGCAAAGGGTCTAAAGGCACACCCTCTTCTAATTATACTTTTGTGACATCTTTATTAGATTAATTATTGTTATTGTTGACCTATCATTGTTATTGTTGACCCCAAGTTATAATAGTTGTAGCATGTGTAAGCTATATTCTTTGATTGGCTTTGTTATTAACTTATTATAGGTACGTCAAAAAGATGTTCGTACACCACATGGTGTCATAGTGTGCGTAATGTCCAAATTTCTTTGCTTTTTCTTATTATATCCGTCTCGGAAATTTCCTATCTTCTTTTAATAACATTTTTTCACTTCTTTCTTAAAATCTGTGAAAAAATCAAATACAGGAGATTTTTTAGAAAGGAATAGGGTTTAATTTGTATCCACGTCTCAGTGGCCACGGAGGTTATTGTCCTGATTGAGACACATATGATGTTCCGTTTGTAAAATTTATAATCCATACCCTCTTAACTTTCCTGGTAAACCTTCCTGCCCAGTCCCCACCCCAACTCATCTCTCACTTACGTCAATTGCATCTCACAATTTTAGTTGACTTTGAGTTCAAAACTTTAGTCTTTAAACCTGAGGGTTTTAGAGGGATAGAAATTATTAATTTTACGAACGGAGCATCGTAGGAGTACAGTGGCTTCCGTGGCCACTGAAATCCAGTGGTCACTGAATCGAGCCATTTTTCTGAAGGATGAAGAATGGTATTGCTAATTTTAACGATAATTCTGGATGCAGCTATGTTCTAGCTTCGTATGCTCGATTTCTATGGGATGCAGAAGACGACGAGGAGGAGGGAGAAGAAGAAAGCGAGGGGAAAATGGGGTATGGGATTCGGAGGGGCAATGCCGCCCCGGCAGCGCCGGAGTGGTTCCATGGAGCATCTCAATTGACAGCCTCTTCTTCTTGAACTAATCTCATGAGCTCTACCCATTAATCTAATCTCATCAACTCAAATAATGTAAATTGGAAGAATTATAAAAAAAAGATATTTATATATGAAATAATAATGGGAAAATTAGCCTATGTAAGAGATGGAGAACATGGCTAATGGTGTATAGAGTATTTCATATTTTTGTAGACATGTCGTCGGTAAATACTTCATCTCTTCTAAAATAAAGTTTTTATTTCGGTTTATAATCATTAACTGAGTTATTTTAAATAATTCCTTCCTCTCCGAATTACACGGTATTTGTCATGGTACTGATAATTAGGTTAAATTTATTTATTTTTAATTTATATTATTTGAATAAGGATATAAAATTCGAAATAAAAATTATAAAAATCATCTCAAATAAAACTAAAACATAGAAAAAAGTATCAAAACAAGAGTTCTATGTTTTTATTCTTGAAATAGGACTTCACACTGCGATGATTGTAATGTGGTACTGTTTATGTACACATTATAATACTTTTTGGTAATAGACATGATCATGTTTGATAATGTAAATGCATTTTAACTCTTATTTTGAGAATAAAAATATGAAAGTTATATTTTAGCATTTTTTTAATATTTTACTCTTACTTTAATCTTTTTCTCTAAAAAATATTATATATAGAATATTTTTAAAAACTTTATAAAAAGCTGTATATAAAATAGACACAACTATCTTATTTTGACAATCAATTACCAAATTTAGGTAAAAAAACAAGATAGTTGTGTTGTGTCTATTTTGGATAATAAGTTGACGATTATTTTGGATAATAAGTTGACGATTATTTTGGATAAATCGATCACTGTAAACAAAAACTTTATTTTGGATAATAAGTTGACGATTATTGTTAAAATTGTCCAATTTACTAAAGTGAGAAAATGAATAGTGCATTTTCCCGCCAAAATGTATAGGCTATGGATGGGTCCGAAATGATGGTTAATGGCATGAGTAATCCGAAATGACATGGGTAATCGCGTATATATCATGGATAATCCGAAATGATGGTTAATGATATTCAATTAGAAAAGTCTAATCTGAAAAAGTAAATTTCACTTTATTGATTAGTGAAAATAGTAATTTCGTGCATTAATTGTTCGGTACCTTAGTGGCTTCTTTTCTCATTAAAACAAGAGGTTTTTCCCTCATTCAATACCAAGGGCTTTAGTCTAAAAAATTCTCTCACCAATCTCGAAAAACTGGCTTCAAATCGATTCTCTCATTCTTTGTGGACAAAGCTGGCAAACATTGAGAGGGGCCAAACTGGTCTTATCATCCACGTTCGAGACGTTCGCGTATATGAAGTTGCTTCGTTTGGTAGATTTGGAGAATCCTTGGAAGTTGTCTTCCATGACGATGAGGTTTCATTTCTTATTTGTAATTTGTATTAACGAAAAAATTAATTTCACAAACTTTTGTATTAAATTACACTTGTTTCGATTGATCCGTTTAATTCATATTATTTTTTTTACACGGTAACTAGGGGTGGACACGGTACCGGTACAGTACCGGTACCGGAAACGGTACCGCCGGTTCCGGTACCGTTATCGTCGGCCGGTACGGTCCACCGGTTCCGGGAACCGGTACCGGTACCGCCCAATCCGGTACCGGTTCCGGTGCCCATTTTTCGGTACCGGCACCGGCGGTTCCGGTTCCGGTACCGTTATCGTTTTTTTTTATTTTTTATTTTTATTTCATTCTTTCCTTTATCAATTTCATTTTTAGATTTTTTTATTTCATCATTTCCTTTAACAATTACACATTTACAATTTTACATTTTAAAAATATAATAAAAAAGCAAAAAAAAAAACAAAATTAGGGGTGGCCGAAACGGTACCGGAAACGGTACCGGAACCGGCGGTACCGGAACCGGTACCGGCCGGTCCGGTACCGGTACCGGTACCAAGGGGTGGCGGTACCGGAACCGGCGGTTCCGGAACCGGAACCGTCCCGGAATCGTACCGTGTCCACCCCTAACGGTAACACACACCCTTATGACAACGAGATGTTTGGGAGTGAAAGCAGTTTGTACAAGTCCACGAAGGAGATACTAATTAAACCAGATAATCCAATCAAGAGGAGATTGTTTGATGAATCTTCAACGACCAAGTCCGAAAAAAAGCTCAAATCAATCAAGGTGGAGAAATGATAGGCAAATCAGGAATGGAGAATGTGCTTTTTTCTTATATATGTTATTTGCATGTTTTAAAGGTTTAATATATGTTATTTTCTTATATTGTTATAATTGATATAAGGGTTCTATGTCGAAAATAATTGTGGTTTCTATTATTGAACCGCGAGAAATGAGATTTTCAAAAACATTAAATACTTAATTCGAATTTGTATTTTTTTAAAGGTTTAATATAAAACATTGTTTTATAATCTCATTGTACCAACAAATATATCTCAACAAATTACTTCCTGCGTCCGGAAATGATGTTCCCGTTCTACTCTTTTTTCCGTCCGGGAATGATGTTCCCATTTTACCTTTTATCCTCTACTCTTCCAAAAATACCCTTATTTAAAAAAATCACATTCTCCTCCATTTTCCTTTCTTCTCTCGCTTGTTTCTCGATTATCCTCCATCTCTTCCTTCTATTTCTTCTTCTTCACCTCAATCTCCTGTTTCGTCCACTTCTTCCTCCTCTCCTCTTTCTCCCCTCCATCTTTTTTCTTCTCTCCTCCTTATTTCTTCTTCATCTTTCTTTTAGATCTGGGCATGGCGGCAGCGTGGGTGGTAGCTATGGTGGTGATGATGACGACAGTGGTCTAGATGTGCACTTCTTCTTTTTCTTCTTGTTCTTCTTTTCTTTTTCCTCGTTTTTTGTTTTAGATCTGTGCTACGGTGGCGGCGATGGTGGGACTCGTGCCGATGGTGGGGCTGGCGCTGATGTTAGGGTTTCTGGCGAGGTGGGTGACGATGATGGTGAGGCTGGCGTCAATCGCCAGTGTAGATCTGCACTTTTCTTTTTCTTCTTCTTCTTCTTCTTCTTTAATTCCTCTCTTTTTCCAACTTCTTTCTCCTCTTTCTTTCTTTTAGATCTTTGTGTCATGGTTGGGTTGTGGCAGGGATGGTGGGATTGCTACGGAGATTGATGGGTATATCCCTATACCCGACCCGGACAACCGAAAGGGACAGGTCAAAATATGACCGGTCACTTTTATCAATCACCAAATGAGGTTAACTCTTCGATTGGGACGGGTCAAAAAGTTGACCGGTCACTTCCACTAAAAAAGTGACCGGTCACATTTTGGGCGATAGCCAAAATGTCGCCTAATGTTACAAAGGACATTCTAGAAGACCAGAGACGGGTTGAGCACAAAGAATGACCGGGTAACTTTTGAGAGAAGGTGACCGGTCATATCACTTTACTTGGCTAACATTGGTTCAGTCTATTAGGCATGGTGAACCACGTCAGAGGTCAAGGGGACACCCCGCCGCTCATCCATCACGAGGCACACAGTGAAAGGGATGTTTGTCATTTTGCAGGGTTGATTGGATTGAGAATATCCATTTTAGTCTTTGATTGAACAGTACATGTCTTGGCCTATAGTTGTTAAATTCTATGATTGTACAGTGTTCCCATTATCTACAGTGACCTTCCCACGAGCTTCCTATTTTGTCCATGGATGAACAGGGGAAGGTCACAAATCCTCCTCTATAAATATGATGATATTGGATAGAGGAGAGGATCCAATTTTTCTCTCACTAAAGTTCACTCTTGAGATAGAGTAAGAAATATAATTCGGACTGAGGAGATTTACCCGGTCTAGGTCATACTCTGTTCTTGTTGTGTGTTTTATATTACGGGTCGAGTGTGTCCAGGTCAAACCCGGTTAACCCACCCAGCTATATTTACACCATCATTTTTGGCGCCGACCGTGGGACCGATTTTTAAAGTTTTTTCGACCAGGTCAAAACTTTACCCCCACTAAATATCCACAATCATGTCTTCGAGCAACTACAACGCTGTGTCAAGTCAGGTTGCGAGTGAAAGCACTCCTGCCATCCCATTGATGATGTCGAGCATGGGGACGACTTTTGCTCCGATCACCACTGTAGGATCGCTTGGCATGATTCCAATCATGTCAACCCCTACTCCTACGCCGACGACAACAATGTTCCCAGGCTCGACAACAACGCCTGGTGGAGCTTTCACACCATACCCGTCAGCTTGGGCTCAGTTCGCTGCTGACCCGGCAAATGCTCAGGCTCTACAGGGCTATCAACATGTGATGGCTATGATGCAACAGGCAGGGGGCTTCATGCCATTTGCCTATCCCGGCATGACGCCACCAATTATGCCACCTGCGGTGTTGACCCCGTCAACATTTGTCCCTAGAATGGTCCCTATACATCCGGTGAATCTGACGGGGACCATGAATGAAGCAGCACCCTCAAATGTCCATGAGGTCGATGAGGCGGAGCAAGAGGCGGCCCGCAGGAAGAAGGGTAAGGCTATAGCCAAACCCAGCAAGACTCGAGATTCGGCGTTCAAACGCCTAGGGGGCAAAGAGGATGGACCCCGCAAGTCTGCCAAGCTACGTCTTGGTCCTGAGATGGGCCGGACTAGCGCAATGGAAAGACTTGGCGGGAGTCGTCACGCCCAATCTCGTCGTTCTAGGGAATCTAAGACGATTCACCAAGACGAGGAGGAAGCAGAAAGCCAGCCGAGGGCGTCGGCATATACCAGGCTCTCATACGATGAGGATGACCTGGACAAGATAGGGAGCGTAGCAAGGAAATTACGTGCCCTGGAGGAAAAGGTGGAGGAGAAGGCGGGAGCGAAAAAACACACCTTGGCTAAATCTCCCTTTTCGGACAGGGTACATGCGCAGAGGTTGAGGCGGAAGATTAAGCTGGACGTGAAGAAATTCACAGGAAAGGAGGATCCAAACGTCCACCTTGACACCTTCCACAATGCAGCACAGATGGCCGGGTGCACTGATGCTGAGGAGTGCTTGCTCTTCTTCTCATCCTTGAGAGGGAGGCCTGTGGAATGGTTTAACGGCCTTCCCCATGGCAGGATTGGGTCCTTTGAGAAACTTGCCGAAGTTTTCCGCAAGAAGTACCAGGACAACTGCATTAAGAGGAAGAAGTTCACCTACCTTAACACGGTAGGGCAGAAGGAGAAGGAGACCTTGACTCAATTCTTAACCCGCTGGAGGGATGAGGTTGACAAGGTAGAAGAGATGGACGATAAGACGGCCATGTCTTTGTTGATGAATACCTTCCGGTCGGGTGACCTCTACACCGAATTCTGTAGGAGGCCACCCTCCTCTTATCAGGAAGCCTACAATACGGCATGGGAGTATGCCGACGCGGAGGTCTTGAATAAGAGCAAGCGGGAATTTGAGGAAGGATATATGAAGGTGAGATCCGACAAGCCGAAGAAGGACGACCAGATGGGAGGGTCCAAACTAAAGGCTACGTATGACGGGTCTGTCCATCAAATAAGGGATGATAAGAAGGGAGAACAACCCAAGAGGCCTTGGACGGAGAAGTGGTGTACCTACCACCAATCTGACTCCCACAATACGGTGGATTGCCGAAATGTCAAGGCTGTGCTCAAGGAGATGGCCTTGAGAGGAGAGCTTGGGGAAGGTTACGTGACGGGTAATAAGAAGGATCCGAAAGCGAACACCTGGACCCGTCATCAGGGAAAAGACCAGGGAAGGAGAAAATCCGGGAAGGATAACAATAATCCGGATAAAGAATTCATAGAGATGATTGTCGGCGGCCCAGAAGGTGGGGACACTGCCTCCCAGCGGAAGAACTGGGCCAGGAGCTTGCACGTAGCGGTGGTTTCCCTGGAATCACAAGGGAAGCAGGCAAGAAGGGAACCTATCACTTTCACTGATAGGGATCTGCCCAGGACGGGGGGAGATCATAATGACCCTTTGGTGATTACAATGGATATCAATGGAGCTGATGTGGCCAGGGTTCTGGTTGACACAGGAAGCAGTGTCAATGTTCTATACTTGGATGCTTTCAAAAAATTGAAGCTGGACAGGTCCATGTTGAGACCGTTGCAAACTCCATTGTCAGGCTTCACTGGAGCTAGCATAGAAGCGGAAGGTCAGATCACCTTACCAGTTACCTTGGGGTCGGGTAACAAAATAGTAACCAAGCAAATGAGATTTGTTGTGGTTGATATCAAGTGTGTACATAATGCCATTCTTGGAAGACCTGGAATCAACCAGGTCAGGGCCATCATTTCTATGGCACACTTGTGCATGAAATTCTACACTCCCAATGGGATCGGGGAGGAAAGGGGTGATCAAAAGAATGCCCGGTCCTGCTACCTGGAAGCAGTCAAGAAAATGACCCGCCAATTCGAACAAATTGAATTGGTCTCCCAGCAGGTAGACAAGGGTGAAGAGAAGGCTAGGATTGAGCCGGATGCAAACACGGAGGAGATCCAGATTGATGCCTCCAATCCTGAAAGGAAGGTTAAAATTGGGGCTGATCTTCAGGAAGAGCTAAGGACTGAGATTGTCCAGGTGTTGACCAGGTATAAATCATTATTTGCCTTGAGTGTTGCTGATATGCCCGGAATTGACCGGTCAGTCATTTGCCATCGTCTCTCTGTTCTTGAGGGGTCTAGGCCTGTAAGACAGAAGAAGAGATTTTTGGCAAGTGATAGGAGGGACTTTGTGAAGAAAGAGGTCAAGGACCTACTTGAGGTAGGTCATATCAGGGAAGTAAACTACCCTGAATGGCTGGCCAATGTTGTCCTGGCCCCGAAGGGTGATACTTGGAGGATGTGCGTGGACTACACAGACCTCAACAAGGCATGCCCGATGGACTCTTACCCTCTGCCCAGCCCGGATCAAATGGTGGATGAAACTGCCGGGTGTGAGTTGCTCAGCTTTATGGATGCCTTCAGGGGGTATCATCAAATCTTCATGGCGGAGGATGATGAGGAGAAAACGGCCTTCCTCACTCCAGACGGCACGTACTGTTACAAGGTGATGGCCTTTGGGTTGAAAAACTCAGGGGCGACCTACCAGAGGATGGTCAACAAATTGTTCAGGCCTTTGCTTGGACGGACCATGGAGGCCTATGTCGATGATATGCTGGTGAAAAGCAGGACAGCCAACACACACGCTCAAGACCTGGAGAAATGTTTTGAGATTATGGCTAGGCATAATCTTAGACTTAATCCAAAGAAGTGTGTTTTTGCCGTAAGGACGGGGAAGTTCTTGGGCTTCATGGTTACGAAGAGGGGGATTGAGCCAAATCCTGAGAAGATCAAGGCCACTGTTGAGATGCAACCCCCAACCTCGGTAAGGGATGTCCAGAGATTGACGGGGCGCCTGGCGGCCCTAAACCGGTTCTTGTCCAGATCAGCTGAGAAGGCCTTACCTTTCTTTAAAGTCTTAAAGAAAGCCAACACCTTCCAGTGGGATGACGAATGTGCCAGGGCATTCGAAGAGCTAAAGACGTACCTGACTTCGGATATTGTTCTATCCAAGCCGGAAATGAAGGAGACTCTATACCTCTACCTAGGGGTAACTCAGATGGCCGTTAGCTCGGTCTTGATGAGGGATGATGGGGTCCAGAGGCCCATCTATTATGTAAGCAAGGCCTTAAATGGGGCAGAAAGTAGGTACACTCCTACGGAGAAGGTAGGGTACGCACTTTTCATAACAGCGAAGAAACTCACGTCGTACTTCCAAGCCCATCCCATTGTCGTATTGACCGACCTACCATTGGGCATGGTCATGAGGGATTCCACTTCATCGGGAAGGATGATTAAATGGGCCATGATGCTTACCCAATTCAACATTGAATATCGTCCGAGAACGGCGATAAAAGGGCAGGTTGTGGCTGATTTTCTTGTAGAGATGACTGGTCACCAGGAGGAGGAACCGGCAAGGACGATCACAAAGCCTTGGTGGTCCATGTCAGTAGATGGAGCTTCTGGACCGAAAGGTTATGGGGGAGGTGTAGTATTCACAACTCCGGAAGGGTTCAAGGTATATCATGCCTTGATCTTCAATTTCAAGCTCACAAATAACGAGGCTGAGTATGAGGCATTGATAGGGGGTCTGAGATTGGCCAAAACCCTACAAATCACATGCCTCAGGATCAAATCCGACTCAAGCTTGGTGGTAGGCCACATCAATGGCAACATGGAGGCCAAAGGAGAGAAGATGCAGAAGTACAGAGACTTGGCAAGGGCATTATTGAAGGATCTGACTGAGTATGTGATGGAGCAAATCCCTAGGGGGGAAAACACCGATGCTGACTTGCTATCAAAATTGACGCAAGCAGCCCCGGAGCATGTGTCCAAGCTGGCCAGGATTGAGACGCTGGAGAAAGCCAGCATTGAAGGGTTTTCTGTTAGCATGATAGAGGAAGATAGACAGCCCAATCCAGATCGAGTGGAGCCAGATGATATTTGGATGGATGACTTGGTCAGGTACTTTATGACCGGGCAATTCCCTGAGGATGAGGATAGGGTAAGAAAAGTAAAGTTGAGGGCTCCAAGATTCCAAATGCTTGATGGAAGGCTATACAAAAGGGCATTTGGCGGTCCGCTGCTGAGATGCTTGACCAGGGCGGAGGCGGAAAGAGTGATCACCGAAGTTCATGAGGGTGTCTGTGCAGCCCACCAAATGTCCAGGACACTCGCACAAAGGATCATCTTGCTAGGTTATTTCTGGCCTACAATGAACCAAGATTGTGAGAAGTATGTGCAAAGGTGCAAGACTTGCCAGGTGTTCTACAAGTTTCCGAGAAGGCCTGCGACATACTACCATCCAGTTTCCAATGTTATTCCATTCGCAAGGTTTGGGATGGACATCATTGGGGCCTTCCCTCAAGCTCAAGGGAGGAAGAAGTATGTCATGGTCGCTATCGACTACTTCACAAAATGGGTGGAGGCCGAGGCATATGCAACCATCACAACCAAGCAGTGCCAGCGCTTTGTCTGGAAGAACATCATCACTCGGTTCGGGTCACCCCAAAACATTGTGACGGATAATGGGCCTCAATTTCGGAATCCAGGGTTCACCAAATACTTGGAGGACTTCGGGATTACTCACAATAAGGCTTCCGTGGCCTACCCGCAAGGGAATGGCCAGGTGGAGAATGCGAACCGCACAATAGTCGATGGTATCAAAAAGCGGTTGGGTGAGGCAGGAACGAATTGGTTAGAGGAGTTGCCACATATCATTTGGGCTTACCGGGTCACTTCAAGAAGGGCCACAGGGGAGACACCCTTCGTCCTTACATATGGATGTGAGGCCAGACTACCCATCGAAGCTAAAATAATGACCTTTCGGGAGAAGGCCTACGAAGAGAAAGGGAATGAGGAGGACCATTTGGCAGAGTTGAACTTGTTGGAGGAAAGGCGGATGGTTGCTGAGGCTAAAATGATAGAGTACCAGCAAGCAGCCAAGGCCTACCATGATAACAAGGTAGGGCCTCGTTACTTCCAAGTTGGTGATGAGGTCCTGAGACGAAGGGAGGCCAGCAAACCGGGTGATGGTGGAAAGCTTGCGAAGAAATGGGAAGGCCCATATAGGGTCAAGGCAATATTACGCCCTGTGACATACAAGTTAGAAACAACGGAAGGTCGAGAGTTGGAAAGGTGCTGGAATTCCCACCACCTTAGAAAATTCTACCGATAGACCAAATTGGCAGGGCATGCATTTGTAATACCCCTTCGACGATAAATAAGAGATTTCTTCAATACTAGTGTTGCTGGGTCAGTAATACTAAACTAATGTCTTGATGTAAGAGGCAAGGTAAAAAAAAAAAAACCCTTGAGATAGGGGCCTTGATGTTGAGGTATGGCCTTGAGATAGGCTGGGTCTGGAAGAGGACTCGCGTCCATACTTACATGGATCCCTACCAAATTTTCATTTGGATAGGGGCAAAAAGATGCCAAAGTAAAAAATGATTACCGTCTTGCATGAGCCATCCTTTGCGGATTGAAGGGTCTAGGGAAGACTAGAATTCACTTCAAACGCATAACATATGGACATGTAAGATTGGATGAGGGCTGGTTCTCACCGGCATACCCCCACGTGGGAAGATTGGGTTGGCTAGGTCAACCTAATGATTAGAGAATGGCACATTAAAAAACTTAAAACCTGGAAGAGGGGCCCTGGAAGAAGGGTGTTGCCTGGAAGAGGGCTGAACCTTGAGAGGGTTCGCGATCATAGGACATGGTCAAAATCTCCGAAGAAAGTTCGGGTCTTGATGTTGAGACTTGATGATTCCAAAACCGTTTCGGATTATTCGTTCGAAATTTGAGCAAGGTTGCTGTTAGGCATGACACCCAGGCCAGAGGAGGAGAAGAAGGTGGCATGGTCAAAAGTGACCGGTCACTTTTTGATGTTCTGGATTGACAAGAAAATGCGAATGGGAAAAAATTAAAATTTGACCGGTCAACTTTGAGAAAAGTGACCGGTCACTTTTTAGTTGGCGGATTTGATGAAATCAGACAAAACTAGAAAAAATATTTTTTGACCGGTCACATTTTTGACCCGGCACCTGGACAGGAAATTTGACGTCATGCTGGTTACATATTGCAACCAAGCCATTAGAACCTGGAAGTTGACTGGGTCAGAAAACAGGCGAGGAAGAAACCGACCTAGACGTTTTCAAGTCAAGAAACCAGGACATGAGATGACCTGGAAGTTTTCAGGCCTTGCGTCTAAAGTGGTCTTCAAAGCTTCCTACCTAGCCTACTACACCAGGACATGAGATGACCTGGACGTTTGTTGCAGTTCAACCTAGACACAAGCCGGTCCAGAAGACTAATCAGGCCACAAGATCTGGACGTTTTCAAGGTTGCAAGACCTAGATGTGTTCAAGGCTTGTACTTGACCAGGACATAACATGACCTGGACATTTTCAAGAGATGGAATTGACCTGGACGCTGTCAACAAAGCCTACCAGACCTAGACGTTTCTAAGGCGTTAACCAAAGACCAGGACATGAGGTGACCTGGACAACTACAAAGGATAAAGCCGGTTACTTCTTTTGACGTCAACCAAGCCAATGAGGCCTGGACGTTTTCAGGACCAGGACATGAGATGCCCTGGACGTTCTTTAAAACGATTCCTGAGGTATAAGGCCGGTTATTGTTTTCTACTTGGAAGTTAAACCAAGCATGTTCAAGAAAAGGCAAGTCTGACCATGCGACTTCAAGTAAGGACCAAACAAGGAAAACAACCATGCAAGAAGTATTGAGCAAGCGAGAAAAAGGAATCAAACCATGCAAACTGAAAGAAGAAACAAGCCGGTAAATTGAAAACCATACAAAACAAAAGATAATATTACGCAAGTCAGGAGTAGGCCGGACATCCCCCAGGCCTTGGGAAAATTCAAAGTTTTTTCAAATCAAACCCTAACCTACTCTAGGGGAAAGGGGGGAGCTGGCTCTTCCGTATACAAGGCCGGGAGCTTCACTTTGGCCGGGTCAAAGGAAGGGTCCCTCTTCTGAAGCCTGGAGTAGAGGAGTGACCTCTCATCCTTCTGACCGTTCATTGGAAACCATATGAACCGATATCGGTTATCATCTTTTTGCCCTCCGGCTCCTTGTACATGGTCTTGAAGAAGGCCATTGTCTCCTCTGGCCCAACTAGAATGGACCGGGCAGTCTCGACATGATGCCCGGCCGCCCATCGTGCAGCATCATCAGGAAAGGATTGCTCCTTTGACCGGGCAGTCTCTTCAGCTTGGGCCAAGGCATCCTCCAGCTCTACCAACTTCCTCTTCGCCTCCACCAGGTTGGCTCTTTCCCCGTCGAGCCTGGCCCTCTCTTCCTTCAGCTCCTCTTCAAGTCTCTTCTCCCTCTCGGCCCGGTCATTGATCTCCAACTTGGCAGAATCAAGAAGGAGGGTAAGTTCGGAGACCTGGTCCTTGGACTCCAGGAGTGACCGGCCAACTTCTTCGGATAGAACTCCAACCTGGAAAACAAGCTTGTGAGTAAAAAGCAAAGGAAATAATTAAACCGGGAGGAAAATCAGAGTTGGTACCTTGCTGAGTTTCTGGGCCAAGGATAAAAATGTCACTTCAATGGACTCCCCTTCTAGATCTGATAGCCTGACCTTCTTCCTCTTTTCCCCCCTGGAAGTCTTGTGGGAACTCTTCCTTTTCTGAGAAGAAGAATGACCAGTCCCCTTCCCTTTGGCCTTGACATCTTTCTTGGGATAAGGGACCCGGTCACTTTCGGAGAGATGGGTGGCTGGAGGAGAGTTCAGTTTTTGGCTCTGGATAGGGCTACACCGGGCACTTGTGGCCCCATCCATTTCAGGGAAGTAAGGAGGAGAGGGAGGCTTGGAGAGAGGAGACCGGTTAGAGTTGAGGACTTGGACATTATCGTCATCATCCTCAATGATGGTGGTCATCCTGTTGAAGTTCATGTCTGAAAAAAGAACAAAAGCAACAAGTGACCGGTTAGATTTTATACCTTATCAAAAAGAAAGTGAAACCAAAAGGTTGAGGAAAGTTAACCAACCTGAATGAGGAGAGCCGGCCTCAGCGTGACCATCCGGGGAATCAGCCCGGTCATCTCCTGCGTCATGGGTCGCAGACACGTCCCCATCCGGGTTAGGTAACCGGTATACCCATCCACCGTAGGCGTATGGCTTACTGGTCACAGGATCACCCTTGAGAAGTTTCTCGCAGGCTTCCTCTAGCTCTTTGGTGGGCTCCGGGTGAACCCTTTCGGGTTTTATAACCCGGTCAGCCCACTCACGGTTGGAGAGTGGAAACTGGTCAGGGGGAACTCAACGAAAACAAATCTTTGCTTCCATTTCTTGTGGCTAGGGGGAAGACCGGTCAAAAAACCCCTAGAATTGGGACGGGAATGGAAGTAAACAAAGCCCGGGCAGTTAATAGTCCCGGGCAAGACATCATACATGTGAAGGAAGAGGTCCAAAGAAGGGGTGATTTTTAGAGATTCACAAATATTTACAAAACAATTCAAGAACCGGTGAGCATTTGGAGTAAGCTGGCCGGGCAAAATCTTGAACTTGTCACAGATTTCTACGAGGAGGGGGCGAAGGGGAAAGATAATGCCCCCCTCTAGCGAAGCAACATGAAAACCCAACCGGTTTCCTTGGTGGGGTTCTATGATGTTGGGCCAGGTGGTGTTAGAAAGGACTTTATAGCCCGGGGGAAGGACAAAGCGCACCTCGGCCAGGACCTTTTTTGTAACCCTAGAGGACTCTTTGAAGACCGGTCCTGAGTCAAGGGCTAGGTAGCCCATTGATCCCAATCGTTCTTCCCACTGGTCCCAGCTGAGGATCTTGGGATTGAACCGACCGGGCAGTTGGTTCAAAGGAACAGGCTCCTGGGCAACTATTTCCTGGGCCTGGGAGCTAGATTGGTGAGAGGGGCGGCGAGTTAAAGGGGTAACAGGAGGAGAAGAAGACTCAGAGTGAGAAGAAGAAGAGGGCTGAGAGCCTGACCCATAAGATTGACCGGATATGTTTTGGCTATCAGAAGACATGATGCTGCCGGTTAAAAAAGGGAAGATGAAAAATAAAAGACTAGGAGGACTGGAGCACTTACTTGGTGAGAAGCTAGAGAGAGAAAGCAGACCGGGCAAATCAAGAGAAACGAAGGAGAGAAGTGAAGAAATGAGATGGGTTGGAGGAGTATTTATAGGAGAGAGAGAGGCGGTTTGGAGTTCGAGGCGACAGGTGGGAGAGGGAGCGACTGACACGTGGAAGAGGTTATGATTAGAAGGGAAAATTTGAATTTTGAATGGTAAGGTGAAAGGTTTTGGGGGGAAATTCCAAAACTAAAAGGCCAGACTCAACGTTTGGACTCCCACAAATCCAAACGGACAGGTCATGCAGCGTAGTCTACAAATCCAAAAGTGCCAGGTCTGGTATGAAGACGATGAATCCAAGAAATGGGCAGGTCTCCATGGAAAGGTCATGGGAATGGCTTGACAATTTCAAAGAAGAACAGGACAGGTCTTGAAAAAGAAAGGCTTGGCAATCCAGAGAAAGACAGATCTTGAAAGAGAAAGGTATGATAATTACAAAAGTGACGGGTCTAAAAGGACAGGTCAACAAGAAGGACAGGTCAGCGAGAATGACTTGATGATTTCAAAGAGGGAAAGGTCATGGGAATGACTTGATGATTTCAGAAAAGGATAGGTCATGGGAATGACTTGATAATTTAGAAGAAGGACAGGTCATGGGAATGACTTGATGATTTCAAAGAAGGACAGGTCATGGGAATGACTTGATGATTTCAAAGAAGGACAGGTCATGGGAATGACTTGGAGATTTCAAAGAAGGACAGGTCATGAGAATGACTTGATGATTTCAAAAGTGATAAATCAACATAAATATACTTCCCGCCCTTGATGACTTCCTCACAAGGCCGGTAAGTGGAGGACTTCTTGATGGGTATATCCCTATACCCGACCCGGACAACCGAAAGGGACAGGTCAAAATATGACCGGTCACTTTTATCAATCACCAAATGAGGTTAACTCTTCGATTGGGACGGGTCAAAAAGTTGACCGGTCACTTCCACTAAAAAAGTGACCGGTCACATTTTGGGCGATAGCCAAAATGTCGCCTAATGTTACAAAGGACATTCTAGAAGACCAGAGACGGGTTGAGCACAAAGAATGACCGGGTAACTTTTGAGAGAAGGTGACCGGTCATATCACTTTACTTGGCTAACATTGGTTCAGTCTATTAGGCATGGTGAACCACGTCAGAGGTCAAGGGGACACCCCGCCGCTCATCCATCACGAGGCACACAGTGAAAGGGATGTTTGTCATTTTGCAGGGTTGATTGGATTGAGAATATCCATTTTAGTCTTTGATTGAACAGTACATGTCTTGGCCTATAGTTGCTAAATTCTATGATTGTACAGTGTTCCCATTATCTACAGTGACCTTCCCACGAGCTTCCTATTTTGTCCATGGATGAACAGGGGAAGGTCACAAATCCTCCTCTATAAATATGATGATATTGGATAGAGGAGAGGATCCAATTTTTCTCTCACTAAAGTTCACTCTTGAGATAGAGTAAGAAATATAATTCGGACTGAGGAGATTTACCCGGTCTAGGTCATACTCTGTTCTTGTTGTGTGTTTTATATTACGGGTCGAGTGTGTCCAGGTCAAACCCGGTTAACCCACCCAGCTATATTTACACCATCAGAGATGGTGGAGGGGGTTGGCGCATAGTCGGAGAAAGGGGCGGTTGGGGACGGAGGGGCTGGGTGATGGCAGTGGTAAGGGGAGAAAGGGCATTTTAGACCAATTACACCCATAGTCAACTTTTGATAAAAATGAGCAAAAGTCAAAATGGGAACATCATTCCCGAACGGAGGGAGTAATTATTAATGAAACAAGAGCAAACACATCCATACATCACCGTATTACAAATAAGTTTCAACAAATTAAAATGTCTTAACAGTTGTATTATAGAGCCACAAACCTAACAATAGGTAATAAATGTCTAAACCTAGAGATACAAAACTTTTTTGATAGGCAAAATTTTTGTATTAAATTGCCTTAAAAGTTGCGTTATAGAGCCACGAACCCAACAATAGGTAATAAATGTCTAAATCTAGAGATACGAAACTTTTTAATAGGTGAAATTTTTGTATTAAATTGCCTTAAAAGTTGTGTTATAGAACCACGAACCCAACAAAGTGTAATAAATGTCTAAACCTAGAGATACGAAACTTTTTTGATAGACGAAATTTTTGTATTAAATTGCCTTAAAAGTTGTGTTATAGAGCCACAAATCCAACAATAGGTAATAAATGTCTAAACCTAGAGATACGAAACTTTTTTGAGAGGCAAAATTTTTGAATTGAATTGCCTTAAAAGTTGTGTTATAGAGCCACGAACTCAACAATACGTAATAAATGCCTAAACCTATAGATACGAAACTTTTTTGATAGGCGCAATTTTTGGAGGCTCGATGTAAGGTACCTCCGTCTATCCATGTTTTGGGAGGTTATATCTAGAGCCACGAACCTATGAAACAATAATTTAGATAGTGTCTAGAGCCACGAACCTATTAAATACTTCTTGAAAGGTGTTATCTTCAACCACTCAATTATGTTACACTCATTTATTAAATTACCTTAAAAGTTGTGTTATTGAGCCACGAGCCTAGGAGAAATATCTCTAGGTTAGATTCTACAGGTTAACGTGCTACTTTCTATTCATTGTCCATCATTACCTGTTCTCCTTTAGTGCTACTTTCCAAAATTGTGTATCATTACCTATACTCTAAATATATATTGGGAGACGTGTAAAATCTGGGTTAACTTAAGGATATGAAAAATACACACCCAAACTTATAAATATTGTCTCGAACATATTTTTATGGAAATAAAAACTTTTTAGTAAGTGATAAAATTTTATAAAACAGTTTCAAAAATTTTAAAATTTATAAAAATATACTCCGTATTAATCTTTATAAACATGAACACTTTAGAAGTTCTTAAGATGTTTGAAGTTTATATATATATATATATATATATATATATATATGTATGTATGTATGTATGTATGTATGTATGTATATGTATGTATGTATGTATATGTGTGTGTGTGTGTGTGTGTGTGTGTGTGATTGGATGATAGAGTGAGAGGTGGAAGTTAAGATTGATTCACACATAGTTCCTAAGACTGTCAAATTCTGATATTCAGGTTCGGTTCTTCAAGCAGATGGAGAGATCGATGGGGATGTTGTTCACCGTATTGGAGCTGCATGGGCAAAGCGAAAATTGGTATCAAGAGTTCTTTGTGATAAGAAGAATTCAGAAATTTTGTCAATCGTAAAAATATAAAAGCAATAAATCTCTTTAAAACGAACCAATAAAAATACACTTAATCACTTAGACCTTTTTCCCAGCAAGGGAGTAGAGCTGCATACTTAAATGGGCCGAGTTATCCGGCCAAAACAAGATTAGGCAAAAATAAAAGTTTGTTTAATAAACCAATCGAGCTTTTGGAAAGTTTCTGAAAGCCAGAGCCCAGCCCAATTGCAGTCCAAGTTACTACTACTTCATAATCCTCTTTTTTTGTTGAGGAACTTCATAAATGTATTGATTACAAAAGTTGTAAAAAAAAATCAAAGGGGTTCCAATGACATTAAATCCAATGTCATGAGATGACCCGGGAATGCTACAGTGTCCCATTCATAAAATTAAGTTATCACCTTGTTTTTCACTTTACTAGTAATATTTATAGACACTAAATTATATCAATATATGTAACTATAAATCAACATTACCTCTTTTTGCTTCCATAAGATGATTCACAATTGTTTACAATCATTCTTAAGGCATATTGCAATACATTTTCTCCTTATCATAATACATTAACTAGTATATCGTTCAGAATATTCTGAATCCTTCCAATTTCTTCCAGTTTTCTTCAAATCCTTTCACATTCTTCCGATTCCTTCTAACTCCTATCATTTAATTTTATAAATTAAAAGTTATTGTTTACATATTTCATTATTTCACATGACTATTAACATTCATTCATTAATCGTATACAAATATAAATTATCTAAAGCATTTTCCAAGAACAGGTGAAATCAATCTTTTAAGAGTAAATGTTAAGGAAATAATAATATTGGTATAATATTATTCAATGCATGCATGGTTATGGGGTGAGGAATGGAACACCATACGACACTCTTAAGGAAATATTATTGTGTAATTATTATTGACCTTTTGTATACTTGGTAGAGGTTACTTTGTTTTCCTTTGTATACATATACATGCACATGATGTACTGGACCCGTGAGAAAATACGAATGAATACAGAAGGATTATTTGATCCTAACATGGTATCGGAGCTATAGTTTTTTTTTCCCAACATTTTTTTTCGTGCTTCTTGCTGAGGAATCGCAGATGGCATCGGAAGATCAGTCAGCCTCGAAGAAACCTGTCGAGGACATTCCACAACGGCGTACAATATCCTCGTACGATTTGCACGCTAATGATAACCCTGGGCTAATCATAACCCAAGTTATTTTGAAGGGCGAGAACTACGAGGAATGGGCGAGAGCTATCCGTACCGCTCTTCGGGCTCGCAAGAAGTTTGGTTTCGTGGATGGTTCCATTCCACAACCGCCGGAGGACTCCGAGGATCTTGAAGATTGGTGGACGAACAATTCCTTGATCGTGTCATGGATACGAAACACTATTGAATCGTCTTTCCGCACTATGATTTCCCACATGGAGATGGCTAGCGAATTGTGGGAAGATATCAAAGCACAATTTTCGGTGGTTAATGGACCACGGATTCAACAAATAAAGCGGGAGTTGTCAACTTGCGATCAACGCGGGTTGAATATTGCGGCCTATTATGGAAAACTCAAGAAGCTATGGGATGACCTCAACGACATTGATCCTTATCCCGTGTGCATTTGTGGCAAATGCACGTGTAACATCGCACAACAATTGGAGAAAAGAAGGGACGAAGAGAAGGTCCATCAGTTTTTGATGGGTTTGGACGAAGCAATCTACGGTCATCTTCGGTCCACGCTGTTATCACAGGAGCCCTTCCCCACCACAGCACGTGTTTACCGCGTGCTTACTCAGGAAGAAACTGCCAGGGCTTCACACGTTCGTGATCGCCCGGAGAATGTTGCTTTCGTAACCCGTGCCAATCCTGCCGAGGGTCATCGTGACAAAAATGTGACCTGTGGCTACTGCAAGAAACTCGGCCATGACAAGGATAATTGCTTCCAGTTGCACGGATATCTGGAAGGATGGGGGTCGCGCACTCGTGGTGGAGGAGGTCGGGGCCGTGGCCGTGGTCGGGGATTTTCCTCTGGACGTGGAGCAGGTCCGGCCATGGCCCATGCGGCAATAGTGACTCCCGTCCATGGTGGCGGCCAAGAACCAGCAGTGACTACCGTTCCCACTCTTACAGCGGAACAGTGGGATACTTTCCGGGCCTTACTTGCGTCCGTCAAAGATGGTTCTACTGAAAAGTTGTCAGGTATTCCTATCACTAAAACATGGATTCTTGATACCGGGGCTACTAAGCATATGACGGGAGACCGTAGCAGTTTGTTCGATATACATAAAATATCCGGATGTTGGATTAGGTTGCCCGACGGAAAAAGGGTTGCGGCAACGACCGCTGGCCGAGTACATTTGAATGCTTCTCTCACATTGAATAATGTTTTGTTCGTGCCTGATTTAAATTGTGCGTTGATTTCTGTCTCTCAGCTCATAACGGAGACTAACTGTGTGATTAAATTCGATGGGGAATTATGTGTGTTACAGGACCGTGCCACGATGCAGGCGATTGGTGCGGGTAGGCGAAGTGAGGGTCTGTATTACTTTCAACAGTCTCAAGTAGGCTTTGCAATGTCGGCAATAAAAGGATGTTCGTTTGATCTATGGCATCAACGTTTGGGTCATCCGTCTCCTAAAGTTTTATCTTTCTTTCCTCTAGCTAATGATAGTAAAGCTAGTGTTTTGAATAAAGCACCGTGTTCTATTTGTTTACGTGCTAAACAATCTCGTGCAAGTTTTCCCATTAGTACCAATAAAACAACTCACTTGTTTGAACTTGTTCATATTGATGTATGGGGTCCCTATCGGACACCAACTATGGATGGTTTTAAATCTTTTCTCACCATTGTGGATGATTACTCTCGGGGTACGTGGGTCTATCTGTTACGGGCAAAATCTGAGGTCCCTACCATTTTTCGTCAATTCTGTGCCATGATCACTCGTCAGTTTGATGCCAAACTAAAAACCGTACGTAGTGACAATGGAACAGAGTTTGAATGCCTCGATCCTTATTTTCGTGAACAAGGGATTCTACATGAATGTTCTTGCCGTGCTACACCTCAACAAAATGGACGAGTCGAGCGTAAACATCAACACATTTTGAATGTCGCTCGGGCTCTCCGTTTTCAGAGTTCTTTGCCTCTTGAGTTTTGGGGAGAATGCATTCTCACTGCCGCGTATCTCATCAATCGTACACCGCCCATTTTATTACATGGAAAGACTCCCTACGAAATTATTTTTGGTAGTAAACCAGCTTTCTCTCATCTACGGGTTTTTGGATGTTTATGCTATGTTCATAATCAAGATCGTCGCGGAGATAAGTTTGAATCACGTAGCACACCTGCCGTGTTTGTGGGTTATCCCTTTGGGAAGAAAGGGTGGCGCGTGTTTTGTAAAGACACGGGCAAATTTCTTATTTCTCGTGACGTGATTTTTTGCGAAGATGTTTTTCCTTTTCAGGATGTTTCTCCGACTCAAGACCCTAGATCAGCCCCTGCTGCTCCCGAATTCACATACATTGATGATGATGATCATGCACGCCCGAACAACATTTCTAGTGCTAGCCCTGATCCTGTGCGTAAGAATCCGGCAGACTCCACTGCCAGTAGTGGAACCGAGACCAGCAGGGCAGCCGAGAACAGCAGGGCAGATCCTCCGGAGCTACTGTCCATTCCCCCGACGTCTGAGACCAGTGGCACCATGGCGTCCTTCGCTGCCCCACCTGCGGATAGTGAGTTGGGTCGTGGTCATCGTTCAAGAACTCCAAATGTGCGGCTGCAAGATTACGTCACATACACCGTAACTACGGACAATCAATCATGCCGGTATCCGTTGACAAAGTTCGTTGATTATGCACGTTTCTCAGACTACCACCGGAGTTATTTGGCGAAAATTGATTCTGATACCGAACCACAGTCTTATCGGGAGGCTGTGCAATCTCCTGCGTGGCGTAAGGCAATGGCCGAAGAAGTCACCGCATTAGAAAATAACAGTACATGGACCTTAGTACCGTTGCCCCCTCATACAAAAGCTTTGGGGTGTAAGTGGGTTTTTCGTATCAAACGGAAATCTGATGGTTCGGTAGAGAGGTTTAAAGCTCGGCTTGTGATTCATGGAAATCGACAGGTGGAAGGTATTGATTACAATGAGACTTTTGCTCCTGTGGTGAAGCTCACTACGGTGCGTGTACTTTTGACAGTTGCTGCTATCCGCCAATGGGAGATCCATCAGATGGACGTTCATAATGCATTTCTTCACGGTGATTTACCTGAGGAAGTATACATGAAGCTCCCTCCTGGGTTTCGGCATCAAGCCCCGAAGATGGTATGTAAATTGCGGAAATCACTCTATGGGCTTAAACAAGCACCTCGTTGTTGGTTCGCTAAGCTTTCCGAGGCATTACGCCGGTATGGGTTTTGCGAGTCCTACTCTGATTACTCCTTATTTTCTTACAACCGAACTGGTTCGGTTATCCATGTTTTGATTTACGTGGATGATTTGGTTATTGCTGGTGATAGTTCTGTGGAGATTGCTCGTTTTAAGACCTATTTGTCTGATTGTTTCCATATGAAGGACTTGGGGAAACTCAAATATTTTCTTGGAATTGAAGTGGCTCGGAATCCAACGGGGATATTCCTTACCCAACGGAAATATGCTCTTGATATTATTACCGAATCTGGGTTGCTTGGTTGTCGTCCTCTTGGTGCTCCAATGGAGCCGAACCATAGGCTTTCCTTGGCGTCTGGTCCATTGCTTGACGACCCCGGTGCATATCGACGCTTAGTCGGGCGTCTAGTGTATTTATCTGTTACTCGACCAGATCTTTCCTATGCCGTCCATACATTGGCTCAGTTTTTACAGGATCCACGCACTGATCATTGGAATGCCGCATTGGGGGTGGTCCGCTACCTTAAAGGGACGGCTGGCCACGGTATTCTTTTACGTTCTGATAGTTCACTCCACTTGACAGGTTGGTGTGATTCCGACTGGGCCGCATGTCCTTTGACACGTAGATCTCTTACCGGTTGGTTTGTCCAGCTAGGTGTATCCCCCATATCATGGAAAACCAAGAAACAACCTACTGTAGCTCGATCCTCTGCAGAGGCAGAATACCGCTCCATGACCGTCTTGACTTGCGAGCTCAAATGGCTTCGTGGTCTCTTACGCTTCTTGGGCGTGCATCATCCCGCCCCGATGCAGATATTTTGTGATAATACGGCGGCGCTTCATATTGCGGCAAACCCGGTTTTTCATGAGCGCACCAAACATATCGAAATTGATTGTCATTTTGTTCGGGATGAATTATTGCGTGGTTCTATTCGAGTATCTCACGTCTCAACTCGCGATCAATGTGCGGATATTCTCACCAAGGCGCTTGGTAAAGGACAGTTTGAGGCTTTACTTCCCAAGTTGGGCATTTGTTTTCTCCATGCTCCAACTTGAGGGGGGGTGTTAAGGAAATAATAATATTGGTATAATATTATTCAATGCATGCATGGTTATGGGGTGAGGAATGGAACACCATACGGCAGCACTCTTAAGGAAATATTATTGTGTAATTATTATTGACCTTTTGTATACTTGGTAGAGGTTACTTTGTTTTCCTTTGTATACATATACATGCACATGATGTACTGGACCTGTGAGAAAATACGAATGAATACAGAAGGATTATTTGATCCTAACAGTAAACAAAGTATTCTAGATTTCTAGTCTACTTTTGCACTTAATAACACTTGATCAAATGAGTCTTAACATTCATCCATTACTCGTATTCAAATAAAATCATACAATTGGATGTTTATTGGGTTTCTACTTTCTAGTTCACTGATTTGATTTGAGGAACTATTCCTTCTGTCCGAAAATGTTCTTCTCATTTGACTTTTTAAGGTCTTTAATATTGCACTTTGAACATTAATATCTATATTTATACATAGATATATCTTATAAAAATTGATATTTCAAAACTACGTTTCATTAAGAATATAGAATATATTGATATTAAATTTATATCATAATATAATATATTTTTTCCACAAATTAAAGTCAAAGTTTATAAACTTTGACAAAAAAAATCAAACATGAAGAACATTTCGGGACGGAGGGAATAGAAATTACTTGTTGAGGATTTTATTAGAGAGAAACGGATTCAGACTATTAGTAACAACAAATACTAACACTTTTTTGTGGGTGAACCTAAATTCAAAATGCAACAACCTTAATGTTGACTCTTCCACAATTAATACCATGTTTCTATCATTGCTGAAATTCACATTGAAAATAAAATAAAAATCATAACCTCTCTTTTTGGTTATTTTAAAATAAAACTCTATTTCTTTTGGTTGAATAAAATTAAGTAATACTTCTAGAAACTTATCTAATAACATTAAAATATAGAACCTACTATATCAAAAGATATCTGTTACGGAGTATGTTTTAATTTTTTAAATAAAAATGTTGGTATTATGAGATAGGACAAATATATATTGAGGGTGCGGAAAATTACTTTTCGGTTGACTATTGGTTTCTTTGATTAATCAAAGAGCTAAAATAATTATTTGACAAATAGTTTTTTTTATTCCGCTGTTTGGTGTGAAAAAACAAAATTTTCAAGAGCCATAATAAAGTTTTAGGTCCCAAGGGGCACATTCTTTCTATTAGAGATAAACAACAAATAACACCTTTTAGTATGTGAACCTAAATTCAATCTGCAACAACCTTAGGCTCCGTTTGGTACATGAAAATCAAACTATGGAATTGGAGACTTCAATTTCAATTCTAGTGTTTGGTAACACAAAAATTATGTAGATTTAGAATTGATAGTGTAAAAAATGAATTGAAATAGACAGAAATCAATTCTATGGAATTGAATCTCATGGAATTACAATTCCAATTCAATTCCAATTCCACCAATTCCTTATACCAAACAGACCCTTATTAATGTTGACTGTTTCAAAGCAAAAAAAATCAATTTTTTTATTTCTTCTAAACAAATTTCGACCCTTCGACTTTTAATTTCAATTTTTTTTAAAATCGTGTGACGTGAAACAACAACATGTTACTCTCATTGTTGAAATTTACACTGAAAAAAATAATATTTCTTCCGTCTCAGAATAAGCTTAGATCTCCTTGCTCGGGTAACTCGAAAATAAAATTCTACTAATTTTTTAGCAATATACATAATTTATTATGTTTTTCTCTTGTTTATACTGCGTAAAAAGTTTGACTTTTCAATTTAAAAAATAAAATTTAAGTATTTGAAAAATAAATAAATAATTCTAAAAAAGAAATGACGAAAATATATTAGCACACGAGTAATAAAATTCAATAAAAAGGTGTTCAAATTCAGCGACGTACTTTAAAAGAAAATTCTTTTTTGAGAGTATTTGACTAAAGAGAAATAGTGGTCTCACCATAGGTGGGCTCCACGTTGACCCGGGAATCAGGCCCATCGTTGTTGAAATAATCGGCCCCGTCGATTTGGTCCAGCACGAGAACCAAGCCCATGGCGAAGGCCCCATCGAAGCCGGGATTGAGTGCGAGCGAGAACACGTCCTTACCGAGCACCACATTGGCCGACAAGTCCACCTTCCGGCGAATCTCCGCCACACATTCCTTGTCGGCGCCGTAGATCGCGCAGCTCCGGTGCGCGAACGACCCTTCGATGGTGTACTCTTCGCTTGGGTTGTTGTACACCTCCACCGTCACGCTCGACCGTCCGATTATCGACGACCGCCGCACGCTGAAGATCGGCTTCTGCCCCTCCGCCCTCTCCCCTTTATACCCTTCCCACCGGTTGTGCAGACTCGGCCTCTGTTCCGGAACAAGAATCACTGAGTCAGTACCGAGTTCAAATCAACGAATCACTGAGTCTGTGTGGTTCAAGAACATTTCACATCTTTAGTTTACTAATTTACCACTCCACTTCGGAGTTAATTGCCTTGAAAAATAATAAATGAATGGTTGAAATTTATAAAAATTGTAGATCACATACTCTAAGAAAGTAGATAAATTAGACATTTTTTATGTGAAATGATTACAGGATGGGTAATGACAAGTAGAAAATGAAATGTTACACGGTGACATGAAATGTTTTAACTAATCAAATCCAGCTCGGTCAGTTTGGGGCATGTGAATAGAGTTACATGTCTTATAATGACAAGCAATTGTTTTTGTCAGTTTTTACATTTTAAATATTTTTAATTATTAAAAATTATTTTACTTATTTTTTTTACAAAAATAGATGTACTATTTTAAAAAAACACTTCTTTTTTGTACAAAAAAATTAAAAAAATTAAAATAAGAAATCTAACACGCGCATGGAATGCTTGGCGGGTGGAACGGCGGTCTTGCCACTCCACACCAAGCAAGAATTTCGGTAATGTGACACAGCGAGTCGAGGAGATGCCTTGCCGCTGGCCATGCTCTTAATTCGAGTAGAGGATAATACCTCTGTTTCTAAATGAATGACAAAATTAAATAAAAAATTTTTAATACTAATAACTCTATTATAATCTAAGGAACACTGTGTATTAGTTTGTCTTTGTTTTTTGTACTCTATGATTTCTCTTGGTTATCTCTTCTGTAAAAAAAATTTATCCGTGTTACTTAGTCACGAGTTTATTAAAAATAATCTCTCTACTTTCGAGTAAAGATAAGATGTAAATACAGACACACTAGATTCTATTCTTGTCAGATTTTACTAAGGGGCTGTTTGTTTCAGCCTCTTAATGGTTTAAATGTTTGAATGGTTCAGTACTTAATGGTTCAGACTGTTTGTTTCAGCCTCTTAATGGTTCAGATGTCTGAATGGTTAAGAAATTTGCCTCTGAATGATTAAGTATTATACAGAGTCTGAATGGTTAAGACCTCTTATCTGAATTGGTCAGACATTTGCCTCTGAATAGTTAAGCAATATACTAGCTCTTAATGATTCAGATATCTTACTGGTTCAGCACTTAATGGTTCAGACCTCTTACTGGTTCAGCACTTACCTATTCAGAAGTTGCCAAACAACCCGTTGTTTGTTATTTAGCTTACGTAAAAATATATTTACAAGCTACTCTGTATATCAAAATTTTTTTAAATAAAAAATAACAAGGTTATCAAAACATAAATAAAATATATAACAAATGAAAAATCAATTTAGAAGTGAAAGTTAGTTGGAAAACCATTTTAATCGTGTGCATTATTAATTTTAGTTCAATAATGTTTTTCAGTATTTTGTCTTTATTCTCCAAAAGGTGATTGGACGAGTTAGCTCAGTTGAACCGAGAGAGATTAAGAAGCGGCACGCGAACCTTCCGGCGGACGGTGAGGAGGCATTTCCCGGCGGCGTCCATGAGGACAACTTCGCTCCGGTCACGGGCATCGGGCCCGTAAGTATCGACCCGGAATACGAGCCGGCCGGCGCAATCGTAGGCGGAGAAGCCGTCGCCGGCGAAGAAAAGAGAGGTCTTCCGGACGGTGAGATGCTCCTCCTCGGCGTACACGTATCCACCGTCGACGATCGGCCTTCTGTTCATTTTCATCGACTTCGGATTCGTCGAATTTTCGATTTATGTGCTCGGAGAAGAAGAAGAAGAGATCAATTGAGTTGAGATTTGAGAACACGGAAATGGGAAATGGAAGATTGGGGATATGTATAAGAGAACACTGTGGCGTGGGAATGAAATACGGTACGGTCTCACCCTCTAAAGTCCAAATTAGTGACTCACGACACAATGTTTTACTTCATGCTTCTCATTTCAATCATTAATAATTTTTTACTAAGTTTATTTTAATTTAAATTATTTACAATTATATAGAATTAAAAATAATATTTATATATTTAGGATAACATCAAAAATGTTAAAAACAAGTAGTGGCATGACTTTTTTTATATCGAATGATTAACCAAATTTGGTAAGATAAATAAATAAAGTCTGGCGAACATGAAGTTTAATTTGGGATAGGGAGAGAACTCAGAAATGTGGGAATCTGAGTTTGAAAACTAATTTAGAGATAATTATGTTAAGTATAAGATTTCTGTAATTATTAGGTGCAACCGTGCAAGTTTCATCCTTTGTCAGTCAATCTGTATTAGGAATAATAAGGATAACAGGAGACATAATACTATTAATGTTTTCTTTTTTATTCTAGTGTTACTTTAGTTGTTATTCTACTACTCCCTCCGTCCTATAATGTTCTTCCCGGTTCATTTTACGAGGTTTGACCGACTTTATTTTCAATTCAGTTTATTTGATTGTAGGTGTAAAATTAAAAAATAAAATTTATATATTTAAAAACTATATCAAAAGTTCTACAAAACAAGTGGTGACAAGACTATATTATTTTATCAAATACCTAATGAGAATAGGTAAAGAAAGTGATTAAAGTTTGACCGGGTAAAAAGTGAGTGTGAAGAACATTTTAGGACGGAGGGAGTATTATTAAACTTCTTTTTGTATTTTCTATATATAGGGGATGTAGCTTTTACTACTCCTTCTGTCTCACTCTCTTTGCCTACTTAACTTATGACACAAATACCAAGATTTCAGATAAAGTTGTAGCTTTTGTAGATATGGGAGTGTATTTAATATAGATTTTATAGGATATTTTTGTATTATCAAAGCCTATAGATACTCAATTTAGATTTTAATCAAATATTTATTATATGTATATATTTAATTAGGATTTTAACAAATCTCTCTAAATTTAATTGTATTTGATATTCCATGGATTTTCACATAATTTCACTAGGTATGGATTTTGATGAATTCTTGGGCCCTTCGCATAAGTTAAATTCAATGAACAAATATCTTCTGAAAGTTGTAGATTTTGGCATTGTTTGCGAACATCAATTTCAATTTGCGTTAGCATTTTGGATAAAATTTTAATGGTGTAAATTAATTTTGAAAACGCTAACACTTAAGGCTACCGTCAGATAACATTTTTAAAATGCTAACACTAATCTCTAACACTGATTGCAAACGAGGCCTTTGAGCGAGATAATTTTGAAGATGTTCACCTTCCCCATGTCTATTGCCTCATGCCCTCATGATAGTCATTTGGGAAGTTGTCACCTAGAAATGCAAACGGAAGGATTCAGGGCACTGGTAATGGGAGTAACGCCAGGGGCGTTATTACACCTTTTAACGCCAAAGGGGCAGCAAACACGGCTCCCTTGGGGCTTCATACGGGCTTCATACTTCCTACTTCAAACATTTAACGGGCTTCAAAGCTTTCCCACTCTCTCTTTTTAAAAAAAATATACACAAACATAAATTTTTTTACTCTATATTTTGTTGTTTAATGTAATATTTTTTTTGTTTAAATTTTTTTTGGTAATGTAATTTTGTTTTGTTTTTTTATTAAATTTAACATACTTTTTTTATTGACTGTATTTTTTATTTAATGAATTATTTCAGTTTGCAATATGTTACTACAACTCAAATTTGAATAAAGATATATTTAGTCGCTCGAATAATTAGTATTTTCTTTGTAGTGTTATTTTTTTATGGATGTAATATTTTTTTTAATAAATGTAACTTTTTTTATGAATGTATTCTTCTATGAATGTAATATTTTTTTAATGAATGTAATTTTTTTAATGCACTAGTCTCCTTTTGATTAATTTAAATAATAAATTAATTAAAATTTAATAATTTAAATTTAGAAGATGTATATTTAAAAATGTAAAAAATAAAGGTTTGAAACCCCTGTTTGAAGCCCCGGGGCTTCAAACCCATTTTCACTGAATTTGTGAGGTAAGTTAAAGCTGATGTGGCAGAGAGAGAAATTTTGAAGCCCCGGGGCTTCACGAGTATTTCCAGTGCTCTCAGAGGCATATCAATTTCTAGTGGTCGATACACAATTTCTATTAGATGGGGGCGATATTGGTCGGAGGTCTGGAGACAGCGTCTCTGGATCTTTTAATTTTTTTGGTGGCATCATTTACGTGACAAATTGGCATTAATTCTGTCACATATGCTTTCAATATTAGTCACTACCAACTCATGTTGAATTTTAATTTTGGTTTAAGATTCTAATTTGTTTTCAACTTTTATGATGCACATTTGTTTGAACTTTTGAACATATCCTATATTCGCAAGTCCTTGCTTTTCTTTCATGGATTTAAGTTGTGCCACGTTTGGCTAGCTTTATGTGAGTATTTGCTACATGTGAAATTGTGAATGGATTCTATGGGACCTATATCCCAAAATAAAATTCCACTTTTTAAATAGATTGGTCCAAAAAGGTGGAATCGCCCACCCCAGGCGCCCCCAACCCCTTGCCCGACAGGAATGGTGGATGATGTAAATCATGGTGACTCAGTCGGCCAAGAACGCTAGACCCGTGCCCACCGCGCACAAGGAGCCTCCTCACCCTTTATGGGATTTTTGGATAGCTCCTACACTGCCGCTTGCGGGACTCGATCCCTGGTCATTGGTCCAAGATTTCACGTTCTTGACCAACTGAGCTACCCATGCGGGCAGTTTTTAAATAGATTAAAATTACTCATGAACGGACTATTTTTTCCTCTAAATTAATCTTAAATTATTAATCATATATTTGGTCTTTCTTAATAACACATTTGTTCATGCGCATCATCAACTGTTTAATATATATATATAAATAGAGAATGCCTTATTTTAGCATATGGATCATATTTTAGTCCTAGTTGGGTATATATTTCATCATCTATAATCAATATATGATTTTGGAAAATTATTGTAAAGGTATTTAACTTTTTAGAAACATTGGTGAAGTGGTAATTAATATATATACTCCGTATGTACTCTTCAAGTATTATTGTACAATCTCAAATAAAGGCTGTGTTTGGAAAACAGCTTTTCGAATAGTTTTTAAGATCTTTGACTGACTTTGGTTTGTTTGACTTAACAAACTGCCAAAACCATTGTTTGGCTAATGGCTTTTTCACTTGGCCTTTAGATTCGAAATGCCAAAATCCAAAAAGCCAAGGAGAGTAGAATTTGAACTTGACTTTTGGAAAAATTATTTTTTTAATCATTTTTCATGAAAGATATTTTTATAATACATGTTAAAATTATAAAAATAAAAGTTAAAAAAATTCAATTTTTTTAAAAAACAAATTTTAAATTTTCAATAAGAAAAGATATGAGAAAATCAAAAGTAAAAATCATTAAAAGGTTATATATTTATAATTTCTTATGAATTATATGAAACCAAATGAGCAAGGAATCCACAAGAGAAGAGTAAAAAAAAAGAAATGGAAACAATGAAAATAAATCTTTACTTGGTGGATGCGAGTACCTATACCAAACGGCAAAAACAGAGACTTTATTTCATTCATGATATCTCCCAACAATTTCATTTCATATTAAACTCATTTTAATCAAAAATACAAATTGAAATTGTTTTGGGTATCTTTGCCATTTCCATAAGATACCAACCCCACTCAATAAATCTTGACACATTTTCACATACTCATATGTGAGTTCAATTTCTTACATTCTAAATACTTTCCGGCGAGAGAATCAAAGAGCACGCCGGCGCCTACTCCCACTGCCAAATCAATAGTGTAGTGGCCCCTCGTGCTGAGGAGCCGAACTACTTGCAACACGTTGAGAACGTCGAACGCCAGCCCTAACCTCCGCCTCCCCAACCTCTTCATGTCGAGCGACGCAATCACCGCGGCAGCAACGTGCCCTGAGTAGAACAAGAAGAACGACACGTTCCCTACCGGAAAATCCGCACCTGATCCCAAGAAATCCTGCATATATAGTTTAACATGGAAAATACAACTTTACGTTAGGGATGACACCATCACACATAGAAAATCAATGTTTGCCGGGTGTCAAACTTGTCGTCATAGTGTAACTATAGCATGACCCGTCATAGTTGAGTTGTTTCTTGACTTAGAAACCTAGAGGTCACAAGTTCGAACATCACCTCATTGAAACCTAATTTTAAAAAATTAATGACTTCGTGCAAGATTCAAACAATAACAAATCTCATAATACGTGTTCTATGACCACAAATTTGAAATTGTACTTGACTTGGGTTCCTTGACGAATCACATCTTACATTGCCTGATGTAACTTTCTTCTTATATTAAACACTAAATAAACATGGACATACATCAATGCTTACATCCGTTCATCTTTTAATTTATCATAAAAATCATAATGAACTGTTAAATGAAATGATAAAGTAATCGATTCACAAATTAACTATACGGGTATGTAACTATGTTAGGCCAAATATATTGATTGAAGGGAAATGTCAATTAATTCGCCTCTAAGAATTTGCAATCCAAAACATGACAATTCTTCTCTAAACATGAAGTTTACTCCAAAATTTTTATTTGTAAACATGACAATTGTCAAATAGTAGTGTAATTGAAATTTACTAAACTAAATTGGACAAAAACTAACTAAAATGAATTATGAATTTATAATCAAAAAGAGGAATGTAAAAAATCAGGGGAAAAAAGTAAAACCTGTGGCAAAGGTAGCTGGGTGACATAGCCAAGAATTCCTCTGCATGTGAACATGAACAAGGCTGAAATAGTAGGCCTTGGACGCCCTTCGATCAGCCAAGCCCATATTATATAGGCCGTTTGCATCCCCACAAAAACCTATACCCACCACACCAATAAAGATTAGGGATATTTTGTTTTATGGAATAAAATGAAGATACTCCATATATATATTACCACCCATTTTAAACTGTACTCACTCCACTCCATCCTGTTATTTCTTGCTCATTTCGGTTTATGATGTTAGAAAGAAACTATTTTAACATAATTTTATAAATATTGATATAAAAATAAAAATTACTCCTATATATTCATAAAGTGACTAAAAAGTTCCACAAAATAGAAAGTGACATCACGCTACTATTTTTAGCAAATACTACATTATTGATGATAATGTGTAAAGAAAAGAGATTTAAGACAAATATAGTTTGGATTCGAATGTACCATTCTACCATTAGAATATATGTAACTGGAAGATTAATAAAGAATAAATATGATGTGACATAAATTAATAATCAATAAAGGTAAGTAAGTACAAAGTAATTGAAAGGATAAGAGATTTTTGGAATGAATGAAAATAGAAAAAGAAAAAGTTTCATGAGACAGAAAAGTAATTAGGTATATATTTAAACAGCACAAAAAAAATTAGGCCTACATATACTCTGAAGTTTAACTCTTGCTTGGATACCATGTCCATATCTCACTCCTCTCAATGAGATCCAACTCAATTGTTGTTGTTGTTGTCGTCGTCGTCGTCCAGATCTCACTCTTATATAAGAAGAATTCAAACGCTAAATACACTATTTAAGACTTGATCATTCAAAACGGACATAATTAATTATATATGTGGCTGAATGAAGGTCGAGTAGTTGATTGAAGGGTTGAATGGAAATGAAAGAGAATTCAACTTAAGGTTGACTAAAAACCAACCCAAAAAGAAGCCTCACATTGTTTTCTATTCAATGAAAAGTTGAAAATTGCACCAAATGTAAAGTTTGCTACAATTTCAATAAAACCCATATACTCCGTACATCCCCGCCCCTCCAAAACTTTGTTCCATTTTGCTCTAACAAGATTTATCGAAAACTCATGTGAGTCAATAAAACTGCACGTCTGAGAACTTAAATTAGTTTTTCAAACCCGAATTCAGCTCAAATTCTATGTTTGCGAATCTTAAAAGTTTAGATTAGTGTTTGAGGCAAACTCCTCCATGCATAACAAAACTCAATTAAATAATATATTTTACTTTGTCATTTGAAATTCAAGAATTCAAATTTGGAACTAAAATGAAATATTAATTCTCAAACACTACATACAAAATTAAACAAGTCCTATGGAAGGGGAAACTACATACGCCGGAGAGATTTCAAGCAAACAATATCATACAAAACCGTGGCAGTAATAACTAATACTCCCTCCGTCGGCCCCGAGAGATTTCTAATTCAACAGTAATCACCTCATTTTCTTTTTTAGTCCGCCCTCACTTTCTTACTAAATTCCTAATATAGTACTCCCTCCGTCCCAAATTTGATTACAAATTGGGGTTTATGAGGAAAAATTTCTCACTTTTTGAAATCATTTTATTTACAAATCGGTATATCAATAAGAAATAAAAATTACATATTAAAAAAATATGTCAAAAATTCTACAAAATAAAATATTACAAATATAATTAATGAAATCGCGTAAATAAAAACAAAGTTATCGAGAGGAGAAAAAAACAGTAATCAAAATGGGGACGGAGGTAGTAAAAAATTCCTGCTCCCCAGTTCTTTTACCTCTCATCACATTTCAATCATTCACTATTAACTTTACAAGATTGTTTCTAAACTCCCTAGAGTCAAACTGATATGATTAAATCAGGATGGAAAAGTATTAATGATAAAATTATGCTGTAAATGATAATGTAAAGAGTGAAAATTACCGTATTGAGCGCGGCAAGGAGAGTATTAAGAAGCGGCGCGGAAGCGATGATGCGATGCAAAGGAACGGTGACAGCGAAGCCGAGATCCAACGGCGGAGAATTGTGCGGAATCATACGGAGCGTGTACTCCACGCCCATGAAGAACAGCACCGACAAAAAGAAGGCGCACGGCACGGGGTGTTGCCTCACCACACCGAACAAATCCCCAGCTCTCCAGGTCATGAAATGCGCGTCTCTCAACCGCCACCGCCCACCGACGGACTTATCCGCCGGTTTCATCTTCATCTCCGGAACGGATGTTTGGTTTTTGGATTCGTCGCCGTCGGCGGAAGCGGCGACGGCGTTGCTTCTGTCGGAGGGGGAGGAGGAGCCGAGGAGGGGAGTGTCGCTGCTCATCTTTCGCCGATCATGGCGGATTCGTGCTGGCTACGACCGGTTTTATAAGGGAATCGGACGGCGGAGCCACCGAGGAATCGCTCGCTTCCTCAATTTCGGTGGCGATTTTTTATACTTTGATGAGGTAACGTCAGAAAGGAAAATTGCGGGCTTAGGTAAATAGGTAATGGAGATTAGAATTTGAGAAAGACGGTCAAAGTAGGAGGTAGAAAAAGAATCGTGCTACGACTTTAACCCCACATTTTTTGAGTTATTCATCTTGTATCCGTTGGATAGACAAAACTTGGGGGTTATTTGTTGGAGAAATGAAAAAATGCTTGGTTAAAAAACATAATTATCACAAACTTTCCAAATTTATCACACGTGAACTTCAATATAAAAAATTAAGTGGTCTAAAGTAATTTTAAAATAAGAGTTGTAAAAAATTTGGGTTATCTGTAAAAGAAATGCTAGTTTTACAAAAATAATGGTCCCAAACTTATAATTTGTGAACTTCAATATAAAAAATTAAGTAATCTAAAGTAATTTTAAAGAAGAATTTAAACTATAAATACTACTCCCTATCTTCTAAAACGTTCTTTCTGGTTCTGTTTATGAGATTTGACCGATTTTATTTTTATTTCAATTTATTTGATTGTAGGTATAAAATTTAAAAACAAAATTTATATACTCCCTCCGTCCCTAAATAAACTTACATTTTTGACTTTTTGAAGATTTAAGAGAGAGATATTTTTGGGTTGACTTTCCAAAAATACCCTTGATGCGATGTGTAAAAGTAAGATGTGATTATTAGTAAAAAAGTACGATGTGATAGGTAGGATATAAAAAAGTGAGGGGTAAAAAAAGTTTTTTAAGGGAAAAGAGAAGTTTATTTGGGGACAAAGAAAAAACGAAAGAGACAGTTTATTTAGGGACGGGGGAGTATATATTTAAATACTACATCAAAAGTCTTACAAAACAAGAGTTGACAAGATTATAATCCTTCTTTTTGGAAAAATACTTTCTCTTTCATTTTTTTCGCTTTCATCAAAACACTTCCTTTTTTGATTAAAATGGCTAATATATCCAAATAAAGTCATTCCAATATACTCCATCTATTTTGTATGATAGAATAAGTGATTTAAGTGATTTGCCACTCTTTTCTTTTCGACGCTAATGATTTAATTGAAAAGTCAAACTACAAAATTAAATTTTGCAAAAATCAAAACAGGAATTGTTTTGTAGAACGAAGGGAGTATTATTTTGTCACATAAATAACAAAAATATGTAAAAAAATTGATTAAAGTTTGACCGGATGAAAAGAAAATGGGAAGAACGTTTTAGATAAACAAGAGTAAGTTTGTAAAATTCATGACCATTCTTTTTGTGAACCTACCATTGCTCTAGATATTTGAAATTTCATAATGTATGATAGATTTATATGGCAGAAAAGGAGCATGCCAAAAAAAGATATTTTTGGATGAGTTTTTTTTACTCTCTAAAAAAACTGTTTAATCTTTATTTCTGTGAACGGAACAAAAATATTTATATCTCACCTAATATTAGACATGGCAAAACACACCCGGATCCAATGATCTGAATCGAATAATGCAAAACCAAATTCAAAATGACTTGAAAAATGAAGAATCAAATTATAACCGAACACCCAAAATGATAATCGAAAAGAAAGCGAGTCGAATGCATTCAGACTCGATCTAAATCTGAATCCGAACTGATTAAATCCGGAACTAGTTAGAACCGAAACTGATTAGACCCAAAATCAATTAGACTCGATATTGATGAAATTCAAAACAAATTAATTAAGCGCAAATCTAGTTAAACACAATAGCTTATTAGTTGATATCTTCCTAAGAAAAATATATTTGAATTATAGGTACAACTACGTTTATGTACAAATCTCTTCGTATTTTATAACTTAAACTAAGGTGGTTGTTTATTTTTATATTTATTGTAACATCGTAACACACGTTGATGGATATACTAGTCTATTATTGGTGACACTTTATACCCCGCTTTACACATTGGGAGGAGAGACTAAACACAAGGCTAACATTAGGAATCCTGATACCAAGGGATCTCATTTGAAACCGGCATAAACTCGAACCGATACGAACTAGTATAAACATGAACCGGTATAAACCCAAACCAATATAAACTCGAACCGAGACCGAACCAAAACCAGAAAAAATCAAACTAAATTAGAGCAGGAACCACAGTGAACTTTACCATAATGATTATAACATATATCCGAAAGGGACCAGAACAAACAAAGATCTGAACCGGAACCGAACCGATAGACCTAGTCGCCAGGTCTACCTAATATGTCTAAAAAACCCCAAAAATAACTTTTGCCCAGAATAAAAGAAAAATGAGGTGAACTTTAGATATATTAGGTATATATAGAAGCGTTTTGTAAGATGCATAAAAAATGAAGATCGAAATATTTTTTTTCAAACAAAGGAGGTCTCTTATGCTGTTCTAAACGCACTGATGCATAAAAAATGAAGCGTTTTGTAAGATAACTTTAACGTTAAACTCTTAGAGCACTGGGTATACTCCTCACGCCCACCGGCGTTACGGGGCGTTTAACGCCCCGGGGGCGTGAAACACTGCCCCCCGCCGGCGTTAAAGGGGCGTGAGGAGCCCTGCGTCAAACGAATGACGCGGCGTGAGTCTTCTCCCCTCCCTCCTAACGGCTTTTTTAGCCGTTGCAGCCCACATTTAAAAAAAAAAATTCCTATAAATTCAACCCCCCCAACCAATCTCTCACACCTTCTCTTCAATCTCTTCTTCTTTCTTATTTTTAAATTTCAAAATTCAAACCCCCCCCCTCCCAATTTTCAACATGAATCCTTCCGGCTCCGCTTCTTTCCCGACGATCTCCCGCCCGTCGATGCCGCGATGTGGTATTACCAAGAGTAGGGCGATCGAAAGAAAGTCATGCAAACCGACCCCGGGACGTTGTCGGAGTTTGGACGAATGATCTATGAGCAAAGAATGAGAGAGATCAAGGAGAAATATAATTTACCTTAGTTTTTTTTTATTAATGTATCGTTTTTTAAATTATTGACGCTTTTTTTATTTAATGAATGTATTTTTTTATTACTCGTGTTTCAATTTAATTAAATAATAAGTTAATTACATTTTATTAATTTAATTTTAGAAGATGTATATTTAAAAATGTAAAAAATGAAGGTTTGAAGCCCAGTTTTGAAGCTCCGGGGCTTCAAACCCATTTCCAGTGAATTTTGGGTGTAAGTTAAAGCTGACATGGCAGAGAGAGAAAGTTTGAAGCTCCGGTTTGAAGCCCCGGGACTTTATAACCATTACCGGTGCTCTTAGCCCTTCCGCTTATGCTGTTCTAACCGCACATCAATAGTTAATGAGCTCTCAGGTTGTTATTGAAACACTACCGTTATTTTCGTGTGGGAGGTCGCTAGAGTGAACAAAAAAAATTGGCTTGAGCCAATAGAAGTTTGAGATTTCTAGTCTTGTTTGCGGCTTTTGACGCTTCTCCACTTAGTGAATGGGAGTTAATTAGTCTCTTCTCTCGTGCTCTCAATTAAAGCACCAACTCAATTACGAGAAAACTAACGAGCCCGATCAATGTAGTCGGAGCAAAGAGTTGAGAGAGAGTGTAAGCTAAGTGTTTCGAGCTATTGAGAGGGGGGGAGAGAGAAGAAAGAGAAATAGAAAGAGCGCATTAATAATTTTATTAGCTTGAGCGTACAAAATTTGTATTATGGAAATTGACTGAGTCACTGCCTTGATTGTTGCACAAAGCTAAGGGACTTGTGCAACACCCTAGGGAGAAGAGCGAATTGCTTGCTCGGGGGCTTGAAAAACGACCCGACACCCCAAGTTCATCCGATCTCCTCAGCATACATTCGTGTCGTTTCGCGTATAGTATCATGTGTCATATGTAATTCTGGTGAAATTTCTTTTCCCATCACACATAACTTTTCCTCTATCTATACTCTTCAATTTGTTTGAGAAAAATAATAAAGACGGTGTGCGGACTGCGGAGAGCATATTTGTTGCCCCATTTTGGTTTTTGTAGAGCACTTGTACTTAAAAATGGGTGATAACTTTGTTTTTCAATATCCACTTTTATAACACTTGATTATTAAAATATATACTTATACCCGTTTAGCATCAGCGTTAGAGTTTAACGTTAGCCCATGTTATCTGACAATAGTCTTTAACTTTAGTATTTTCAGAAGCAATCTACAACATTAATATTTTATCCAAAACATTGACTCGAAAATGTTGTTCCGAAACAAGGCTTCAAAAAGCATAAATCAAAAATATCAAATAGTTGAAACAATGAACATCTTATAAGATGTTGCATTTTAGTGATTAGTCCAATCTACCAGTTGGAGTTTTCCGAAAAATAAATATAAATACCACTAGCATATATAGAAACGTGAAGCCCTACTTATTAACTTAAGCTTTTGGGTTAGAATAGTGGATCCCGACTTTATATGGAATAATTTACCCGACACTCCATCCGTTGTTCTCGGCCGGCTGGAATTCCAACACTATCTATCCATCTTCAAAGTAATTATATTCCAATTTTATTCTAGAATTTGAGCAAGTTTTCGTGAAACCATTGGGCAAAAGGTAAGCCAAAACAAAGCATGACACATAGCACACACGATTTTAATTCCCTCCCCAACAGGATGGCCAACTTATTATTAAGACAAGACAATATATATAACATATAATGGGGGTCGTCTCGGATGGGGTCAGTGAGATAGAGAAAGCAAGCAGAGGCGGATGACTCTGACCATATCAGTTAGGGACACAACCCCTTGGAGCAGACCCTTGTCATCGACCACCCACACACGGTGCACCCCGTGGCGCAACGCCTTCTCCACCGCCTCCCCGACCGTCACCTCCGCGTCGCAAGCCACCAGCTCCTTCCATGTCGACCTCACCCCTGCCGACTCGTGCACCGGCGACTCGGATAGTTTCCACAGGAAGTCGACCACCCTCCATTTCAGACACGTCTCGAGCACCGGTATCGGGCATGCCCTTAGGTCCGTCGCCGAGAATGTCCCCGTCACTTTCCGGTTTTTGCCCTTCAATTTCAAACAAAAAACACCGAAATTTGACATCATATATACATACACAGAAAATTAATAGTCGTATCGACAATCATTATTTGTGCATATCTATGAAGCATCCATGTGTTGTTGGAAATGGTTTCACATTAATGTTGGTGTGACTATAGATTAAAACACATTGGTTTTGCACTTTAATTATGATACTCTTCACTCCTCTAAAAGTTGTACACCATCTTTAATTTTCTTTTTGTTTTTTTATGTGGACACTTATTTTGTTTGTGCTATGTTAGCGTAACAAGTAAAAATCAATAAGAGGTGATTCAGCCGATGATTTTCTATACTTAGTTCCTATTTTTTGGATATTAGATTCGTGGACCTATCCTTAATTTTTGAAGAGTGCTTATATGGTGCACTTGGGGTGCATAATTATTGTTTTGTAACTGATTATGGAATTTTTTTAATATGACAAAATTTCCCATAGTTCTTTAGACTAAATAATATTCTTTAGACTAAATATATGACCAAAATTTTTTCACGTATCCTCAAATGACTGATTATGGAGTTTTTTTTTTAAATTAAGGTCCACAAAATAATATCTTAGAATTAGAAATTAAATATGAAAAACACATGTTATGAGATTTAAATAAATAGCACTAAACATATTGAGTTTTCCTAAATAGGATCATATGTGTTTTTTTCCAATGTAATACTTTTAATTACTCATTATCCATTAGTCATTATTCAAGTAAATGTTTGCCCTCGACATTATTCCTACTTCTGGACATTATGAAGTGTTATTAAGAAAATAAAATAGTATAAGTGCTATTTAGAAAAATGATTTAAGTTTTAGTGCTATTTAGTGCAAATATTTCATCAATAATAAGCTTACATTAACAAGTTGCCTGTGATCTTCTTGCGCGGAAACCGAAGACTCGACAATGGGCACGGCGCTAAGAGAAGCCGCCCTCATACATTTGATGGCGTCGATGACCCTCGCCTTATCGGTCACCCCGAAAACCGTGTCCGCCGTCATCGCATTGCTGTCCTTAAGGCGGTGCGACATCACGGCTTTGAGCTCATCGTGTTGGCCTGCGCATTCTCTCAAGAACCTCAACACGTCCATTTGCGTGAGCATTCGGTAGCTCGATGCCGATTCGACGATCTCCACGCCCGCCGCATTATCCGCCTGGCCTTCAAATGGCACCATGGCTCGGTGAATGCCTTTACCGAAGAGTTCCATACAGTCCACAAGGCTTTATGCATATATATCCAATATAATACAAATAATTAGTTGTGGAAATATTGATTCAACTAAATAAATTACGGAGTACTACCTAAACATTACACTTTCCGGCCAAAAGTAAATTTTAATTTTTTAAAATTCATTTTATTTAAAGATTGATATATCAATGCAAAAAATTATATATTTAAAAATTACGTCAAAACAAAAAGTGCTAAAAATATTTTATTTTATCAAATAATCAATGAAAACGTACATATTAACAAAAGTTTTCGTAATTTTTGAATTGTAAACTGTGACATTCTTTTTTATAAAGAGGAAGTATAGATAAAACTAAAAAAATAGAAAATTTACTCATTAGATGAATGATAAATCTAATAAAATTATTCTTTATAAATTTTATTCATTTAATGGTTGAATTTTATAAATTTAGAAAAACTGTGGAGTAATTAATTAATGTGAAATCTGTACTAAATAAGACTAAAATAGAAGTCATTTCCTAATGTACGATTTAAACTTTTTATTCCTTAAATAATATTTTATAATGTCTTTTGGTACAAATAATGTCCAGTGATGTAGACATTTAATTTACTTGAATACTCCGTAAGACCAATCGTCCTATATTAGGAAACAAAAACATATGGCTTGAGAAAGTCATTGCGTTTTAGTCATATTTAGCTAAATTTATACTCCCTCCGTCCTATAATGATCTTCTCAGTTCGCAAAACGAAGAAAAATCTCAAGTTTTTTCAATCTATTTTATTTAAATATTGGTATAGAAATAAAAAATCAAACATACATGTTTAAAAACTACATCAAAAGTTCAACAAAACAAGTGGTGACAAGAATATTTTATTTTATCATATAGGCCATGAAAAACACAAAATAATATAAATTTCCGTAAAGTTGGAATATTGTTCTGGAAAGATCATTATAAGACGGAGGGAGTATCTATTAATTAGGAAAAGTTACCTCATGCTTGGATTGAGTGTCCACAAGGTGAGGCTTTCGAGGCAGTGGCCGATAATAGACGACACCGGAACCGACATTTTCAGGTCAAAATCCGCCACGTCATCGTCGCCGTCGCCGGCGATCTGAGCCAAGACGTCGAGCATCGTCACCATCCCAATATAGTGCTTCCTGGCGGCGCCGGTGCGTTTGTCGTACTCCAGAATCATAGAACCGCCCGCTCCGATCCACTGCCCCGGCGGCGCCGCCACCGGCACGGCCGCCACGCGGTTGGCGAGGAGGGTGTTCATGGTGTCCGCCAGGGTGGCGGTGTACGGAACCTCCACCAGTCTCCGTTTGTCGCCGACTAGATCCGCCACCTTCTTCTCCGTCAGCCTCTCCGGCGGAGCTTGGAGTTGACTCGTTGACTGCATGGCGTGGTGAGGGTCTATGGATAGTTTGGGTGTGGACGAGAGCAGAGGGATAAAATACCAAGACTTTGTAGGGAAGGATTTGGCAAAACCACTATCACTCTTTACAAACAAACAACTAGTATATGTAAAAACTAAAACTCTGATCTCTTCATTTTGAATTAATTGTCTTTTACCTTTTTAGAAAATTAAAAAAAAAATATCACTTTTTAATTTTATAATAACGATAAGAAAATGTAGTCTATATTTTTTTTCTTATTCTAAACAAATTGAAACCACCTACTTTTTTTAAAAAAAGAATTTCTTAAATCAAACTAAAATACTCCTTATAATCTTCTCATTTAATATCAGTATTTATGTTAAAGCCATCCATCTCAAACTAATCGTCACACTTTTTACGGAGTATTTTAATTTGCCTGAAACTCTCAAAGTAATTGTTCCTCGTTAATCGTCAACTTGTTCTACAGTGTTTCCCGTACATCCACAGTGAGTACTCTTTTATGAACAACTAAACACTCATTTTCGAGTAATTAAATATTCATTTTGGAGTAAATGAATACTCATTTTGTAGTGAATAAATACTCATTTTAGAGTACTTGAATACTCATTTTAGAGTAACTAGGTACTTATTTTTGAATAATTGAATACTCATTTTTTCAAAATTAAGTTATGATCGAAAATGAGTATTGTGTTACAAAAATAGATATTCAGTTACTCGAAAATGAATATTCAAATAGATGTATAAGAAAATAGATACTCCCTCTACAACTAAACTTCCTGTTGCGTGTTGCGATGTTTGACTGAAATTATTTTCAAAACATTTTATATGGAAAATGGTGTAAAATTAAAAATAAAAATTACATATTAAAAAACTATATCAAAAGATCTACAAAACTAGAGGTAACATGACTATATTATTTTATCAAATGGGTGACGAAAATAGGTCAAACAAAGTGAATAAACTTTGACGCTGTGAATAGTGAGTGGGAAATTTATTTGTAGACGGAAGGACAATTTATTAGTCATTTGACAAAATAACATAGTCATGTCAGCGCTAGATTTATAAATCTTTTGATATACTTTTTAAATATGTACTTAATTTTTATTCTTTAATTCTATATATAGTTTTTCATATAAAATAATTTAAAAATAAAATCAGTAAAATGTCGTAAATCAAAATAGCGATTTAAATTGGAACAATTTAATGGGAGAGTGGCAGATTTTTCTTGCCACTTAGCTACACGTGGCGGTTGTCCAGTTTTTGAGTAGTGTCCACGTGTAACAATTAAGGGTGTTTGTCGCTTAAAAAGATACTCTTAAAAAAAAAGTGGTTAAATTTTGATTGGCAGGGAGAATTTTTTTACATCCCCTAAAAAGAAGAAAGAGAAAAAGTGAAAAAATTATTTTAGAATGGATAAAGAAATTATTTTAATACGGATAAAAAATGAAAGGTAAGAAAACTTTCTAGGACAAATAGAATATATTTTGTTTTGTTTTTTTGTTCAAACTTCTGTTCTTATAAAAGGGTCAATAACATAAATTGATAGAAAAAGTTTAGGACATGTTTGGAGAGTAAAAGAGATATGAATTCTGATATTTTTAAATATTACGGAGTATTTTTTGTGTTTGGTAAATTCACCTAAAGATATCTTGAATTTGATATCTTTTCGGAGATCACGTATCTTCCAAACAAAATTCTTCGTCACCCAAACTTGGGAGTTTTCGAATTGGAAATTTTTTGTATCTCCTTCAATCGTCAACTACCCGGTTCCCGGACGGTTCCGGTTCCGGTACCACCACCCTTTGGTACTGGTATCGTAACCGGACCTACCAGTTCCGGTACCGGACCGGCCACCCTCCAAATTTTTTTTTGCTTTTTTATTAAATTTTTAAAGTGTAAAATTGTAAATATGTAATTGTTAAAGGAAAAAATGAAATAAAAAAATTTAAAAATGCAATTGATAAAGGAAAGAATGAAATAAAAAAAAACTAAAAATGTAGTTATTTAAATATTATAAATAAAAAAAAGTACCGGAACTGGTACCGGTGCCAGTACCGAAAAACGGGTACCGGAACCGGTACCGAGGGGGGCGGTTCCGGTACCGGTTCCCGGAACCAGTGGAACGTCCCGACCGGCGGTGACGGTGGCGGGTACCGGCAGTACCGTACCGGTACCGTGTCCACCCCTACCCCTGCCCGCCACTAATTGTCACTGTCACCGCTAACCACCATGTTGCCAACCACTCTCTAATTAACTGATGATTTTAAATTCTCCAAATAATTTTATTTAAAATTTTATAACTCATATCGTTTCTCCTAAATACTTGTGCTCATAATATCGCTTCATAACTCGTGACAAGGCAACATATTGCATAAAATCAGTATTAAAAATATTTTGCTCATCGAGAATCTTGTTGGGGATTATGGAATGCCCCAACGTCTTCTTTACAAAAAATTAACAATCATATAGCTCATTGTTGGGTTTAAGGCAACGAGCTAGCGTGAAGCATGCTATCTCTTTTACCACTTTTTTTGAAAAATAAGATTGGGTATTGTTAATTAAAAATTAACAAAATATGCTAGGGGTACACCAATTTTTGTACCCCCTCCATCTCCACCACACAAAAGCAAGAAAAGAAAAAAAAAATTATAAAAGGAAATCTATGACTATGATTGTTGGTGTACAAATGGGGTACACCAAATGGTGTACCCCTAGCATTCCTCAAAATTAACAACTTTCTTATATTTTGTGGAACATGTTGGTGTCAACTATGACAATTGATCGCCCCAAGAATTGGGTCTTGCGGCTATACATATGCAACTCTCCCCTGTGATGGCGACTTAGTATATGCATGTTGCAACAACAGCAAAATCTGTATTTTATAGCATACTACTTTGAGGCTCGTTTCTAATGTTGCATATCTTACGCCATAATGTGACACGCAAGCTATAGATTGATCTTAACTTTGGAATTAGCCCAAGCAGTAAATCATAAAATACAAATTTTGTTGTTGTTGCAACATGCATATACTAAGTGACCATCACAGGAAGAGTTGCATGTTTATAGCCGCAAAACCCATTTTTTGAGGTGATCAATTGTCATAGTTGACGCCAATATGTTCCACAAAATAAAACCAAAGTCGTTAATTTCAAGTTAACGATACCTAATTGAGAGAGCTTTTAACTCATTTTCAAAATATATGGTAAAAGAGAGAGCAAGCTTCACGAGAACCCGTTGCCCTAAATGCAACAATGAGCTATCTGTCTGCAAAAGCTTATCCAGCTTATAGTCCATGACTTTCATTTCAGCATATATCTTGCCGATCCGATCATCCGCCTTCTGGAGTTTGCAACTCAACTTCTCCACTATCTGCAAAAGCTTATCCAGCTTATAGTCCATGACGTTCTTTATGGTAGAATGAAATTCATTTTTGTGGCTGAAAAAAGGGTACCAACAAGGTTGCCAAAGAGATCGGCAGCACCGGGAAAGCAGGGCGGCTTTAGAGAGCCTGTCCCATGCTTTCCCGGCGAATTCCCTCCTCTTTTTTTTTACCTCAGACTGAATCTTGTTCAAGCACTCCCTGAAAGCTGCGCCGAAAGCGGAGAAGTTTCTCATGGTGGAGGAACTTTAACAAGATCCGGGCTGAGGTAAAAAAAGAGAGGAAGGAATTCGCTGGGAAAGCATGGGACATGCTCTCTAAAGCCGCCCTGCTTTCTGGTGCTGCCGATCTCTTCGGCTACCTTGCTGGTACCCTTTTTCAGCTACAAAAAATGAATTTCGCTCTACCGTCAAAAGCATCGGCTCAAAATATGTGCCCCATCCATCAACCAGCGAGATCCTGAAGGTGGATGATCGAACCGGCAAGATGTATGCTGAAATGAAAGCCATGGACTCTAAGCTGGATAAGCTTTTGCAGACAGCTGGTGGCAGTGGCTTGAAGCTTGCCGGAGGGAAGGATCACGCCATGAAATGATAGCCATTGTTGCATTTAGGGCAACAAGCCCGCCTCACACGGGTGGATGTCCGCCATAAATTATGGGTCTGCTCTCCATCCACACCCAATAAATGGAAATCTCCCAATTGTAGGCAGTGTGGAAGCCATCATAGGATTGCTATTGAAAGATGATGAAGCTTGTGAAGCATTTTGTTGGCCAGAACTATGGTCTACAAAAAGGGTCTTGATTTCAGGCTACACCTTATGCTGCGAGTTCAGACTGCAATGATACAACAAACACAAAGAGTTAACAACACATCAGGCAAAAAGATAAACCTTTGAGACTGATTTATTGGAAACTTTTCATTCACTACCTTAGCTTAACCATCATCTGCATCCTTGACCTTATTACAAGCAAGAAACTCAAGCTGATCATGAAAAGCTGGATTTACATGTATCGATTTCTTTGGCTCCAAAAACATAAGTGCTCTACTTGATCCGGGATCAACGCAATTTGCTAGCTGCTTAATTCCCCTACAATTATATAGAATAAAACATATAGGCTAAAATCCACCATTGGTCCTTCAACTTTATCAGTTGTGCACGATTGGTCCATCAAGTTTCAAAAGTCCATAAATAGTCCTTCAACTTTATGAGCTCTGCACCATTGGTCCTTCAAGTTTCAAAAGTCCATAAGTAGTCCTTCAAGTGCACGTCAGCCCTCCATATGAAGTCCTTTTAACCGTAAATATTAAAAGCTAAACGAAATACTAGTTTCATATAATACGAGTAAATTCCACTAGGTACGACTACTCCGTATTATATGGAGCTAATATTCCATTTAGCTTTTAACATATACTGTCAAAAGGACCTCATCTGGATGGCTGACATGTACTTGAAGGACTATTTATGCACTTTTAAAACTTGAAGGACCAATCGTGCATAACTCATAAAGTTGAAGGACTATTTATGAACTTTTAAAACTTGAAGGACCAATCGTGTACAATTGATAAAGTTGAAGGACCAATGGTAGAGTTTAGCCAAACATAATAACTCGGCCAACTAACAATTAAACATTTATCTCTTTTACTGCATTGTTATGTTGTATGAATGCAAAAAGGTGAGAAACAGAGAGCAGGAAAGGTGATTGATAAGCCGGGTTTGAGTTAGTTCTTTTTATTCAATTTTAGGTATTTTAAATAATTTTAGAGTTTAATTTTCAGTAGTTTAGTTTAGTTTTATTTTAATTCTCATTTTTACAATCTTTTAATTTTCTTTCAAAAATAGTACTACCTCCGTCCCAATTTATAACGCTTGTTTCGGTTTACGATGTTTGACTGAAATTATTTTCAAACCATTTTATATGACAAATGGTATAGAATTAAAAAAAAAATTACATATTAAAAAACTACATCAAAAGATCTACAAAACTAGTAGTGACAATGATATTTTATTTTATCAAATTGCTAACGAAAATAAAGAAAGAAAGTGAATGAAGTTTGACCCTGTGAATAGTAAACAAGGCATTATAATTTGGGAAGGAGGGGGTAGCTTTTTAATCTTTTTTTTCATTTTATTATTTTCTTCATTTTATTTTGTTTTTCCTAACCTAAAATTATCAGATATCTTATTATTTAGAGAAAAAAGTATAGCAAAGGACCAAATTGAAGCTGAAGTTTGAAAAGAAGAGATTGAATTTGGGCCGGAGCCCAAACCCAACATTAAAAAATAAGTCCAGCACATCTCCCACTTCCATTTCAGTTTTATGCACAAAGGAAAAAAAGAACGGAGAATAGAAACTTGTGTTTCTTCTTCGTCTTCGTCAACGGATCGAAGGACCATCTTCTTCAACGCACTAACGTCAGGCTCCAATAATTTCGTTCAATTAAGGGGGTGTATTCAATTTAGATTTTAAATGATTTTGATAGATTTTTTAGAATCCATAGATTTTGTAAGTTTATTGGATTGTTTAAAGTTTATGCACAGTTAATTAGATTCTAATGTATTTTATCAAAGGATTTTATAGGATTTACATTTTTCTTTTCTTTTTTCTTTTTTTTCCTTTTTTTCTTTTTTCTTTTTCTTTTTCTTTTCTTTTCTTTTTTCTCCTCCTTCCCCCAAGAACCCTAGCCGCGCCGCCCATTTCCTTCTTTCTATGTTTTCTTTCCTTTTTTCTTTTTCTTTTCTTTTCTTTTTTCTCATCTGTCTTCCTCCCGGCTTTCTTACAGCGAACAAGAAGACTTCATCGGCGACGATGGCGACCTCCTCAGCGATAGGATTGCAGCGGCCAACAGCGCCCCGGCTGTAGAGCAACGTGCAGAGCCGAGGAAGGCATTCCGTCGGGGTTCCGAGCTCTGGCGACGCAGAAGAACAGGCAGGGCAAGAGAAGATGAAGAACGAGAATAGGAGCAGCAAAATCCCAGGTCTTTTGATTGGATTTGGAAATTGGATTTGTATTTATACCCAAGGCATCAAAATCCATCAAAATCCACAATTTTTAAAATCTTTAAAAATCCATCAATTTTTGAATACCATCATACTTAGAAAGATTTCTTAAAGTTTGAATTGAATACACCCAGATTTTAAATGACTTTTTAAATTCTGAATTCAATACCTATGGATTTTCAGAATCCAAAAAAATCTATCAGAATCCGGATTGAATACACCCCCTAAAGCTCCAACGGGAAGTAATTCAATGGTAAATTACTCTTCCTGCTATAAATTTGGAGGCCGCTACTCACAAAATAGTGGGGAAAGACGAGAATAAAGCAGCGGCGGCTTGGCCGCAGCTATGGCGTCCGGCGATGGTGGGCGGGAACTCTCTATAACAGCTCCAGTTTACTCAATTTGTTCATCTTCTTCGACAATTGGTAACCCTTATTTGTCAATTTTTATTTTCTTCCTCCAATTCTATGTAAAAGTTTGCTTTTTGTTCAATTTTTACATGTTTGTTTGCTTGTTTTAATTTCGAAAATTTCAAAAAATGGTTGGTGTTCTATTATGGGTTTTTTTATGTTTATATTAAATCACTTATGAATGAGAATTGATTCAAACTAGTTTTCATCAATTATATATTGGGGGTTATAATTTGACTTCATAAGTAGGTTGGTATGTGGAATTCGGTTTTTGTTGAAGCTATCTTAGCTCCATAAGATAGTTAAATGAACTCCAGATTTATACGTGATTCTTTGTTGTGCTTGTGTTTGTTGATTTTAAGGATTTTGGACTTCTTAGCCCCATAAGATGATTCATTTTTCTTAGAATTCGTTATTGAGTGATTTTGTTTTGTTTTCGTATGTTTCTTTGTTATTTTCATTAATTTGAGGTTGTTTAAGCTCAAAAAATATTCTCAATTTATTGAAAATATGTTGTGTTCATCTATGTGAATAGAAAAAACGTCATTGGTTTGAGAAGTTCATGGAAATCTGTGAAATGTGCTCTTCATTAGGAGAAAAGGTTTATTAATATGCATAAGGTATTGGCGGTTTGTGAATAGATTATGCATCAGAGTTAGAATGAAAAAAAAATCGCTCTTTTATAAACTTTTTCTATAGTGGAAGTATGTTTTCATGCTTGATTGGTGAGTTGTGGTTCTTGATTTGTCCCATTATGAAATTCTTGAATTACATGACTCCGGGCCGTGTGGAGAGTTGACAATCCTCCATATCGTGGTTAAGGAAATGAATTGACTCGACCTTTGATTGATTTTTCCTATTCTTAAATGCGTAAGTTACGTAATATATTGTCTACGTGCCTATTATACGTGTAATGTTCAACTCGTGTTTGTTCTCTTTTTCATTCTGTTTCGGGTTCTTGGCGGTGTTTCTTGGGTTACCTTAGTTGGAGAAGTTGAATATCTTTAGAGCTCGTTATTCCCCATTTTATCAAAAAAATAAAAAAATATAAAAACCAAAAAAATATTTACTTTTAATACAACCCCCCCCCCCTTCTTTTGTGTTTTTATTTTCTAAGTGTTTGTTTATAAGTTATAAATATAAGTTTTTATAGGAGTACTTTTTTAGTATATTCTAAGTATGTGTTTTATGTTTATAAGTTATATTATAAGTTCTTTTTTATATAAGTTATATTTATAAGTTTGATATTTATTTAATTAAAAGTTTTATAAGTGTTCTAATGTGTGTAGTAGTTAATTTGTTTTATTTAGTGACAACGTGTTCGCATGCTAATTGGTTTTTAAAAGTACAAACCTTTCTTCGTAGGATCGACCCTTGCTTGTCCTAGCTATAATTTTTATTTGATTATATATTGGGGGTTAGCTAAGGATATTTTATAAATTTTTTTATTTGTTTTGGACCGCACGACAAGTCTTCAACAGTGATTGTATAAAAAGCATATGAGAAAAAGTTGTCATAAGTTTTTGTTAAAATTCGAAAATATTTTAAGAATGATTTTAATACAAGGAAAAGTAACAATAGAAGAGTTTTCTTGCATCAAAGCTCCATGTATTTTTCTTCGAATGGTGATCTACCCATTGAGCCTACACGTGAGTTCGCTTTTTATAGTCAACAGAGACATTCCTATGTACTTCTGATTAAAATTAACATTGGTGTTTGTGTGTCATTGAATAAATATAGGAAAATTTCTATCTTAGAACATAATCCATCTTATGATTTAAGATGTATAACATAGTTTAATTCAATGCAAACAATACGTATATAGCACCTGAAGCTTGTAAAGGTCAATACTCAGTAGATCCATCAACTCCATGAGCAAACTACCATTGAAATGGAGCACACCTGCAAATCGTTTGCTACAATTAAGCCTTGGTATGCTCTCGTCTGAAAATAAAAATGAGTTAAATTTATCTAATACCCATTAGACATGTATTGCTAAGATATTAATAATTAGTTAAAGTCTAAATTAACATTTAACAAACTATATTGGAAATGGGCTCTAGTATTCATATAGAGTGTTTCTAAATATTTTTAATCCTAATTTGGAAGAAAATTTTCTTGAAAACTGATTATCATCGATGTTTGTGAAATCGGATACATACTTGTGTGCCTTTTCCCCAATCTCCATTTAAGAACAACTCGGACTCTTCCAATCTTAATTTCTATTTCATCAATAATAATAATCAACACTTGTGTTTTTAAAAATGAGACAGTAGAAGAAACATGTGCTAAATGGGGATTGGGAAAAGGCACACAAGTATTTATCCCATTTCACAAGCGCGGGCGACAACCAATTTTCTCAGAAAATTTTCATCGAAATTAAGAAACCAAGTATCTGGAAATACTTTATATGAATACTAGAGCTCATCGTCAGTATAGTTTGTTAAATGTTAAAAGTTAAAAAAACTTCAGACTTTAATTAATTATTAATTCACTAGCAATAAATGTCTAAGAAGTACTAGATACATTGAACTCAGTTTTATTACTATCTTTAGTTTAGATGAAGACCATGGTCGATCACCTCTTGAGATGGAAAGGGGATACCTCGGAAACCACCAATAAATTGTAAGGGAATCTCATGATACGGAGAAAATGGAATTCCTGAGTACTGCAATTGCCAAGTGAGAAACCAACCTTGAATGCGAGCATGTGGTTGCTAATAGAGCATAGTGATTGAAAGTTCATAAAGAGGAATAAAATATGAATTCTGCATTGTGCAATGAAAAGATGCAGAGATTGAGAATGAATATTTTTTGGTGAGGTTAACAAAATGCAGATTATATCATATACAAATTGGAATTCACATGCAGTGTGAGTAGTGAATATTGTCATGTGTGTACAGTTGATTCAAAAGATGTATTCCAATAAATGATGTATTCAAAAGATGTATGCTGAATATTGTCATGGAAAGATGCAGAGATTGAGAATGGGGCATTAAACTTGCACATATATAAATTCAGCATACATATAAGCACCATAAGAAGCTGATCCAAAATATTATGAAGTCTGTATCCCATAAATGAAACATAAAAATCCAAGAATAAGCACCCGTAATTTGGAAATATTGTGAAGTCTTTATTCTTATTCCCATAAATATCACATAAGAATCCAAGAATAAATTTTGCCACTCAATTAATGAAGCAATAATATTTACTCCCTAGATGATTCATACTATTAAATAAAGCAGTGTGGATTTTCTTACCAAGACAAGAGATGCTTATCTTGGCTTCGCCAAGAAGCTTCTTTCTTATCCTGTGTGAATCTTTTTCTTCATAGCATCTGAAAGCTCCCCCTGCAATTAAATCGGTAAGAGCTTGATTTTAGGTACTAAAAAAGAATCGACAGAACGAGAGAGACTCGCATTTTAATCATGAAACTGTCATAAAAATGCAAGTGACATAAAAGCGGAGTAATATATTTTGTTATCCAGTGGTATTTGCAGCAAATCCAGCAATAAGTCAGTAATAGATGCATTGATTCTTAAAAGATCACTGGGCTGACAATATATGAACTGCTCTTATTTAATGAAATATCAACTGGAAGAATGGTTAAATTTCCACTTCTTTTTTTTTGGCAAATAATGTTAGAACTTGGAACATGTACATGAAACACCAAATACCAGAAGTAAAATCAGAAATCATTTACTCATAAACTAAATATAAAAACCATAAGTGTTAATTTATGGGCTAATATACACCAGTTAAATTAAACAAAACTCACCTAGTTTTTTAAAATTGTTCTTTCAAATTTAGCTCATCAAATCGCATCCATACATGAAGGATCAAAAACCCTGCAATTGTTTGGACTTCAAATCCACAGAACCACAAATGATTGCATAAACAAGGAAGAAAGGTCGAGGATTTCATGAATCAATAAGAAATTTAACAACCGCCCTAGATCAGGAAACAATTAATTAAGAATCCGTACGCCACCATATTTATCATCGTTAGAAGACGACCACGCCGAGGATTAACGCAGAACTTCGTAATTTACGGGTTGAGGTGAAGAAGATCTCGAAGTAGAAGATCAGTGGAGTGGAGAGATGGGCAGAAGGAGAGAATTCGGGAAATTTATAGATCTGGGAATTGGAATGGCGAATTCAGGAGAAGGGATGCTTGAAGGGGAAGATTTGAGGAAATGCCAGAAGAGTTCTTGCGTAACGGCAATTGGAGGGATTGGCCGCCATAGCCCGGCCAGTGGAGATTTGAAATGCCAGAGGAGCTCGAAAGTAAGAATTCACTCGTGACTGTCGTCTCCCAACTCCCAAATACATTTTCTCTTGCCCAGATTTTTGAATAGTGGCTCAGTCTTAATTTTTGGGAGTAATTTTTAGAAAAAAATAATCTCATCAGATAAATCGTTCTATTTTCTTTTTTAGTTCATCCCAAAATATTTATATTACTTCTTTACTTATCTAATAAAATAAAGAATATATGATTTATAATCTCTTTCTTTCTTATAAACAAATCTCGACCCCCGCTTAAATGCTAAAGAGGGTTGTTGGGCACCAAAGGATGAACTATGAGATGGATAACTAGACGGTGAATTGATTACTCTAGTTAGCTATCTATAACTAACCTTATTTTATAAGAGTGATTTTTTATTGTTTGAGTTTAAGAGTATATTTTTTTATCTGCCCTTACATAATCTTTGAGCAAGTGATGAGCGAATCAGGTGGTCTATTTATAGGCTAAGGCATATGATTCTATGCCTAATTTTTTGGAATGAGTTTTTGTCCCTCCGTTGATTATTTGTGATCCGTTGTATTCGAACTTATGAATTAATATATGATACCCTTTTATTTCAAAAAGAATTCAACCACCTAATTTTTACTTTTTAATAATTTTCTTAAACTCCGTGAAATCAAACTAGGACGATTAGTTCGTAGAGGGAGTATGTGGTTTAATATATTATTGATAAATGATAATATAAATTAACAAGATCAGACTTATTATTCTAGACCAGGATTTAAGATAAGAAGCTAAGTCACAAAGCTTGTTACAAAATAAAACACTCAAGAAGCGGAAAAGGCTATAGGTGGAACATTTGTAGTCTAATTATTGATGATCCATCGCACGGGCTAAGAATATCACCAAGGCTACATCTTGAAGTTGGATGCATTCTGAATTTTGATAATTGTTTTTGGTGTTTCACTTGCTTTAATTTGATACTCCTTCCCGTCCTGACTACTCAAACACACTAATAAAAATTTACTTGCGGTGGTGCACCTTTAGGAGCCGGCCATTCTAATTTCTAAGTAAGAACGAGTACTAGAACCCGATATTGCTACTCGTGTGATGGTATACGTTTTGTTTGGTTTTCTGTGTGGTTTAATACTTTAAATCACGTGTACAATGGAAGTGAGATGTGCTCCAAGAGATTTCGAGTTCGGTTTTGCACTTGGGAGGGTAGGAATGTGAATTCTTAAACTCTAAGACTCTGTTTGGTACACGAAATTCAAACTATGGAATTGAAATTGAAAACAACAATTCTAATTCTCCTGTTTAGTAGCACAAAAATATGTGGATTTGGATTTGGTAGCGCCAAAAAATGATTTGGAGAATTCAATTCCATCCAAATCAATCCATAGAATTTCTATTCCTAATTCAATTCCAATCCCGTCAATTCCGTGTAGCAAACAGGCGCTAAAAGTAAAAGGTTTATAAGGATATAATGATGTTAGCAAGATTTAAATATTTCCTCTACAAACCCGTATCCAGGAATGAGAGCTAATATGAGGCAATAAACCCAACTTTTACACCCTGTTCCAATCAAAAATTCATACAAACACGACAACATGAAAGAAAAACAAGACATTTCAAGCCCGCACATAAAAACCAAGCCCGTGCGAAGCACATGGTAGCCAATAAGTTTGGTATTATTTTTAATAATAACTCATAAAACTGCAAAAGCCATTCCACTGCATAATGTTGTTTTTTTTTCTTTAATGGCTAGATATGGAGTTCAAGAAAACATCAGGCCCGGGAAGCATAAGAGTGCCCGAGCCACTTCCCATCAGATTCCAATGGCTCCAACACAGCCACGGAACCATCACTGAGCCCTAACGCGAACTGGTTAGCTTCCGATGGATGAGCAGCGATCACGCGAGGAATTACGCCTTGACTGTTATCAAGCCATGAAAAGCACCCAAGTGAATATTTAGATAGACAAATATATATGAGACTTTTGTTCTATTAAGAATTTGATCCCTCTTCATGTATAGAGGAGGAAAAATATTTTTAGTGCATGGGTCAATCTCCTTGTTTTGTCACTACGTGTACATTTGGCAACCACTTTAGCATCTAGCTTTATTGTTTAAAAAAAATTATCTAACGGCAGCGTTTAGCTTTACTATTTTCATAGTTAATCTGCACCTTTAAAAAATAATCTAAAATGCTAACTGAAAACATTGTTCCCTAACGGGGCCTGCATATAGCTTTATTGTTTAAAAAAAATCTAACGGCAGCGTTTAACTTTACTATTTTCATAGTTAATCTGCACCTTTAAAAAATAATCTAAAATGCTAACTGAAAACATTGTTCCCAAACGGGGCCTGCATATCATGATCCACCATCCAAGAAAGTGGTGGAACGTGAGATATGAACTCAAAGTTCATGGGAGCATTCCCTTTTGTCTCATAACCCTAACCATCTCTCACCCCAAGTCTAGGTGGGCTTACCTCACTTATGAGTCGGGTTTAAACCTGACTCATTTCTCGCGGGCCTTGCCCTAACCTATTCACTCAGGTCACGGCAGTCTAGGCCTAGCATTAATTAAATATAGTAAGATAAGCTATGTATGTTGGGCCTAAAAGAATACAGAGTACATGTGTTTGGACCTGCCCGAATTTACCAATCACATATTTTTATTCAAATTCCAATTGGTAGCAACTTTGGCCTTATTCTATTATTCTACAACTCTATTATGTGTTTGGACCTGCCTGAATAAGATAATGTGCTAGAATTCTAAATGAAAAGCTATGGTGGAAATTCGCTCTCATCCCAACCTCTCAACTCAACGGAACCCAACACATGCTCCCTCTGTCCCTTTGGGCTTTGCCATGTTTGAATTGTTTTGTAAAAAAACAAAAAGTTAAATCCCTGCTTTGTAGTTAGGCTGCATACCTTATGCTATGGTGTGGCAAGTAAGCTGTAGGGTTGATCCTACACCTTGGAATGAGCCCTTGAGCACTAAGCCAAAAAATACAAATTTTGCTGTTGTTGCAACACGCATATAGTAAGTGGCCATCACAAGATAGAGTTGCATCTGTAATCGCAAGACCTGAGTCTTGGGGGGTCCACTGCACAGTTGACACCAACATGTTAGTTCCACAAAATATAGTGATAGCCTTTAATTTCCCATTAATGGTGCCTTATTGAGAGCGTTTGCACTGGGCCATCCCTTTAAAGAGTTAGTAAAGGGTTGCTCAGTTTGGTCAATCTGATTCATGATAATATCCCTACCTGCGATATGCGCTCTAGGTTTGACACATAGTATATTGATATTTGAGTTTCATTAAAAGCAAGAAGACGAGTCTGATCACAATGCAACTGGATACGAGTCTGAGTAACAAGATTTTCTGCACCGCCACCCCGAGGACAATTCTGTAAAACTGCATAAGCCTGCTTCTCCCATCCATCCAGCCTCCAAACAAAAAGCTGAAAAGAAGCTAAATAAACAGATGTTCCACATAAAGTTCATAATATTATACTCCCTCCTCCCCAAAAAGAAATTCAAGGTTTGACTTCACTGTTTTTTAAGAAACATGTTGAAATGTGAAAAATATGTGGTTGGATTTTGTTTAAAAGATAAAATGTTTGGAGCTATATATTCGCTTCCTCAACAGGAAAGGAGAGAATGCAAAGTTTATTTTGGAACTAACAAAAATGGGAAGTCTTAATTTCTTTTGGGGAGGGAGTATAGTTCTCATCATAAATCTCAACACGGAATTTACCTGAGCATCGGCTCCTGATGATACAAGAATATTAGAGGCATTAGAGAATGCTAAACCAGTTACACTCCTTTGATGACCTTTGAGCTTGCATTTGATCTGCACAGTTATGCATACGGTCTAAATCACAACTAAAACAAAATCTACACTTCATTAGCACTCATTGTCAATAATAAAAAATATGTCCACATGCTTGAGTGATATGTTCTAGGAGGTCTAGGAAACAACTAAAGAACACGGCTTATTGTGCTTGTTTTTTACGTGTTATTTTTAGTTTGAGACCTCATCAAAACGAATATTGTAGATCAAGATAGATGAGTCATCCATGCCAATTGCAACAACATTGTTATCTTGAGGAAGAAAGGCAAGGGATGTTGCGGCGGGTGGGCATGAAAATAACGCTGAAAGTTTCTGCAACAAAGATGAAAGTTAGGGATCTGCACATTATACATAAGAGCATTTTAATTAAAACATACAGTAGCTAGCAGGCCACAGAAAAAGAAAAGGGGGAAAATGATGGTACTACCTTAAATGTGTTCATACTGAACAAGGAAACTTTCCCACCAGATGCCGACAAAAGAAAAAAGCCAGTTTTTCCTAAAGCAAAGCATGCAATGGCGTGTTCCATGCGAGCCTCACTTAAATCATTTCTCATTTCAATTCCGGCACAAGGTTGCCACACTTTAGATGTTATTCGACACGTTGCCTGGAGAAAAACATGTCCAATTGCATTAGAACTAACATGTAGAATGTGGAAATGGAAATTTAAAACTTGGAAAAAGCAAGGGAAAAGAAAACCAAGGGGAAATTTGGAAGGTCAGAATTTGGAGGAAAAACAGGTTTAAACTCTAAATAAATGCTAGATCTTTGTCCAAACTTATTTTAATAATAAAGTTGTACTTTATTACGGAGTACAACAAACTAACCTAATATCATTATAACTGTGTTGGAGTCTAGGGGTCAAGATGTGCAACCTTATCCCCAAAAAAAAAACAGAGAGGTTGTTTCTGTTAAATGTAAAAGTTTGAACTTCTTTAGTCAAATACTCAAATTGAACGTTTCCCTCAAAATTAACCAAGGTAAATCCAAAAATAAAATAGAAACCATTTTCATTGGCTTTTGTTTTCATTCCCTACCATTTTCCACATTCCAAACACAGATTTCAAAGAAATCAGTTACCTTTGCAATCAAATTTGTCTCAGTGCTCTGCCACCTCCAGAATTTGTGGACACCATTGCTTCCCAGAGCCAAAATGGAATCTCCAATGTGTGTATACATTAATCTGCTAACCTACAGTTGGAAATGCAATTAATCTACTAAAACAATCAAATTAGCATGAAATGCTTTGGGGTTATTCATAAGGAAAGAAAAAAAATCAAAGTGAGGTACTATGACACATAAAGAGTGTTTATATTTCGTATAGGACAGTTCCAGACTGGTTTACTTGACTCCAAATTTCTATAACCATGTCCAACAGGTCCTACTCCTACATGAACCAGTCTAATTTGGTATCTTTCCATAGTTGCTGCAGACCAAAAAATAAAGCTCAAGGGTTCAAAACAGCCTTGAACCAGCACCGGATATCCCCAGGAACCAGCCTCGAGCTTCAATTACTCGTTGCAGGCACGTCAACACACACCGAAACAGGCACCGGAAAAATAGTGTAATTGGTGTAGAGATAATTATAACTGGTGCCAGACCAGCCTGATTTTCACCAGAAGTCTCCAATTATTTTCGTAATTAATTTGTTTTGTATGTACTCAATAATTCAAATCAATCTCAAATCTTCTAATGGAATACTTTCTGATAATTGGGAGGATTTTCAAGACTAAAGTGGGTGAAATAACTGAAGAAGCTTTCTATGGTTTATTTTTTCTTTTTTCTATGGTTTATTTTAAGGAGATCTTATTATGGTAATACAAATGATCGTGATATGGTAATTATGGGGTAAGAATGAGCAACTCTTTTGTCTTACAAATTGGGAGACACCAATTTTGAAGGGCATGGGAGTGAATCCTTGATAAGACTTTTTAGAATGTTAGTGTTTTTTTATTTAAGTTTATTACTTGTAATTTTGTGCGAATTGGGGTTATAAAAGGCTTGCATTTCCCATTTGTAAGACAAGTTATTGTGAGTAAAACTCGTGAGAATTATAAAGTTCTTAGAGTCTAGCTTGCGAGTTTTCTTAATTATCTTAATACAATACAATTATCTCAAGGAATAGGAGATTCACTCTTTTTTATGTTGCTACATTCACATACTCTAGAGGTGTGAAAAAACCTATCCAAGCTCTTGATTCGGGAAGCCTTGGAAACTCAAAATCGACTTGCGGTGTTCGTTTCCGCTTAAAGTAACCTGGAGGATGCATCAATACTCTCTTTCAATATTTGACCAGTTCTTTCCTCATTGCACTTTGGTATGATGGTATTCACACCAATTTAGTCTGCTTTTAGATTAATCTAACAACTCTTTATTTGTAAGCAGTCTTAACTAACTATTACTAGATCAATAAATTTTTATTGTAAAATTATAACATACTCTGTAGTCCGTACTTACCATCGCCAAAGAAAACCCATCTGGAAGGATTAACGAACAAAGGTGTGTTGGAAGGATAATTTCGGTTGCTACTGGGCGCAATGGGTAAGTGTGTCCACCCTGCAAAATAAGAAAAAGGTTTCAGCTTCACAAAATATAAGGTTGCACTCAACCCAAAAAGACACTTATAGATAGCAATAGGTTGGGGTAGTTCAATGGTGGCTACATCCACATTCCACAGCCCAACCTACCATGTAATTTCTCCACCCAGCCCCACTGAGGTCTATGGAACAACCATGGTCACCCCAGAGCTAACAGAGTTGGGACATACAAAATTTGTGGACATTGAACTTAATATCCTTAACCAAATTATTCAATGTTTGAAAAAGATAAAATATGTCTATGAATTGAAGCAATTGACATCAAGCGAATCATCACCCGGCTAAAAATTAAACTCTACTTGCATGTTTGGAAAATGAAATCAATTGGTGCTTAAAATATTTGGTACTATGCAACTAACAAAAAAAGAAGGGTTATACATATATGATATATCTTTCAAGTAAAAAGATATATAGTGACTATAAATTACCACATAACTTACATATAATGAAATACATAAAAATGATAAAAATGTAATATAGTAGGCAGGGTCAAGTGGTTGCAGCCTTGCAGGTTTTCAATACCATCCACCACACGATTTGAACTAGAATGAGTTTGACATTTTAGAGCGCAGTCCTCACCCATCACCCACTATACAACAACAACAACCAAGCCTTATCCTACTAGGTGGGGCTGGCTACATGGATCAAACAACATCATTGTGCCCCCAATAAGATCATTCATGCATAGATCACCCTTGACCACTTCGTGCCAAGTTTCTTAGGTCTGCCCCTTTCTCTAGCCACGTGTCTGTTTTCTATTTGATCCACCCTTCTCATTGGATGCTCTATTGGTCTTCTCTCAACATGTCCAAACCACCTAAGACGGGCCTCCACCATCTCTTCAATGATAGGTGTCACTCCAAATTTCTCTCTCATATCTTCATTCCTTATTCTATCCATACACATATAACCGCTCATCCATAGAAGCTTCTACCCATCACCCACTATCAGTCAAAGAAATCCGGCCCATGCACGTTAGGTTCTAATGAACATTCATGGGTCCATAACCTTCTATAATGACATTGTAGATTGTAGGTCAACATGGCATTCCGTAGACAAGACGGCCAAACTAAGGTATAGTCAACACGACCAAAGAAATGTATTAATTGTGCATCGCAGAGAGGATGCCTCGCCAATGGCTTCAGAATTTAACATGGTTTGAGCACTGTTACAGCACCTTGTTCCATTCATTCTTGAAGGAAACTCCATTCCTAATAGTCTTATAGTCTACAGAAGGGATCCGCCAAAACTACTAGCCTATGCAGGAGGGGTGACCCCCAAGTTGAGGGAGTGGAGATCCTTCGAGACACAAGGGAAAAGCTGTTTGCAGCCCAAGTTCGCATGAAATGGACCCATGATAAGAAACATAAAATGAGGTAATCTTTGAAGTAGGAGAGTGGGTGTGGTTATGTTTGGAACCTTAACACTAGCTCTCTGTGGGAAGAAAGAAGGTTCACAAACTCTTGCCAAGTTTCTACAGGCCATTCCGGTGTAGGTTAAGGTAGGTCCTGCTGCTTACTGCTTGGAGCTACAACCAGGAAGCAAGAATCCTAATACATTCCATGTCACCTTGTTGAAGTCACATCATAGAACCACAGCGTCAAGGAGGCACTGACTCAGTAGCAGGGAGGGACCGAGGACAAAGCTACTCCTCGGGAACCATTGGAGACATTTAATTCAGCATTTCTGAGTTTAAGCTTGCGAACAATCTCAAATTCAAGGAGGGGTGGTGTTACAGACCCATTCATAGGAATAAAATATCAAAGGTGCAGGAAGCGGAGCGGGCCCAACTACTTGCCTTGGGCTTGGAGTCTTTCCTTCTTTACAATAAGTCCTACTTTAATTTAAGTTGCCCTGGTTATGTTTTAGTATTACGCTTAAATATGGTTATAGCTTGTCCATAGTTGAGTTGTATCAACATTCCCTCCAATGTATACCACATGATTAATACGGAGTAATAATTATCATCTTTCAACTCAAATTAATTCTTCAATTGTCATGGACTTTTGAACCCTAGGGTTTCTCGAGGGGACTCCTACCTTATCTCCACTGCCACTAGTTCTTCACATCTATGGACAAGGAGCAGAACCCACGCTCTTAATAGATTACTAATTTACAATTAAACAAGACACTAACAAAATAAAAGACAAGGCAACATGAAATATAAAATCAGCATTAGAAGCTTCTACTCATTGATTACCTCATTGGGGATCACGGAATGTTTCAACATCGTCTGCATAGGTTCAGCATCAACAATCGGATAGCTTGTTGTGGCATTTAAGGCAATGAGCCCGCTTGAAGCAGGCAGGTGTTCCTTAATGTGTGAGTCTGCCCTCCATCCACACCCCGGAAATGGAAATCTCCCAACCGTAGGTAGTGTGGAAGCCATCATAGGATTGCTACTGACGGATGATGAAGCGTGTGAAGCATTTTGTTGACCACAAATATGGTCTACAAAAAGAGTCTTGATTTCAGGGTTGGGATTCGGATTACGGCAGACCTTGTGCTGCCAATTCAGACTGCAATAGTACAACCAGCACAACGATTTAACAACACATCCGCCAAAAAGATATATCTTTGAGTCATTCATTTATTGGATACTTTTCATTTCTACCTTTGGTTAACCATTGTCCGCAACCTCGCCCTTGTTATTGCAGGAAAATTGAGCTTATCATGAAAAGCTGGATTTGCCTGAATCAATTTCTTTAGCTCCAAAAATACAAGTGCTCTAGCTGATTGGGGATTCGCGCAATTTGCCAGCTCCTCATTGTCCCTACAATTATATAGAATAAAACATAAGAATTCACAACTAAATAGGTATCTATTTTACCTTATTGCTATGTTGTATGGATACAAAAATGCGAGAAACAGAAAGCAGAAAAGGAGATACTATAAAGAGAAATAGATCAGAAAGAGTTGTCCCAAAAGTTTTCAAAAGGTTTTAAAAACATTTTTAGAATGACTCTGAAACAAGCAAAGGTAACTTCAAAAAAGTTTTCGTGCAATACAGCTCCATGTACTTTTCTTGGAATAGTGATTCACGCATTGAGCCTAAACGTGATTTTTTTCTGATACAGAGACATTCCTATGTATTTCTGATTATAAATTAAATTTGGTGTTTGTGTGCCATTGAATAAATAAATGATGGGAACAATATTATCTGATAACATAATTCATCTTGTGATTTAACTATATAGCACCTGAAGTTCTTTAAGGTCAGTAGATCCATCAACTCCCTAGGCACATTATCGTTAGAAGTGGAGCACACTTGAAATTCATTTGTTAGAATTTCCAAAGCCTTGCCACGGTCTCCTCTGAAAATAAAAATTGAGTTAAATTTATCTACTACCGGTTGGACACATATTGCTAACAAAACGGGTAATTAAAGTTTAAAATAACATTTAACAAACTATACTAAAGACATGGTCTAGGCTACCTGTAGAGTGTTTCCAAATATTTTTGTTTCTTAATCAAGAAGAAAATTTCCTTAGACAATTGGTTTTCATTGGCGCTTGTGAAACCCGATATGTACTTGACTGCTCTTTGCCAATCCCCATCAAGCACAATTTTCTCCAAATGTCTCATCTTGAAGAACAACCCAGACTCCTCCTCCAACCTTCATTTCAGTTTCATCAATAACATTCAATAATACACACAAACACATAAACACGCTACTTTCTAATAAAGAAGACAATCAACTTTCTTGAAAAAAACAAAGATTACAAAATCAACTTTTTTTAAAACAGAAACTAATAAATATGAAGTAAATTAATAAATAGAGTTTTAAATTTTTTGAGTAATATAAAAGACCCTTACAAGCGAGCCGTCTCTTTGTATCTCTCTTCATTTAAGAATTGCAGAATGAGAAAAATCATATCTCTGTTCAGGGAAGCCATAGCTATGTTTACGGAAGACTAAATCACCGGACGGCAACGAGGTTTATGGTGGATTGCCGTTTTTTTCTTTTCCTTTTTTCTACGCTCTCCTCGAGAACTTTTAAATTTCCCTCAGCCTTGCCACTTCTTTAGCATATGTGGAGAAAGACGCAGAGAGCAATATATAGAAAAATAAAATTTGAGCAAGTGCAATTTTTCAAACTTCCACGCGCCTCCCACAGTGGGGTCATACACTAGTGTATTAAAAATGTCAATTTAATCCGCATGACTACTATGAAGTTATCACTTTTCAGTAGTATCGTGGTCAAAGAGTGGAAATCAATGTCAAATGAGTTCCCAAAATAATGATGAAACTCCGAATTTAATATAATTATTACTTGATTGGTTGGTGTGATTTTAAAATATTACCTTAGTAAGAAAATAAATACTTAAGAAAGACATGTTGTATATAATAATGGAGAGCTACATGATTTTGCATGATCGTGAGCATTGTTAATTCTTATGTTGTTAAGTATGGGGTATTATGTCACCGACATCACCATTAGCACAATAATTGTAACTGGGGAAGAAGGCATCAAATTGTAGCTTTAGTTAATTGTACAAAAGAGCCTAACAATAAATCAATGCAAAAAGCATAGTTGCAACACTTTGCGTAGGATGCCCTTCATGTAGGCTCTTCTTAAGGCAGAATAATGAGATGAAATAAACTAAAAAAGTGATAATCATGTATACTCTCCATGTGCAAAGAAGAACTCTTAAGACAATGATGAGTTGAGATATTTGCGAGAGTACAAAAAGCACAAAATCAATGCTTTGTACTTAAAAATCTAAGGTAAATACCCGTCAAAAAAATCTGAGCTATATACAATAAACATGCTTCTTACATCGCATTTTATACACCACACTTTCCTTTATGGTTTATCCTACAATTATGTCTTCTTCTCTTTTCAGACTCCTCTAATTTCCTACTTTTTTAATCCTTTATTGATCAAACATTTTGACCTATTTACCCAACTATTCACAAAAGAGAGCCACATAATAATAATAATAATTATTATTATTATTATTAGTAGTAGTATTATTATTAGTATTATAATTACCCAGACTCCCAGAGTATTAGTATTATTCCAAATAACTATGTAAGAGTCACAATTAATAGCACTCTCGCCCAAGTCAAATGTGTTCAAGTAACAATAACATGTCTATTACTCTTTCTTCTTCATATTTGAGACTCTTCTAATTTTATATTTATTTTTCCTTTCCAATGTTAGATTTCCACAGAATTTTATAAAATAAAATTGTACATTTGAGGTTTCTCTGGAGAAGGAGTTTAAAAAGGAAACAAAAAGATTATTTAAGAATGACTCAAAAAGGAAAGAGTAAATATGAAAGAGGGCCTGATGGAGTATATGATTATGAGCACCACTCACTCGCACGCCGTATTTAATTCCTTATAATAATTTGTTTTTCTTCTAAATTATATCATTGTTTTACCCCTATAATTTAATGTTTAATAACTTTCTGTGACACATGCACTATATATGAATTTATGTTTCTATGTCTTTAAAGGTACACAAAGAGAGGTGCATAGAGAGAGGAAAACTTCATAAAGTATGTTGGCACTATGCTAAATCAGCATTGTAAAAATTCCATATATGGGTGGGTGCACAATAATTATGTTTCTTTTTATGCATTAGGAATTAATTCAATCGTCAAATGTGTGTATTTGAGATACTAAGAAGTACTCCCTCCTTTTGGAATGTTTTTTTCTATATGACTTTTCACGGCCTCCAATACAACAGTTTGACCATTGATATTTATATTTATATATAAATATGTGTTATAAAGATATGATATTTCAAAACTATGCTTCAAAATGAATCTCTTGATGTTAAATTTATACCAAATCATAGTGTATTTTTGGTACATTATGGTCAAAATTTGAAAACGTTGACCATGAAAATAGAATTGAAATTTTTTTTAATGGAGGTATGTATATAATATGAGAAGTCATGGTAAATTATCTACTTCAATCATGCAAATGAATCATAATTACATGTGTTACATTATGCAACAACAAACTCTGTAAAATCCCACAAACAATAGGGTCTGTGGAGGGTGTTTGTTACACTATATGATAAAAACCTCTTTCATCCAAAAATAAGCCTCTTTAGTTGTTTTACATGGACCAGCAACAACAACAACCGAGTTGATTCCCGCAAAAGTATGGTCTGGGGAGGGTGCGTGTACACAGACCTTACACCTACTCAAAAGTAGAGAGGTTGTTTAAAACATAAAGCGACTGTTTCTGGATGACCCATGATGAGCGTCGAATGTTGCATTCATTAACACCTACTTCCTATTAAAAGAAGCCGGCCAGTTTAAAGGGTCATTTTGCTTCAAAAAAAAATGTGACCAAAATATGATATTAATCCTAGTTATAAATGTATTTTATACCTAAGTAACCCTACCTTTTTATCCTTACTATTCATATATTACTAGGGGTATGCAAGGAAAAAAATGATTGATAATGCACTCAAAGCTAATATAACTATTATTTAGGGACTAAATTTTATTTAAAACATGAGTAGTTTAAATACATGAAAAATGAAAATAGGAAGTGTGTTTAGCCATTACCCCCCTATATTTTTCATCTTTTTAGCCATTAGTCAACTCAACCAAAAGCTCAAGCTTATAGTTGTAAGCCTAGTAAAGGTCTTATAATCTAACACATCCCTTCACCTACAGGCATGCTCACTTTGAACCGTGCACGTGAAACCCTATTCGTTTAAAAATTAGGTAGAGGTGAGAATCAAACTCGTGACCTCTTGATCAACAAAGTTCTAATACCATGTCAATGGAACCAACTCAACCAAAAGCTCAAATTTGTGGTTGTAGGTCAAAAAAAGTTTTATTGTCTGACACATATATATTTAAAATACTCAAGTTTTGAAATACTTGTGTCCCAAAATAATGATCATATAAGCCTTTAGTGTATTCTTGTATGTTAAAAAAATGCAAAAGAGGAAGCATGAAATGCACTACATAAATACAAAGAGACAACTTACTTGTAAGTTGCAAGGATATTTTAGATTACTCTGAAAAGTTGAAAATCTGTTTATTTAATTATTTACTTTGTACTTATTAATTTCTATTTTTAAGTTGATTGCCTTTTTAAATAAAAATGGTATTTGTGTGTGTGCCATTGATTATTAATGATGAAATGGGAAACAAAGATGGGGTTAGGGTTGTAAATAAAGCGATTAATTTTCATTCAATTTATGATGTGCATTAAAAAACAATGAATCCCATTTGTAAAAACAAATGCAAATAAAAACATAAATACTTATTATTATTCGTATTCAAAAGTAAAACACATATAAACATGAATGTGTATATATTCGATTCAAAAAAATATGTATATTTAATTCATCCTTACAAAATATTTTATTTTTAAATGGTCCTTAAACGTAATTAAGACTTTTAATTTATTGATATAACACGTTTATTTCAAACTCAACAGCCTAGTCTTGCAATTCTATTTACCTCGGACACAATTTTCATTACCTAAATTGTGTCCTTATTCATATTACATCTTCAATTTTCAAATTTCTTGAGAATATATATAATTACTCCTTTACGCAAAATGAAGTAAAATCTCGATTTTTTTCAATTCATTTTATTCAAAGATTGGTATATAAATAAAAAATATAACTTACATATTTAAATATAAATCAAAAGTACTACAAAATAAGAAGTGACAAGAATATTTTATTTTATCAAATAATCAATGAAAACACACAAATAAACAAAAGTTACCGCAATTTTTTAATAGTAAAGTGTGTAAATCATTTAGGGACGGAAGGAGTAATAAAAATTGGGAATTGAGGACATAATTTGATAAAGGACACAAGTTAAGGTATAAGAATTGTGTCTGAGGTAATTACAATTGCAAAATTAGATTGTTGAGTACAAAATAATTGTGTTATCTCAACATATTAGAATTCTTAATTACGTTTAAGGTCTATTTTCAAAATAAAATATAATTTGTAATGATGAATTAAAAAAATTATAGGAATAAAAAACAAGTCGCCTATTTTTACAAGGACTAACAACATATTTAATCCTATTCATAATATGAACAAATTCATTTAGGGACGGAGGGAGTAATAAAATTTGGGAATTGAGGATATAATTTGATAAAGGACATAAGTTAAGATATGACAATTGTGTCTCAGGTAATTAGAATTGCAAGATTAGGTTGTTGCATACAAAATAAATGTGTTATCTCAACATATTAGAATTCTTAATTACTTTTAAGGACTATTTTAAAAATAAAATAATTTGTAAGGATGAATTAAAAAAATTTATAGGGATAAAAAACAAGTCGCCTATTTTACAGGGACTAGGAACATATTTAATCCTATTCATAATATGAACAAATTACATGTAGCCAATTTTCTCATTTTTGAAACTATGTTGTTGCAAAAGTATTTAATAAATGTCTCAAAGTCTAATGATGGTACATCTTACTTTTAAATAGATTATAATAACTATTTTTGAACAAATTTATTGTCTAACGTTGATTATTTGATTGATTTCAAGGTTGTGTATTTTCAATTTCTAATCTTTCATCATCTAGACATGTACTATTTGATTCTCTTTCAAATTATTGTATATATGACCACTCACTAATAAAGTATTTCATTGTAGGTAAGCACTTCAATTTAGATAAAATATTATTCCATCGAGGCTAAATTAGTAAAATTTGACCAAACTAACTTAACATAAAGATCTAAAATATAAGATTTTCAGCACATATATTTAGTGAAACATAACTTTTTTATGCACGTGCATAAATATTTTTTAGATATAGTATAAGAAATAACGCCAGTTAAAAATTCAAAATTGATCTCGGTTTATCGTTTAAACTATGAATATTCAAATATTCGTTCATGTTTCGATCCAGAAACATCCGATTTTCAGAAACCCCTGGCTCTTTCCGTTGCAATTTTCAGGTAGGGCTAACAGTGGTTGGGGCTGGGCATGGTTGGGGTGGTTGTGGTGGTGGGGATAGGGCAATGTTGGGTTTGACACTTTGAGGGAGGAGGTTTGACCTTAATTACCTATCTGGTTAGAGTTGACTGTTGAGGAAATGGTGGTTAGGGCTGTGGTTTCAGATGAAAAAGCAAGGGCAGGAGCAGGGTATTATACGCAATACAAGCATTTGCTCAACACATATTAAAAATGGAGAAGAGTCAAAGTGGGAACTTCTTTTCCAGATGGAGGGATTATGTGTTTTGTAATCCTGTGTGGGTTATTATTTTGATCTTGTGTGGGTAGAGAAATTCGTAAGAGTTTCGACAACTTATGAGGTCTAAAATTACACCTTTGGAGTTGCCATCGTGGAGGTGCCAAAGTTATAGAGTAGTGAGCCTTACAATCACCCTATCCCTACGCCTGTTCATACGGAAGAATCCTAGGGACTCAAAACGTCGCTTCTGCCCCGTCCCGCATCAAGCTGATTCAGAAATATTATGAAGTATTTATTCCCATAAATGTAACAAATATCCAGGAATAAGCACCAGAAGTTCGGAAATATTGTAATGTATTTATTCCCATATATATAACATACGAATCCAAAAATAAGGTTTGCGAGATGTGGAACAAAGCAATAATATTGTAGCTATTTTAATAATGATATAAGAGTAATTAAAAAATGCTTACCAATGCTGAGTCTACAAGGCACCAGCTACTTCTTGAACGTGAAGTGAAGCAATTGTTACATTTTCGCTTGGTCTTTTGTTGTATTGAATATTTCTCAAGCTTCAAGCATATATGTATCCTTGTGCCTCCCACACAGTCGGCCTGATACAATGTTAGACAAGAGCACGTTGTGACATTATGTTGTCCATTTAACAGTCTGCTATTAAGAACTACTCCCATATTTATTGGCATTTTAGCCACCAAAAAAGCCCTCAAAACACTTTTGTTTTATGACCTACATGCATATTTTTACAAATCTTCCAAATATTCCCGACTGAGTCTCCCTACATTAAATAATTTGCACCTTTTAAATATTAGTAACAAAGCGCACATGGCAGAGCAGTGTGGTGTCTCTAATTCTTACTATGGATTTACTTTGAATCATATGCAAAACCGTACTACTAAAGAGTATGGGTAGATGAGTCATTTCTTACATTGAACTCAAAAGAATGGATTTAAATTGAATCATCTTGGGATTAAAATGCATTTAACATTATACTCATATAGGGCAGATGAGTAACTTTAAGGCCTTTTAATAAGTGTGCATTTTTCTAAATCATCAATTACTTTGGGACAACAATAAACCCTGTAAAATGCCACATACTATAGGGTCTGGTGAGGGTGTGTGTACGTTACACCTACTTGAAAGTAGAGAGGTTGTTTCCAAGAGACCCCCAACTCAAGCACAAAAAAACCAACAAAGTAGACCTAAGGACACAAACAAAGTAGGAACAAAGCAATCACAAAGAGCATAGAGGAAACTAAGGATAGAGGTTATTTACATAGCAAACTTCATAACTTCCAATGTCAAAATAACTTTGTAGAAATAAAATAGGATAGGAATCTAAAATGTAGGTTGATAGAGGAGAACCCACATAATCTCTAAAGAATGGTCTTATTGGCTCGTTCATTTTTCTTTTGTGTTGTTACAAGATCAAAAAGGCATAACATCGAACTATCAAACTAGCAAAAGCCAAAGTGTTGTATCATAGAACATATATGTTGCCAACAGTGCATGCATCTTGTCCAGAGAATACAAAAAGAAAGTTGAAACAAGTCAAAAATATTTTCAACCATTTTTGCATTTAGCAATAATTGAATATCAGACAACAAAAGGATGACTTCTCACTTCATCACAATGAGAGAAGGCCTTATAAATAAAAAGTCATGTATGACTGCGGTGGATATTAATCCACCGGAATATTAGAATTATTGGGTAATAGTTAGATCAAAAGAAATAGAATATGGGAGAGATGAAGCAATAATATGCCCTTGGTATTTCAAGAGTGTGATCTCCTCTTCAGGCTAAGAGGCATTATACTTATGTGGATCAAGAAGGTTAATTTCAGGAAACTGTCTCCCATGTTCCTGGAAGACATGGAAACGTGGCCGTGATCATGGGAGATAATGGGGGCACATGGGGGAGATCAAGGAGGTTAGCTCTAGACTCCTAACCCCAGCGCCTACCTCTACCAGTACCCGCCACATGGCAGACTGTGAGCCTCTTTTCGGGTCTAGTTGGACTGATCCATTTCACGTGAGCCGCATCCACTTACCAAAGGTGTAGCTTAGGTGGATGAATACAATAGCTTAGTATTATTTACAGTGAACCGAGTATATTGGGATGAATCACTGTAGGGACAAGTCCCAATATACCCATCAAACTGCATAAGAGTCAAGCAATGATCAATCCCCCTCTTCTAGGAACTTGGTTCTTACATAGTATACAACAAGAAATACCCTACTCTACTCATAAGGCTCTGCTAAAGAGCTAAAAAGACTTTACAAACAACTACAACTACAACTACAATGAATTCTTTCTTAAAATACCACCATGATGAACTACCATGCAACAAATAAGGTTTGTGAAGCTTGGCCTCAAATGACATGCATTTATCCTTTGTGAACTTGTTGGCAAAACAGTTCTATAGACATTACACCACAGATAATTCATATTATAAATAGAGCAGCATGGTTTTTCTTACCCAGTCGGCAGAGGCTTATCTTGCCTTCCCCAAGAGAATCATATTCTGCATAAATCTTTTTCTTCATGATATCTGAAAGCTTGCTCCACAATTAAATTGGCAATAGCTAGATCTTATGTAATAAAAAAGGAATTAACAAAATGAGAGAGACTCGCACTTCACGCATGAAGCCGTCATAAAAATTCAAGTGAAATAAATGCTAGTGGAGTAAAAAAATCCATGGTATAGTCAGCAATAAGTGAGCAACAGATTAGTAAGTGCAATTTCTGTCATAGGCAGATAAGTGAGCTGAATAAAAAAGAACATCACACTTATTTAATGAAACATATTCACACAAATGGAAGGCTGGCTAAAGTATCACATCTTTTGGCAAATAATGTTAGAGCTTAGAGCAACAATAACAACAAAACTAGTTGAAAGGTTGTTTCCAATTCCAAGAGACCTTGTCTCAAACACATAAAATGTTAGAACTTAGAGCATGTACATAAAACCTTAAATACCAAAAGTAAAATAATAAATCATACTGAAGGAGTAAAACATGTGCGCTATTTGGCTATTCCAAAATATGACCACCAATACATTCTTACCAAGAGGATTCATTCACTCATGAATGATATATAAATAATCATTAGTATTAATTTATGGGCTAATATACACCTGCTAAATTAAACAAAACCCACTCAATCCCTTTTTAATTGTTCCATTCCAATTCGCTCATCAAATGTGTTACACTATAAAATCCTTCCAGGGCAAGAGCCTTGACATGGTAGGCTTAAGAGCCTCACAAATTCGAACCTCCCCGTCATCCAATTTAAAAAATAATAACCATAATAATTTTCACGTACAAGGCTCGGGCAAAAACAATTTTCATGTAATTAATTAACACTGTGAATTCACGCAGACAAAAACAATTGCATATACCCAGAAGAAAGATCCCTGAATTAATATGAAATTCAACAAAAAACAGAAAATAATCAATTGAGAATCCGTGCGCCACTATATATCATCACCGTTTGAAAACGAGCACACAAGAAAACAGCTAAAATTAATGCAGTACTTCGTAAGTAGAGTGTTGAAGTGAAGGAAATACCGAAATGGAAGATCGTTACACGCAGGGAGATGAGCAGAGGAAGAAAATGCAGGAAATTTTTACCCAGAGTATAATGCAAAGCTGGAAATTCAAATGGCGAATTCAGGAGAAGGAAACGGGGAATGGATGATTCCATCTTGGGTTGTCCTAATTAAATTTCTCCCAAATTAATTCCATCTTGGGTTGTCCTAATTAAATTTCTCATTCCTTAAAATTAAGAATGGAAATATGGAATAAGTCTTTCAAACAAAAAAAAAAGAATTGAATGAGTGGTATTGTACATATTAATTCTTTTTCTTCTTCAGAAGTTTCAAATAGATGATTTTATTTTATTGAAATACGTGAATATCCGAAAAGTCCGTTTGATACACAGAATTGATGTAATTGAAATTGAATCGGGAGTGGAAATTTTTTAGAATTGAGTTCTCCATTTCTAATTCATTTTTGACACTAACAATTTAAAATCTATATATTTTTATTGTACCAAACAGCAGAATTAGAATTGTTGTCTCTAATTCTAATTTCATAGTTTGAATTCTGTGTACCAAACGGAGCCGAAGAGTTCATATGCTTGGGTGAAGAGTGACTAATCATGTAGGTTTTATTTTTGTTTTCAGTCATATTTATTGTGTAATAAATTACTTTCGTAATCACTATGACTGTTCAAGTTTAGGTCGAGATCGAAAAAATCGACCAAACCGAATCGATAGGTCCAGACCGAAACCGGACTGAATGAATTTGGGTCCATTCCTAAGTCCAGGTTTTTTGAGATTTCGGGTTTCAGTCCGGTCGAGTCTAGACCGAACGACCGATATTTAATAATACTCCACATCTTTTCATCCACACAACATCGGATAACATATCAAATTATCCCTAGTACCGTCTCTTTCTTCTTCTCTACACATAGTGTTGATGGCTATTTTCCACGATATTGATATTTTCCTTTTAAATTTAATGTTGTAACTCCATTGTTTTTAAAATTGTGTTAGCTTGTTACTCAGTACTTTTTAGGGTTGAATTTATATTGCTTTTTTGGTACTTTTCGGTCCATTCGTTCTAAATCAGGTTGGTCTAGTTCGATCAAAACCCGATTGCTATTAGGTCCGTTCTTCAATCCAAGAATTATTTAAAATCAGTGCTCCGTCTAGTTCTGGACCAATGACTAATTATTTCAATGACTATTCAAATAGTTTTCTTTAATAATACCTTATTTTATTTGAATTGTGTAATATGTTATTCGTTTATAATAACTTGAAATTTTTCAGTGGACGTTTCCGAAGATTCTTCAAACAAACATTATAAGTCATATTAGTAGAATGACCTATTAACAAAGGATATACTTTATATATAAATTTGAGAGTTCAATGCATAAGAGTTTCACATGTAGCATAATATGGAGTGTACATGTGACAAAATATGGAGCATATTATGTGGCATTTGATTTATGACCTAGACTCCATTGAATATTATTTGACATGTGATTAAAATTTTATTTTTTTATCAAAAATAATATTATTAAAGAGATTTTTAAAAAAACCCATTTTAAAAAATTATTAAAAATAAAATTAATCAATAAATCCTTCATATAAAAAGATTAAACTTTTTTTAAGAAAGTTGGCATGTGCATTACTTATGTGGACTTTTACACCTGATATGTCACCTAATTTAAGACATTAAATATGAACAAAATTTGGAATGAAATCTTTGAATAAATTTAATTATAAAATAGTTATATATATACTTTTAAAATATTACATTATTTTCAAAATTTAGTATTTGTACTTTATACTTCATTTATTTTTATTATCTTTTAGGATATGATAATTAATTTAATTAAATTATATAATGTAATTGATCAAAATAAAATTTCATTTCTATTTATGATACGCTTATATGAATTATTTTATTTATTAAAATATAAAAAATAAGAAGAAAAGTACTCCAATGTATTTTAATCTCTAAACTAATATGGAGTATTTTATAAACAAGAGGCATCTAGATTGTTTTTTAAATGATCAACTATTTAAATCAAATAAAATTTTTTTAAAAAAAGATTGCTAATGGTTTTATATTATTTTTGTTTGATTTAATGCATTGGTGAAGAATCATTGAAATTTTAATATTTATTTACTTTATTTTTTAAATCATATAATACATAATTCAAGATTTGACCACGAAGTGGACCGAGACAAATAATGAATAATGTTATTCAAATTATTCAGACATTCCATTCTGTGTACAGGATATACGTATGGAGGGTAAAGAACACTTTCTAATTTTAGATTTAGAATTATATTTTAAAAAATCCCCTGGAGAGCAGTAAAAAATTATTAAAATACCATAATATGAGTAATAAGTTTTTTAATACCAAAATATGAGTATAATGACAGGGTGATATAAGTGTAACATTAGAGTATGATGGAAAAGTGATAACAATATTATATGGTAATATGACCACTCAATCGTCGGTGATCTGCGGCGATACTTTGGTGGCAAGCATCGACGCATGGTAGTCTGGCAGTTGCAATGTAACAATGAGATGAGTATGGGAATATAACAATTACAGTGTGATCTCCTATGTTGGTCTCAAAAGTATTAGTACTCCTCTGGTTTTTCATAGATTTTTACTCTTATCCAAGGAATTATGTGTTATATTTTTGCATAAAAAAAGTGATTTCATCATTAATTTTTATGGAATAATTAGCTATGCATATACTTCTTGATATATTAGTTTGGGAGCTACCTATTTTGAAAAAAATGAAAATTTTAGGATTTCTCATTGTATGAGTAGATTTAATCTTCTCATTTGATTTTTTACGATCTTCAATCTAACATTTTGATTATTAGTATCGATATTTATCCTTATCATATATTATGAAAAGTTCATATTTCAAAATAACGTTTCAAAAAATATTGACATTACATTTATTGAGAAATAAATTTTTTTTTCATATATTGAGGTCAATATTTACAAAATTTGACCAATAAATTCAGATAAGAAGATTAAATCTGGACGAAAGGAGTATTATGGAAGAATCTTGACATTTAATGAAATTTTATGCAATTCAGTAAAAACTTAAGTTCATATTTGTGACTTACAAATATTTTTAAAATCAAGTTCCATAGAATATAATTATATTGAGGATGCTATATAATTATTATTTATTATAGAATATAACTTACTTATGATAAGAAAATACATGTCCAATTAGCCTTTATTATAAATGGAGTGGATCATAGAATACATACCTAAAATTGTCATATTCTAAATGGTAAGAATATGTTCAAAAATATATTTTCTAATATATTTACTAAAATATGTGTGTGCATTTAAATATGTGTCATTGCATCCATTACCATCACTTAAGTTTAAATAAATACATACGTGTTCAAAGAGGATCAATATTGTAATTAAAAAAGACATAATAAGTATTTAAACTTTATCTTCCTTTTTTACGTTTACGTATTGTTAGTAGGAGCATCCAATTTTTCTATTACAATTGAAACATGAAAAACTAATTTGACGAAAGATAAACGAGATCAACTAGAAATGCAAGAGAAAGGAAAAATGGAATACTTCAACAAAAAAGGACATAAAAAGGTGCATATTTTTATGATTGTTGTTTTATTTTAACAATTCAACATACATCTTTAAAAATCAGAAATATCGTTTGGAGGTTTTCTAAAAAGCATGTGTAATTAAACTCTAATATCATTGCTTTAAATTTTTCATGCATGCTTCTTTTTTATACAGTATCCTAATTAGCGTACGCGTGTTTAAATTTTTTTGTAACATAGGCCGACTGCAATATGTGTCAATAGGAAACGAAAAATTATACTAAAAATACTTTTTGCGCTTCAACGGGGAAGTACAAACTATAAGAGCTTTAATACAGTTACCAACAATGTCATACGAATAAAACTCACTCGAGAATGCATGTGAAGCATTGGAGTTATTAACCAATGATAACGAATTTATTGAAGATATAAAAGAGAATAATGAGTTAGGATCTCGAAGTCAGGTAAGAAAGTTGTTAATTACATTATTACTAAAAATACCATGAGTCGTTCTTAAGTTGTTTGGGAAAAATCATGAGAGCTCTTGATTGATAAGATTTTATTTAAGTGATGAAGAATAATGCATAATCAAGGTATTTCTATAAAAATGTAATTTTTTATTATTTATATAAAGATCAATATGAAATGCATGCAGGTATATATGCAAACCTCTAAAATTGAGATATGAGTTGAAATGATTTAGTTGCATTTTAACCAATTCTGTAGAACTTATTATTTTTCCAGAAAATCTAAAAAAATTATGTTTGATTCAGATTGAAAAGTTACTTAATTCAAATAGATGATCCCTATATGAGTTTAGTGGTATGTCATTTCTAGATGACAATCCACTTAATAGATTTTAAAACAATTTCTTGATAGAGGAGTTGAACTATGACAAAGAAAAATTGTCATATGATCTTAAGCAATACTACTCCAGTCCCGGAGTATTTATCCACTTTTGATTTTTTAGTCAATCCTTTTAAACCTATGACCTATAACTAATTAAAATATATATCATATATTAATTAGATAAAATAATATTTTGAAAATATTTTATATAATAAATCTAATAAAACTATTTTTGTATCAATATATAATGCGTAGTATCATTTTTGTTGAATTTGGGGTCAAAGTTTACTATTTTTGACTGAAAAAGTCAAAAGTGGACAAATACTCCGGGACCGAGGGAGTATATATATATATCTACAATTAATGAAAACCGAAAGAAGATATATGACAAATTGACGATGAACGCTTTATATTTTGTTATTATGGCTATGAATAAAAGTCAATGTTAAATATTATCATTTGTTGGATGCTTTTCCACCAGGTTGAAGTTCACTCATAGTTAACTTTATATCAATGTTTCACGTAGGCTTTCAGAGAAAATATGAATTTTAAAGATTTTGAGGTGTTTGCTTTTGAATTTGTATATAAGCATTTTCATAACCAATTACTAAATGCTAAATTATTTGTTTTACTTTGATTTTAATGTCTAGCGTGTTAAAGAACGCATTACATATATTTTCATACTCATTTTAAAATATTACATTGAAGATAATAAAAAATCAATAAAAATTTCGTTTAATCCCCGTGCGTGGCATGTGTTAAAATACTAGTACTACTCCAATCCTGGAGTAGAAGTTTTAGTAGATTCTACAAACAAATACCATAAGTTATATTAGTAGAATAACCTATTTACAGAGGACATTATTAGTATCCATTTTGTAGTCATTTTAGATGTTTGTCATTTTACGAAGCACTCACATTTTCAAAGGCACATTTTAAAATTTTTCATTGTCAAACGTCATTGAAAAAATAAATCGGTTCTATTTGAAGAAAAGTGATATATTCAAATTCGATTTGCTTAAATTACTCATTTATCCAAGTAGCACCTTAGATGTTTCAAATTGCCCAACCATTTTTTACTCGAATCAAAAGATCCTTGGCGTATTATTATTAGGGGAAGGTTCTCATGACATTGATTTCTAATGTCATGGGTTGACCCAGGGGCGCTCTGGTGCCCCATTCGTAAAATTGACGTTTCTTACCCCTCCTAACCCTTCGGTAAACCCCCCGCACCCCGCCCCAACCCGAACACACCCCCACCCCTTCAATTGCACTCCACAAATCGATTTTGACTTTGTAGTCAAATTTTGATTACATAGTCAAAATCGACTTGTGGGGTGCAATTGAAGGGGGTGAGGGGGTTTGTTCGGGTCGGGGCGGGGTGGGGGGTTTACCGGGTGGTTAGGAGGGATAAGAACCGTCAATTTTACGAGCACCGGAGCGTCCCCGAGTCATCTCATGACATTGGTTCCCAATGTCATGGGAACCAAATTGTTGTTCTTGTTGTTGTTGTTGTTGTTATTATTATTATTATTATTCCAACAAGATAGGCCGAAAGCCCGTGAGTAACATAAATAGGGAGTATTAAAAACTTACGGAGTATTAATTACGACATGCCCTCCCAATCCTCGTGACTTCATAATTAGCGTCCTCCCTCAACTCTTAAATTCCCCAGTTGCCCAAGTATATATAAATCCCATTCCCTCCACTGATAAGCGACAAATCTTTCTCCTGTTTAAAAATGGAGTTTTCCTTCTTCCCGGTTCGAACCACAATCCTCCTGATGCTGCCCTTCACATTCCTCCCCATCTTTGTCCACTCCTACACCGTGATCGTCTCCGACTCCGGCGCGCCGTCGGCGTTGGTGGATGCGCCGCAGGCGACGCATTCCGCGAACGGCGACCGCGCGCGGACCGAGCCCCGGGAGCAGGAGGCGGTGCACGAGATCATGAGGGCCACCGGCAACGGCTGGGCGTCGGAGATTCCCGACGTCTGCCGCGGCCGGTGGCACGGCATCGAGTGCGTGCCGGACACGGGCGGCGTGCTCCACGTCGTCTCGTTGTCCTTCGGCGCGTTGTCGGACGACACGGCGTTCCCGACCTGCGACGGCGGTGGCGGCCGCCCGTTCATTTCGCCTGCGATCACCCGGCTCCCGCACCTCCGGACCCTGTTCTTCTACCGGTGTTTCGCCGGTAATCCCCAACCTATCCCCCCTTTCCTGGGGGAGCTCGGGCCGAGTATCCGAACCCTCGTCCTCAGGGAAAACGGGCACATCGGGCCGATTCCGAACGAGCTCGGGAACTTGACCCGGTTGAGAGTTCTTGATCTCCACGGAAACACCCTCAACGGTTCAATACCGGTTGACCTAAACCAACTTACCGGTTTGAAATCATTGGTCTTGAGCGAGAATAAGCTGACCGGTTCGATTCCCAATTTAACCTTCCCGCTCCTACAATCTCTAGACCTAAACCAAAACCACCTCGTGGGTCCAATCCCAACAGGAGTCACAAAGTGTCAATCATTGATAAAATTAGATTTGAGCCGGAACCGGTTGTCCGGACCGGTTCCAGATTCCATAGATTCCCTTAAGAACATAATACTAATGGACTTGAGCTACAACAACCTCACCTCTCCCCTTCCAAGCAATCTCAAGAACCTCAATTCTCTTCAAGCTCTGATTCTTAGCGGGAACCCGGTGTCCTCTACGGTCCCAGAATCCATTTTCAACGGGTCGAACGAGTTGGCGATCCTAGCGATGTCGAGTATGGATCTCGTGGGACCCATCCCTGAATCGCTCGGAAAGTTGGCCAGCCTCCGAGTGCTCCACTTGGACGGGAACCGACTGAGCGGTCCCGTCCCAGAGTGCCTCGGCGAGGCGAACAACCTCAACGAGCTAAGGTTAGAGAACAACGAGTTGAGTGGGAGGGTACCATTCAATAGGGAAATGGTACTGAGGATGAGGAGAAAATTGAGGCTCTCCAACAACTCAGGATTGTGTTATGATGACGAAAATGCCCTTGGGGATGGCGATCTTGAGGCCATTTCTGGGATTGGGCATTGTGGGAAGAAGAAGAAGAGTGAGATTGAAGTGGGGAGAAAAGTGGAAGAACATATGTGGGGAGAATCAACAAGTGGGAATTTGTCACCTCCTCTTTTTAGGTGTTCTGAGTTGCAAATATTTCTTCTGCTTCTTGTTTTCTTGATGCTTTAAAACCAGTGGAAGACTGGAATTCATTTGTGTGTATAGTTAAATCATCATATAAAATGTTTAATGTTCCTATATCTAAATGGATCAACTTTGTCATTTATTTTTTGACACAATATACAATAGAATCCATCTCATTTGTGACAATGCTTTAATTTGACTAATTTATTTTTCAATTCAAATTAGGGAGGAGTATATGAAAGTTGAGAAAAAGAATTTAAAAACAAGGTGTTACAATAAAACACAAACTTTTATTTTATCAAACGGTCCGGTTCCATGGCCACTGGAATCCAGTGGCCACGGAAGCCACTGTCCCCCTACGACCCTCTAACCCCCGCCAAGTCCCGACCCAAACTCATCACCCCACCTACGTCAATTGCACCTCGTAAGCATAAAGTCAAAACTTTTGACTTTAAAGTTAATTATGCTTACGCGGTGCAATTGACATAGGTGGGGTGATGAGTTTGGGTCGGGACTTGGCGGGGGGGTTTACCGGGGGGGTTAGGGGGGTAGGAATCATCAATTTTATGAACGGAGTTTCATAGGGTGGCAGTGGCTTCCGTGGCCACTGGATTCCAGTGGCCATGGAACCGGGCCGTTTATCAAATACGAAGTATGTAAGTAAGCACATAAATATATAAATTTGACCCTCAAATAGTGAAAATGATAACCTTTTCATGAGGGAAGGAGTATATTCCTCCTTTTTCTATTTTATTTGTCCAAAATTTTTCTTTCCTTTTTAAAAAACGATTGAATAATTCATACTTTTTTCGTATTCTGTAAATATCCAAATTCTATTTCATTAAAAATCATGATGATTCCAAATACAAAATAATACTATGTCAAATTTGTTCCTTCCCAATTAATCCCCTTATTTCAATTTTTGAAATATGACAATATAAACTTCATATCTCATACATACTAGAGTGTTTGTTCCTCAGTTCTAATTTTTTACAAAATAAATTTAATAAAATTATTTTTGTCTTAATATTTAATCTAAATTTTATTTAATTAATGATAAAAAAAATTATTTAATTAGTTTCTTAATAAAGCAAAGACCATTAACCCAAAACTATTGTTTTCTTTTTCAATTTTAACTACGTACTCTGCATTTTTTTATTGTTTAACATTTTTTAAAACTCCATAAATCAAAATTCTCCCTATAAATACATATAACACCTGTTCATTACGAGCGATCATCTTCACATTTCTCAGAGTCAGAAGAAAGAATGAGCTTAACAATGAGAAGGCCTCAATCTCAGCCGCTGCTGTAATATAATCTCTCCATTCTTTTCTTTTTCTTTTCTTCTTTATCTTCTTCTTCGAATTCTCTGGTTCAAATTTCCCAAGAATTTCTGACACAAATCACACGAATTCTTGCAGGAAACAGCCCAGATCAACTTTCACGAAGAGAGGAAAAGCTTTGGGTTATGAGTTTGTTGAAGAGGAAGACTGCTCCAGTGACATTGCAGGGCCAAAGACTTGTATGGCCATTCAGAAACGCCTGCCCTACAAAAGATGTAAGATTTCTGCAACTCTTTTGTATAGCAAGATCGGTTCTTTGTTTTTTCTTTGTTAATTTCTTGGGGATTAAAGTTTCTCAGTGTTTATTTTTCTTTATTTTTTCTCTCTTTTGTCATTCTTGGGGCCTGAAAATCCACTGACTTTGATCGGGTGATGGGATTTCTTGGTAATTAAAGAATGGGTTTTTATGAATTTTGTTTTCAAGAAACTGTCTGCTTGAGAAAATAGAGAAAAGAATGGGTTTTTGTTTTGATTTCCTGGATATTAAAGTTTCTAATCGCAGCATTTTTATTCTTTATTTTTCATCTTTGGAGATGAAATCTCTGCCAACTCAATGAGGCGAAGAAGAGTTTCTCACATTGTTGTTGAGTGTTCTGAGAATGAAGGTTCAAGAAAATGCAAAAAAATTATACTCCGTATAAAAAGAATGGTTTTTTTTCATCTTAGTTTCTTGAAGATTTGAAGGTTCAAGAAAATGCTGAAAAGAATGGTTTCTTCTTATAGTTTCTTGGAGACTTGAATGTTCAAGAAAATGCTGAAATGAATGAGTTTTTATTATAGTTTCTTGGAATTTTGAAAGTTCTACAAAAAGCTGAAAAGAATGAGTTTTTATTTTAGTTTCTTGGAAATTTGAAAAGGATTTGCTGGAAAAAAAGTTGTTTTTAAAATTTTTAGTTGATTGGGAATTAAATCTGAAAGCATATATTACTACAACTGAAAACAGGTGAAGAGTACTGTGGTGATCAATATGGGCTATGGAGGAATGAACAGATGATGAGAGCAGGGAGACTAGAGAAACAGCTGAGGGCAAGATGGTCAATTGAGGATCTGATTGATGAGCAGCTGAACCGTTTCCAGGCCCAATACAATCAGGCCCAGATCTCTGTCAAGCTCAAAGACATAGCCCAACTGTTGATGCCCAAATGGGCCGCACCCCGCGAGCTCGCTTCCCTCTATTGGTTTGGCGATTGGAGGCCCTCCGCTATACCGGGCCTCCTTCACTCTCTAGTCCATGCCTCCTCCGCCTTCCCGGCAACCCTCCGCGACTCCCGGCCTATAAAGACCGTTTTGCTCCTGCTGATCAACGAGCTCCGGGTGGAGGAGGCAGTCATAGATGGGGAGATGGCCGAGATACAGTCCAACTGTATCTTCCATCTCCCATTTGGGCTTATGAAGAAGAATAAGGGGAAGGGGAAGAGCAAGAATGGAGTGGCCTTGGCCTGTGTTTATACTGAGTTCAGAAAGGTCCATCAGGTCCTCATCAAGGCCCAAAATCTGAGGATGAAAGCGATCCACATGACTGTTAAGAAGGTGTTGGGCCCAACTGATGCTGCAGAGTTCTTGGTTGCATTTGCAAGAGTCCAAGATCTGGTCCATCAAGCTGCCATGGCCCAGAAGCTGAAGTCCGGCCCAGCTTCTGTGGTTACCAATACAAAGTTGTGAATTGTAATGGTTGGATGTATTGAATTTACATTTTTAACCTCAGAAAACAGTTTGGGATATTGTTTCAGGAAAGGTGTATAGAGTTTTTGGGGTGCAATATGTACATCTTTTTCTTTTTGTGTGTTATCTTTAGAAGTACTTGTCTATCAAATCTTCAATTCTGATATCTCAAGTATCAAGCTCAATATAGGTGTGGCTTAGGTGGATGGATACAATACTGGTTATACAATGAACAAGGTATATACAAGTATATTGAGACTGGTTCATTGTACATTCAAGTAGAAAGACTAATTCTGCTCTCTTGGGGAACTTGATTCATACATTGTATACAAAAATAGGAAAACGAAATACCCTACTCTACTCATAAGGCAATGCCAAAGAGGGTTTTCAAACAAAATTCCGGTGATTTTTGAATAATAAAGTATGCAAATTATTTAGGAATGGAGGAGTTACAAAAGTGAATTCTCTATTGAAAATCATCATGATGATCTACCATGATACAAATAAAGTTTGTGAAGCTTATCCTCAAACCACATGTATTTATCCCTTGTGTCAATTTCACTGTTAGAGTATATAATAATCATTCCTGAGCCACAATCACAAACTTGAGTTTTTGGTTGAGTTGGTTCCTTGACATGGTATCAGAGCCTTGATGACCAAGAGGTCACGAGTTCGAAACTCACCGCCATCCAGTTTAAAAAAATTAAGGTTTCACGTGCAAGGCTCAAAGAGGTCACGCCTGCACGTGAGGGGCGTGTTAGAGTATATAATAATCATTCCTTGGCCACAACCACAAGCTTGAGCTTTTGGTTGAGTTGGTACCTTGACATTCACATTGATCATAAATCTTTTTTGTCATATACTCTGTATACTTTAAGAGACCGCTCCTGTTTGTTAATTCCAATCGCTTTCTACTACAATCATAGTCTACGGATGAGGTTTTTTGTCAGAATCCTAATCCACATTCATAATCACTTTTGATATGTTCGTCTAACTGGTGTCGGAATACGTCAGTGGACATAATGTTAATGTCAAATTATATTTTTAGCCCTTAAAATTAAACTAACATGACAGACAATAAAAAAGAGATTATTTGTGAAAAAATGCCCATAAAAGGACGACAAAGGTAATATTTGATAATATGAGATTGAATATGGAAAAAAACTTTGTTATTATGGCATAGCAACGGTCAGTTTCGGTTTGAAACCGAAAAAATTGAATTTTTTTAACATGATTGAAAACCGATAGAACCGACCATAAATTAAAACCGACCGAACTGAAACCGAAAACCGTCCATACATCAAAAAAATCGACTGAAAAACAGAATTCTAATTACTTTTATTTTGATTTTTAAATATAAATTCAAGAAACTAATTTGGCAAGGTAGATTGATATGTATTAAATTAGTTTAGATTAAGACTTTTCTATTGTCATTGATTTAGTAAGATAAATTAATTTTTATTTGAATATACACTATCCATTTCATATAAAAATTGCACTTTTCTTGTTAATATGTTCAAAACATTAACTAATACGGAGTAAATTTTTTAAAAGTGAAACATTAAAGTTTTCCATGAAAGAGTAAAAAGAAAGCATGTGTGTTAATCAAATATTTTTCTTATTTTAAAAAATAAAAAATAAATTAAAATAAAATCATCGGTTATTCGATCGGTTCGACCGACCGAAAAACCAAAAAAACCGAAGATAATTTTTACATGAAAACCGAAACCAGAACCAAAACCAAAACCGAACTTTCGGATATTTCGCTTTTCGGATTTTGGTTTCGCGGTCGGTCTGGTTAATTTGCTCACCCCTATTTGTTATAAATGATGAATTATGAAATTTACTCTTTTTAGAATTTGAAGCTTGGAATGTACTACGCATCAAATTTTAGATCTTTTTTTTACAAAACTAATATTAAGTAGACATCACTGACATGATTCCTCGCACTAGACATTATTGGTTATTATCTCAAATAGATAATTATCTATTGGTTATTATTTATTGATCATTATTTAAGTAAATGTTCACCATCATTGACATGATTCCTCGTACTATATATTATTAAGTACTATTTAGAAAATAAAAAAGTTTAAATTCTACAATGGAAATGACTTATGTTTTAATCTTATTTAGTGCAAATATCACGATTGAAATGGCTAGAAATACCTTTTTTGTTGGTGGGTCACGTGTTGTATATGGGCTTAGTATTGTACTCCCCCCGTCCCTAAATAAACTTACTCTTTCGTTTTTTTCCCCCAAATAAACCTCTCTTTTCCCTTAAAAACCCCATTTTACCCCTTACTTTTTCATACCTACCTATCACATCATACCTTTTTACTAATAATTTACATATCATATCTTACTTTTACACATCACATCAAGAGTATTTTTAGAAAGTCAACACCAAAATATAGCTCCTTTAAATCCTCAAAAAGTCAAAAACGAAAGTTTATTTAGGAACGGAGGGAGTATTTGTTTGTTAATGGACTTAGTCTTAGCTTTATCTCCTTGTGTATTTCTTATGAATTAAAATCGGCAAATACACCTGCTTTAGTTATCACTCAGATCAAATTAACTAGGGATACTTATGACGAATGGGCACGAGCAGTGCGAATCTTGCTCCGTGCCAAAAGGCAAAAGAAAGTTTGGATTCCTCTGATTTGATCGGAATATATTTTTAAAGACTTTTGAAAGTCCAGATTAAATACACTCAAATTTTAAAAATCTAGAAAAATCTTACGGAATCCGGGTTTAATACACCCCTTAATTTCTTCCACACCTATTTTTAGAATGAGCCATGCTAGGGGTACACCAAATGTGTACCCCATTTGTCCCCACCCACTTCTTCACCATTCATTTTTATCTACTTTTTGTTCATAGTAAAAAGAATAGAGTTTTTGAGTATTTAAAACTAAAGTATTTTCTACCTTCCGTCCAAATAGGAAATCGCTGTTGCCAAACCCGGACCACAGTAACCAGCAACGCCAATCCCTGGCTCATCGCTCCCTCCATTTTTTACTTTCTCTCAGACAAAACGTCGAACACTTGGCCCAATGACTTCCGCGACAACGGCCTGTACGGCGGCTCTGCCACTCCGCCCCTCCCTCCCTCCGCTCCCCTCTTCATCCTCTAGCTTCTTCGCCGGCGGGACCTCTCTTTGGTCGCACAAGAGTTTCCCGGTATCCCTCTCGCTGTCTTCTTGTTCCACTTCGTCTCAGTTCGACAAGAAGGTGTCTGCCAGGCGCTTCGGGAGATTGGTCGTCGCCGCCGGAGCTGATTATTACTCCACTCTCGGGGTCTCCAAATCTGCTAGCAGCAAAGAAATTAAGGCAGCTTATCGGAAGCTAGCTCGAGAGGTACCAAATCCAGGGGTTTTGGTCATTTGTTGATTTTCATCTGCACAATTTTATCCTGTTGGAAAATAGATCATAAAAATGTGGCATTGTAGCATTGTATTACGCCTTTATATGATTGAGATGCCTGTTTTTGGATAGTTAGTGGTGCAATGTCAATTGCCAGTATAGAATTCTAGCTCAGTGTTTTGTGTCAATCAACCAAAATTTTAGCTATTAGTTGGAGGTCAGAAAAGATTTTATACTGTAACATCTAACATGCCCTTCACCTGAATTCCGTTTGCCTTGATGTGTGGTTGCAACAAAGTCTCATCCGTACATGGCACATAAATCAACATGGGAATATGATATCAATTAATTGGTGTAATACAATAATTAGGCTAATAGTTCATGGCCTAATAGATATTTTATGTTCTAGTATTCCTTCTGGAGTATTTGTCCAATTTCACTTTTTGAGTCCCTCGAGACAAATAAAATATAGTATATATTTATATGATGATCATCAAAGTTCCAGTTTGACTCCAAAAGTCAGATTGGATGAATATTTATGGGACCAAGGTAGTATTATGTAATTGATTTTTTTTCCTTTGCTTGTTATTTGTCAAAAACTGTTTCCTGTTGTATTTAATTTTCAATAATCTTTATTTTAACGGAACAAACTGGTGATTGCATTAAAACATTTTTCTTTTCTCCATTTTATGCAAATTGGTCTGTGTTAATCAGAAGTAATAGTTATTATCTTTATTTATTTTGGTTAAAAATATGGGTATGACATTTTTTGTCAATTTATCATGCCCATTCGTTTTTAATGATCTTGTCACTGACATAGTTTTAATATTGTAAAAGTAAACTGACGAGTTGAGATTATAAATGTTATAGTCCATAGTTGTGCACATAATAAAGAATTCATATACACTTTCCTGTTTATATGCTTTCCTTGTACTTTTTTAAGTTTTTTCGCTCTTCAACGTAGTAACTTCTGATTTCTAACCTCTTTTTGTCGGCAATTGTTTCAGACTTCAGACATAGTTTAGTAGCAGTTACTTCTCAGGTATCCTGATAGTCTGCCTCTGTCTTGTTTTTTCTCTCTATCTTCTGCAGTACCACCCTGATGTCAACAAGGCGCCTGAAGCTACTCAGAAATTTAAGGCGATTAAAGATGCTTATGAGGTAAGGATTAGACTTATATCCTGCTACCTTTGTTAATTAGTTATTTTTACCATGTATTCTCTATCACTGAGAATATTATTGTTAACAACTAAGTAGCAATTGTTGCTCTAATACAGTCTTTATTTTGGAAATAAAATCTCGTTTAGGTATTATCAGATGACAAAAAGAGAGCTTTATACGATCAATACGGCGATGCATGGGTTAGAAGTAATGTAGGGGCTCAGGGTGGATCTTATGCGGTAAAACATATCATACTCTTTGTGTATTCTTCTTTGCTCTGGCATATGACATTTATCCTCAGTAAAGTGGGTATGGATTGGTGTGATATTGTGCATTTGTGCTTATCATGTCAGGAAGGCGTGCTATTTTTGTTATTGTGTGATTGGATTATCAATACTATTATGTGTGGTATACACTTAACAAGTATCAAAATGTGTGAGAATATTTGACAATTATCACGTAACAGCTTTTGAGCCATCTTAAGGAACTCCATGGTACATGCTTTTCTGGGCTGTTTTCTCTTGTTTGAATTCTCCTTCTTCAGAACTATAAAAGCTGCTTGGATTTGTATTTTCACAATTAAAGTTATGTAAACTTTACTTCTATTAAGAACCAAATCTGTTTTGAACTTTTGCTTTATATGCTAAGTTGCTAACAGATCTTTAGTAACAATTTCAATCTTGATCCTTTTTGTTGACCTCTTGCATTTTTATCGTGAGCATAATAACAATTTTTCAAATTTATTTGGTTTCTCTATGTGGTCTAAATTATATGGAGTAGATAATTTCATCTGAGGTTCACTCATTTCCATTGCAGATAATGTAGCCCAATAACCCATAGTCGCATAGCAACCATGTCAAGGGATCCTAGGTTCTACTTTTGTTTTTATTTTATTCCACTTTTTTGTTGAAAGTAAAAAGTTGAATTTTATATAATTGTGTGATCTTTATTTATGATAGAATTTAGGATGGGGTATGGACAACTGGAGTGGGTAACAAGACACTTGGGTTGAACCACATTAAAAGATTGAATCCAATCGATTAGTTAGTCCAACTCAAGAGCTTATATACCGGTTATTTTACTCTTGAACTTCCTATGTGGGATGCACTCTAACACTCCCCCTCAAGTGGACAACCGGGCCATTTTGAATCTAACCGGTTGACCACTTGCAAATGAACTCCCATTCCCTTAACTTTTTTTTTGAGCGCCAACACCTAAAGGACCATGAGCCGCTGGGTATGGACTTCCAGACGAGCAATCGTGTTAAACAGGCCACAGGCCGTTGGGTACAACATCCATACGGACAACTGGGCTAAAGACTAACGGGCCGCTAGGAATGAACGTCTAGACGGACACCTTGACAAACGAGGTGGGCTAAAACTGGCTCTGATATCATGATAGAATTTAGGATGGGGTATGGACAACTGGAGTGGGCAATAAGACACTTGGGTTGAACCACATTAAAAGATTGAATCCAATCGATTAGTTAGTCCAACTCAAGAGCTTATATACCGGTTATTTTACTCTTGAACTTCCGATGTGGGATGCACTCTAACAATTTAGAAGAAGCCTAACATGACCATTATGTGAGCAGAAGTTTACTTTGGCCATGCTTAGAATTTATAAAATCTTTTGTAATTTGAAACCATTAGTTAAATTTTAACATAAAATGTTGCAATTGCAAATTTTATTAATCTCTGTATATTTGACACTGCTAGCCTTAAAAGTGGCACCATGTTCATTCTTCTCTCAATTTAAAACAAGATAGCATGATCTTTCTTGGTTTTAAAAAAATATTTAATAAAGCCACGGAGACTGAATTGCTTGATTTTACTTTTAATAGAGTGATATGCTAGCTATAGTGCTCATGATGTCAACTACATTGATGTTAAAGCCTTTTTTAATCCTGATTCACCTGTTGCATTTTTTTTGAATCTATTGCAGACAAACCCTTTTGATCTGTTTGAGACATTTTTTGGATCTGGTCTTGGCAATTTTGGAGTGGAAGCAACTGGGTTTGGAACCTCAGCAACAGGTCGTCGCACAACTGTTTCCAAGGGTGATGATCTACGGTAAGGATTGATAAACAACATAACCCAACATGTATTCTGCTTTGAAAAAGAAAAAAGGAAGTGATTGCGCTATTTGTTATTCTATCATTTATCAACTGTTAAAGTCCATTAATATATCTGTACTCTGTAGCCAGTAGAACCCCAGATGAACTATATTTCCCATCCATACCTTAAAAAGAGCTGGGAAGTGGTAACACTGATTGTTATTCTGTACCATTTATCACATTCCGTTGATATTGTGCTTGGTCTGGTACACAATGAAAAAGAATGTAATTATTGAAGAAATTTAAGTATAGGGACAAACTAAAAATGAAGGCATGAAGTTTATTTGGTGAATGAAAACAAGGTGTTACTTCACATGAAAATTCAAGTCTCCAACACTATGCAACATCACTTTTCTATAAGGCAACTTGGTAGCATGATTTAAACATTTTTTTAAGAATTATATATGCCCTATGTCCCATTGGTTTGAAATTAAGGCATCTTGATTGATTTTTTTGTTCATGTATATGCCATGGTCATGCATACTCTGTGCCCCAACACCTATCTGCTCTATGTAAGTCTAATTTTGAAACATTTTTCAAATGTGTTGCAGTTACGATATAAGCCTAGAATTTACAGCAGCTATATTTGGAGCTGAAAAAGAATTTGAGCTTTCACATCTTGAAACATGTGACACTTGTGATGGTACTGGAGCCAAAGTGGGCACCAAAAAGAGGATATGTTCAACTTGTAGTGGCACAGGTCAAGTTATGAGAACTGACCAAACACCATTTGGCATGTTTTCCCAGGTAACTAAACACTATCATTTTCAGCTTTACAGTATTTGTTATAGATGTTTGTCGTACATATTTAAATACTTTAGTGCTACAGAGATTTAGATCCGTAGTGTTGATAGCGAAATATTGTATGTAACATGTGATTGATAAGTGTGACATTTTGTTCACTGATCTTGTTGACTCATTTGCTCTTTCCAGTCATAGTTGACATCATATATGGCAAGTTTGCTAGAAAAAAATTTCACATGTCTAGAGTTGTGATTATGTTATTCAAGTCACTGTCCATGATTTGCGTTTTGTGTCCAAGTTATTCAAAATCATATTTGCATGATGATTTTACAATATCAAGTTTGTATTGAGACATCAATATACTAACTTCTTCAACTCATCACCATTGCCTTATGATATTTGTCACTTCTTTTTGGAGTAACTCACAATTTGCACCCTACAAAGAGAATATTCATGGCTTAGCATTCTCAAAAAGCAAAAAACAATAATTGCACCTCAAAAGTATTAAAACATTCTAAAGTGCACTTTCAAAAATGCTAAAACAATGCAAAGTGAACCTTCAACAAATTTTTGATCTAGTTTCCTTTGAAAATTTAAAACCGGTCTTCAGGTCGGTGGGTATTATTTAGCACACCTTTTCCCTTCCAAGTAGAGCCAGCAAATCGGTGAGTCAGATCAGGTTAGGGTTTGGGTTTGGTTACTTTGGGTTTAGGTTACAACGAGCTCGAGAGTTTGGGTTTGGAACTGAATGTTCATGACCCACTGTCAACGAGTTTGGGTCATCCCAGTGGGTATGAACATTAATTTTTGATTACTTAAACTCACACTAGCCCTTATATTTTACATTAAGAAATAGAAAAACATCAAAATATATACTTCTTCTGCCACAGAGTATTTGTGAGTCCTAGAGTATTTGTGAGGGTGCATTTATTAATTTTTGCCTTTGGAGGATGTGAAGTCATAAGTATTCTCTTTTTCAAGGTGAACAATGTGAATTACCTCTTTGTGTTGCATTAATTTATAAATTTAAGTAATTTCATTACTGTAAAGTTCATGACACCAACCCCAACTAGGTGGTATAAAGATGCCGGTGATGATGTCTTTTAAGGCATTTGATTTGAACATCAAGAATTATTCTTGTCATTTTAGCGTCCTTCATTTCTTGTGCAAAACCGTCTCCATGGTTTTAAGAGCCTAGTTGATGTGAATATGTGCTATGTTGGAAGTAAAAATGATTAATGATATTCAAAAAAGTGGTTCTCTGGGTATCCTTCGTTGATTCTTAAGGAGGATATATCTACTTCTTTAGTCAGTTCGACTATGATCTGTTGTAAAGGAGATCATTAATAGTCATTGCTCCATGCACTTGCTCTCCATGTCCAAGGATAGGCATGCTCTTTTCATATTCTTGAAATATTCATCTGTATTACTCGTAGAAATAAATTCTTAAGTATGCCTTACACTTCTTGGACTTTGATTAATAATATAGGTATCTATATGTCCAAATTGTGGAGGCAATGGTGAAGTGATTTCTGAGTTTTGTCGTAAATGCTCAGGGAAGGGGAGGGTTCGAGTGAAGAAAGTCATCAAAATCAAAATACCTCCTGGAGTGAGCAAGGGCAGTATCCTCAGAGTTGCCGGTGAGGGTGATGCAGGTCCAAGAGGGTATAGTATAGTTATATATATTTGTGTGTCTATGTGTGAGCTCATCTTTAGCTATTTTTAAACTGTGTTATATATTCAAAACTGTGTTATATATTCAACATATTTTTTTTGCTCAGTATTTTTTTTTGTTTTATGGAAAGCATTTTGAGTTTGTAGTTTCTTTTTTTTTTATTTATTTATTTTAGAACAACAACCACAATGGCAATAACTACCAAGCCTTAATATTATTTAATAGGGCCTTTACACGAACCAATAGAAAATCTTTTGTGTTCATTTACCGAAGTCCTTTTTCTATTCTTTTTTGTGATGCACCATATTCTCATTAAGCCCCGATGGTCACTCCCTGTATTTCCCTCTTTAGTCTTTATACCCTCACTCCAAGTCAGTTTCTGGCTACCCTACTTCTCTTCAAGTCTTCCACACTTCAATAGTCCACTCTCTAAGGCGTCCTACCGAGGCTCTTCTCATTTGAAGGCCAAAACTTATGATGGAATGTGGAATAATAACCCCTTAATAAGTGTTAGACAAAGACACGAATAAAATTACATCGTAGAAACATACAATGTATAAGGTGTTATTTTTGAGACACTTCATTCACTTTTGTTTTTCTTTTGCATAACTTACTTATTTTTCCATTGTCAACAGGGGACCTCCGGGAGACCTTTTTGTTTATCTTGAGATTGAAGAGATACCGGAGATTCAAAGAGATGGCATGAATCTTATTTCAACCATTTCAGTTTCTTATCTAGATGCAATATTGGGATCTCTTATCAAGGTTATATGCTCGATATATTTCACTTGATTTTTTATATATGCTACTAGCTGTTGCTGTGACAAAATAATATCATGATTTTTATCCACTATCTACCCTTCATCTCTATATAGGTTGTTAAATACTCCTAAAAGACTCATATGAACAAAAGAATTAAATTTCACTATATTTACTGTACTTTTTTCTTTTTATAAATGTCATAAACAAGTTAAGTATGTTAAATTTAGCTAAATAACAAAAAAAATTAAAAATAGATTGAATAAGTTATTTCTACAGTTGTGTTTTACTAATATATAAAAGTTGGTTTCCTTTTTTGGGAAAGAGGTAGGTCCATGCTCTTTATTGCTTGTTGTCTTCCTATTCTGATACATGAGTCTCCTGTTTGTGGTTTCAAAACTTCTCTCATTGACCCTTCCTAAACTGCCACTGTGCTTTTTTGCTTGAAATACGATGCTAACTAAATATATTGATACTATGTAACTCAACTTGTTAGGAATAAGGTGCTATTGATTATGATGACTGATGAGTAAAGAAATGGGCATTTACTTGTATATGCTCTCATTCTTTAAAAAGTGTCACTGTAGTGGAATAATTGTTTTCTCAATTACATGTTGCAAATATGAAGAGAGCATTGATTGCCTATTGTCCATTATTTCTTTTTTTCATCTTTAAATGAGCTATAGTAATTTGTATGTCTTTAATGAATAAACGGGTAGTTATCTAGTCATATTACAGTATATTTATCTTGAATTTTGAAAACTCCATTGTTTTCTTAATATGTGTGTCAAGGTCAACGCTTATTTGAGGACAGAGGGACTATGACTATCTAAATTAATCGGTTATAGCCTATGTAATTTGATTGCGTAACTTTGTTCTATTCTGAAGTGTCATCAATGTAAGGAAAAGTTGTTGATGAATGTGAGTATATGTAGGTTAAAACAGTTGAGGGGACATCTGACATCCAGATTCCTCCAGGCACTCAACCTGGTGATGTGCTTGTCTTGGCAAGGAAAGGTGCTCCTAAACTAAACAAGCCTTCAATACGTGGCGATCATTTGTTCATTGTAAATGTCAGCATACCAAAATACATAAGGTATGCATAGCTTGCTCATATTCTTTTGAACATGAAGTTGTATTTCTGGAGACTGGAGAGTTTCCCTAAGGCTTACCTTAAAAAATCATTCTATATGCAGTGCAAAGGAACGTGAGTTGCTTGAAGAACTTGCTTCTTTGAGTGGCAGCACGGTGTCTCGGACTAAATCTCAGACCAAAATTCAGCAAGCCGGTATGTGTGATTTCTTTAATATTCATGAATTATTTTAAGTAATTGCAATTTACTTTTTAAGATTTTTTTGCTTTTTCCTCTAATTTTTCTTGTTTTTTTCAACTTACAATTTATGCGCCCTCTGTCATATAATCTTCCAGTTTCCTTAGAGCACGTTTATTAAGAAAATGAAATTGTGTTCTTGAGATTTATTTAGAAAAGAAAGAAACAATATCAACCACACAATTCATTCCTTGAAGGGAAACAAGCAGACAATCTTTGGACGGGTAGAAAAGGAAAGGGGAAGAGAATCATGGTCAGAAGGATGACGTGTTTGCGGAATTTTTTAATTGTAGGAATTAGGATTTAGATTTTAGTGGAACTTGATGATATCATGAACAGAATTTTGAATTCACATGTCTACATATAGTTTTATACTCCCTTCATTCCTTTGGGGATTTTGCAACTTGTTTGAGCACGGAGATTAAGAAATGTCAAAACTATTAGGTTGAATTTATTGAGAAGAAAGAGAATACATGCGAACCACACATTTTTTCAAAATTGAAAAGTTGGAACATGGAAAAGTATTTTTAGACAATACAAAAAAAGGAGAGATACAAAAACCCAACGGGACATGAAGTAATGGATGTAAGTTCTATGTAATAAGCTGTTAAGCTATTTAAGGGCCTATTTGCTACACAAAACTAAAAGCCAGCTAAAAGCAGCAAAGTTGGTGAAAGACTATAACTAGGAGCTGAAGACCAAAAGCTTGGATTGGTGTCGGAAGTGTTTGTTAAAATAAGCAAATGACTTTTTGTTGATTATAGATTGTTTGTTTGTGTGGATGGATAGGGTTATTAGTAGAAAAAAAAGCTTAAGGCTTGTTGAAAAGTTATAATCCATCCTAATTTATTATGCTTGTTTTCCTTTATGGTCCTTCCCAATTTATTGTGCATGTGTTGTGATTCATAGTGCTTCTCTTTCCTTTGCATTAACCTTAACACTCGATTTTCAATCTAATAATCCTCAAATTTCTCGTACAGTTGTGCCTAGTCAAAGTGCACAGTCGTCAGTCGCACACAACAAATTGGGACTGAGGGTGTAGAACATAGTTTTTTTAAATTATCTTATTTTATGCTTTTGCTTTATTCACCAAACTGGACTGATAGCTTATGTGAAGTCTTAATGAAGCTATAAGCACCAACTTAGGTTCTACTAGAGACACGATAACCATAAAGGATATGATAATACCGTGTATAGGATTATGGAGATGAAGAAAAGTCCACTTTACCGTGTATGGACTGTGGAGATCAATAAAATGAATAGTGAGTGGTCTAGAATCTAAATTTACTTAGAGAGAGAGAGAGAAACAACATGAACCTTGTACTATCCCTAAAATGAAATGTGAGAATATTGGGATGAATGAAAAGGGAAATGGAAAGACTATTTTGGGGGGCAAACAGGTAGGCCAGGCCGGGTTCAGGTTACATCGGGTTGGGGTCAATAAATGCATGTTTATGATAGAGTGTCATCCTGCTCGAGTCGACCCAACAAGTTATAGGCATTTAGTTTAAGAGCATTTAAATTTATGCTAGCACTTGCATTTTACATGAGAAATACAGAGTATAAAAACTTTAAAACTATTATAATGTTTCCTTTTGAATTTAAATTAATATTTAGATATATACAACAAAATTAAAAATAATACGGAGTATAAAAACTAAAAAGATTTGAAAAAAGTAAGATAACAATATGATATCAATAAATTTTGTTTGAAAAGATAGATTTATGCACTTAAAAGGGAGTAATAAGAAAAACATAATATTATAACAATATGTTTATCACATTATATTTTAAACTAAATTGCATGATTTTGGAAAAACCTTGCCTTAGGAGCTCGTGTTCGGGTTTGGTAGGGTTTGACATAGATTTAGCGGATCATTTTGGGTTTGGTCATCTGTGTTTGGGCCAGAAAATTTTGCTGGCTTTAAGTGGGAGTATCAAAATTCAAAAAGTTCCTTTGTTTTGTAGCTAGAAGTACAGAGATGCAACATGGTTCTGGTTCAACATCAAAGAAAGGTGATGAATCAGAAGATAATGAGGACATCTGGAAAAGGCTGAAAGATTTTGCCGGGTAAATTTCTGATCCTTTATTTTTGGGTGGGATGGGATTTCATACTTTGAAGGGCGAGTTGGGGTAAGGGGGGGAACCACCAAGCTACTCTCACCACGCTGCTCTTTCATTTATAATTCTGGTGCCAGAGAGAGTGAGTATCTCTCCTCCCACCAGCCACCACCACCTTTCCAAAGCTTAGATTTGGCATCATAATACCATTGAGATTAATATTCTTGTGGAAAATGGATTCCAATTTAAGCTTCCTAGTTCATACACGGATACACCAGTTTTGCGGTCCACAAAATAGTTTTCATCTAGAAGTCTAGAATGTAAAGTGTAGTTTGGTGACGTGATGAATTGAAATGCTATGAGAATGCCTTTGTTATGCAAATTACTCAAATATGTTTTGTGTAAATTTACATTGCAGATTCTTTTTCATTACACTGCATCTCTAATCTCTGTGTCCTACCAAACTACACTTCGATTACATTAAGATTACATGTTATGGTCTGCCAAACTACACCTTTGTTTTTAGTCCCTTTTCGGTATGATTTGAGATTTTTGAAATCTATGTAGCACAGATAGCTTTCTTTCAGTGTGGTTGTCACTCGTCTTAGCGTTTTGTTTTACAATTTTGAGAGTTGCATTACATACATTGTATAATGAACCAAATCAACTCGTGCTTTAGTAATATTGATTTTGAAAAAACCAGCAGTAAACTGCAAACCTTTTTTTTCCAGTTTCCGAATCTGGTTTTTAGTAAACTAAAAGTTAGAAAGATAAAAACCCACTATATACAACACATGATTTTCATACCTATTTGTAAATAAAATCATTTTAAAAGAGATTAGAGGACAACTAATTTGGGACGGTTGGAGTATATTTTTCAAGGCGTTGCTTAAACTACAATAATAACAACATTAGTAAAATTCCACAAGTTGTAGGTTCTCTGGAGGGTGTACACAAAAACTTTATCCCTACTCGAAAGTAGAGAGGCATTACTTAAACTAAAGCCATTAAATTGTGATTGCAGGTCACTTGCAAATAGTGCCTTGAAGTGGTTTAAAGACAATCTATAATCCTGCCCTTCGACATTCTTTAAACCAAACTTCGGGGTTATTCATTTTCCTTCAAGATGCCCGTACATTCCAACAACGCTAAAACCATCTCAACAAGAATGTATTAGGTTTTGATACCATTGAAGATGAAGATGTATACATACCAAACCCGGTATTTTCTCTGCAAAAATGATGAAAGAAAATGTGGTTTTTTTTTTGAAGAAAATGCTCCATGGCTGGTTTCTCTCTTTAGATGACAGTTCGTTTGGAAAGCCAGAAAAAGGTAATATGTGATTAACCAGGATGGAATTAGTATTAAATTGTAATCAAACGGAGTGTATATTTTTGTTGTAAATTTACATTAGTGATGCGTCTGATTTTCTACGCATTACATTTTTGTACGACTTAACAAACATTGCGTACTGAGAGAATTTGAGTTTTCACTCTCCTGTGTAGTTCCATTAGGGGGTCTTGATGACTTTTTGATTAATGTATGTACCCCTTCCATTCATCCATATCAGAAGTTTGTGGACTGTAGTGATGCGGAGGCTAGGGTGTCCTTAAAAGTAGAGTATACCGTTGCCCGCAAGAAAGCAAAATTAGAGGTTATGGGGGCGAAAAATGCAGCCTTTGAACCCCCCCTTTATAAGGACTTGGAAGAGCAGGGTGGGGGATAAGAGGCTATTTTAGCTAGCAAAAGCGCGGAAGGAGAAAGCCCAAGATCTCGAGCATGTAAGGTTCGTGAAGGATAACTAATGAATGGAGGGAAAGTGTGGTGATCCCATTACATAAGGGAGAGGTGATATCTAGATCATGCTATTATGAGATTCTACTGGACTGTTGTTGGAGCATACGCTCCCATAAATTACACACTACAACTTGGTTCTGTGCGAGAATCCGTTAAAATACCCATTATATTGTATATGATGAGAAACCTAGCTAAAGAACAAATCAAAAAATGTATCAAATACTTTTTCCACATCCTTAGGATCCAACCCCTCACCTAAGATCTCTTTTCTTCCACCCGAGTGATCCATGCCCAAATTCCAGTGAGACCCACTTTAGTTAACATATCAAATACTTTAGATTCGTTTCGTAATTCATATTCGAATATAATGATTCATATTCACATTATTAAAATACAAATTAAATTCAAATATTATTTTTGATTCGAATATTAAACAAGTTCATATACAAATTATTGGATCTTTGATGATATTCGAATATATGTATATACTCACAAACCATGTTTTTAACATCAATTATATTGTATTCATAATATAAAATGCATTTAAATTACTAAGAATTCAACAATTTCACGTAATACGAAAATCTAAAGCATATAATTTTTAATAGTTATATTTTATAAAATATAATTTGTATAAGATACAAAAATATATTTATGGATTTAAATATAGTATAAGAAGTATCATAAGTTAAATGGTTCAAAATTTTTGTTGGCCCATTATATAAATTACAGAGTATAATTATTCAAATATTCATTTAGGCATTCGTTAAGTATTCGTATTCAAAAAAAATTAAACAAATACAAATTTAAATATTTTGATATTCGCTTCGATTCGGTTTGTTTACACTCCTAGTTTCACAAGCTTGACCAAGTATTTCTATTTCTTAGTATATATTTGGAAGCATATCAACTTCACTACAATACTTTTTACATGTGTTTCGCAGAGTCTTGTATGATATTACTGACAAATACACTTGAATACATTTGAATTTGATGCTTTTTCAAACTTCCTTACTACCAGGGTGTGTCAATCCAAACCCGAACCAGACCAAAACAGCCGAACCGGGAACGTATAAGAGCCGATGCATGAACCAAATACCGGACCTAATAAGGTGAGGATCACACCCAGACCGAACATGTAAAACCCTACATGCTATATCTTGAGCAACTAGTATTAAACCATTCATACACTGACCAGGCATAATCAATTAACTTCAGTCCTCCACTATGTTAAAAGATCATCAAGCGATGCCATTACAAGATTTTGGAGGCACATACACCCCCTCTGGGGATACTTCGAACACACGATCATCACCTGTAAAGTTGAAAACTAAATCATATAAAAAGTAATTAACTCCTTCAAATTACTGTCTAAGCTTAAATCTCCATGGTTGCTTCATTTGGAAAATGAAACTTGGAATAAGAACAACGAAAGGAGGGAGGAATAGACCAACCATGGGATGACAATTGAAAATGAAGAAAAGGACAAGGAAGGTATATATGATTTGGGAGTAGTTTTTTTTTTTTGGGGGGGGGGGGGGGGGAAGGAGGGGATTATATGGACGGAGAAGATTTGGGGGAAGAATAAGGGCATTTCATATTAAAAAGATATACTAAAATAGGAAATGGGAAGAAAATTTATGAACAAACAAATAACGAAAGTAGGGGGCTGTTCATCGGTCCAGGACTAGACAGACCCGAACCCGGATCAAAGACCGAATTGAATAAACTCACAGACCGAAGACCAAACCTAAATCTATTTGGGTTTGGACCGTATCGAACCGAAATATTTATGATCAAACCGGTCCACACCGAATAAAAATATACTCCTCTGTCCCAAAAAAAACCTCATCTTTCCTTTTCATGAAAAGGTGTGAGTGGCTAACAAATTTTCTTACTCCTCTACTGCCTCTACATCACTTTCAACCACATATTTTTCCTAACCTTAAACTTTATGCCAAGTCAAACTGTGAACCTTATTTTGGAACGGAGGAGTATATTTTTAATTATTTTGATCAATTAAATATATTTTTAAGCTTTCTATTTTGTACCGTGCAAATAGAAAAAAAATTAAAAACAGGCCACCTAAAAATAGATATACAGCATGGACTACATCTATGTAGAATCATAAAAATTAATGTAAAACTTTTTTTTAATTATTTTTTTAAAATTACTTAATAAAAAACTTTTTTAATTAAACAAATTAAGATATCTATTAAAACAGAGCATCAAAGTGTAATACGGAACATAAAAAGTAGAGTTTTAGTATTAAGGTCTTTTAGGTCCATTCGGTCCAAACTTAAACCATTTCGGGTTTGGACCAGACTGAAACCCGAACACCAAAATTTATTGGACCAAAGACCAACCCAAAATCCATTCGGTCCAAGTTCAGTCTAGACCTAATGGTCCAGTTCTGTCGATTTTTTTGGTCTGGGCCTAAACTGGAACAGTCCTACAGGAAAGTGGGAAGAAAATTAATGGACGAAGGAAGTACAAGGTAAGGATCTCCACTTGAGTCTAGAGGGGTACTTAAGGCGAGTCTTTCAAATGTGGAAACTCAGCTTCTCGCTATAAGAAGGTACCACTCTAAAAAAAGTAAAAAGCATAATGAATTCTCACTTTGAGATTATAAAGATCAGCATCATGCTAGAATGCAACATATTTGTCAAAGAAGTCCTCATGAAGTAAATAAAAAAGGGAAAAAGAGTAATGAACTCACAAATCAACTTATTAGCTTGCTCTTTGGTGAGCCACGCAAAGAAGATATAAGTGAGGTCTGAAGTAATATGGGATTCGGAACTACATCAAGAACCAAACACAAAGAAAAAACTAATGAAAACAAAGCTCATTAAGGTGCCCAAAAACAAATAAAAATAAATACTCATCATCACCCAAAGGTTGATATAAATATAAGAGGTAAACTACCTGCCAACTTGTCGCATAACATCGGAATATAATGGCTGTAGAGGCTTGTTGGAGCCCTTATATTTGTTAACAAGCATCAAGTCAAGAATGACAAGGTACTATAAAATAACAAGTTATAAGCATTATTGAGTAGATTTGGCAGTATATAGAAATACGACATAATGCAGTTAAATGCAAACCTTTTCAAGATCATCGCTTCCTGCACAAAAGCCGAAAACAGAATTACAAGTGCATATATATTTTTATACAATCAAAACAAAGCAAGGATTCCTTTTTTTGAATTCTACAAAGCTTTCCTCACGATCAATTATATATGAGGATTTTCCAACTTGGAAGTTAAGACTCTAAATAACCATGAAATATAGAGACCACCTGATATGGGAATAAAGAGAGTATTGCCATTAGGGGTTTTGAATAACTCCTTACCTTGACTAAGTTTCAGCTTCTTGGATGGTGTAGTTGAAACGCAAAGCAACAACGTAAATTCAGGACAAGTGGCAATGGAAAGAAATATGAAGGAAGACAACACAGAACATAATATGGTTAGCCTCAAATTAGTCATCACATATTCATATTGCATGCCAAATAGAAGTGATGGCACTTTGCTCCTTAGAGAGGTAGAGCACAAATAGAAGACTAGAAGCACTTTCATCGTCAATGGAACCTTTTCTAATCACAAAATCTTCTGAATGGTTATCACAGTACATAATGCAAGAAGAATCTCCTATGTTTTCATCCCTCCTAAAAGTTCAATATAAAAAAATTAAACATATAAAAACTATGGACACAATATAAGACAACAATTAATACATAACAAAAAAAATTGATCACCTCAACTTTTTCCATTTATTTCCTTGGAACGCATATAACGACTCGACCTATCAAAACAAAAACGTATTTATGTAGTAGAACATAAAGATTATATAACATTGTGTACTATCTAAAATTTAACTAGTATAATAATTGTTGCAATTTAAACTCAAAACCAAGCTGAATCTGATTTGAATGTCAATGTACTCATGAATTCGCTCTTTGAAGTACAAGAGGCTATGATTAGGCACCGGGGAGCAGATTTTACAACATAATTCAAGTGGTACTTCCCCAAATTTTCAACACCAACAACAGTTACAATATTAGCTCGTAGTGCTTGTAAGGACGCGATCTCCTTCCCATGAAAATCACCACTTGACAAGTCACACAAGAAAGCTGGATTTTGTGCTAACGATATTGAAATCACACTCACATTTTTCTGAATTACAACCTTGATGTCATAAACTATATCTTCTTATTTCATTGTCAAACAAGAGGGACAACCAATGGCATACACCGCAAACTTAGGTGGAGGTGAAATAGCTCTAACATCACCCAAGAAAAGTTCTCCCAAGTGTGCTCCAGGAATTTTTTGTGAAGCAATTATTGAAGCACAGAAGAACTTATGTCCATTTATCCCAACACTTAATGGTTCACAGACACTCATCTTAGAAGAGTTAGCACATATCCTAGTAAGTGCTTTGTAATCGACCACGCCTCTGAAAATTAAACAAGCAAAATGAAGGCTTGTGAATTCTCTATCTAAGACTTGTATAAGAAAAAAATGTCATGAAACTCACGAGAGGTTACTCAAGAATGTGAGCTCCTCAGGATCGCAAACATTACAACCGCTACAACAGTATCAAGAAAAGCCCCACCTCTATCTTTGTCCACAGGTCGAGGAAGTCGTACGACTCACTTGTACAAAGCTCAACCTTATCCTATGTAAACACAAACTTAGTGGGTTTTGTTTCTATTTCTATAATTTTAGGCAGGGCATTGTTTAGATTAGGGCTTTGCATTATGGTGGTATGTTAGATTAGGTTTTTTTAAATAAATTAGGGAATGTTTGTATTAAAAAAAATCTAAAATAGGACATTGTTTATTTAGATTAATCTAAAATGCCCTGTTTGTGTTTACATAGGATAAGATTGAGCTTTGTACAAATGGTTCGTACGACTTCTTGGACATACCTGTGGACAAAGATAGAGGCGGGGCTTTTCTTGATACTGTTGTACCGGTTGTGGATGGATGTCGCAAAATGTCAAATCTTTGCGATCATGAGGAGCTCACATTCTTGAGTAACCTCTCGTGAGTTTCATGACATTTTTTCTTATACAAGTCTTACAATATAGAATTCACGAGCCTCCATTTTTCTTGTTTAACTTTCAGTGGCGTGGTCGATTACAAGCACTTACCAGGATATGTGTTAATTGTTCTAAGATGAATATCTGTGAGTCATTAAATGTTGGGATAAATGGACATGGACTCTCCTGTGCTTCAATAATTGCTTCACAAAAAGTTTATGGGGCACAATTGGGAGAATTCTTTTTGGGTGATGTTGGAGGAAATTCACCTCCACCTAACATTGCGGTGTATGCATTGGTTGTCCTTGTTTGACAATGAAAGAAGAAGATATGGTTTATGGCATTAAGGCTGCAATTCAGAAAAATGTGAGTATGATTTCAATGTCGTTAGCACAAAGTCTATCTTTCATGTGTGACTGGTCAAGTGGTGATTTTCATGTGAAGAATATTGCGTCCTTACAAGCACTACGAGCTGATATTGTAACCGTAGTTAGTGCTGGAAATTTGGGAAAGTACTATTTGAATTATGTTGCAAAAGTTGCTCTGTGGTGCCTAACCATAGCCTCTTGTACTTCAAAGAGCGAATTCATGAGCACATTGACATTCAAATCAGATTCTGCTAGGACAAATTCTTTTGAAATTTGGTAAGATACCACATCACTTATACATGTTTGAGATTTGAGCTTAATAGCAACTCTTAACTTGGTTTTGAGTTTAAATTGCAACAATTATTATACTAGTTAAATTTCAGATAGTACACAATAATCTTTATGTTCTACTACATTTATATGTTTTGTTTTAATAGGTCGAGTCGTTAAATGCGTTCCAAGGAAATCAATGGAAAAAGTTAAGGTGATCAATTTTTTTGTTATGTTTAAATGGTTGTCTTATATTGTGTCATAATTTTTATTTGTTAATTTTTTTATACTGAACTTTTAGAATGGATGAAATATTGGAGATTCTTCTTGCATTATGTACTGTGATAACTGATAACCATTCAGGAGATTTTGTGATTAGAAAAGGTTCCATTGACAATGAAAGTGCTCCTAGTCTTCTATTTGTGCTCTACTTCTCTAAGGAGCAAAGTGCCATCATTTCTAACCGTGTGGATAAGGAGTATGTAGCTTGAAATTTTCTTCCTTTATTTTCACCATCTAATGCCTTATTGACACTATGTTTGGTTTAAGGAATTATGGAGGAAACAAAATAAAATTATTTAAAAAAATAAAAATCTTACTTTTGTTTGGCTATTAGAGAAATTAGCGAGGAAAAAATAGTTTTCTATGATTTTTATGTTTGGTTGCTGTAAAGAAAGCAAAGGACACCCAGTTCGAATACAAATGCTATCTAAGATTGACAATGAGAATATCCTGAAGTCTTCGTGTTCAAAATGGGTTTCCCCTCTTTTTTCGGTCTGAATTGGGAAGGAAATGGTTTTCCACATATTTAATACAAAAAGCTTACAAAAAGATGATCTAGCTTATTTTAATTTTATTTTATCTATGCTTACATATAATTTAGCGTATGAGCTGGTTATATCAAACACTTATTTTCAGTTTTCGAGCTCTCCAACTACCAACAACACTTTTCATCTCCTAACCACTTTTTTAGCTTTGAGTTAGTTTTATGAGCTCGTCATGACAAGGAGAACCTCACTCTTGCAGAAGCTCCTGGCCAAACCCGTGCAAAAATTTAAGTTCGTTTAATTTATTGACTTGGCCTTTAAGCTATCAGCTAGGTTATGGCTCTATTTGACACGCTACCTTATCTTAGATTTTTTAGGCAGTGTTTGGTAAGTACCTTTGTTTAAAATATAAGAAAGAAGATAAGCTAGTTTATGATGAGAAGCAACTTCAACAAGCTTATTCGTTTATAAGCTAGCTAATTTTATTTTTAAAACTATAAGTTAGCTTATTGGTTTGTCACGAAACAGAATTCAATTTTTTTTGGAGATAACTAACTTTTCAACTTCTAGCAGTGCTTCTGAGTTTTTAGTTAGCCCATCATCTTTAGCAAGCTAGCTTATCAACTAGTCTTCTCAAATATATTCTTAATACGTCGTGGCAAACAAATCTAGTTAGGAGCTGAAAATTAGTTCTTGGCATAGTTTGTAAGGCAGCAAGGCGAGGCGAGGCGCTAATGTACCTTCATATCGCTGAGGCAACTAGGTGTTTTTTGAGGCAACTAGACGCACGTCTAGGCAACGACTAGGCCACATACATGCATGCATGCACACACACACACGCACACACACACACACACATATATATACAAAGAAAGAAAAAGGATTTAGGTATGACTTCCTCCTATACCGAGTGTATAAAACTTAATAAGTACTGGTTCCTCTTCAACATTAGATCGGAGCAAAATTGGACATTTGAAGCTTGTATAAGAAAAAAACTTTTACACAGTAGAAACAAATAGGGAGTATATTATTTCCACACAACAACAAGATGGATGTTGAAACCATGGAACATTTAAGATTTGAAGGTTTGGTAAAAGGAAGAAGGGGGGAAAAATTAAAGCTTTTAGCATCATATATACGGAGTAATTAAAGAGTAGTTCTGGCATTAAGACCTGTTTGGCGTTGATGAAGACCTGGCCTTCAGTAAAGGTTATGATAAAAATCTCCAACTCTGGGCATCCGTACTACGTCATCTGCAAATAGTTTTTTTTTTATAATCAAGATCTTGGTTAATTAGGCCCTCGATCTAAGAGCAGAGGAGGAGGAGGAATCACTGCAGTACTCATTACTCTCTCTGTACGGCTCAGAATCACTTCAGTACTCACACACACACACACACACACAAACCCCTCAACTCCAAGAGGCTTTGCATATCTAAATGTCATTCAACAGTTATATGTTTCCCCGAGCCATATATAAAGAACCATGAGTTCACCAAAAGATAACAAGCACATACCTCTGTAACACAAGCCATGGAGCCTAGGCATACATAAAAGCAAAACCCATCATAAATAAGACAGAACCTAATACATGTAAGACAAAGGAAAAACCAATAATACCACAAACATGCCCTAATCTAAACAAACAATGTCCTATTTTAGATTATTTTTTTTAAATACAAACATTCCCTAATCTATTTTTTTTAAAAAACCCTAATCTAACATACCACCATGATGCAAAGCCCTGGCTAAAATTATAGAAATAGAAACAAAACCCACCAAGTTTGGCAGCTGAAAGGTGAAAATTAAGAACTCCAATGAAGAAAGAAAGAACAACGGGAGTTTGTGAAATGGAGGAGCAGTGTTAGTTGGCGAGTGAGTCTCCACGCTTCTCTTGATGTACTACACACGCTTCTCTTGTCTACAACTGGACGACTGCGTACCTGCGGAACCGGTGGACGAGTGGTCGGAGTCTGCGATTGGACGACTCGACGGAGTGCTGCGATTTGTCGCAGGGTTCGGCGGAACGGGAGTGCTGCATGAGTGCGTGTCCCCTACTTGGAATCTGGAGTCACTGGACTAAGGGTAATGGGTTTGGACCGAATAATCCACAGCCCTACACGCAGGGCTTCTCCACTTTTCTGTCTGGTTTTACTTCATAGACCCACCCCAAAGGGGGGTAAAATTGGACATTTGAATCTTGTATAAGAAAAAAAAAACTTTTACACAATGGAAACAAATAGGGAGTATATTATTTCTACACACAACAACAAGATGGATGTTAAAACCGTAGTTTTCAAAACCGGACCAGAGACCGAACCGGTTAAGGTATTGATTTACTGGTTCACTGGTCGGACCAATAGTTCACGCATATTTAAAAATTCAATATACACACACATGAAAAATAATATTTAATGAAATAATACTTCGTTTATCTATAAATAAATAATTTATGATGTATTACTAAATTTATAAGCAATTTAATTATTTGAGTAGTTGCATTAAATTGAAACAAATGGATATTTAAACAAATAAAAAATTATAAATAAGAGGTGATATTTTTTGTTTTATAATTTACACAATTTTTTTAAAAATATTTAAACAAGTTAATAGTTTTGTGATATGAAGTTCATATTACAATTGCATTAACATTTTAGAGTTTGAATCACAGTTTCAACATTATATATTCAAAATTTTTAAAAATTAAAAAAAAAGCTTTGTTAGAATAAAATATATAACCAATAATGTCTTTATGTAACAAAAGAGATTGTAACATAGATGGTGGATAGCCTAATAAGAGCGCAAGTTGGTCATGTGTTCTAAACCCTCTTTAGTAAATATTTTTAGGACATTTGTGGAAGAAAAAAGCGATCACGGGCCAAATCGGCCGGTCCGGTCCAATTTTTAAAACTATGCATATATGCATATTATACTACACGGAAGGTAATTTTACACCAATTTTTGTGTGGTGTAATGTTGTTACATCAATTCAATTGGATCAGTTATATGTTATAGTGTTTCGATTCTAAAATTAATTGTTCATACTTCTCTAACTTCCTGGTAAATTTCATACGCGGCCCATCCTGCACCGTGCAACCTCACCAATTGCACTAACCAAATTTTGAGTAAAAAAGTTGATCATAAAGTCAAAAGAAAATTTAGGCGCTCAATTGAAAGATGTGCATGATACGTTAGGGATGAGATGAGTTTGGGGTTCACTAGAGGTCAAGAGAGATAAAAATAATCAATTTTATGATGAGAATTACTCCCTCCGTCCCTCATAGATCTTCTCAATAGCTCTTTTTCTTTGTCCACAATAGATCTTCTCATTTCATTTTTTAACAATTAAAATACCACAACTACCCTCACTTACTTTATTTATTACACCTCACACACCTCATTTAATACACTCCACCCATTTTTCATTAAGGGTATTATGGTAAATTTTCACCTTTTTTCAACTCTCCTTAAAAACCACCAAAAGTCAAAATGAGAACATCTTAGGGGGACGGAGGGTGTATATAGAATTATAGATACTATAATACTTTAATTAAATTGGTGTAATAATCTTAAACCAAATATTTGGGTAAAATAAAAAAAATTGCCAAGGCCCAGATGTAGGGTGATCTCTCTCTCTCTATTATTTTGATGAATTGTTGTTTTTTGTACACAATTTTAGTTCTTCAATTCTCTTGCCGAACGAGTCTGGATTGAAATTGGAAATCCGACTCTCTTCCAAATTGTGATTCCTCAAACGTGATTGAATTGAAATATTCCAATTTCCAAATACTAATATATACTCTGTATAATTAATATGATGCTCGATACATATTAGGAAGCATTTGCGCAGTAAAAAGCAATTTCTTTGAAGGTTTGGTTATTTTCATCATGTTATTCTTGGCTTCTGTAGTTAATTCCGATTAATTTTCTCTCAATTTTCACCTCAATTTACTGCTGGTGGATTAATTGATACATTCAAACCTTGTTTTACATCTCCACTGTGAAAAATCTAAATTGAATCTACCTGTGTTTGTTTGAAGAACAGATGAATGAAGTCAAGCGGTATCGGCCTTTCTCTGAAATCCCTTCTGCCTTATTGTGGGAAATTCTGATTCGGGTTCCGATCAAGACGTGTTTAGCTTGTAAGCTTGTTTGCAAAGAATGGTATCATATTGTGAAAAGCTCAGAATTCTCCTCGCTCCACCGCCGTTTCAATGCCTCCGAATTCGCCATCTTGTTATATAATGACTCAGGTGGTGGTGGTGGTGGTAGTGGGACGACTTTCATCTTGGTTGAGCTGAAAAAGGCCTTGGATGTGGACGATTCAGGCGATTGTGTTGTGGGTGTTGGTGATCTGATTAGGGTTCAACCAAACATTGCCACCCCCCGTGGGACATGTGGGACGTGGTATCTGAGGTCTCATTGCGATGGGGCTATTTGTTTGGAAACAGTGACGAGCGAATACGTCGTGTGCCATTTGCTCACTCGCCGCAGTGTAAATGTCCAAAATCTCCATGAACTCAAGAAGCCTCCTTGTGTTATAAAGCATTGTGAACTGGGGCGCTGCCCGGTGACAGCCCAATTCAAGGTTCTCATGTTTCTCTACGACACGGTGTATGAGATTTTGGTGGCAAAGATACAGACTTTGGGTAATGGTGAATGGAGGATTGTGGGCAATGTGCCCTTTAACCATATGAGTGACGGGTGCTTTCTAAACGGGTCTAGTCACTGGCGTGGGCCCACCTGCATATGGTCGTTCCATTTTGGGAAGGAGGAGTTTTTGCAAATCCCATTACCGGACGATATCATCCGCCGCGCACCTCATAGGAACAACAACAACAACAACCCAGTTGAATCCCACTACAGTAGGGTCTGGAGTAGGAAAGAATTGTTTGTTTTTGACTCTTGCCTGTGTTTGAGACCGTTCTTCAGGTCTCAGGACGTATGGATGATGAAGGAGTATGGTGTCAGAAACTCTTGGGTGAGGCAACTTGCCATAGGGACTCATGCGTTGACCGTGCCTCTAGCGCAGATGGATAACGGAACGATACTTTTAAAGAGTGGGAGTTCATTATATTTATATGATCCGCGAACCCATGTTTCTAAGTTAGTGCAGTTTGAGCTCAATGGGCTTTCTAATTCCATGACGCCGTTTGCGGCGTGTGATGCGAGATGCTTTCGGTTTTGAAGATTTAGGTATTCTTTCTCATGTCTGAATCAACATTTATGTTACAAGTTGAATTGGCTGGCTTTCTTTGAAGTATATGAGCTTGTTTGGGATAACATTTGATAATCTGCTTTGTCATTTTAGTGGGGAAAACATTGTTTTTTTTTAAAGAACTCACATGTTGCCTGGTCACTTGATAAGCCCTTTTACCCCAGCCATGAAGAAGTGTTAAATTACTTTTTAGACATCCAAAGAAAGGGAGGTGCCAAATTAATTGATAGGCATAGCCAAATAACAAATTTATTTTAAATTATTTTTCAAAGGCTAAACTCCACCATTGGTCCTTCAACTTTATCAATTGTGCACGATTGGTCTTTCAAGTTTTAAAAGTCCATAAATAGTCGTTCAACTTTATGAGTTATGCACGATTGGTTCTTCAAGTTTTAAAAGTGCATAAATAGTCTGGAATACTAGCTCCATATAATACGGAGTAGTCGTACCTAATGGAATTTACTCGTATTATATGAAACTAGTATTTCGTTTAACTTTTAATATTTACGGTCAAAAGGACTTCATATGGAGGGCTGACTTGTACCTGAAGGACTACTTATGGACTTTTAAAACTTGAAGGACCAATGGTGCAGAACTCATAAAGTTGAAGGACTATTTATGGACTTTTGAAACTTGAAGGACCAATCGTGCACAACTGTGCACAACTGATAAAGTTGAAGGAACAATGGTGAATTTTAGCCTTTTCAAATTAATTCAACCTAATTTTTCAAATTAATTCTAAGTAATCCAAAAAAGAATGCCACGTGTCATGAAGTTATTGACCATTTTTATTCCACACATCGTTCTAATTAGGGGTGGGCAATCGGGTCCAGGATCCGGGAGTCGGAACCGGACCGCCAGGTTCGGTCCGGGTTAGGGTCGGGTCCTCTTTTCGATAATTTCAAACGGTTCGGGTCGGTCCGGTCCTTACAAATTTTAGGGTCGGTCCGGTTCCTCATTTTGAAATTATATGAGACCCGGACCGGGCCGTTTTTTTAAATCCCAATATTATTTTTAATATTATTTTTAGTAAATATACGGATTTACAGAAATATACCCGCCTAAGCCCTTCAATTTTTTGGTCATTCCAATCGCAGGTAGAAAAGTAAGAAAACTTTTCATAGTCAGAGAGTTGGAACCTATGAAAATTGTGAATTTTATTCTTTTTAGAACCCATTGACATTATAATGCCAAAATATGTTGTCTTTTTTTTATTATTGTTGTTGAATGATCATGGGGTGTAAACTTTACTCTCATGCCCCTCTTTGTCATTGTTTTATTTTCATTTACGCCTCTTTTTTATGTTGAATGACTTAAATTAATTTATTATCCCTTTATTTTTTTAAGATTAGTATCATGATAGGTTCAGACCCGTTGACCCGTGGAACCGGCCCGTTTCAAACAAGCCGGGTTAGTTCCGGTTTCAATTTTAAAATTTTGAAAACCCGTTCCGGCCCGGACTGTTTTAAAAAAACAAGTTGAGTCCGGTTTATACAAATCTTGGCTCGGACCGGCCCGTGCCCACCCCTAGTTCTAATGTTCCCAACATCTATGTGAGAACTCTTTCTCCTCCGCCACCCAAGTCGTTCAACGGTTTCAAGTTTCAACCAATGCCGATGTTCTAAATAACTATTCAATTTTAACTTTATACTGTTTTTTTTTTGTCCTAAAACGTTCTTTCCATTCTTGTTTACGAGGTTTGACTGATTTTATTTTCAATTCAATTAATTTGATTGTAGGTGTAAAAAAAAATTAAATTTATATATTTAAAGATTACATCAAAAGTTTTACAAAATAAGGAGGGAAAAGATTATATTATTTTATCAAATAACAAACAAAAATAGGTAAAGAAAGTGACTATATTTTGATCGTATGAATAGTAATTGAGAAAAATATTTTCAAAAGGAAAAGATTGAAGAATCAAAGATTAAAAACTTAAAAAAGCAAGTCAGTTCGATCCATAGTTTTTAGTACCAAATCACGGACCGGTGGTTAATGTGGTCAACCAGTGGTTCACGCATATTTGAAGCTGGACGCGAGGAGGGAGAACGAAGCACTTTTCTTCAATTGAGCATAGCAGCGAGGTAATCAAACAGGGCGGACAGTGATGCTTCGCGAATGGGAAGCTGAATTTGGTTCTTTACCTCAATGTCTTCTTAGATAATCATCAAGAAGTAACACATTAACCTTAATTAGACCAGTGGTAATAACTGTAACACCGAGCGGCGTTATTAGCCTTTTGATGCCTGGGGGGCGTTAGATACTGCCCCTTCCCCGTTATAGTTGCATTAGAACTCCTGTGTCAATTTTTTGACGTGATTTGAAGGCGTTATAACGCCTTCATCCTTCTTTTTTCTCCCTATTTTTCCTCTTTTCTTCTCTATAAATTAAATTAATTTTTTTCAAAATTCAACACAAATACAAATTTCTCTTTATCTATTATCTTTTTTTTAAATTAATTATTATTCAGGTATTTTTTTATTTTTTCAGGAATGTAATTTTCTTATTTAATGAATGCAATTTTTCATTTAATGAATGTAGTTTTTTATAATGAAGGTAATTTTTTTATTTAATGAATATAATTTTTTTGTTTAATGAATGCAATTTTTTATAATGATTATATTTTTTTAAGGAACTATTCTTGTTTTAACTCTTTTAAATAATTAAATATTTAAATTTTATTAATTTAATTTTAGAAGATGCGTATTTATATTATAAAAAATAAAATTTTGAAGCCCAAATTTGAATTTTCATGTGTATTTCTTAGACCTATGCAAACAAGGGTCGGACCGTCCGGCCCGCCCAACCCGCCATTTAAAATGGGCGGATATGGACAATCTTTAATACCCACATGGGCGGGCCGGCCCAAGGCCGAATTGTATTTGGGCGGATCTGGAAGTTACTTTTAGCCCATCCGGGCCAACAGGCCCGCCCATATTCATTAAATACTTTTACTTTATTATTAATTACCTAGACAATATAAATTTTAAAATTTTCTTTAATTCATATGTAATAGTTCATATCACTCACCTCTCTTAAACAAAAATCAATAGTCTTTTAATGAATCTGCATGATGGGTTTATTAATTATGTAACAATATTTCTATTATGTTTTCTATGTAAATGTGGCGAATGATAATTTTATTTTAAACATTTGAAAACGAGTTCAATATTTTCTTTTTGATTTTTTTGTGTAAAAAAGATTTTTTTGATGTTTTATCCGGGTCGGGCGGCCCGGTGGGCAGTTCGGCCCGCTAAGGTGGGCGGGTATGGGTACAGAGTTTAGCCCATTAAATCCGGGTTGGGGCAAGCCCGCCCATGCCAATGGGCTAATAAATTGTATAAGTCCGGCTCGGATCCCACCAGGATATTTGCACAGGTCTAGTTTCTTTCTTTCCCTCTGCTTCTCGAGTTTGGAGGTACTCCGGAAAACAAAACCTTCCTTACCCTTACCACAGTAACGCCCGGATAATCTTGTCCTTGCTTCCAAATTTAGAATCTTTTCAAACATAATTGAATTGGAATGTTCCAAATAATCGCTTGGAACCTTGTTTTTGCATTTCCCCTTTGGCTTTGAATAATCCCTTGCAATCTTGTTTTCAATTTCCGCTGTGAGTAATCTAATTGTGTCTGAGCCACAGATGGAGAAACTCAAAGAGTACCAGCCATTCTCTAGAATCCCTACTGCCATATTAAGGGAAATTCTGGGCAGAGTTCCGATTAAGACGTGCTTAGCTTGTAAGCTTGTTTGCAAAGAATGGTATCACATCGTTGTCGATCCAGATTTCTCTTCACACCGCCTCCATTGCAATGCGTCCCGATCTACCATCTTGTTTTACAAGAACACTCGACATATCGGTGGGGTGTTTACTTTCAACTTGCTTGAGCTTGAAAAGACCCTGTATGACGATGAATTCGGTAATTGTATTCTGGGTGTTGATAGTGTGATCAGGGTTCAACCAAAAGTTGACTCATTGGAGCTATGGTATCCGAGGTCTCATTGCAATGGGGTTGTTTGTTTGGAAAGTAAGATGGGAAGATACTTTGTATGCAATTTGCTCACTGGCCAGTGTGTGGATGTCCATAATCCGTATGAACTGAACTGGGGTTATTTTATAAACAATTGTAAACTGGGGTGTTGCCTGGTGACAGGACAATTCAAGGTTCTCATGTTTTTTTGTAAGTTTGGGGCTAATAATAATGTGCTAGCAAAGATACAAACTTTGGGCACCTATGAATTGAGGAGTGTGGACAATCCATCCTTTGGGGACCTGAATAGTGGTGATGGATGCTTTCTGAATGGGTCTAGTCACTGGTGTGGTCTGACCTACATAAGGGCCTTTCATTTTGGGAAGGAGGAATTTTTGCAGATTCCAGTGCCCGTCGGCGCATCTTACAAGAAGAAGAGGAAAGAATTGAGTGTTTTGGACTCTTGCCTATGTTTGAGTTGTTTCCCACAGTCCCATAACCCGAATGTCCATGTTCAGATGGACGTATGGATCATGAAGGAATATGGTGTCAAAAGTTCTTGGGTGAGGCAATTTGTCATAGTGAGTGACCCCTGGAGTTTGCCTCTAATGCACATGGATAAGGGGAAGCTACTTGTAGGGACTAGATTTGGAATGTACTTATATGATCCGCAAACCCATGTCTCTAAGAGAGTGAAATATGAGCTCGGTGGGATTTTTCGTCACATGGTGCCGTTCACGGAGTTTGATGCAAGATTCTTTAGGTTTTAAAGATCAGGTATTCTTCTCATGTCTGAATTAACAGTTATGTTATGAGTTACCTGGCTTTCTTTGAAATTTAAAACCTTCTTTTGGATAACATTTGATAAACGTAACTGCTTTCTCATTTTAGCAAGCAAAAAAAACTGTGTTTTTTTATAAAACGAACCAACCTGTTGCTCTTTTTAAAAAGTGTGTTTTGCGGGCTCGATTTTATCCACCTTGTGGCAAAGATATATGAGCATTGCATAGGTGACTGACAAGTGACTGCGGTTCTTTTATGCTGTTTGTTAAGTATCGCAGTGATACAATCATTCAACTTTTTTTAATTTCCCCATAATTTCGTTTGAATTTTGTTGTTAATATATTGTTGTTGAGTTTGAAATTTATCGTGATTCGTGACTAAAGACTTTTACGTTAAGCATCTGTTTGGTTGGGGTGAAGGAAGAAATGCTTTGAACCAAACGGGTGGACTCGGTACAAAACCATTTTCCCTCCCCTCCACTCCAACCAAAAGCACCCTACAAGCTGGTTATTGTGCATGAAAAGAGACACAGTTGGGAGTATATGAAGTAAACTTCATTGTTTTGATACAGACTGGCAAAGATCCAACTGGCAAAGACACAGACTTTGGGTAGCAGTGAATGGAGGAATGTGGGAAATGCGCCCTTGAAGATTAAGGTAGGCGGATGTTTTCTGAAAGGGTCTAGTCCCTGGCCTGATCAGAACTATATATGGTCATTTCATTTCGGGGTGTGTGTGTGCCATAAGCATGATATTTGAACCTATGCTTTCTTACTCTAATCCCTCTATCAATTTCTTCTTGGTCATCTGTACAGTTTCATATGAGTTGCAATCTAAGCCACACAAGTTATTAATTTGACATTTATTCCATACTTTTAATCTATATTTATTTTTGGTTGACCTCATGAATATTTGGTGGTTGTGTCAAGTTCACATTCTGCACGTATAGATGAAAGAATTGATTCGGAGAAAAACTCTCTCGTATTTCTTGTGTTTACAATTTACAACTAAGGCATGTATATATAGGTTCTCACAAGTCGAGAATCCTAACTAAACAAGGAAAGGAAATCAAATCTCTATACAAGTAAACTACTAATACAAGGAAATTACCAAAACTAATATATACGAAAATATATTCCAAATATTCTCTTTCCTTTTACACCCTCCCTCAAGTTGGAGCATGTAATGAAGAAATGCCCAACTTGGGAATAAGAAACTCCAGTCGTGACTTCCCAAGCGCCTTCGTATGAATATCTGCGAGCTAATGCGTCGTAGGTACATGCAAGGTGCGAATCTCTCCTCGTAAAAGTTCATCACGAACAAAGTGACAATCAATCTCAATATGCTTCGTGCGTTCGTGAAAAACTGGGTTAGCAGCAATGTGAAGGGCCGCAGTGCTGTCACAGCGAACAGTCATAGGGTTCTTATGTTCAACCCCTAGACATCGCAATAAATTCTTCAACCACTTCAACTCACACGTAAGAACCGCAAGAGCCCTATACTCAGCCTCAGCAGACGAACAAGCCACCGTTGTCTGCTTCTTTGTCTTCCACGAAACAGGTGAGTCCCCAATTTGCACAAACCAGCCTGCAAGCGGCCGTCGTGTCAAGGGACATGATGCCTAGTCCGAATCACACCATCCTTTGAGCTGGAGACTGTTATCTGCAGACAGGAAAATGCCCTGCCTAGGACATCCCTTCAAATAACAGACCACCCCAAGTGCTGCAGACCAGTGATCCTCCCTCGGTTCCTTCAAAAATTGTGCTAAAGTATGCACTGCATAAGAAAGCTCCGGTCGTGTAACAGACAAATATACTAACCGTCCCACCAAACGGCGATATGATTCTGAATCTATCAGAAGGGGAGCTTGGGAACGAGCCAAATGATGATTTGGCTCCATGGGTGCACCTAACGGCCTGGCTCCTAACAATCCGGCTTCAGTAACAATATCCAAAGCGTACTTCCGTTGGCAGAGAAATATCCCAGACCTGCTCCTCGCCACCTCAATACCAAGAAAGTATTTCAGTGTCCCCAAGTCCTTCATATGAAAACAATCCCCTAGATATACCTTGAACTTGCTCACCATCTCTGAATTATCTCCAGCAATAATTAAATCATCAACATAAACCAAAACATGTATGACTCCTTTCTTTCCAACGAAAGAGAATAAGGAGTAATCAGGAACAAACTGAACAAACCCATAGCGCCTCAAAGCTCCAGACAACTTGGCAAACCAACACCTTGGAGCTTGTTTCAAACCATACAAAGATTTCTTCAATTGGCATACTACATTAGAATCATTGGAAAAACCTGGTGGGAGTCGCATGTACACTTCATCCTCAAGATCTCCATGAAGGAAAGCATTGTGCACATCCATCTGATGCAACTCCCAACCCTTCGCAGCTGCAACAGCTAGAAGAGTTCGTATTGTAGTTAACTTGACCACAGGAGCAAATGTTTCCTTGTAGTCAAGTCCCTCAACCTGATGATTGCCCAGTATAACCAGCCTTATATCTTTCCACACTGCCATCGGACTTGCGCTTGATTTTATACACCCATTTGCAGCCAAGGGGCTTTTTATGACGTGGAGGAGCAACCAGCGACCACGTTCCATTAGCTTCCAGTGCATCAATCTCCTCCCGCATAGATTTTCGCCATCGCTCATCCTGAAATGCCTTTTTGAAGTTCGTGGGCTCCACTTCCTCATCAAGTGCCGTGAGAAAACACTTGTGTTTATCAGAAAACTTCTCATACGTGACATATGAGGAGAGCGGATACCTGCATCTTTCTCCGCTATGTGGTCTAGTAACATGTGTAACATAGTCCGCAAGTCTCACATTTGGGCATCTTTCCCGTTGACTACGCCCCAAAGTCTCCACTGCTTGCTGGGAAGAGGACGATCGACCGCCATCCGTGGAACGGTCCACGGGGTCGACCGTCTGTAGCATCGCTGGTTCAGTAGTGTTCTGCCTCAGGGACGGTCGACCGCCATCCGTGGAACGGTCCACGGGGTCGACCGTCTATAGCTGCGCTGGTTCATCAGGTTTCTGCCTTGAGGACGGTCGACCGTCCTCCATGCCGCGTTTGACCGTTGATCCATCTCCAGAAGACCCGTCATTCTGTCGTGCCGACGGTCGACCGTGGTCTTCGGCACGGTCCACGGGGTCGACCGTCAAAAGCCCTTCTACCTCCATATTTCCCGGCGGTCGACTGTTCCTCCAGGGAAAAAGGAGGCTCCTCCAGGGAAAAAATTTATATAAGTAATATATATATATATATATATATATATATATTATTTATTTATGGGCGGCCCAGTCTGTTGGGTCGGCCCATTAGTCGCATATTTGTTATTTAGGGCGGCCCAGTCTGTTAGGCCGGCCTATTACTACGAAATCCTAGCCCTGATTCCACTCTTATTTATACCCATCTTCTTGGAAAAGGAGGGGAAGGGAAAAAGGAGGCTCAACACTACACCACACAATATTACTCATCATCTTCCTCATACATTTCTCCTTCTTCCCTACCCTTGGGTTCCATAACCCAACAAGGATATTCCGTCCGATTTGGAGGATTGATTTGGAAGGGAGGAAAGTGACTTGAAACTAAAATTTTGGGTTCCATCCCTTCCATGTTAATAAACTAGACGGCGGGATATATTCAGATTCCTTTCCCGCCTCTCCAACCAAACAAGCCCTAAAGGGAGGGATATGGTGGTAGGGTGGGGTGGCATGAATGTGGCGAGGGGTGGAGGTGCATGGCGGTTGCTAAAGCATCGTGATTGGGTGACGAAGGTGCAATCAAATGGATTGAGGACGAGGGTGGGAGAATCTTTGACGACGACAAATAAGCGTTGTGCCCTAAAATTGGGTGGTGAATCTTTGAAGGGGATGGTGGTAGCGGCATAATAAAGTCGACAAGTTGCCCGGTGAAGTTGTATGAGGCAACAATTGTTATGGATCGAAGTAGGCGGAGGGAGAGGGAGCACATGATGAATTTGTTTTGACTATGCCATCGATGAAGGGAGCCGTGCGCGTGATGATGTGTTCTCAATCAAAATACTTTTAGTTACATTTTGGGCATAAAAACATAACACGTACTTCTATTATTAGTATTGTTGCAACCAAACAAAGTATGAAGTTTGAATTTGTGTAGTGCAGAAAAATTTTGAGAACTTGAAAATAGTTAAGAGTGCAATTCACTTCTTAATTATGAACGGTTCAAGTGACATTGAATTCAATGCTATAGTATGACCCTAGTCTCTGAAGGTAAGTCATTCAAAAATTTGATGGTTCATATACCCTCTCGCCCCTCTACCCTCATTCATCCCTCATATTGATGATTTGCTACCCTGACCAATGTAGAAAATTGCTGATGATATGAGGGCAAGGGGAGGGGTGGGGGGAGGCTATTAGAAGTTAGGGCTACGAGGCCTCAATTTTTCGAGCGAAGTACCATAGAAAAATCGAGGCATGCAATGACATTCAGAATGTCCATGAACTGGTTTGCCTTAATTATTGGACTTGTTAAATTCTCATGTTACTCTTATTTATTAATTAAAAAGTTAATTTTCTGAAACAGACCTTTCTAATAAAGTGTTTTTCAAATTAATTCTCAACAAGTAGTAATTACCAATGTAGTTCTTCGTAATGGAAGTTTATTATCTAAATAGTCTTCTGTAAAAATGCTATTAAATGACAGTTAAATGAAGGATATTTTAGTATTTTTTATCATTTAAACAATGATTAATTCCTTAAAGTAGTCTTTTCAAATTAATGAGATGACTGCTAGAGGAACAGATCCATCCCTAGTAGGTTTATAGACTCAATTTCGAGATAACATTTACTTATAAATTAATCCCCGTCCTAAAACTATCTTTTCAATTACTATTCACACGGTCAAACTTAAATCACTTTCTTTACCTATTTTCGTTAGTTATTTGATAAAATAATATAGTCTTGTCACCTCTTGTTTTGTAAAACTTTTAATGTAGTTTTTAAATACGGAGTATATAATTATTTTTTTAATTTTACACCTACAATCAAATAAATTGAATTGAAAATAAAGTCGGACAAACCTTGTAAACATAAACGGGCAGATGGTTTTAAGACGGAAGGAATATTAGTTTGAAAAATACTTAATTATCAAAAGATATTCAAAGAATATACTTTAAATTTAAATAATAAAAATATCAAAATATTTTTTATTTGACTGTATATTTATAGAATAAGGGGCTGTTTGTTTCAGCCTCTTAATGGTTCAGATGTCTGAATGATTCAGCACTTAATGATTCAGACTGTTTGTTTCAGCCTCTTAATGGTTCAGATGTCTGAATGGTTAAGAGATTTGCCTCTGAATGGTTAAGTATTATACAGAGTCTGAATGGTTAAGAGCTGTTATCTGAATTGATCAGACATTTGCCTCTGAATAGTTAAGCAATATACTAGCTCTTAATGGTTCAGACCTCTTACTGGTTCAGCACTTAATGATTCAGACCTCTTACTGGTTCAGCACTTACCCATTCAGAAGTTGCCAGACAGCCCTTAAGTCTAACTACTCTTGGAAACACCTAATTAGAATCTACTCAAAGAAAAAGAAAGGAAAAGAGGGAGAGGGCTCATATTCTTCTTCATCAAAGCGCACGAGTGCCGCTCCTAGTTGTTCGATCTTCCAGGTTCTCGTCTAAAATTCAATTTTAATTGTTTTGATCTTTTTTAGTTTCTTTACTGAGGAGTTCCGACTTCTAGTCTTCTATTGCCAAACGAGTTTGAATTGGGATTAAACAGACTCAATTTCAAATTTCCAATCTTGTCAAACATGACTGAATTGGGATTTTTCGAATAATCCCTTGGCTGAATAGTCCCTTAAAAGCTTGTTTTTTTTTCCGTTTCCACTGTGAGTAACCTACTTGTGTTTGACAAACAGATGAAGAAAGTGAAAGAGTCTCCTCAACCCTGTTCAAAACTACCATCTTCCATGGTATGGGAAATTCTGGGTAGGCTTCCGATTAAGACATGTTTAGCTTGTAAGCTTGTTTGCAAAGAATGGTACCATATCATTGTCAATCCGGAATTCTCTTCTTTCCGCCGCCATTGCAATGCCTCCCGATTTACCATCTTGTTTTATGACCATTTGGTTGGTGGTGGGGGGATGGTTTTCAACTTGGTTGAGCTAGAAAAGTCCATGGATGTGGACGATTCGGGTAATTGTATTGTGGGTGTTGATGATCACATTAGTTTTTGGCCAAAAATTGACCCCTTGATTCAGACATGGTCTGGCATGTCTCATTGCAATGGGGTTCTTTGTATGAGAAGTGCAATGAATGGGTACTTTGCATTCAATTTGCTCACCGGCCAGTTTGTAAATGTCTTATATGTGCATGATAAGCATGAACTGAAGAAGCAATATTTTATAGAAAGTTGTGCAGTGGGGTGTTGCCCGACGTCAGGCCAATTCAAGTTTCTCATGCTTGTTTGGGACATGAGGAATGGGGTCCGAGTAGCTAAAGTACAGACTTTGGGTAATGGTGAATGGAGGAGTGTGGACAATGTACCCTTGAATAAGCTAGCGGGTGGATGCTTTCTAAATGGGTCTGGTCACTGGTATGGTGGGGCGTCCATATGGTCCTTTCATTATGGAAAAGAGAAGTTTTTGCGAATCCCACTACCTGATGATATCATCATCATCAATGCAACTTATAGGAAAAGGGTGAAAAACTTGGCTGTTTTAGACTCTTGCCTTTGCGTGATATGCTTCTCCTTTTTTAACCCGAGGGGTAGTGTTGCGATGGACTTATGGATTATGAAGGAGTATGGGGTTAAAGAATCTTGGGTGAGACAAATTGTCACGGTGAATAATGAATGGTGTCTGCCTCTAATGCGCACGGATAAGGGAAAAATACTCATAATGAGAGAGCATGAATTATATCTATGTGATCCACGAACCGAGGTTATTGAAAGAGTCAAGTTTGAGATCAATGGGCATTCTAAGTACACGGAGCAATTTGCGATATGTGATGCAACTTTCTTTAGGCTTTGAAGATTCAGGTTATACTTTCTGCTCATGTCTCAATGAAAACTTATGTTTCAAGTTGGTTGTTTTTTTTTAGAGTAAATTCCATAAAAGGTCTCCAGTTATTGGTCGTTTTACATATTTAGTCCCTACTTATCAAATATTACTAATTTAGTCCCCAATTATTATATTCATTTTCACGAATGGTCCTTTGTTAGCATTTACGTTAAGAATGTGGATAAAATTGTAAATTCACACTCTTTTTAGTCCTCAATTAAGCTTCCTTTCTTCCCTCGCACTCATTTCCCAAATCTGTCGCTGAGTTTGAAGCTTTGAACCCAAAACCGAAATCATCACTTTTCTCCCAATTGTTTGTCTAACTAGTGGAATCCAAATTCGAAACCAGTAACCTTCATGAATGAGTTTTAATGTTTATTTTTTTACAATTTCTTGAGCCTAACTGATAAAATTTATCCATAAAGCTTATTGATTTTGATTTTAGGTTCTACCAGGAAGACTAATAATTGAGAGAAAAATGATCATTTCAGTTTTGGGTTTAGAGCTTCAATCTCAGCGACGAGTTTGGGAAAGAGTACGAGAGGAGGGAGGAAGCTGAATTGAGGAGAAAGAAAAGTATGAATATACAATTTTATCCATGTTCTTAACAAAAACGTTAACAAAGGACCATTCGTAAAAAATGATATAATAATTAGGGACTAAATTAGTAATATTTGATATGTAGGGACCATAGTTTGTAAGGCGGCAAGGCGAGGCGAGGCGCCAATGCACCTTCATATCGCCTAGGCGACGACTCGGCGACATACATACCTACATGTATATATATGTGTGTGTGTGTGTATATATATTTATATTTATATATTTATATATGCATATATAGGTTTTATATATTTTAAGGAAGCTTGACAGAGAAGACCGAGAGAGAAGATAAGTTTAAGTCTATTAGGCTACACTAAAAGAAAATGGTCTGCACTAAAAAATGGGGTTTTTCAAAATTTTAAAGTGGCCCAAGGCATCAAGGCGAGGTAAGGCGACTTCAGGCGAGGAAAGACGACGCCTAGGCGAGCGCCAGGTCGCCTTATGGTTTTCTAGGTGAGGCGAGTAGACAAGGCGTCCCGGTGATAGCGCCTTATCGCCTAGGCGACGCCTAAGCGACGCCTTACAAACTATGGTAGGGACTAACTATGTAAAACAACCTATAAGTGAGGACCTTTTTATGGAATTTACTCTTTTTTTAATGTATAAGAGCCCGTTAGGAACTTTTGGTTAATTGCTCTCATTTTAGCTAAAAAAAGAAAAGGACACACTTTTGTGACTCAAATTGTTGTGTTTGAAACATTTCGCGACAAACACTTTTAACATTATGGGTATGTTTGGTCGGGTGAGGGAAGGAAAACCTTGCCCCTCCCCCCCATTGAAGATTTGTTTTGAACCAAACAGATTGACTGTAAAAAATCATTTTTCCTCCACTCCAACCAAACACGGACAATTTAATTTCAGCATTAGTTTTAGTTTAATTTTAGTGTTGATGGACAATTTAGTTAGTGTTCACAAAAAGAGACACACCTGGGACTATATGATGTGTGAGTTTTGTAGTTTTTTTTGTCTCAACTGTTACTTTTTTTCTAAAATTAAGGTTGAACATTTGGGGAAGGAACATATCAGTACCCTAAAATGCAAAAATGACACCTTTCTTGAATATGTTCTTATCCATAGTTTTTTGGCACTGGGTTTTGTCTGGTAAAACCAAAAATGTAAGGTAATATAATGCAGTGAGTACATTGTTTTATGTTTTACTGGCTGTGAAAATGACACCTTTCATTGTTTTTCTTTTGCAATTTGCACGGACTTGGCTAAGCTCACATTGTCCAATAGCTTCTTGATCGGTTTTTTTTTTCCGTGTGTGTGTTTCATTTTTTGTATTGAAGGTGGCGTTTTTTTTGCTGGAGAAGAAAATCACATCTGATCTGGTTCATCTCTAAACAACACCAGATGATCTTTTGTTCTTTTGTAATCTTTGATCTTTTGTTCTTTTTTGTGACTGCAAAGTTGACCTCTTTTTGAAACTCCGTTAGCTCCATAGTCTTTGGTCCATATCAATAGTTCCACAGTTTAATGTCTTCTACGTACACACACCCTCACGAGACTCCGCTTTTGTGAGATTATACTAGGTTGTTGTTCTTCATTTTGCTGCTGGGAATTTGTGTGGAATTAGCTGATTACAGAACATTGTCAACAATCTTCTTAACCTTTGATTGCCTTTCTTTCCTTTTTGTTTTTGTATACTAAGGTGCCTTCATGAAGGCAGTTCTTCCTCTGAAGCAGAAAATCACATCATCTGGTTCCTCCCTAAATAACAGTAGAATTTGTTTCTGTCCATATGACCAAAAGACGTAAAACGTAACTCAAGCTTTTGTTCTTTTTGTGACTGCATAGGTTAGATCCTTTAGCTTTCCTCAAATCATGTTTTGGGTTTTTCCTACTCTATAACTTTTCATGTTTTGCAATACTCTGTATAATGTTAGAAGTTGAATACTCAGTTTCCATATTTTACAATACTTTATCCATCTCAAGTTAATCTTTCTATTTGATCTATTGATATGAACACTCGTAATTAATGACTATTATGATTCTATAACACTCCTATTTTGGAAATATGTGCTACGTTTTAGTCGGGTGATTTCTTTAATTTATGTATTCATACTATAAGACTATTATCGATTTTCGGTTGATTTCAGAATTTTCACATTACATACATCCTTTATATTTTTTGGGCTAATTTTTAAGCTAATGCTCAACTTGTGGCATACATTTTTTTTAAAATAATTTTGTGTCCACCTAAAAGAATAGACAAACACTAGCAAGATCTTCAAATCATTGGTATTTCTGGCAACCAAAGTATGAGGTTTGAATTTGTGGAGTGTAGAAAGATTTGAGAACATGAAAATACTTGCAATTCTTGTATGATAATCATGGAGCTTAGGTCTATAAGAGCATCACTAATGTGAAGAAAACAAATGGATAACATGGTGATTTGAGAGGAGAAATGAGAGAAAATTGATTCCATTGATGGGAGGAATATAATAGAGAAACACTTTTATTAGTCCATTACAATTATATATACATACATACATACATACATACACACATACACACACACACACACACACACACACACACACACACACAGATACTTTTTTCTAAATCAATAGAAGATAACATGTCAAAAGAGGTATCGAGAAAAAGTTCTGTGCAAAAAATAAAGGAAAAAATAACGTAACATTAAAAGTAAATGATGTGTGAGCCCAACTCACTCTTTAATCATTGGGCTTTTACAAAACAAAAAATACTCCCATATACTCTTAATTTTCTGGTAATGACTCTTAGGTCTCACGTTACTTGCTCTGGACAATCCTCAAATTTTTGGTAAGAACTCTTAGGGCCCACATTATGCAAAATATACTTCGGGGTCCTTAAAATTTGTGATATTATACTTCGAGGATACATTCTGTTCATTTAGGCATTATGATTGAAAGTTATTTAACTTTGTGAAACTGAAGGGTATTCAAATTTAATAAAATAATGATTATGAAGCTAAAATCTAGTATTCGTCAAAGTAACAAAATTTTAAATCTTAACGGTCAAATAGACAAAATATACCTAAAGAGTATATTACCACTCATTTTAATATTTCAAGTAATGTAGGATCTGAGAGTTTTTACCAGAAAATTGAGGGTAACTAGCAGTATGTTTTAGATAATGTGGGAGGTGGGAGTCATTACCAATAAAAAATTGAGGGTATCCGCCTGTTTTACAAAAGGCTTCAAATACTAATTAAGAACTCGGCGGTTAAATTCTTATATTGCTCGCATTTATTTATTAATTTTAAAAACAAAAAAAGAATGTTAGAAGGCTCATAACCGTCGGCTGACAATTCTTTGAAAAATTAATACCACAGGAACAAAGCAAAAATGCCCTTCGTCTCGTCTATCTGGCGCGCTGCCCCTCTCCATCTCCAATCTAAAATGGGCAAGGTTCCCATAACATTGGGACCAATGTCATGGGATGACCCGAGGGCGCTCCGGTGTCCCGTTCGTAAAATTGACGGTTCCTACCTCCTAACCCCGGTAAACCCCCCACCCCGCCCCGCCCCGACCCGAACGCACCCCCACCCTCTTCAATTGCACCCCACAAGTTTATTTTGACTTTGACAATGTGATATAAAATTTCCGTTTCTTTTTAACCTGCTGTACCCAACTTTGGGCACAGCCGCGGGTGTATCATATAATTCGCGTTCGGCTGCCGGGATTGAACAGTGGCGCTCTTGGTTGTTCGATCTTTGAGGTTCTCTTCTAGTCTCTTAATTTCAATCGTTTTGATCTTTTTCGATTTCTTTTCTGAGTAGTTCCGATTTCTATTTTGAAACTAGTTTGAATTGGAATTGAACAGACGCAATTTCAAATTTCCAATCTTGTCAAACATGATTGGATTGGGATTTTTCAAATAATCCCCTGAAACCCTGTTTTCAATTCTACCTTCGAGTTATATATAGAGGATTTCTTTCAAGGTTCAGTTCTTTTCATCATCTTCTTCACCTAGGCAGTTTATTATGAATAATTTTGATCTTTCAATTTCCCATGCGAGTAACCCTCTTGTGCCTGACTAACAGATGAAGAAAGTCAAACAGTACCAACCTTTTTCTGAAATCCCTTCTGTCATCTTATGGGAAATTCTGGGCCGAGTTCCGATTAAGACGTGTTTAGCTTGTAAGCTTGTTTGCAAAGAATGGTATCATATTGTTGTCAGCCCAGAATTCCCTTCTTTCCGCCGCCACTGTAATGCGTCCCGATTCACCTTGTTGTTTACTAATGCCTGGGTTGGTAGTGTGGGGATTGTTTTCCACCTTGTTGAGCTTGAAAAGACCTTGAATGCCGATGATTCGGGCAATTTTATTGGGGGTGTTGACAGTATCATTGAAGTTCACCCAAAAATCGACACACCCAGCAAATTTTTTTATGTCATGTGTGAGTACAATGGAGTTGTTTGTTTGGAAAGTGGAGAGGATGAATACTTCGTATGCAATTTGCTCAGTGGCCAGTGTGTGAATGTCCAGAATCTGCATGAATTGAAGAAGCGTTCTCACACTATATTGGGTTGTGAATTGGGGTGTTGCCCGGTGACAGGCCAATTCAAGGTTCTCATGTTTGTTTGGGACATGACGAATAACATCCATGTGGCAAAGATACAGGATTTGGGTGATGTTGAATGGAGGAGTGTGGGCAGTGCACCATTGAGGAACCCGAAAGGTGGATGTTTTCTAAATGGATCTAGTCATTGGTGTGGTCGCGCCTACATATGGTCCTTTCATTTTGGGAAGGAAAAGTTTTTACGAATCCCGGTACATGATGACATCATTAGTGCAGCATATAAGAAGAGGAATAAAGTATTATTTGTTTTAGACTCTTGCCTGTGTTTGGGATGTGGCTCCCGCGGGAATGGTGGACATACCATGGCCGTATGGATAATGAAGGAGTATGGTGTGAAAGATTCTTGGGTAATGCAATTTGTCATAGTCTCTAATGAATGGACTGTGCCTCATTTGCGGATGGACAAGGGAAAGATACTTGTGCAGAGTGGACTAAAATTATATTTATATGATCTGCAAACCCAAGTTTCTACGATAGTGAAATTTGAGATCAATGGGCTTTCTAATTGCTCGATTCCGTTTGCGACATTTGATCCAAGTTTCTTTAGGTTTTAAAAATTCAGGTATTCTTCTCATCAGTAAATGAACACTTATGTCACAAGCTGGCTGTAATTCTTTATAGTTTAAGATCCTGCTTGGGATCACTTTTGATAAACCTGCTTTCTCATTTTAGCAACAACAACAACAACAAAGCCTTATCCCACTAGGCGGGGTCGGCTACATGGATCAAACGACGCTATGAAATCCTATAGTGTATCATATTGAGATTGTTCACGCGAAAGTCTCCCTTGATCAATGCTCTCCAAGTCCTCTTAGGGCTACCTCTTCCTCCGGCCACATGCCTATTCACCATTTGATCAACCCTTCTCACAGGATGCTCTATTGGTCTTCTCTCACATGTCCAAACCACCTAAGAAAAAAATTTTCAAAATAAAAATATTGCTCTGCACCTTTTTTTGAATAGAAAATATTGCTTTCTTATCTCTTTACGAAATCTGTATCTTTGCCAGCTTGATCTTATCTGCCTTGTCTTCAAGAAACATAAACCTTGCATTAGTGATCGATCAAAGTCATCAAACACATAAGTGACTATGTGGTTATTGTTTGCGGTGGAGTATAACTGAATTCCTTGGTTCTTGCCCTTAATACAAATGTGATGCTATCTTTCAACATCACCCCCAACCCCCTCCACCCGTAATTTGAGTCAAATTGTTTTGTTAATGGATTATTGTTGAGTTTGTAATGTTTTGTTGCGAAGACTTTTACATTAGGGGTATGTTTCGTTGGAGGGGGGGTGTGGGGAGGAAAATTTGGGCCCCCCATTCAAGAAATGTTTTGTAACAAACGGGTGGACCCTGTATGAACTCATTTTCCCTCTCCTCCACTCCAGCCAAAAACTCCCTACAAGTTGGTGTACCTTATTTTGTTTTAGCTTTAGTTTTAGTTTATACATTACGCAGTTTTAATTTTAGTTAGTTCCCCCGTCTCCCATTCAGTTTTAGTGTATATATTACGGAGTACCTTACTTTTAGTTTAGTTTCAGTGTTGACTGTTGATGGACACTATTGTTATTGTGCACGAAAAGAGACACAGTTGGGACTATATGATGTTGTCCATAAGCTTCATAGTTTTTTTTTCTGAACCAATTTTTTCCTTTTCTAAAATAAAGGCCATACATTCGCGGAAGGAACATGTCAGTATCTTAAAATAAAAAAAGACACCTTTCTTGAACATTTTTATATCGATAGTTTCACACAGTTTGACACACACCCTCTCGAGACCCTGTTTTTGTACATGGGATTATACTAGGCTGTTGTTGTTTCTATCTGTGCCTAACTGGGAATTTGTATGGAATTACGTGATTACAGAACTTTGTCAACAACCTTCTAACCTTTGATCATCTTTCTTTCCTTTTTTGCATACTTAGTTTCGCTGAAGCAGAAAAATCACATCATCTGGTTCCTTTCTAAACAACAGTAGAGTTTTCTTTTTTGTCAGTGGGTTTTCTGGTCTCATAGTGGGGATTTTGGCGTTTGATGCAAGTTTTTCGAGGTTTTAAAGATTCAGGTATTCTTGTCATCTCTAAATTTACACTTACTTTACAAGTTGGTTGGCTTTTTAAGTTTAAGTGCATGTTTGGAGCCTTGCGTAAGTGACTGATCAAACATACAAGTGACTATGTGGTTATTGTTTGCACTTACGTATAGCACAACTTCCTAGTACTTGGCCTTAATACAAATGTGAAAGGAGCAATGGAACAACTATTTTTCTCCCAACAATTTGAATGAAATTGTTTTGCTAATGGATTATTGTTGTGTTTGAAATGTTTCGAGACCAACACTTTTACATAAAGGGTTTGCGTGGTTTGGGGAGAGAAGGAAAATTGTGTGCGCCCCATTGAAGAAATGTTTTGAATTGAATGGGTGGACTGGGTACAAAACTAGGTTCCCTCCTCTCCACCCAAACCAAAAACATGCCATTTAGTTTATACATTAGCTTAATTTCAGTGTTGATGGACAATATTGTTTTTGTGCAGAAAAAGAGACAACTGAGACTATATGATGTGAGTTTCATAGTTTTGGGTTTCAATCAATTTTGTTTCTAAAATAAAGGTCAAACATTTACACTCAGTTTGGTTCATGGATTTTGGTTGGGAAAAGAAAACAAAATGGGATGAAAAACTATATTTTATGTTTGGTTAGTGAGGAATAGAAAAAAGAGGGGAAGTAAAAAGAAGAGGCAATTTTTTGCCAGTTTCAGGATCTGACTGAAGATATGCCCTTAGACAAGAACGCCTTGAGATCTATATAGGGAGAAAGACCAAAGTTGGACTAAAACATTGAAAATATATCAAAATAGGACTTCCATGTTTTTATTCCCGAAATAGAGACTTACATTACCAAACATGGTCATGTACATTACCAAAAAAGGATAGTAATGTGCACATGTACAGTGCTATATTACCACAGTGCAAAGTCCTATTTTGGGAAAAAAAACATGAAAGTCCTATTTTGGTACTTTTTTCTATTTTTAGTCCTATTTAGGGTGATTTGTAATCTATATATAGTAGTGGCTTCTTTGTCCGTAGTTCTTTTGTTGATCCTAGAGTAAGGTCTGTGTACAAACACCCTTTTGAGACACTAATTTTTGTGAGATTCTACTAGGCATGTTGTTCTTATTGGTGTTTCTTTATGCACCAAAGTGGGAATTTGTGTGGAGTTAGCCAAGCTCTTATTAATCTCTGATTTAAATTTTTTTTCCTTCTTTGTATTCAAGGTGGCTACATGAAGATAGTTCAACTGGAGCAGAAAGTTGCATTTGGTCCATCTCTAAACAACAACAGAATTTTGTTTTTCTATGACTTGGTTGCCAAAACAGATCAAATCTAAATCATGTTTAACCTTCAGCAGACACTGTGGTCTCAGAACTCATATCTTTTGCGCTCATCAAAGTGGCTGTAAGTAAATATGATAAAAATAACACACATTTTAGGCGACTTGATTCTGCAACGTACAAGTTACCGTTTTAGTTGTCTACTCCGTATCATATATTTCACATTTTTATTAACAATATGCAAATAATAAAATGAATTGATGTATAAAATTTACTATGGAATATATCATTAAATTTGTATAAAAAATAATTTTCATTAATCATTTTAAATAGTTTTTGTTGATAAATAGTACTCCGTACTCTGTAAAGAATGAGGCAATGAAAATTAAAATCAACTTTTTGCATCATGAATCATGTATTGAATTATATGAGTATTAGATCGGAATAAATTCCTCTGGCCGATCCGTTGCAAATTATTCATTGTCATTTTTTCCATTCTTCTATGATTTCAATCTCCTCCCAAAAAGAGTGAGGAGATCTATTATTAGAAATCACCCTAAATACGATTAAAATATAGAAAAAATATCAAAATAAGACTTGCATATGTTTCTTTTCGGAATATGATTTCGCACTGTGGTAATGTGGCACTGTACATGTGCATATTACTATATTTTTTGCTAATGTACATGACCATATTTGGTAATGCAAATGCATTTTAACTATTATTTTGGGTTAAAAATATGAAAGTCTTATTTTGGTATATTTTCAATTTTTACTCCTACTTTTGTTTTTCCCCATCTATTATTAGTTATGAGCACTTCCTTTATGATAAGGCACAATGATGTCGTTTGATCAATGCAGCCAACATCACATCATGGGATTCATTGGATTTGTTGTTTTTTGTTGTTGTATACCGCTTGCGTTGTATACCCTTCGCCTTAATTTAAATTGCATGTTTACCATCCATAAAGCAAAATTTTAACCATGTTCTTTATTCATTTTTGCTACTCAGTTAAGAAAATAATATAATGTTGTAACATCTTAGTTTGTAGAATTTTATATGTAATTTTCAAATATATAAATTTATTTTTTATTCATGTACTAATTTTTAAATAAATTGAATTGAAAATAACTTCAATCATACATCATAAACAACAACAGGAAGTTTAAATTGGGACAGAGGGAGTAATATTTTTTTCTTATTAGAATTAGATCAAATTAGATTCATTCAAATCGGGAAAGTATCAAAAAGTAAATAATAAAAAGTAAATAATAATAATAATAATAATAATAATAATAATAATACTAAGAGGCTGTTTGGCAACTTCTGAATGGGTAAGTGCTGAACCAGTAAGAGGTCTGAATCATTAAGTGCTGAACCAGTAAGAGGTCTGAACCATTAAGAGCTAGTATATTGCTTAACTATTCAGAGGCAAATGTCTGATCAATTCAGATAACAGCTCTTAACCATTCAGACTCTGTATAATACTTAACCATTCAGAGGCAAATCTCTTAACCATTCAGACATCTGAACCATTAAGAGGCTGAAACAAACAGTCTGAACCATTAAGTGCTGAATCATTCAGACATTTGAACCATTAAGAGGCTGAAACAAACAGCCCCTAAGTGTACTCTCTCTTTCCCATAAAGAATTGCTCACTTTGACTTCACAGAGATTAAAAAGTGCTTAAATGAAAATATTAAATATCACTAAAATGTTTTTCATATTTCCATCATCTTCGATGGAACAAAAAGTACACTATTTTTTTTGCTTTGGGGTGTCATGAAATAAAGCAAAATGAATCTCTAAGTTCTTTGCACTTCTTTAATTAATGTAGTAGTTAGTCAATCAATGCCACTTTTGACGCTGAGCTAGAGGTCTCTTTGGACACAACCTCTCTATTTTCGAGTAAAGATAAGGTCTGTGTATACATACTCTCCCATGATCCCACTCATGTAGGATTCAACTGGGTTGTTATAAAATGTTTTCCACTTGCTAATTATTTTCTTCTTCCACATCTTCAATATATTATTCATTTGATTATTTTATTACTTTTTGTTTCATAAAGCAATATAGTACTCCCTTTAAAACTTATTTGGCGTATTATATGTTGAATTAATTAATTAATAATAAAAAAGCATCAATACACATGTGGTTTGATAAATGTGCATCGTTATATGCCTTCAACAAAAATTACCTCAATCCCCATTTTTGTATTTCTACACCAATATCCCTCTAGACTAAATATAATACCCTTTATATGACACGGTCAATAGCTATGTTGCCCCTTGTAGTTTTGGAAAAGAGTTCTAATGCTCCCTTACATACGTTTTTTTGTTTCTTTTTTTTCTTCTCTTTTATTTTATAAATATTTTTAAGTTCTTTTTTATTTTATTTTAATTTTATTTTCCTTGTTTTCTTTTTTGCGCTAAAGCACGTTTTTCATTTTTTGTTCATTTTCTAGTTTCTTTTTTGTTTCTCTTTTTTTCTCATTGTTCTTTTCATACTCATTGTTCCTTTCACAATATGTTTGTAAATTTATTTTTTTAAATTTAATTTTATAAGATTTTTCTTATTTTAGTCAAAATTAAAACAAAATAGTAAAAAATAAAAAAATAGAAAAGAAATGAAAAGAACATTTAAAGAAAAGAGAAAATGAAGTCATGAAAGAAATTTATTGGATATCTGTCAAAAAATATTTTACTCAATACTATTGCGGCCCAACATGTTAAAAAAACTAAAAATCATTTTGAACAAAAAATGAAAATATTTAACTTCAGACAAATGAAAAAGTTTCCTTCAAAAAAAGTATGTGTTAGTTTTTTTATTTCAAATAAAAGTAATTTTTATTTTATAAAACTTTATAAAAATAGTTTTAAACAAATTACTTAACAACATTTGAAAAAAAAGAAAAGAAAAAAAGAGAGACAATAAAGAAGAAAAAAAGGACTCTTGGTGTCCATTTTCAAAACCACAATGTCATAATTATTCTCCTAAGATTTGAATGGTATTTTATTCTAGAAACTATTGTTGTAGGAATATTAGAATCACGAGAGGAACAATGCAAGTTTTGAAAACATGAGAGTAACATTGCACATTTTACCAAACCACATAGGATATTAGTGGAGTAAACTCTATGAATAATTTAAAATAAGAGTAATAATGCTAGGAGATAATAAAGTTATTTCAATTCATATTAATTATCTGTGATAACTAAATATTCATTCGAAAACAACAATCGCTCTATGTTTTAAATATAAGGGTCAGGTTATGTATGAGATTAGTAGTGGTGTTAAAAATAACCATTTTTTAAAAACAACCTCTCTATTTTAAATAGAAGTAAGATTTACCTACACATACCCTTACATCAAATTAGAAGTCCTATGCTTTTTATTTTCAAAAGGATTACACAAAAGTCAAAAGAGAGGAGGGATATGGCTAGGCAGGTTAGCAAATGTTTATTTTTTTTCAAAAGGACTTATCGGATGAATCATTTCTAGTATCCTATCCATCCCCTCTATACCCCAAAGTGGAACAAAATGCCCGTTGAACCAAATTTCAATGAGTTTTATGTGTTATTTGTTTTTAAGTTTTTAAAAAAATTACACGAATTCATTTGAAGTGTAAAAATTGTATCAATGCCTCTTGAACTTTTAAAATTATTGGTCCCTTATATGTCAGATTTAGGAGTTTGGTTAATCACACGCTCATCAATATATGTGCTGAAGTTTGATGAATATGTCATGGATTGTGGAAGAGGTTGATCGATTGATGACAAGCTTTATCAACTGATATCCGGCCTTCAAATTCGGGCACCGATGACTAAGTAGAGAATAATTATCTAAGGTTTAAAGAAGTTAAAATTATAGAAGGTAATGTTAGGGTAGGGCATATTACGAATTCACGTGTGACATATGACTTTAGATGAGTTCTGGTACTCATTTCCAAAACTATAGAGGACACCAAAGCTACTCACTTAAAACTTTGAAGAATGTCTTAGTCTAGAAGAACATTGTTTTTGAAATTTCAAAACCAAAAGGGGAACAACGTAATTTTTTAAAACATGGAGGTAACATTGCAAATTTTACCAAACCACCTAAGATATTGGTACAATAAACTCTATGAATAAAGCTAGAAGATAATAAAATTTCTGCAATCATATGAACCATAAAACAAATCACATTAGATATATTCAAATCAAAATGATTCCCTATTTCATTGATCAAAATAATTAAAAAAAATACATTTTTATTCAGTCCAATCGGTCCGGATTGGTTAGATCCTAAGTATTTCGGTCCAATCCAAACCCGAAGAGATCTAGGTCTGATCTTCAGTCCGTGATTTTAATCAATTCGGTCTTCTGTCTGGTCTGGTTCAGTCCGGTCTTGGACCGATGAACACCCCTAAATAAAAGTAAGAATAACTTCTTATTACGGAGCATTAAAAAATGAATTTATATTAAATATTGTTCAAGTATGAAGAAGAGAGGGTTCTTACGTATATTTATAATGGAAAAAATAGAAAAAAATGCATAGACTAACAGAAAAAATTAACGGAAGGACCAACTGTGCGACGCTAACGTGACCTGAAGGATCATTCGTGGACTTTATAAAATTGAAGGACTAACCGTGCATGGCGCAAAAACTTGTAGGACCAACGGTGCAATTTATCCTTTCTTTTCCCTTTTCTAAGGATAACCCAAAAGTCAAAAGAGTGGAGGGCTATGGTTAGGCAGCAAATGTTTTTTTCCATCAAAAGGGCTTATGGGATGAGTCATGTCTAGGGCTTATCCATCCCCTCTATACCGCAAAGTGGAACAAAATGGCACAGAAATGCCAAAATTTATTTGTTCCTCACACAACTTTCCAAGCCTATACAAGAAAATTGCAAACTCAATTATTGTGGCACAGAGGTCACAAATGATTTGTTGCCTAATTAAACTCAATTATGTAACTTTGAAAACTTTAGCTTCCTATATATTACCGTTGTGTATATCCTTCATTTGAAATGCAAGAAATTGGAGTGTTCATTATTTTATCTCTAGATTTCACATTGTAAGATATCAGAGCTGTTTTGTCTTTTAAAAACTTCCGGCAAACTTTACGGTGATATTTCCCGGCGGGTGTTCTTTCATCAACAAGTGTATGTTTCCTCTAGCAAAATACCTTCATTTGCAGTTGACAATTTCCAATAGTTTTCTCTTTCTCTTAGCATTTTGTGTTTGTAATTTGCCAACTTTTACTTTTTGTGAAATTTGTATAGACTAAAACATACTCCATTCGTTCTCAAAAACACTTCATCTTTCATTTTTTTCACTTCCAATGAAACACTTCCACTTTCTATTAAAAAACCACTTTTACCCTTACTTTTTCATACCCTACCAATCACATCACACTTTATCTCTAATAATCTATCCATCACATCTTACTTTTACCTATCACATCAAGGCAAAATTGGAAGTCAACTACTCCCTCCGTCTCCCTGAATTTGTCCACTTTCATTTTTGCACACCATCCAATGCACTTCTTTAATCCATTTTATCTTGTAATTTGTATATTAAAAAATTATAAAAATTATATATTAATAATCTATATGTTAAGACAAATCAAATAAGATCACACATGACCAGGGGCGGACCTACGGTTGTGCAAGTGGGTTCAATTGCACCCACTCCAAAAAAAATTATTTATTAGTAGTAGTATGTAATTAGCTACTATATGTAGATTAAGGGCATCCAAGAAGAGTATATTTATATGTGATTAGGTGCTATTTTTTTGAAAATGGAACAGAGAACACCTTTTATAATTGTGTAGAATTTTATGTTTTAATTCTTTTAGATTTGGAAAATTGATTTAACTTTAATTACGAAACTTAATTATAAAATGTTCAATTTTTTTGAAATGTATGAACAAGTTTAATTGTTTTAAAAAGATTCCTAAAATATACTTAGTATTTGAAGAAATTTTTAGAATTAATATTTTAGTTGTTTAGTTTTTTTTCTTTTTTGGTTAAAGCAATGAACGTATTATATTTATTATACAGTATTTCAAAAATATTACATACAACTTGCAATATTTATCTCAGAATACTATTTATTGATACTTTTTTACCTTGTTTTAAATTTATTGCTATACAAATATCAACATTTTCTTTTTGTGCACAAAATGTGAACCCACTCACCGAAATTCCTGGGTCCGCCACTGCACATGACTATATTTAGGCTTACACATTTAGAGAATTTGATGAGTCAAAGTGCTTAGATGAACAGTTCCAAAAGTCAAATGTGGACAAATACAGGGGGACGGAGGGAGTACAATTTAATACTTCCTTATTTTTAAACAAAGTCAAAAGAGGGATACTTTTTCCAAATGGAGGGAATATGTTATTTTCCAACGTATGACTTAAATTTTTTTATTCCCTAAATAGCACTTAATAATATCTAGTGAGAAGAATAATGTCTAGTAATGGTAGCTATTTTATTTGAATAATGACTAATGGATTATGACCAATAGTCTTACATTGAGAAATTTAAACATATGATCATATGTTGAAAAAGTCATTATGTTCTAGTCCTATGTAAATTGACTAATCCACGTATTTGTTTCTTGGTCAATAGATGGAAAAAGTGAATGAGCGTCGGCCCTTTTCAAAAATACCATCTGCCATGTTATGGGAAATTTTAGGTAGGCTTCCCATTAAGACATGTTTAACTTGCCAGCTTGTTTGCAAGGAATGGTATCATATCGTCGTCGATAAAAAGCTCTCTTCGTTCCGTAGCCAGTGTAATGCTTCCTGTTTTGCCCTCTTATTTCATGACGTCTGGAGCGGTGCTGAGGGGTTGGTTTTCAATTTGGTTGAGATCGATAAGGGATTTGGATGTCGATGGCTCGCGGAAATGTGTTGTGGGTGTTGATCAAATGATTACGGTTCATCCAAAAACTGACACCTCTAATGAGATATGGTATGTGAGGTCTCATTGCAATGGGCTGATTTGTTTCATAAGTACAAAGATTGGCTACTTCGTGTGCAATTTGCTCACGGGACAACATGTGAAGTTACAAAATATGCAAGAAACAAGGAATCAATCTTCTTCTATATCGAGTTGTGTACTGGGGTGTTGTCCGACGTCAGGTCAATACAAGATTCTCATTTTACTTTCAAATACGACGACACAGAACATCCAAGTGGCAAAGATACAGACTTTGGGTAATGATGAATGGAGGAGCGTGGGCAATGCACCCCTGAAGATTATGGCCGAAGGATGTTTTCTTAACGGGTCTAGTCATTGGCTAGCTTGATCACAACTATATATGGTCATTTCATTTCGGAGAAGAAAAGTTTTCACAAATCCCATTGCCTGATGATGTCATCACTCAGACCTCTAAGAAGAAGAATATGATATTGAGCGTTAAACCCGCACGGGGTAGTCCAAGTGGCAAACACTTGGTGAAGTTTGGAGAATGACCAAGGATCGAAACCTCGCAGCGACCGTTGTGGAGGCGACCACCTCTGAAAAATGGGGGGAGTCTCTGGTGCGCACTAGGATATGGTCTAGCTAAGTGTTGTGCTTGAGTCGATCACCGTGATTTACCTCCTCTCACATTCCCGTCGGGTCGGGGGTGAGGGGCGCCCGGAGTGAGCGATTTCACCTTTTGGAGAATGATATTGAGCGTTAAGTTTACGACTCTTGCCTATGTTTGAGATGTTTCTCCAAGGGTGATAGTGTTGAGGCCGACACATGGATTATGAAGAAGAAGTATGGTGTGAAAGAATCTTGGGTGAAGCATATAGATAAGGGAAAGATACTTATAAAGAGTGAATATGAATTACTATATTTATATGATCTACCAACCCATGTATCTAAAAGAGTAGAGTTTGATCTCTATGAGCTTTGCTTTCTGGTCCCATGCTTCGGATCGCGCCATTTGATGCAAATTTCTCGAGATTTTAAAAATTCATCTATATTCTTATGTTTTGTGTTTCAGGTTTTTTTAGTTATTGGTTAATTATTTAAGAGCTTGTTTAACTTATGAAAAATTCTTTCATAGTCCTAAGGTTCATGCCCGTGTTATGATTCTTTGTGCATTAATATCGTAAAAGAATTGGACATTTGAAAAAAAAAGATTCACTTGCTAGCTCATGAAAAGTATAAAAAATTTATATTTTACATGTCGACTTTAAGACTACACAAAAACAAATCTTAACTTATAGTATTGTCTTCTATCATTTAGTTAAAATGTGTGATATTTTTTTGTTTTAAAAAAACCCAATATTTTGATCTCTAAAATAAGCCTTAGAAGTGTGTATTTTTACTACCTAAAGAGACTAAGAGCAACTCCAGCGCATGGTTTAAAAAATTATCAGCTAAATGTTAAAGTAGATGATTAACAGTGTTATAGCAATTGATTTTTATTCTCACACTCCAATGGGATCATGCATATTTCTATATTTTATTGGTTGTTTTACTTTTCATTTCTCTCTCCTCAAACGTGTTTCCATTTCCTTGATTGCAATTGGGCCCCATTACACTGAATCACCTATTGTATCCCATTATTTTATAATTTTTTAATAATAGAAGACCAAGAGTGAACTTCTATTTATGAAAGATGAAGTCTGACAAATAACTTGCCCTCCAAATTATGGATTACCCGTTGGAGCACATAAAGGGCTTCAAAAAGCTACAGTGTCAGTTATTAAATATTTTTTAACTGTTTTAAATGATGCATTGGAGGCTCTAAGAGCATCTCCAACGGGAGATGTGAGCTAACGGGAGATGTGAGCTAAAAGCTAAAGTAGCCAATCTACAGTAATTTGACAATCTAAATTTAAGTATTTGCTCCAACCATAAAAGCTAAATCCGTACGTATTAACTATTTCTTATTATTTGGTTTCAATCCCTAGGTTCATCTATGACTAAAGCATGCCCAGTCTTTTTAGATAATGCTACAGTATCATTTATATGTAGATGATGCTCAATCAAGTATAGCATGGAGTCTATTTTATAGATCTTCCATTGGAGATGCATTTTATGAATAGTAGAAGCTATACCTTTTATATTATAGCATTTGAATGGTGGGTTGGAGATGTTCTAAGCTTTTCGTGACAAACACAATTCGATTTATGTAGCGCACTCATTAGTTATTAGGATTGTGTAATTTGTGTTTGGTTTGGGGACAATAGAAGAAAAAAGGATAAAGCTATTTGTACCCCATGTTTTGTACCCCACTTTGTACTCCGTAACTTTGCACCAACACTTTGTGTTGGTGTAAAACTAATTTTTATTAATGCACCAACACTTTGTGTCCGTGTAAATTTTTGTTAATGCACCAACACTTATGTCAGTGTAAACCATCAAAATGTTTGTGTATAACTGCGGTGTACAAATGGGGTACAATTTGTGGTGTAAGTGTAGCATAACCCAATAATCTGAAAGATCTATGTTGGTTTATCAGGTAATACTCGTACTATATCATGGATGAACATGAATGAATTGAAGGTCTAATTTAGACCCACGATTCTTTTAATTTTGTACTCAAGTTTGTCTTTCAACAGTTTCAAGTCTGTTTTTCAACATTTTTAGATTTAAGGTAAAACTATGTGATTGTAATTTATACCCCGATATGAAAAAAGTACTCTGTAATATTAATCTGTACGTAATGGGCGCGATGAGGTGCCATATCGCCCCATGGCGCATTGGCGCCCCTACACAGCCCGCTTTCCGAGCAATCTTGCTAGGTGTACACAGAGGAGGGTATCCCAATCATGCTAGGTGTGCACAGAGGATCCCAAGTTCATGTGTGTACTTATATTTTGATGATTCAAATTACAACTAGTTGAATTCCACAATAGTAGGGTTTGGAGAGGGTGTGTACGCCCGCAGACCTTACCTCTACTCGAAGGTAGAGAAGATGTTTCCAAAAAGACCCCTAGTTCAACGTGAAAAATTACATTGATTGACTAACTGCTACCTCACTAATTAAAAAAGCGCAGAAAGTTTAGAGATCTATTTTATTTTATTCCATCACACTCCAGGACCAGAGAATAGTACATTTTTGGCTCCATAAAGAACCTTCTCTAGCAAACCAAGAAGTCGGTCCAACGCATACTCCATTATCAAAATTAACACCACCACACAAAAATATCACAAAAAATACTCCATAATTATCCAAATTACCTGAACAAACTGGAGCCACTATTCGATTTGTGTCTGGCGATTATGCACCAATTAGTGGGCTGCCTTAAATAAATCACAATGGGGCTCCAAAAACTCAGAATCCAAAAGCCTCAAATAAATCACAATGGATTTTCTTCTTCTTTGACCCCAAATTAATTCACAAAAAGTTGAAGCCAGTGATGTCAAACCAACAACTCAATGAACAATTAGCAATTGCGGCATATTATATGTTGAAGAATTGATATTCTTGCCGCGAGATCGCTGACTCCAAAGATGCGGCGGCGATGCAGGCCCTGGAAAAAAAACCTACACTTTTATTTTTCTCTCTCCACCAATTGATACGAATAACGTATCGGATAGTGAAGAACTTCAAGCGTCTTCGGGATCCAAGAAAAGGGAGGCAAATAGATAATGAAAACTTCGAGGGTTTCCGGGCTCCAAAAAAGAGAGACAAGAGATTATGAGAATTCTTAATTATTGATTGATTGAATAATAATAGCAAAGGGTTACAATATATAAAGAACGTAGATAACATAATTGACCTAATGGGCTCGGGCTCATACTAAAACCCTAAACCAATAATAATAAATAAATACTAAATAATAATATAACTAATTAAAATATTATAATTAACTATCCGTATCATACTCTAGTTTCGACAACTTGATTCTTAAAACACATGCAGAATCGAAGTTAGAGCTGTTGAGCGAGGAGTACATACTTACTCGTTTTTCTTGTTAAAAATACAAGAAAACTACGGAGTATAATTTTAACATTATAGGTTTAATATTAGTGACAATGGATAAAGCTCGTGAAAAGATTATTAACGACATATGACTTGTCGTATTGAGATTTAGGCATACATATTTTTGACTAAAAGACTCTGCAGTAGAATCATATCATATGTATATATATATAAAGTGGAGCGGATTAATTGTGGTTGTGCCATGTGTTATGCCATGTAGGACTTTTTATCAAGTGTCACGCCACGTGTAGCCACATAAGCTTTCTTCTACAAAATATTATTCCATATGTTTTTACAAGTCATGTCATGTAATAATATACTATATTTTTATATTATGATATCTTTTATCTTGCAATTTTTTTATATATTTCACTTTATTTTTTTAAAATAACTTTTTTGTAGTATGAAAATTCATTACAATTAAAGTTTAATTTATTTGTAAACAATCATTCGTGCATTTCTAATAGATTTAAAAAATTCATTATCGATAATGCCTAAACACATGCACCAATAACACAGAGTACGTGTTAACCATTAAATAAGAATTAATTTTATCAAATTATTTATAAAATCCTTCACTTTATAACACAAAATAATCATTATCAATATAAAAGATTAATAAAACCTTCAAATTTTTATAACATATTTTTGATAAAATAATATGGTCATGTCACCTATTGTTTTGTAGAGTTTTTGATGTAGTTTTTTAATATGTAAAATTAACTTTTTAATCTTGCTTCAATTCTCTAATAAATTGCATTGGAAATAACTTCAGTCAAACATCGTAAATCAAAACAGACAATTTAAATTGGGACAGAGGGAGTAATATAATTACTCCGTATAAAAACTTCATTGTATATAATTTTTAAAAGTATCCATCATTAATTTTATTTTAGAATTTCTCAAAAACATTATTATACAAATTTTAAATATATACATCTTTATATAAAAAATTTATAAAACACATACAGAGTATTATATAATTATTAGAAAATTAAAATAAAGAAAATTACATTAAGAGCTTGTCAGCAATTCAGAATATATACGAGCCCGTGCGAAACACGGGGTTAACACTAGTAATTAAATGAAATAATTTTATTTAATAAAAACAACAACAACAACAAAAATAATATGCATAATAATAATAATAATAATAATAATAATAATAATAATAATAATAATAATAATAAACCAACGGTCCGGTTCTATGGCCACTGGAATCCAGTGACCACGGAAGCCGCTGCCCCCTATAGAGCTCTGTTCTAAAATTGATAAAATTGAGGGGCAGTGGCTTCCGTCCATCCAACAGAGCCGTTAAACCAAAACCCCTCTCGGAAATAACACGAAGTACTACGTGGGTGGAAGAAGCAAAATCTAAGGAGTGTTATTGTGGGGAGAAGAAGGCAGCCGCTGAGGAGTGTTATTACGATCCGTCTGATTTGTTCAATTATTGAGGTGAGTGGTGGTTCAAATTAATCTATAGATTAAAACTTCATTGAAATACACTTCCTAATAATTGAATGTTGAATTGTTGATTTGATTGGATTTGATTGAGGTTCTTGGCATGTTAATTTTGAACAGTTTCCTCCCTAAATTTACTACTGGACCAATTTCTGTTTTTCTATTTCCCCTGTTAGGAATCTACTTGTGTTCGTTTGAGCAACAGATGCAAAATGTCAAACAGCATCAACCTTTTTCTGAAATCCCTTCCGCCATATTATGGGAAATTCTGGGTCGAGTTCCGATTAAGACGTGTTTAGCTTGTAAGCTTGTTTGCAAAGAATGGTATCATATTGTTGCCACTCCAGAATTCTCTTCTTTCCGCCGCCGTTGTAATGCCTCTCGATTCACCATCTTGTTTTATAACGGGTGGGTGTCTGGTGGCGGGGGTGTGGACATCCACATGGTCGAGTTTGAAAAGGCCTTGGATGTGGATGATTCTGATAATGATGTGGGCGTTGATGATCTGAGTATTATTAAGGTTCTACAAAAATTTGGCGCACCCGGTCAAAGATTGCACGTGAGCTCTCAATGCAACGGGGTTGTTTGTTTGGAAAATGACAATGATGACTACTTCGTGTGCAATTTGCTCACCTCCCAGTGTGTGAATGTCCTAGATGTGCATCAACTGAAGAAGCAATATGAAATAATCAGTTGTGAGTTGGGGTGTTGCCCGACCTCAGGCCAATTCAAGGTTCTTATTATGCTATGGGACACGGCGAAGAAGATCCAACTGGCAAAAATACAGACTTTGGGTGATGGTGAATGGAGGAGCGTGGACAATGTGCCCTTGAGGATGCTGGGAGGTGGGTGTTATCTAAATGGGTCTAGTCACTGGTGTGGTCGCACCTACATATGGGTCTTTCATTTTGGGACGGAGATGTTCATGCGAATGCCCATACCTGACAATATCACCAGTGCAACTTATAAGAAGCAAAAGAAAAAACTAAGTGTTTTAGACTCTTGCCTATGTTTGAGGTGTTTCTCCCAATCCCCAGACAAGAGTCATGGTATTGTTGAGATGGACATATGGGTAATGAAAAAGTATGGTGTGAAAAGTTCTTGGGTGAGGCAAGTTGTCATAGTGACCAAAGCAATGAGTGTGCCTATGGTGCATATGGACAAGGGAAAGGTACTTGTAAGGACTGGTGTTAAACTAAATTTATATGATCCGCGAACCCAGGTTTCTAAGGTAGTGAAATATGAGCTCAATCGGGTTTGTAGTTACCTGGTGCCGTTCGCGGCATTTGATGCAAGATTCTCTAGGTTTTAAAGATTCAGGTATTCTTCTCACGTCTTGATTAACACTTGTGTTGCAAGTTTGTTCGCTTTCTTTGAAGTTTACGATCCTCTTTGGGATGACATTTGATGAACTGCTTTCTCATTTTAGCTTTTGCTTTCTTTGAAGTTTAAGAGCCTCTTATGGATAATATTTGATAAATTGCTTTCTCATATACAAGAAAGATACTTATAAAGAGCTCATTTTAGCATGCAAAAATAACTTCTTTTTTTTAAACTTCATTGTTATACAGCTTTTCTTACTCTACAATTTTTCATTGGGCCATGTTAGGGGTACACTAAAATTGTGTATCTTATTTGTACACCAGTCGTATACAGTGTGTCTATGATCTACAGACATCTTGTGTTTGTGTTTGCCTGGTGTGCAGATAGGGTACCTCTCGCTTTATTGTTTTTCATTTTTACAATACCACCATGATAAATGTGCACCCTCAATTTCCATGTTTTACCATACTCCATCCTTCCCAAGATTTGAATGTAATGATTGGAATAACTGAGAAGCAAACAAATCGAAACTGAAAAGAATGACCCCATTGAAAAAGAAAATTCAACAAAAATATGTGCAAAACATTGTGTTTATTCCCAAAATAAGTGTGATATGTTTTTATCTCTAAAATAAGATTATTAAAAGGTTACATTATGATATTGCATATTTGCACTCCACAATATTTTCTGGCATTATACTTAATTTGGCATTATAGGCAGTTTAGGCACAAAAAATTACTCTGGGTACCCTTAGTTTTCTGCGAGTTGGTATATGGTACATCCGGATGTACCTAGAAATAGGTACATCCCGGCAGTACTCATTCTAAAATAAAGTGGTATTCAATCTCGTACAAATATAAACACTCATTTCGAAATACGTAGTACTCATTCTGGCAAAAGTAATACTCATTTTAAAATAAAGAAGTACTCATTTTTACACATTTGTGCAATATTAATTTACAAATAACCGAATACACATTCTAAAAACTAGTTGTACTCATTCCCACTTAAAGCAGTATTCATTCTTGCCCTAACCTAGGATTCCAATCATCATCACTCCATCATCATCACCAGTCTTCCTTCTTCTTCTTCTTCATCATCACCGCAGCAGAGACTCCATCACCACCACCAGTCTTCCTTCTTCTTCATCACCGCATCATCTCTGCTGCAGAATCATCAGCAAAACCCCATCATCATCATCATCGGTCTTCCTTCTTCATCACCGATCATCATCATCGATCATCATCATAGATTCGCACATAATCCCAGATCCGACTTCCGATCGACCAGCCTCTTGCGCTTCCTTGAGCTCAAGTCCCGCGTTATCTGAAATATATTCTAGATGTACTTGAAATTCTTGGTAATGTACTCCTAGAATTCAGAAAAATAATATTTTTACATAAGTACTTTGGTATAAATCAACGAAATATTATAAAAAAATAAACAAATAGAGTACGATTAAAAATGGTATAAAAAATTAAACAAATAGAATATGGTTAAAAACCACACAAATGTTATCCATTCATTAATTTCTTTCTCGTTTCTTATTTTGGCAACAAAGTTTTAATAAATGTGTCATTATACGCATAATTTTTATTTACATTGCTCATTTTATTCCATCACATCAAAACCAACATGAAAAGTTCTTACATTTTTTAATTTTTCTTAATCTTCGTTCCAAGTCTAAGCGGAAAAGAATTTTTTGAAGAAAAAATAGAAATATTAAAGCACAATCTAAAGTGAAATAACAGAAAAGTTCTAAAATAAAATACTCCCTCCATCCCAAAAAGATTTACACCTTTCAAAAAAATTGCGTCCCACAATCTTCTACTCATTTCTACTAAAAAACCACTTTTATCCCTTACTTTCTCAAACCTTACCTATCACATCATACCTTTTTTTCCTAGTAATCTACACATCACATCCTACTTTAACCTATCACATCAATGATATTTTTGGAAAGTCAACACAAAATTATCCCTTCCTTAATTTCAACTTTTAGTCAAAATGTATAAATCTTTTTGGGACGGAGGTAGTAACAGAAAAAAGAATAATTTCTTATTTTAATAGATACTTTGGTCTATTCTCTGTATCCAACCTAGACCTTGTTCTTTTCGTTCAATTAGTTCTTTTCTAATTTTAAAAGAACAAGTATCTGTAATTAGTAATACCTCCTTCGTTGCAAATTAATCTACAAGTTTATTATTCGCAAGGTCAGACTTTATTCACCTTATTTTCATATTTTGGTTACTCATTTGAAAAAATAATATACTCTTGTCACATCTTGTTTCTAAAACTTTTGATATAGTTTTTAAATATGTAAATTTGTTTTTCCATTCCGTCTCATCTATCAAATAAATTGTAGAGAACATTAAAAAATAACTTCAATCAAACACTGTAAACTCAAACAAGTGATTTAAGTTAGGATAGAAGAAGTAAGTTAAAGAGAAGAAGCACTTAACCATGAAAATTTTCTTGTTGTTTAAATACTCGATATATATTAAAAAATAACTAGATAAAACAAAAAAATAATACATAATGTATGAATTATACGTATGAAATAAGGTTGAGATGTACTTCCCTGGTCTAACATGACGATCATTTTTTTCAAACAATTCAATTATCCATGATATTTATATACGGAGTACTAAGGTTCATATAAAACGAGTGTATCCACATAAAATTTAGGATTAAAGATTTAAGGAATTATCTTAAACTAAAGTAGAACAAGTAAAAAAATATGAGTTCCATGTTTTTTCCCATAATAAGAATTGTATTGTGGTAATGTTAAAGTGTATATTGACATTTCACAATATATTTTGGTAATATATATGGTCATAATTGATATTGTAAATAAATTTTAACTCCTATTTTGTGAAAAACAATATGAAACTTTATTTTAATACATATTCAAAATTTTACTCCTAATTTAGTCTTTTCAATTAAAAAATTAAATTATACCAAGTACTCCGTAAAAATGAAGTAATCCTGCCATAGGTTGCGTTCCGTTCTCTTGATCTGATCCCATCTTATTGTTTTGAAGATCAGATTAGATCTTTTCTAATTGTAGTTATAATTAAAACTATTTATGATCTGAACAGGTCTGGTTTGATCTAGTCTGATTTGATCTGATTATAATAAATATAAGTAACATATAGAAAAAATAAATTGAACGGTACGATGCCTTAGTATGATAAATTACAAATTATAAGGTTCAACCGGCTATACCATTTTTTAGATACAGCTGGCAATTAGATCGACGGAAGGGGAGGCACACCAGCGAAGGAGGGATCGGTCCAAGTGCGAGGATGCAGCGGCAATAGAAGTTGAATGTGGTGGCGACTGCGTGGAGGAGGCCGCGATCAGCAATCGATCATCAGAACCCGATGGAATTTGAAGAGGATGTGGGATGAAGGTGATGTATGGGGAGGATGTGGGATGAGCAGTACTGTCAGCACGCCACGATGGTGCGGCGGTGAGGATATCAAATAGGGATATAGGATTAGATTTTCTTGCCAAATTTGAAGAAAATAGGGAGTAAACAATACTATCTTATTATTAGAGAATGAGTATCGCTTTGTTTCAAAATGAATACTATGTTATTTGTAAATAAGTATTAAACAAATGTATGAAAATGAGTACTACATTATTTTAAAATGAGTACTATTTTATTTCAGAATGGATACTACGTATTTTAAAATGAACGTCTATATATAGCTGAGAATAAATACTACTTTATTTCAGAATGAATATTACCCGGATGTACTTAATTCTAAGTATAACATGTTGTACCATATACACTGTAATGCCCAAAAATACGGCTTAATATTTTTAATTAATTTATATAATTAATTAATAAATGAGTCGGTCAATACGAAAATTATTTTCTAAATTACATTATTAATATGAGGGTTTACCCTACGTTGTAGAACTCGCTGTTCTGAATCTGATAGTGCAAATAGATTGTGAATTGGACCAAGATACGACTTAAGAATAAGGTATTTGGGTCTAATTGGCAACAATTAGATACGACTTAAGAGTATTGTCAAGGAAAATGCTAGAGTGCCACCACATGGGTGCTACCATGGGTGCACACATGCTTCACACAGATAAACACAGACGATAATTATCTGTGTCGCACAGACAATTATCGTCTGTGTTTGTCTGTGTGAAGCATGGGTGCACCCATGGTAGCACCCATGTGGTGGCACCCTAGCATGGTTCATATTGTCAATTGGCAACAATTGGGTCTAATTGGGTCCAAATGGGTCCAATTGGGTTCAATTGGGCTATTTGGGTACAATTGGGTTTGTTTGGACTGATTTGGGTAATTGGCGGGTTGTTCGGGTTAGTGTGAACCACCAAACAGGTTGTTTTGGTCGGGCTTCCGGTTCGGGCAGCCAGATGGCTAGCGGTAGGGGTGCCGGGGGTTGGTCCGGTGACGGCGGTGACTGCTCCAGTGGGGGCAGCTGACCGTGGATTGATTCCTTGGTCCTGAGTTCGCACAGGTAAGTTGGGTTAGTTGTAAATTGAAATTGATTGACCATGCATTACGGTAATCGGTGGGATTCCGATCCCCGATATGCCAATGTTTGTTTTGTATGTTGAATAATAATGAAACTCTGACTTGAATAGAAATTAATCTTATTGGTGAAAATTGTGAATTATGATTAATATTTGAAATATGTCACCTGATATAATTAGGCGGACCTGAATTGGATTGACTAATTGAATCATCAATAGGATATGACTAGAAAGTAGGCCATTATGGGGCGTCGTCGCACACCCGGTGGTCAGGTTAAAAACGTACGTACGGGAGTCCACGAACTATCCTGGCATTGCAGGGACGTGGGCTTCAACCTACCCAGAGTGAATCTCCTTGAGGTGTTCTAGAGCTGGCCCTTTTCCGCAAAGCCTCAGATTTACTTTCTTACTCCGAAGAACTTTTGGATATTCTTAAATTATTATGAATGGATGTTTATTTTATCTTAAATGGTTTTAAATAAATTGTGCATGTGAATACTAATTTAATAACAACCCGGTTCACTAACTCGTTGGTTCGGTTACACGAGTTGGGGTGTTACATACACTTCCATCCCATGACAAATTGGTGCAAAAAAAGAGTAAATTACATAAATGGTCCCTACTAATATGTGGTTTTCCATATTTGGTCCTCACTTATCAAATATTATCAACGTAATCTCCTTTTCTTTGGTTCCTTTCTGCGTTCAGTCCTTCGTCACTCATGTTGTTGTATACCTATTAAGTACGACATTAAAAATGTAATTTTCCACCTGCACCTCTCAATTAAAGACCTCACCAACCCTCCTCATATAAGTGTTTCTTTGCATGGTTAGGGTGCATCATTCAGATTGTCATGTGCGTCAAAGATAGTAACTTTGGGCCTTTGTGATTTTGCGATGAAGACAAATACTAGGATTAAAGTTTTGAGAGATAGCTGAGGACGGGGAGGAGTAATTTAATTGAGAGACGGGTACAAGAAATTACCGCTTCAATCCTACATTGAACAGGTAGATACCAGTATGAGTGACGGAAAACTGGCCATAGAAAAGAACCAAGAAAGTAAAGACTCTACGCTTGTAATATTTAATAAATAGAGACTAAATATAGAAAAGTACCTATAATTAGGGACCATTCATTAAATTTATTAAAAAAATCTCCTTTTCTATTTCCAAAAACCAACTACTGGATTGCAGTCGAGTCTTATGCTTATCCCTAATTGGAGTGTTTGATTTGAAGACGGAGAAGAAGGGGGTAAATCGTTTATCTCTTCTCTCATTTGTGTATGTAGATTTGTATGCAATCTTTATATATATATATATATTTAATATTTATGATTTAGAATCCTCAAAATTTCCCAAATTTTATTTTATTTTTCGGTGATGCTTTTCACAATTCTGGATTGGAATTAAACTCATACGAATCGTCTTCTTCTTCTTCTTACTGCTGCTGACACAGATGATGAAGAAAGTGAAAGAGGATGAACCCATTTCAAAAATACCCTCCGCCATGTTGTGGGAAATTCTGGGCAGAGTTCCCATCAATACATGTTTAACTTGTAAGCTTGTTTGCAAAGAATGGCACAAAATCATCGTCGCTCCAGAATTCTTTTCTTTCCGCCGCCACCGTAATTCCCGATTTACCCTCTTGTTTCGAAATGGTTGGGGTACCCGTGAGAGGTTGGTTTGTAATTTGGTTGAGATTGATAAGGCATTAGATGTTGATGATTTGGGTGAACATATAGTGGGCGTTGATCATGTGATTAGGGTCGAACCAGGAAGTCGCGTCTCGGATAAAATGTGGTATTTGATGTCTCTTTGCAACGAGGTTGTTTGTTTCCAAAGCGACGCATGCGATGACTTCTTCACAGTCAATTTCTTCTCGGGCCAACTTGTGAAGTTACAAAATACACATCAAGTGGTGAGTGAATCTTTGTATGAACTTGGCTGTGAAGTGGGGTGCTGCCCGGTGTCAGGCCAATTCAAGGTTCTCTTTTTGTTTAGGGACGATACCAATAAGACCATGGCAAAGATACAAACTTTGGGTAATGGTGAATGGAGGAGTGTGGGCAATGCACCCGTCTCAGTGCTTTATGAGGATAATTGTTTTCTGAACGGCTCTAGTCACTGGCGAGGTGTCAATTGTGTATGGTCCTTTCATTTTGGGAAAGAAGAGTTCTCTCAAATCCCACTTCCTGATGATATAATCTCTTCTGCCCATAAGAAGAAAAAACAATTGAATGCTTTTGGCACTTGCCTATGTTTGGGCATTTTCGACTCTTGCCTATGTTTGAGCGGTTTCATCGAGAGTGTTAGTGTTGGGGTCCACATATGGGTTATGAAGGAGTACGGTGTGAAAGAGTCTTGGGTGAAGCAAATTGCCGTAGTGAATGAGAATATATGGAGCGCGCCTCTGGTGCAGTTGGATATGGGAAAAGTGCTTGTAAGGGAAGGACATGGATTATATTTATATGATCCGCGGACCAAGCTTTCTAAGAGCGTGAAATTAGAGCGCAATGAGCCTGATTGTTGCTTCCCGACGGTGTTGGCTTCCGATGTAAAGTTCTCATGGTTTTAAAGATTCAGGTATTCTTCTATGGTCTTAATGAGCACTAGTGATTCAAGTCAGCTGTTTTTTAGTAGTTTATGAGACTATTTGCAATAGTTTATGGTGAAATTGCTTTCTCGCTTTGGCAACGAGTTGCATATATTGCCTTACGTGAGAGCTTTGACGCCGGATAGATCGGTAGAACCGCTCACTGCAACCCCAACGGACTGAGTTCCCACATCTAAGGCCATTATGTGTGGCTGAATCTGATCATCCTTCAACCAGTTTTTCCTCTATAGGAATTCGTATTTCATCACCGCCATTCTAAACTTCGCATACATATTTATCACATTGCTTCCTTTGGAAGAATCAAAGGAAGCTGTTGCTGCTCCGGCAGCGGTAGTGTTGAGCCGTTGCTGCATTGCAATTAATGCAATTTAATAATTAATAGTAAGTTTATAATATGCTCCCTCCGTCTAAAAAAAAACTTCCCGGTTTGATCCGGCACGCATATTAATGTGTGATAAAAATGGCCTTGACTTTCCAATTATACCCCCACACCTCAACAACATATATTTCCGTCCATCCCCTTGCAACCACCAGCCAATGACCCTCAAGCACCGTCGACGGCAAATCTCAGGCACCACCAACGGCGGATCTCCGGCGTCACCACCATGGATGGCCTCTTAAGCGCGTGCTTGTTTCCCCCAGCTCTTCTGTAATCCCCACCTTTTAGATATATTCTAGTTTTCGTTGAAGACAACCTGGGCAAAGGTGAATATCTTTAATCCGAGAGTTTAACGGCGAGAGGCGGGGTTGGGAGCAGATCCAACTGCGGCGTCACCTCCAATCATTGTCTTGCTGCTCCGGCGTTACCTCGATCTCCATTTCTGTGCTCCCAATCAGTAGATGACAAGACAATTAAAAGGTGGAGAAAGAAAAAAAAAGAAGAAGAGAAAAAGAAGAAGAAAAAAAGAGAAAGAAGAAGAATACGAAAGCAAAGAAGAAGAATGAGAAAAGAAAGTAAAAAGAAAGAAGAAGATGAAGTACAGTGACGGAATGAAGAGATAAGGTCACAAGAGAATGGATGGTGGTGGGTTGACTGACTGAGAAAAGAAAGAAAAAAAAGAAAAGATAAGGAATGGAGAGTGAGGGTAGTTAAGTCTTTTCACTATAAAAAAGTTTCCAAAAAAGGAAACGGGAAGTTTTTTTGTGGACGGATGAAAAAGGAAAGTGGGAAGTTCTTTTTTGGACGGAGGGAGTATAATTTAATTAAAAATATGTATTTTGGTAAAAATAAATGATATAATTTATGAAATAATAAATTTAAAAAATCGTTTAGGGCTGTTGTATAAGGGGTGGGGCGAAGTTTGAAATTATATAATTTATTTTTACCAAAGTACATATTTTTAATTAAATTATATATTATAAACTTACTATTTATTATTAAATTGCATTAATTGCAATGCAGCAACGGCTCAGCACCGTCGCTGCCGAAGCAGCAACGACTTCCTTTGGTTCTTCCAAAGGAAGCCAGTGTGATAAATATGTATGCGAAGTTTAAAAAGGCAGTGATGAAATACGAATTCCTAGAGAGGAAGAACTAGTTGAAGGATGATCAGGTTCAGCAACACATAATGACCTTAGATGTGGGAACTCAGTCCGTTGGGGTTGCGGTGAGCGGTTCTACCGATCTATCCAGCGTCAAAGCTCTCACGTAAGGAAATATATGCATCTAATTTTTTTACATATAAAAAAATGCACCAATTATGTGACCTTTGTGATTCTTATAAAATTGCTCCTCTTATCTATGCAATTCTATGTTAGTTGATTATTGAATGTTGAATGAATTTGGACATACTTCATGTCTGCATTCAACCAATTTGTTTAATATATCGAGAACGTAGTAACAGTCACTTCAACAAGAACAGAAAGAGTAAGCATTAAGAATGTGCACTTCTTAAACTGCCAAAAACACCAATATTTCTTTGCAAACAATTTTCTTTCACCAGAGTTACTGGATAGAACTAAATAGTTTTTTAAGATACCCCGAGTAAGGCAGAAAGTGAAGACTCCCAAGTCCACACATCACGTAGAATTATTAATTATAAACATCCAGAGGAGGAAAAAGTCATTATCTTAATGGCATATTATAACAAAACAGTACCCTTCTTAATCTTTGATTTGTTTTGTATGTCTGAAACAGAAAATAACATCTGTTTCCTTTGTGATTTAAGTAGGGGTGGTAGGATGGTGTTGGACAGACTTGGCAAAAATGGACTTGACTTGTTTTTCGTTCAAGACCCGACCCGGTTTTAAACATAGGTTAACCAAGTCCGAAGATGACTGAACTCGGTATGAACTGCTAAAAATGGATCAAACCAAAACCCCAAAAAAAAACGGCCTGCTAAAAATGGGCTGATCTCCACCGAACCTGGCCGGAGCGATTCACTGAGAAAACCTCAGAAAAGATTTTCAAGTTTGATATATAATGTGAAAAAATGCTATTACAACTCAAAACTAGCTAGGCAAATAAAAACCAAAAATGGGGGGGTAAGTTCTGTGTAATAACAATTCTCTCACTTATTAGTTGTTTTGAAGTTCTGTGTAAGTTCAAATTGAGTAACCTGTCGGTCAATGATACAGAGTATTAATCTGTCGGACTTGTGTTAATACAAGATAGTGATATGGGTTTGTAACGAGACGAGCATATGATAGGGTTTGTTGGAAACTTTTTGGCTTATAATATGTGTGAAATTTAAAACGTTTTTAGCACTTCATTTTGTATGACATAAAGTGTTAATATATCCTAAATGCGTTGAAGGCGGAGACTATAACTCAAAAAACGTGTGTGTGCCCCTCGCGTAAGCGGCGAGGCCAACAACGACAACTCCAAGAATACCGATATTTGGCTTTGAAAATCCAATGTTTATCGAACTTTATATTTAAATCTCGAAGGAGTATAAAAAGCGAGGGAGGTCTACATACTTGAGCATGTGTCATTAAAAAACTATTATGATCCCAAGCTTTGTATAGACACACATAAATAGTTATCGTTAGTGCAGATATTGCCATTTTAGATGTCCATTGTGCTATACACCAAGTGCCAACTTCGGATCAATGAACAATGTCCATTGTTTTCAACTTTCTCACATACATGGCACAAAAAAACAAGAAAACTAGATACCTTAAAGGAAATAACATACATGGAAAAGACAAAAGAATAGTAAAATAGTTATTTTTAATATTTTATCTAGTTTATATATCATATTTTTATTCGAGTATAGAGAAAGATTGAACGTGATCGATTGTAAAAAAAAAATCAAAACTGTACAAATATAGGGAACCGAGCTAGTATGATTCCAGAAAAAGAATAAGAAATAGGGTAAGCCAATGGGTTTAAAATCAATCTCAATCATTTAAGTTTTAACCAATATTGTACTACCGATTAAATATTTGTTTAGCATTCATTACTTTTTTTAATCCTTGTAAAATATGCGTGTTTTATTTTTGGTCCCTGTAAAATATTTTTTGTTTAGGTCATCTATACAGAATTTTTTATTTTCAAGTTAAAACTTTTAATTTGTTGACATCGCACATTTATTTCGTATTCAATAGCTTAATATTGCATTTCTTATTACTTCTCACATAATTTCCATGCACTATATTGTTTCCTTTATAAAACTAAATCTTCAACTCTCAAATTTTTATTAGATTAATAAGAAATGTTAGAATTAGAGATGTAATATGAAGAAACACACAATTTAAGAATAGAAATTTAAATTGGACATAACTAAAAATGCAAGACTAAGATGTTGAATATAAAGAACTGAGGTATCTCATCTAAGTAGAAGTGTTAATTATGTCAAGAAATATTTTCAAAATTAATTTTTGGATGGATGATTTCAATAGAAAATATTTTAAAAAGATGCCAAAAATAAATTTCAACTTATTACAATGACTAAAAAGATAGGGTGTGTTTCTCTGTACTGGTACTTATTATTGACTTATAGCTAATAAGGAGTTTAATTTATAAACTACTTATAAGTGAAATATTCTTTCGTGGAAGCAAAATGACTTAAATGATAAATAAATTATTTGTAAATATTCATTAATGATGGCGGACAGTTTTGTAAATAATCTGATCAAAGTGGGGAAACAAAAAAACTGACTTAAAAATAAGTATATAAGACCTAATTATTTTTTCGCTCATGAGTAGCTTATAAATTAGTTTATAAATATACAGATGCCAATTGACTTATAAGTTAAAACTGTTTATAAGTAGTTTTGACCAGCTTATAAGCACAGAAAAACACATGCATAGTTAACCCTACAAATTTGTTTTCTAATCCAAATTATTACTCGGCTATTAAAAACTAGTCCATATATAAATACTAATCCGATGCACCCCATTCAATACAACCCATTGGAGTGTTGGATTATTACCCAAACTTAATAAAGAGCACAATAGTGCACAGGGTAAACCGGTAAACTACGGGAAGACGAATTGAAGACAAAAGGGTAAATAAACTCACTGACCAATTGAATCTGAGTGGTCAAATATTTATACTATTACTTCAATTTAATTATTGTGAGTGTATGTGTGTGTGTAGGGCGGTTCACATTTAGGTCCGGACCGAAAAAACCGACCGAACCGGACCGATAGGTCCAGACCGAACCCGGACCGAATGGATTTCGGGTCGGTCTTCGGTCCAGAAAATTTTGGCATTCGGGTTTCGGTCCGGTCCGGTCCAAACCCGAAATGATTTAGGTCCGGACCGATTGGACCGGTTGGACCTAATGACCTACTGGACCTAAAAGACCTAAATACTAAAACTCTACTTTTTAAATTTCGTATTACACTTTGATGCTCTATTTTAATAAATATTTTAATTTATTTAATTTAAAGTGTTTTTTATTAAGTAATTTTAAAAAAATCTTTAAAAAAACATTTCATATTTGTTTTTATGGTTCTACATTGAAGTAGTTCATATTGTTTATCCATTTTAAAGCTGTCTATTTTTTTTTATTCATTTTCTATTTGAATGGTACAAAGTAAAAAGTCTAAAATATATTTAATTGATCAAAATAATTAAAAAAAATATAATTTTTTCGGTCCAATCGGTCCGGACCGGTTCGGTCCTAAATATTTCGGTCCGGTCCGGTCCAAACCCGAATGGATTTAGGTCCGGTCTTCGGTCCAAGAATTTACTCATTTCGGTCTTCGGTCCGGTCCGGGTCGGTCCGGTCTTGGACCGATGAACAGCCCTATGCGTGTGTGTATTGGTTTATGTGAGAATGCGATCTTATGAAAGAAATAAGAATGAATCCAGTGCTTTAGATTGTGAGATCTAAGGGTCAGGATTGCATCAAAATTAGGTGCACCAAAAATGGTTTGAAAATGAATCATGTCGAAATGCACCAAAATCCCTTGAAAATGCATTATCTCAAAATCTGAGTGCAGGATGCAATCTGAGCCGCACGAAGGGGTGTAAACGGATTTTTATCGGATCGGATGTACCATTACCAAATCCGTATCCGTTTATTTTTTTCGAATATCGAATTCGGATACGGATCTTGACAGATACTAAAAATCAAAACCGTATTCGCATCCGTCGGATATCCGTCGGATATCGGATATATCCGTATCCGTTTCCAATTTTGAAAATCAAATTAAAAAATACTTTAATTTTAAATTTGATTAAAGCCAAACTATTATTAAATCAACTATAATTTGTTATGGGAAAATTATTTTCTTTGTTTTCATGATTTGTGATATTATACGATAACTTCATATGATAAAAAGATATACACATCACATATATATACACATATTTTTATATGTATGTACATATTTTTATGTGTCTACACATTTATTTTGTATTAAAAAATATCTTATATTTTGAAATATCAATAGAGAAACAAAATATAAACATAAAAAATTAGGAAAAACTATATATAACGGATTGGATATTCGGATAAACGGTTATTTAAACGAATGCATATTCGGATCAGATTTTAAACGGATCGGATATACAATTACCAAATCCGTATCCGTTTAGTAATCGGATATCTTTAATCGGATACGGATAATATACGTTTAAAACGGATGCAGATATTTCCTCTCTAAACGGATACAGATGCGGACGGTAATCGGATTTTCGGCTATCCGTTGACAGCCCTAGCCGCACGATGCATCAAATCCAAAGGCTAGATTTTATTCTTATTTCTTTCACCAAGGTACATTTTCACCTGAACCGGCCCCTATACACACACACACACACACATACATATATATATATATATATATATATATATATATATATATATATATATATATATATATATATATATATATATATATATATATATATATATATGTTTATATATATATATATATATATATATATATATATATATATATATATATATATATATATATATATATATATATGCTTAAACCACTGGTTCGACCAGTGAATCAGTACCTGGACCGGTTCGATCACCGTTATGGTTCTTAAAACTATGACTAAACCAAATATAAATACAAGTTTATATTAAATATTCGTTGAGCAGTCATTAATTTTGAATTTTTTTTCTATTCTATTTTGCGAAGTATTAGACCTGGCAAAACAGAACCGGAACCGAAATATCCAAAACTGAAACCGAAACCAGAATGACCCAAAAAATGAAGATCCGATCTATACCCGAAAACCCGAAATGATCTGAATCAAACCAAAACCGAACTAAATAATTTATATCTGATTTAAATCCGAAACCGATTAGATCCGAAATCGATTAAACCTGAAACCGATTAGATCCAAACCCGATAATACCCGAAACCGATAAAATCCAAAACCGATTAGATCTGAAACCGATAATATCCGAATCCGATTAGAACTAAAATCGATAAATTTAGAACTATGTTTGCCTTTCAATAAGCATATTATATTTATAAATTTTTACTTTTATTTTACCATTTGAACTAATTACATTACTTGCTCATTCCCTCAGAAAATGGATTATCTTCTTGAAAAGAAGTACAAAATTTTATGTCTTAAATTTATTATATGTAGAAATTAAAGATAAGTTATACATATAAATGATAACGCACAAACAAATAAAATTTCCGTAATTTTTAAATAGTGAAGTGTGATATTCTTTTTGGGACGAAAGGAATATATGATGAATTGTATGGAATAACTAGATTTTATCCCAAATTCATCTCATTACTACAAATTTTATTGATTTGAGAGTTAATTTGATTAGTTTCAAACCAATTCATTCAATATTAGTCAATAAAATTAGATGCTAGTGTTAGCATTTTGAAAAGACTCTCTAGCGGCAGCCTTTACTCTTATCATTCTCAAATTTGATCTACACCATTACATTTAGGTGTAAAATTAATTATATTTGACTCGATTAAATTTAATTTTCTCTATTTTCAACCAAATATACTCAATAATTTATAAATTTTGCACTCAATTGAATAAAATTCACTTAATTTCACCCAATTTTACTCAATCTTTATATATTTATATATTGATGATCGAAACGGCTGTTATGCTCGTGTTTTCAATTAATGTTAGTGTCCGTTTGGTACACGGAATTGACGAAATTCGAATTGAATTTGAATTGAAATTCTATGGAATTAACTTGGATGGAATTGAGTTTTTAATTCCAATTCACTTTTTGCAGTACCAATTCAAAATTCATATATTTTTGTGCTACCAAATACCAAAATTGGATGTTGGCAGTTCATGCCAGCTGTTGTGAATGACTGTTTAGTTTAGCTGGTTTGATTGGTTGAATGAATTGGCTGATCGTTAAAAATGTTTGGTAAAATTAGTTGTTTGAAAATAGTTTTTCTATATATATATATATATATATATATATATATATATATTATATATAATATATATATATATATATATATATATATATATATATATATATATATATTATATATATATATATATATATATATATTATATATATATATATATATATATATATATATATATATATATATATATATATATATATATATATATATATATATATATAATATATATATATATAACACATACATACATATACACACGATATTTATTTTTCATTTTTTTACATGTAAAAATTAAATCTTTACTATATGGAGTATTAAATTTTATTTTCATTTAATTCATAATAAATTATAAATATAAATTTTTTTAATGATTTTTGCTTTTTATTTTCTCATTTCATTTTTTTGAAATTTTTAAATCTTAAATTTTTTAGTATTTAATTTTTTTAAATTTTATTTTTATTTTTATTTTTATATTTTACATATATTATAAAATATCTTTCACCAAAAATGATTTAAAAAAATTTATTTTATCCTAACCGCCAAGTCCAAATGCTACTCCCTTGACATTTCAGATTTTGGCTTTTCGGATCAAAATGCCAAGTGAAAAAGCCATTAGCCAAACAATAGTTTTGGCGGTTCGCTTGGTCAAAAAAGTCTAAGTCAGTCAAAGATGCCAAAAGCTATCCCAAATGCTGTTTTCCAAACACGGCCATAGGTTATGAAATAAAAAAATATTTTATATTCAATAAATGTTTGAAATAAAATTCATTATCTTTTGTCACTTCATATAGCCTATTAAAACAATCCAGGGGCAGTACTCCCGGACCTTGACCAATGGTGCCCCCACTGGTGTTTATAATAGCTTGAGAACCTCAACCTTTTGAATTAACTTTTAGAGTTGAATTGGTTCCAATTATTTTATCTCACATATTGAAAGAAGAGCTATTTGCTCTCTCAAGCATTTTCGATGATTGCCTATGTTTGAGTTGTTTTCGCAATGATAATAATGTTAGTGGTGCGATTGACTTAAGGATTATGAAGGAGTATGGTGTAAAAGAATCTTGGGTTAGACAATTTACCATAGTGAATGTTAGTGGTGCGATTGACTTTTGTACATGCCAATTTTACATTTTAAGCTTCAATGTAATGACACTTTTATACATGCTTTGTGTTTGTTTCTTCATCAATGAAAAATATTATTTAAAGCTTCAATGTTATGAGATTTTTAGCTTCAAAAATTTAACTCATTTTTTGAGCTGTTGTATACTTAGCTTCTTTTAAGCTTCAATGTTGAGCCTTTTGAACAGGTCCATCTTGCTAACACTTTGATAGTTTGATTGAAGTTAGTTTCTTAATTTTGAAGTTAATCCATTTGTACAAAATACAAAAAATCCCTCTCATAATTTTGATGTCAATCCCATTGTGCAAAAAAGAACTTGATATTAAGGTTTATGATATTTGATTGAAGTTATTATTTATTTAATTTATTGTAATATTGGTACAAAATTAAATAAACCAAATCTATATTTTAAGAGGTTATATCAAAAGCTCTATAGAACAAGAGAAAGATACCTATATTACTCCAAAAAATATATTATGAAATAAAAAGAATTGACTATTTGAATAATAAATGTAAAAATCTTTCCTTGTATATGTAACATGTGTGGTGTGATCTTAAAAGAATTTGAGGACAATGTTTTTTAAAGAAAAAAATACGGTGCGTAAAAAACTGGTCTAGAAGTTCATAGCCTTTGAAAAGGTTTACCAATGGCAGCGTTTAGGTATAACATTTTTGAAGTTAAGCTATATAGTTAAAATAATTTAAAATATTAATACTAATTGAAAACATTATTTTCAAACAAGGTATTCAACTAATATAATATAATTAATTATTTAATTGTACCAATCAAATTAGTTTATTTTTAAAATAAATGAAAGGTTTGAAGTGTCGTATATTGTATGAACATATGAATTTTAAAATAATGTTGAATTAAAGAAATAAATCTTTTTTCAGTACATTTTTTAATTCTCTTCAACTTATCTGATTCGTTTCGATCTAATTAGAATAAGTTCTGATTTGATTGCACTTATAGTTAAAAATAATTGCGATCGCATTTAGGGTCTGTTCCGTCCAACTTAACTTTAATTTTCAATTTATTATTCAATCAAATCAGATCTAGTTAGATGAGATCTCACATCACATACATTTTTTTTTAAAATATAATTGGAATAGGATTGCAACGCGCCCACACCAAAGAATAAATACGAAAAGAAGAAGTGAAGAACGATTTAGTGAGAAAAAGACCTATTTTGTGATTTGCTGCACCAGGAAAAACACAAACGAAGAGAAGACGAAGCTCAACCCTAGGCACCATTTATCTCTTTTGTCGCTCTCTCAGCATTTGAGGTTTGTGTTTGTAGAATTGCAGTCTGAATGGGTATATCTATGATAGATTGATGATCGGATTAGGTTTCGTTTAACCCAATCATATAATCTTCTTCACCTTATTTTCCCTATGTGGTAAGTAATGTGCTTTAATTTGGTGCTTGCTTAACAGAGAGAATTTTCTCTCTCAATGATTATTACTTCAATTCATTGCCCAAACAATTTCCCCTTTGAGCATTGAGTAATCCAAGAAACTTGTTTTTGAGCAACAGATGATGGCATTGAAAGAGCACCGACCCTTTCCAGAAATACCCTCTGCCCTGTTGTGTGAAATTCTGGGTAGGCTTCCGATTAAGACGTGTTTAACTTGTAAGCTTGTTTGCAAAGAATGGTATCATGCCATCGCCAGTCCCGAGTTCTCTTCTTTCCTCTGCCGTTTTATGGCCCCCCAACTTAATGTCTTGTTTTGTTGTTACTCGGGCGCTACTGTGAGATCTACTTTCAATTTGATTGGGCTTGAAAAGGGTTCGAATGCCGATGATTCAGGTAATTGTATTGTGGGTGCTGATGATCGGATTAGGTTTAAGCCGAAATTCGACATCTCGAGTGAGATTTTGTATGTGTGCTATCGTGGCAATGGAGTCGTTTTATTGGTATGTACAAAGGACGACTACTTCGTATGCAATTTGCTCGCGGGCCAGTGGATGAAGTTGCAAAATCTGCATCAAGTAAGGGACCAATCTTATGATGTTTCTCGTTGTGAGCTGGGGTGTTGCCCGGTGTCGGGCCAATTCAAGGTTCTTGTTCTGCTTTGGGATGTGGAGAGGAAGATCCAACTAGCAAAGATCCAGACTTTGGGTGATGGTGAATGGAGGAGTGTGGGCAATTCACCCTTGAAGATTGTGAGGGGTGGATGTTTTCTGAACGGGTCTAGTCATTGGCGCGATGACAAGTCTATATGGTCCTTTCATTTTGGGGAAGAACGGTTCTTGCCAACCCCAATCCCATTTCCCGATGATGTCATCAGTGAGGCCTACAAGAAGAAGAGTAAAATCTTGTGTGTTTTCGACTATTGTCTATGTTTGAGATGTTCCTCGTGCGTTGTTGGTGATGAGATTGACGTATGGATAATGAAGGAGTATGGTGTGAAAGAATCTTGGGTGAGGCAATTTGTCATAGTGAATGATCCATGGAGTGTGCCTCTAATGCATATGGATAAGGGAAAGATACTTGTGGAGAGTGGAAACAAATTATATTTATATGATCCGCAAACTCGGGTTTCTAAGACGATGAACTTTGATGGGCTTTCTGGGTGATGGGTTCCGCCCGTGGCACTTGATGCAAGTTTCTTGAGGTTTAAAAATCTTATCAAATTATTATGTTACTCTTTGCCTAGTTTTTATTTATTTATCTGTTGGCTTAATTGTGTTAGAGTTTGTTTGAGCTAACCTTATGGTATAACTGCCTACCTTCTCATTTGAGCAAAATAAAGTTTCTTTTTTTACAGAACCAATGTTTTGATCTCTTAATTTAGCACTAAAAGTGTGTATTTTTACTAATTAAAAGACTTTGCATTTTCTTTTTTTTTTTTACAAAAGAACCAAGCAGTTTGATTTATGGAGAACTTACTACGAGTGTGTTTGGTTCGGGGAAGGAAATTTTTTTTACCCCACATAAAAAATGATTTGAACCAAACACACCCTACAAGTTGGCTAGTTTTGGTCTAAATATTACAGAGTACCTTGATATAAATGTCCACTTTTGGCTTTGTTGAGTCCTAGCATTCATTGAAAACATACATATTTGGGACTTAAGGGTAGGCTTCATGTATGTATGTATGTATGTATGTGTGTGTGTATATATATATATATATATATATATATATATATATATATATATATATATATATATATATATATATATATATATATATATATATATATATATATATATATATATATATATATATATATATATATATATATATATATATATATATATATATTCCAGTACAAAACCAACCATACCATATTATGAAAGGCAGAAACCTTAATTCATCACTGTTTTAGATTGTCTCAAAGATATGTGAACTGTTTTAGATGAGTTAATTTACTAAGACATATCTAGTTGCATCAGCTAGCAAATGTTTTCATTCCTTGCACAATGCCAAAAACCGAGTCAGAAGATTATATTTGTAGAAGTTTGATACTGCTGTTTTGAGTAGTCTTCGGAACCGTTGTGCGTGAATACATGTACTCACTACTCATTGCGCAGTCGATGGCTCGATTCTTACTTTGACGGGAGTGTTAAGAATATCTCACATCGAATTTTTGACCCTCGGCGGTAACTTTTTGTGCTTTGACATCTTTAAAAGATATGTGTGTCTGGATTTTTTAAGGTTTGATTTGATTGTAGTACGTGTAATGTGAAATTGTTGCTGATTTGATATAATCTAATTTCAATATGAAAAGAAAAAAAACAGAAGAGAACTGGGGCCTATTAGTGTTTACAGAAAAAAAAAATTGTATTATTCTGCAAATGAGGCAATGTTTTTAAAATCGATACTCTGTAATTCACAAGCAAGACTAATTGAAAGATTCTTATTACAAAATTGATTCTAGTGACTCGAGTTAGAGATCATATAATTTATTCTTAAAAAATTTCATTCTCTAATCTATGTACACGAACACTGAAAAAAAAGACATTTTCCTTTTTAATGTTTGAGTTTTTTACGCCATTTACTCAAGAACTCTTCATAGAGCGCATATTTTCCTCCCGAGATTTCGAGAATGTCTCATTAGTTTCCTCCCGAACACTATCTTTAAAACGTACATTTATTCCTCCTGAACTTTCAATAATGAATCATTAGTCTTTATATTTTTCATAAAACACGTGCTTTCCTCATTAACTTACAAAAGTGTACCTTGAGTCCTATAATTTTTTTTTTAGAAAATAATGCATGGTGGAAGCCCATAGAGTTTCTTTTTGTTTAGCGTCTTTAACCAAACCTGAATAAAAAGCAAAAAAAGGATGAAGAACAGTTGATGCTATAGATATCTCAGCATATGAGAGAGATCTTTCAGGGAAAGAAAAAGACACCAAAGAGGATGAAGAAAGCTTTTGGAAAACACTTAAACATGAAACATGATTATTTGAGGAAAGCTAAAGGGGTTAGACTATGAACTCAGGGTAGATCCTCAATCACTTACTTCTCATGGATCCTTATGTCGGTTAAATGGACAACCCAACAATAAGGACTGTAATTGTGAACTAGGATTATAACACAAGACCACATATCTATATTATGGCTGTGTAGATTATCTAAGGTGGACACAACAATAATAAAAAATTGCATTCAATAAAAAAGTACATCAAATTTTATAAATACCAAAAAAATTACATTGATTAGAAAAACACTAAAGCATATTATATTTAGCCATTGATCCCGTTTTGTTTTTTTCTCGTAGTACATTTTTTGGATTTTGTTAATGTATCAAGCTCTACTTCCATTATTTCGAGCTCTTCCTTATCTATCATCCGTTTCTCCCTCTCTTCTTCCCTAAGATTGAACAACTGCATTTATTCAACCATTTTCCTGCTGATATTGTCGTGAGAGGAAACACAGTTGGATCTTGCAAAATCCGACACAATTGATTCAGCCTTGTTTCTTCTAATTGACAGTGGAATGGCGTCCTCGTCATCGAGGTCATCTAGGTTCACGGGAGTCTTTGTTCCAACGAGCCGATAGCATCTTCCACGTAAATCTCGGCAGATGTTCTTTTATTTGACAATCCGGCCTTGGGCTTGCAGAGCTTTAGTCATTTTGGTGAACGGCTTAAAATTTTCCACAAATCAATGGAGACTTTTCCTTAGTGCCCATCGTCTTGATACCGGAGTAGTAGCTTGTCAGAGAATATCAGCACCGTTCGTCCCGCTCTTCCACCTCTATATACAAGTATTTAGCAACGTCATTCAGAAGACATTGAGCTTCAATGTCATCCTATGACATCGGCTGCAATTAGGTCACCTACAATGCCTGTTTCGAAAAATTTATGATTCTTACCTCTATCCTCTCCACCCCCCTAACCCGAAGTCCAAACCCATCCCAACCCCCGCTATTGCACCTCAACCCCCAATTTATTTGACTTAGAGATCAATTTTCATACCAATTGTTGAGAAAATCGTTTCAACTTTCTAGCTGAAACAATTAATAATATTCCCATCTTTGTATTGTCAAAATGGGCAAAATCATAGTACGACTGATGGGTTCTCTTCTCTATGTATATTTTAAAAAGAATATGATATCTTTTCGTGCATATTCGAGTCAAAATATACAAACGTGAATTGAACATGTGAAACCCACATAGAAAAAAAGGAGTAAAGAGATCATCATCATCAATGGCTGGCCAGCAGGTTGATCGCCTAGTGGGATCTGATTGTGCAGAAGAATTGAATTGATGAAGGGTATAACTGGATAGTTTTAGTTGGTGTGTTTGGTGAAAAAGAAAAATATGTATTTTGATATGGGAGTTGATATTGGCACTCCATAATTTGATATTTGCACTCCACTTTTTTTTTAACTTTTACAAAGAGACTATATTGCCCTTTTTTATTAGAAGTACAATATCCCCACTATTTCATATGCTTTACGTGGCCTAATTTTTATATTTTTAAAATTTTTTCACTTAAAATAATTTTCTCTCCATGTCAATTCAAATCGCATGTTGTTGTTTTACTTGTTTACAAAGTTTGACTAAAATTGTTTTTAACTCAATTTATTTGAAAATTAGAGATGAGATTTTAAACGTGGCATGGGAGACCATTAATTTTAGGGCAAATTCGTCTAAGGTTTATTCTCATTTTATAGACCTTAGTGTATTAATATTGTTAAAAAATTGAGTTTTTAGCAAAAAAGATTTATTTGACAGCTTATAAAAAGTATGAGATGGTCTATATCTCATATGTAGACCTTAGAATCGGACCTCAGAAGAACAAGTCTAGTTCTAGATAGAGAAGTATTAAGCTTTATTTTAAAAATGATGTTTAGTCTAAATTAAAATTTCATTTTCTTCCTTTGAGATAAATGACCCGTTTGATCCGAGAGGACTTTTATTCTTAGTGGGGTTCATCTTTTTTAAATTTAAAAATTAAGGATGGAGAAAATTGCATATTTTTTTTTCTTGAAATACAAATCTAGTCTACCATTAAAAAAATAACTTAAAAATGACTATTTATTATTTAGATTTTCATCTTCAACCCATACACTATTTTTATATTCAGAATTACGGAGTACAAAATTTGTTAAATTATTTGGGGAGGAATGTGAGTGATGCGTGTAGAATGAGGAAGAAGCATTTTTAGAGAGCAATAATGTCAATATTTGTAAAGAATTAAAAAAGTGGAGTGCCACTATTAAATTTTGGAGTGCATATATTATTTCCCTTTTGATATCTCCTATATCAAGTTTCCCATTTTGGTGTTTGGTGAACTAAAAAAGGAATTCAACTTTCAAATCTGGATATATTGAAAGCGGTGGATCTGATCTATCTTGATTTTATTCATACTCGATGCCCTGTCTTTCTCACCAAACACTTTTGAGTCAGATTTTAAAACTCATATCATTTCTTCCAAGTTTCAAAATCTGTATCTTATCATACATCCAAAACTCACCAAACAAACCCTTAAGATACAACAAGAAGTTTATTTTAGAATCAAAGAAGGAATACAGAGTAATATAATCTTCAGTCTTTTCTCTTAAACTTTCAAGTGGTTTTTCGCAATCTCTCATATAATACTTTGACAATCAATGCATATATTTATACAAATATTTAGCAACACTATTTTGAAGACATTGATCATCAATGACATCCCGTGACATTGGCCACAATGCCCATTTCGTAAAATTTATAATTTTTAACCTCTACCTCCCCCCCCCCCCCCCCCGAAACACAAATTTACCCCAACCGCATAAAGTGCACCCCAACCCCTAACTTTAGTTGATTTTGAAGTCAATTTTCATACCAATTATTGGAAAAATCACCTCAATTTTCTAACAAAAGCAATTAATAATTTACTTGTCTTTGTGTTGTTAAAATGGGCAAAATCATAGTGGACCGATGGGTTATCATCTCATTTTAAATTTAAAAAAAAGCATATTATATTTTTTCCTGCATATTGGAGTCAAAATATACAAACTTAAACTAAAAAATCAAGCCAAAAGAAAATGTCTAGACAGAGGGAGTATTATATAATGTTGATTATCAACAAACACACATTAGAGTATCAATACATTTAAGTTTCAAAATAAGATCCACTTTGCAATCACAAAAAGAACAAAAGCTAAGGAGAGAGTTGAAGATGTCTGTTGGCCACCAAGTCATGCATCCTTCCTAAACAAGAAGGAAAATTCTGCTGTAGTTTACAAAGCACCCACAAGTGTGATTTTCTGCAGTGGGACTATCTTCATGTGGACGCTTTGAATTCCAAAAAAAGGAAAAAATAAATCAAAGATTAGGAAGGGAATTGACAATTTTCTGCAATAATAAAGCTTAGCTAAACCACAAAAACCCCCAGTTTGGTGCAGATAAAATGTTTAAAATAATAAGCTTATTTGATCATAAGTATGTTCTTCCACTTCCTCCAAGTGCACAATAATAATATTGTTCATCAATACTGAAATTAAACTAAAATTAAGGTTTTTTTTTAAGGAACTAAAACTAGAATTTTTGGTTGGAGTGAAAGGAGTGGAGTGGAGGGAAAATGATTTTCTACGTAGTCTACCCGTCTGGTTCATAACTTTTCTTCAATGGGGGACTAAGAATTTTCCTTCCCTCCCCCAACCAGACATACCCTTAATGTAAAAGTGTTCGTCACGAAATACTTCAAGTTAAACACAACAATAATCCATTAAAACTATAGAATCTCAAGCATCTAGCCCACCATGGCTCGACGACTATGGATAGGGGGCTCTTATCAATACTGATTGGATGACATCTATGAATACAATGGCCAGTGTTAAACAAGAGGGGATATTACTTTGCTTATCAAGAAGGACCCAACTCAGAAGCTACAACTAAGGCAGCTTATGCTATGGAAAAACAGCAGGCAAACAAGATTGCATTGTTATGGGGATCAGAACTCTAGGTTATTTACATGTCTAGATTAAGAAGAGGAGGACTTAGAGCTACATCTCAGGAGGTTTCTAAGGACTTTATCGACTTTTTCTGTAACAGTTTGGGTATCACTAAGGATGCTAGTAATATTAGTGAAGAGATTATTCAATGTGGTAGCTAGTAAACTCTCTATAACCCAGCAGTTACTGTTGATTGCTCCTGTAACACAAGATGAAGTGAAGAAGTGCCTGTTTTCCATTCCTAGTCTGAAGAGTCCTGACCCAGATGGATACACTAGCAGTTTCTTTAAAAAACAGCGAAATATTATTGGGGACCTCTTTACGCATGCAGTGCTAGAGTTTGTCAATACTGGGAATGTCTGAAACAAATTAATGCTACCACTATCACCCTTATACCTAAGATAGAGATGGCTAAAACTCCTGATTTCAGACCCATATCTTGTTGTAATGTGGTATATAAGGTTATTTCCAAAATATTGAGTGGTAGAAGAATTAAGAAGGTTCTTTCTGATATAGTAAATGTGAACCAAGGAGTCTTTATTCTTGAGAGATCTTTGGTCCATAATGTGCTTATATGTCAAGAACTTGCTAGAGGCTATACTAGGAAAGAGGTGTCCTGAAAAATTGATATTAGGAAGGCATACGATAATGTTTGTTGGAAGACTTTGATTCAGATTCTTCATGCTATGAATTTCCCACACCAGTTTGTTTCATGGACTGTTTTCGGGATTGCAAGTACATCTTTCTCTGTACAAATCATTGGAGAGGTCTTTGGGCACTTTTATTATGGTGGTAAAGGGCTAATGCAGGGAGACCCCATATCCCCCCTCCTCTTTACACTTATTATGGGGTACTGGATAGTGGGGGAAAAACCTAATGTTATTCAGAGGGAGGTGGCTTGGAATAAATGGACTATCCCAGAACTACAATTCATTCTCTGGCTGATATGCTGGAATTGACTCCAAACAAGAAGTAGATTGAGTAAATTCCTTACAAATAGACACCAGCTGTGTATAATGTAATGGATCAACAGATTGACCACCTGTTTTACAGATGTGGTTTTGCAAACAATATAGATGCAGGAGATATGAACAGGATTTAAATTTGAAGCTTCATCAATCATAGACATTGTTCTCAAATTGAGGAATATCGAGCCTAAAAAGTGGAGGTTTTCTTTGATTGGCACATTTGCAGCTTGCTGCTACTCTATTTGGAAGGCTAGGAACAATTATTTTCATATTAAAAAGGATCCTAATCTGCAGCAGATTCTTCATTGGCTCAAAACTCAAGAAAACATATACATTACTAAGAAAAATGAGCTGCGATTTGTATTGGTGTTAGTTGATGTGTAGGGCTGTGTCCTCTATGCTTTGTACTAAACTGTGTTTTGGCTTAATATTATTTGCTCTTGGTTATAAAAAAAAATAATTCGAATCAATTCATGGGGGAAAGTTTTGATCGATAGCTCATACCACATTTGTATCAAGGCCAAGAACAAGGAAATTATGCTATACTTAACAAAAAACAATGACCAAATATTGTAGTTACTAATCACTTGTAAGTTTAATGAGTCACTTATGCAAGGCTTGTGTTCCTTTCTGACAAGGTGGATAAGATCAATCTTGCAAAGATACACACTTTGTAAACATACGAAGTATCCCTCCCCCCCCCCCCCCCCCCCGCCCCACCACCACAAACAAAAGAAAGAGCAACAGGTTGGTTCGCTTTCCAAAAACAGGGGTTTTTTTCATTTTGCACTAAAAATCACAAGTCATTATGTTTTTTCGTTTTCCACCACTAAAATGAGAAAGCAGTTTTATCAAATGTTTTCCCAAAAACACAAACTTGCAACATAAATGTTCATTCAGATTTCAGACATTAGAAGAATACCTGAATCTTTAGAATCTAAAGAAACGTGCATCAAATGCCGCTAACGGCACCATGCAATTAGAAAGCCCGTTGATCTCAAATTTCACTTTCTCAAATACTTGGGTCCACGGATTACATAGATATAAGCCATCTCCACTCTTTATAAGTATCTTTCCTGTATCCATCTGCACTAGAGGCACACACCATTCATCAACCAATATGACAAATTGTCTCACCCAAGATTCTTTCACACCATACTCCTTCATTATCCATACCTCCATCTCAACTCTATCACTCTGGTTACGGGACCGGGAGAAACATCCCAAACATAGGCAAGAGTCTAAAACAGACAATTTTTTCTTCTTCACATAAGTTGAACTGATGATGTCATCAGGGAATGGGATTTGCAAAAACTCCTCCTTCTCAAAATTAAAGGACCATATGCAGGTCGGACCACACCAGTGATTAGACCCATTTAGAAAACATCCATTGACCAAGTTCCTCTTCCTCAAGGGTGCACTGCCCACACTCCTCCATTCACCATTACCCAAAGTCTGTATCTTTGTCACTTGGATCTTATTCTCTGCGTCCCAAAGAAACAAGAGAACCTTGAATTGGCTTGTCACTGGGCAGAATCCCACTTCACAACGAAATATAATAAAAGATTGCTTCTTTAATTCAGGAAGATTCTGGAGATTGAGATTCACACACTGGCCAGTGAGCAGACAGCATACAAAGAATTCATATAGTCCACTTCTGAAACAGACCCCACCATCGCAATGATACTTCACAGACCATATTTCACCGGAGGTGTCAATTTTTGGCTCAAAGCAGATTGGATCATCAACATGCACAATACAATTACCCAAATCATTGACATCCAATGTCTTTTCAAGCTCAACCAAGTTGAAAATCAGTCTCTTGCCACCACCCCGGCCATTATAGAACAAGATGGTAAATCGGGAGGCATTACAATGGCAGCGGAAAGAAGGGAATTCTGGACTGACAATGATATGATACCATTGTTTGCAAACAAGCTTACAAGTTAAGCATGTCTTAATTGGAACTCTGCCCAGAATTTCCCACAATATGACAGAAGGGATTCCAGACAGAGGTTTATACTGTTCAACTTTCTTCATCCGTTGCTCAAACAGGTTCAGTAGAAAGCAAAACGAACAATATTTCCGAAAAAGGTCAACAATGTTTCCCCTTCTTCATCTGGCAACAGTAAATTGGACTAGTAATTGAGAGAGTGGATTCTTGATAATACCAGAGCACATAACAGAATAGGGAAAAGAAGCTTAGCATTGAGTGAGTTTTACTCCAATAATCCAATCAAAAGTTGTTAAAAGCATCACAGAGTAAAGATTGGGTGAGTTCAATTCCAGTTCCAATTGAATCTAGTGCTGGTTGAGTGTGGATGACTGATCATAAATATGAATTTAAAGATTGCACACAATTCTACTAACACAAAAGCTAAGAGAGTGAGAAAAAAAGATTTACACTTTCGTCTTCAAATCTTTTCCCAGAAATTCGTTCTCTCTGAGTCTCTGGTTTGCGTTCTTGGGTTCGTAAAAATCACAAAATCCTTCTCTTTTAGCTCTTTATCCTATATTCCAACTACGGATAAGCATATGTAATGGGCCGGTTCTGTACTAGTTTGGATCTTGGTAAAATATGAAGTGGTATAAAATGGAAGAAAAATACTCAAAGATTATAAGATAAATATGATATACTTCCGATTTCTTCTCTCTATTAATTCTTCACCCTTCTTCTTGTTCTTAATAATATTTTTGCAGGGATCCTAAGATTTACCTTTTCGTCTTCAAATCTGCTTTCGCCAATATTTTGTCTTCCCCTTCGTCTTCGTTTGCGCTACAGGCGCAACAACTCACAGAATCAATCTTCTTTCACTCCATTTCCGTAAATTGGGAGCTGAGGTAGGGTTTTCATACTCCGCAATAGGATTTCGAATTAGAATACTCAATAATTTGCTTTTGCTTGCTTATTTTATGGCATTAATTTGTTGTGAATCGTACTTTCGAAAATACTACCTCCCTCCCGCTATATTCGTCCACTTTTGACTTTTGGAACTGTTTATCTAAGCACTTTGACTCATCAAATTCTCTCAATGTGTAAGCCTAAATATAGTCATGTGTGATCTTGTTTGATTTGTCTTAACATATAGATTATTAATATATAATTTCTATAATTTTTTAATATACAAATTACAAGATAAAATAGATTAAAAAAGTGTATTGGATGGTGTGTAAAAATGAAAGTGGACAAATACTCTGGGACGGAGGAAGTAACTTCATATTCCGTATACACTTAAAATTTGGCCCGGAGAAGAAGGTTGGCCAGAAATAGAAAAAGGTTGGTCCGGGATTGGCCGGTGGGCCCTAATCCAATCCTTATCCTTATCCTTATCCTAAACCGTAATATTTGAGACTCAATACTCTAAAATTTTGACATGTGGATAATCTATTTGGCACTATTTTTGATAACTCAATCTTCAACCTATGTTATGGGATAATGACTTGACAATTTTAGAGCTTTTAAATATGCAAATATAGTGTAAACCTACTTTATGATACAAAAAAAATTGCATAATCTACATTGGTGAAAAAAAGTGTATAATAAACAATGCATTTTAATATTAAAATAAATCTTAAATTCAAAAAAATTAAAACAATAAAATATAATCATTCTAAAGATAAATTACTCTTTGTGAGCAACAACCCTTACAGAAAATCCACTAATAAACTTACTACGAAACATATTTTAATCTAGAATTAGATATCAAATAGAGAATGTTTAAAAACAATGAAATATAATCATTTCCTCAAAAAAATATAATCATTTTAAAATCAAACTCCTCTGTGTTGGGCAACCTATCCATTTTATTAATTTATTGAATTATTTGTAATTCAAATTTTGATTTCTAATTATTTTTAAATTATTGGGTACAAATGCTCTAATTAAAATACGGGATAGTAGTGTTGTTAAAGAAAATAAAGTTATAAAAAGTTTGTTCTTTAGAGTTGAAAAAAGTAGGACAAAAAAAAGTTGAATGTTGTAAGAAATTGGTAAAAAATAAAAAAGGAACGAGAAGAAAGTTGAATAAATTGGAAAAACTAGAACGAACATGGAAAAATCAAAGAAAATGCCAAAAACTAAAAAAAACCAAAAGAAACTAAAAAAATCGAAGGAACCTTAAACTTATTAATTGTATTATTATTATTATTCTTATTATAATTTTTATTGTTATTGTTATTAGTATAATTACTATTCTTTAATTTAAAATATTGATATTTTCCTAGATCAATTTAGATTAATAAATATAGCTCTTCTATTCATAATTTTTAAAACATAGTTTAGTGTCATGTGAACTACTCGAGTCATAAACAAAAATATTATATTATTTCTATTGAACAGAAAGATAGTGAATCACATCCATAGTGACATGTGAAAAATAAAAACAGAAAGATTAAAATGATTTATAAACTATAACTATGAACATAATAACAATAATAATACTCTTGGGACATCTATTTAATTTAATATAACGATTTATTTTAGATAATAATGAGTGTGTATAACATAAATAGTGACATAGGAAAAAATAAAAACAGAAAAATTGAAATTATGTATAAACTATAGTTATAAATATAATAATAATAATAATAATGGGACATATATTTAATTTAATATAATGATTTATTTTGGATAATAATAGTAATAATAATCACATTAAAAATACATCGTTTTTTAGATTAATTGTTTTTGTGAAATATAAAGAGTGAAGAAAATGGAGATAGTTGGAAAAAATTGTAAAACTGGAAACTATTGGATTAAACTCAATAGAATTAGAAAAAATTGGAAGAAATTGAGAAAACGAGAAAAAATTGGTAAAATTGTCAAAAAATCGAACAAACTAGAAGTTGACTTTAAGCCCAAAAGAACAGACTCTAAATATGGAATACTTGATAATTAAGGATATAAGATTTCAGTTCATTGAATATTAGAATTAATTAAATAAGGAAACGGAGTTAATAACTTGAGGATGTGATGTAATTATTTTCTATTAGCGATGTAATTTTTTTGTGAAATAATCAGTTTTATTATAGAATATAAACTATTAATGGCAGAAATATGTTTAGTTACCTTTATGTTATGTTTGATATCTTTAATTATGTTAAAAAAATACATTTTTAAATAAAAACTACTTAATATATTTTTACTTTTTTGTGCTAGATTTTGCTTCTTTTGGAAGAATGCAAACTCATATTTTTAAACAAGTCACATATGATAAATTGATAATTATTAACGTAAATATATATAGACTTAAGTTAATATTAAAGATATTGAATCAAATCTGATACGAAGTAATTTAGTACATCAATGTATGTTTATAGACTTCAACTCAATTTATATATTAAAAGGTGATAATATGTTATAAAATATATTTAAAAACATGCCTTATACATAGAAAAGGAAAATATTATAAAGGATTTTAAATCCTTTAGGAAAAAAAAAGCCAAATTTGTTTATTTGTAGGATGGAAAGGTAAAGATAAAGAAACAGATTGAAACAAAAGTATTCTTTTTCCATCAATAACTATTTTCCATTTTAAATGATATATTTTAGCACATTATTTTTTAAAACTTATTTACTTCAAAATACATCCAACTATTCACAACATTAACCTATTGATGTGTTTCTTGAATTGCAAGTCACAACGATGAAAAATCAACGTAACGAAAGATGAATGCCAAAGATGTAAAAGCACAATAACAATTATATTTAAACGAATAATATTACCTAACAAAGGTATTTTCAAGTTATTTTTTATTTTGTTGAATCAACATAGTGATGAAATTATTAATATTTGTTCATGGGTTTTACGAAAGTATAACTATTAAGAGCTTGTTCTTTAGGGCTTGAACTCTTAACATCTAGTTTCTTCCAGTTCCTTCTAATTTCTTCCAGTTCTTCCAGTTCCTTCCAGAACATAGAATGTTTTATTAATCTAACTTTATATAAGATCTCTCACCTTTCTCTTTATTACTTAAACTTTTCTCATATTTGTAATTTTTATAAAAAAAATTGAAAGTCAAAATAGTTTAGAGAAAAAAGACTAAAATAGGAGTAAAACATAAGAAATGTAAAAAAAAATGTTCTATGTCTTTATTCTAAAAATAGGACTTCAATGAAAATAAAATGTCAATCATGAAAGAAAACTAGGTTTGATTACATTATGTGACATGTCTTATATTTAAAACAAAATCTTGTAATATATAAAGTATAATTACCAATATATTATTTATAATAAATATCGCATAAATAAATCGAGGTGCAACGTAACCACAAAAACCTTTTAAAATTTAATATTTTTATATTTATGCTAACTTTATATTATAATTATTTTTTTGCAAAAGTAGTTTTCTGTATTTGAAAAATAACAACACTTTTTGTATCTTAAAAGCATTCATCAAAATAACGTGATGATGATGATAATAATTATAATTTTAATAATAATAATAATAATAATTTATAACAACAAGAATTTAAACTAAATTTTTTTGAAGTTTTTTTAGGTTTTCCAATTTTTTGAAGTTTTTCTAGTTTTTCCAGTTTATTCCAGTTTTTTTCTTTTTCTTCCAGTTCTTTCCAGTTGCTTCCAGTTTCTTCCAATTTCTTTCAGTTCCTTCCAGTTTCTTCCAGTTTCTTCTAGTTTTTTCTTGTTTCTTCCAACATCTAGCTTTTTTTCCAGTCCTAAAGAGCAGACTCTAAGAAGAGTGTAAATAGAATTATTGTGTTAATCATAATTAAGAATTACCCTAAGTATTAATTTAATTTGGGCATACGTTCATCAATTTTTATTAATTATTCTGATGTTTATCTTATGGGGGTTAAAAATTTATAAATTAAATTAATGAGATATTTTAGACTATCATTTTTTCCATGATATATTTCATTAGCTTATATAGGTATAAATAACTAAAATATTATGCTTTCATCCTCAACTTATCACAAAGTAGCTGCTAGCATTGAGATATACTCCCTCCGTCCCTAAATAAAGTTCCATATTTGACTTTTAGAGGATTTAAGGGAGGGATATTTTGGTGTTGACTTTCCAAAAATACCCTTGATGTGATTTGTTAAAGTAAGATGTGATAGGTAGATTATTAGTAAAAAGGTATGATGTGATAGGTAGGGTATGAAAAAGTAAGGGGTAAAAGGGGTTTTTTAAGGGAAAAGAGAAGTTTATTTAGGGACAAAGAAAAAACGAAAGAGGAACTTTATTTAGGGACGGAGGGAGTATGATTTACATTATACGGAATAGCTACTAGCGTTGAGAAATTAGTTACATGCCAGGTTTAAATCATGTAGTCTTTAAGTGTTTAATGATAAAAATTGTGTCAATATTTGTATATTTATGTATAATAATACCTATAGGGTCGGAGTAATATTCAATACTTAAATAAAATATAATATTGAATTTTAAGGAAAAAGATTTTATATTTATTAAATGAAAATAATAATTTATTTTATGAAATGAAGAATATTTTCATAAAAGAAAATACAAAATAAAATTTTTTTATCTTTTATAATTCTAATATTGATATATATATATTTCAAAATATCGAATGATAACATTTAGTTTTAAATATAATATTTTCAAATATATTACTGACATAAAGGTAAAATATTTTATATTTAGGTTTTAAAAAAGTCACATGAAGAGTTATTTTATGATTCTTGATATTTGTTCTACAGAAAAAAATTGTCAAACTTTGACACAACTAACCAGATAAATGTTTAAAATTATTTTGTGGTAATAGATTTTTATATAGGATAGAAAAGTAAAAGGAACAACCTATCTAGAGAAGATAATGCACTAAAATAGAAATTTGTTGATATTTAATATAAAAGTATAATTACCAATATTTATTGAATAACTTTCAAATATCATTCTTTATTTATTAACCAGAACTAAAATTATTGTTTAAACTCTTTCCATAGAAGTCACAATTTAAAAAGTGTTTCCTTATATACTATTAATGTTAAACAGTGTGATACAAATTACTCCCTCCGTCCTATAATGATCTTCCCGGTTCGCAAAACGAAGAAAAATCTCAAGTTTTTTCAATCTATTTTATTTAAATATTAGTATAGAAATAAAAAATAAAGCATACATATTTAAAAACTACACCAAAAGTTCAACAAAACAAGTGGTGACAAGAATATTTTATTTTATCATATAGGCCATGAAAAAACACAAATAAATATAAATTCCCGTGAAGTTGGAATAGTGCTCTGGGAAGAACATTATAGGACGGAGGGAGTACTTTTTTACTAAGAAAAAGAGTAATATAAATAGGAAAATAAAAATAACAAAACAACTAAATTATTAAAAACAAAAACAAAAAAGTTTAATACAAAGTATAAAAAATGCAACGGATGAAAAAGAGTAATCTTTGTGCGTGGTTAAGAGGTCTTACGGGCTGTTTGGCAACTTTTGAATAGGTAAGTGCTGAACCAGTAAGAGGTCTGAACCATTAAGTGCTGAATCAGTAAGAGGTCTGAACCATTAAGAACTAGTATATTGCTTAACTATTCAGAGGCAAATGTCTGATCAATTCAGATACGAGGTCTTAACCATTCAGACTCTGAATAATACTTAACTCTTAACCATTCAGACTGAATCATTAAGAGGCTGAAACAAACAGTCTGAACCATTAAGTTGTTGAGTGTTACTTCAAAGTCCCACATCGGTGGGATAGGAAAATTGAGGAGGGATTGGAGCCTATAAATAAAGAGGAGATATAGGCTTCCATCACACAACACAATCCTTCAATCTATATAATTGTGTATTAGATTTTAGGTTGTGAGTGTCAAATATTGGAGAGGGTTTGTAATTTTTCCGTGCAAAAATTACTAGTGAGATTTTATCCCAGAGGGGGTCGTGGAGTAGGTCTTGAGGTGCCAAACCACGTTAAAAATATGTGTGCTCTCATTTCTTTTCTTTCCATTTATTTGCAGTGGGGGCCTAACAAGTGGTATCAGAGCCAAGGTGCAGAGCTCGGGTGATCTGGTAATTATAATTCTCAGTATGCTCTGTGGTTGCAGCTTTGACTGATCTTCCACATCAGAAAAGAATTATTAATTACAGAGTTGCAGTCTAGGGAGGAAGGAGATAGAGTAAGGAGCAAGAGGAGGGCGTGCCACTTCAGTGGAGGAGGTGGTGGTCCAGTCAGCAGAGGTGGGTCCATGAGTGCCACGTCAGCAGTCTGTGGTCCGAGTGCCAGGTCATCATCCAGTCAGCGCCACATCAGTAGGTCCAGTCATCGTGTGGGTCCCGCTGGTGACTTTCGGAGAGAAGTTGGTTCTGACTAATTTTGACGTCCTGATTCCATTTTTGAGGTCAGTTTCCTCAAATTTGGATTGTTTGGTATTGGTTGATTGCTGCTTGAGTGGAACTATGACTACCTTGAAGTTTGAAGTTCCGTTATTTGATGGAAGAGCGGACTTCATGTTGTGGCAATGCACGATTCAAGACTATTTGGTCCAACAAGGTCTTGATTTAGCATTGCCAGATGAGAAGCCAAGTGATATGAAAGAATCAGAGTGGAGTACAATCCAGAAGAAGGCTGTCAGCACAATTCGGTTGGCACTGTCCCCACAGATTAAAGTGACAGTGCTGAAAGAGACATCACCAAAGAAGCTGTGGGAAACGTTGGAGAGCAAGTTTGCGTCGAAGACACTTACTAACCGGTTGATGATGAGGATGGACTTGTACTCACTGAAGATGGAAGAGGGAGGTAGCGTAATTGATCACATCAACAAGTTTAATGAGCAAGTATCAAGGCTGTTAAATGCAGGGGAGACTATCAAGGATGAAGAGCAAGGACTGCTTCTACTGGCTTCACTACCAAAATCTTTTAAGCCGTTTGTGCAGTCAATGATAGCAGGAAGGACTACACTGCGACTAGATGAGGTGACGACTGCCTTGAAGGAGAGTCAAAGGATGATGGGAGGTGAAGAGTCTTCCGGGGACAATCATTTACTAGCTGCTGTGAGTGTTGAGAAAGAAAGGAAGAAGAAGACTGACCAACTTTGGAGAAGATCTCAGTTGAGAGACATGAGCACTGTTAGGTGCTATTACTGTGAAAAGTTGGGTCACACGAAGAACGGTTGTCCAGAACTCAAGGAGGACTTGCATATCCTAAAGGAGAAGAAGGGCAAATCGAAGGAAGCTTCTTCCGCAAATGTGATCACTTATGAAGATGATCTCTTCTGAAGATAAGAGTACTGCTGGACAGAAGATTCTGCAGGATGGGAGTATCGCTGCAGAAATCGCAAATGATGTAGGACTTTGAATTAAGGGGAGATTTGTTGAGTGTTACTTCAAAGTCCCACATCGGTGGGATAGGAAAATTGAGGAGAGATTGGAGCCTATAAATAAAGAGGAGATATAGGCTTCCATCACACAACACAATCCTTCAATCTATATAATTGTGTATTAGATTTTAGGTTGTGAGTGTCAAATATTGGAGAGGGTTTGTAATTTTTCCGTGCAAAAATTACTAGTGAGATTTTATCCCAGAGGGGGTCGTGGAGTAGGTCTTGAGGTGCCGAACCACGTTAAAAATTTGTGTGCTCTCATTTCTTTTCTTTCCATTTATTTGCAGTGGGGGCCTAACATAAGTGTTGAACCATTCAGACATCTGAACCATCAAGAGGCCGAAACAAACAGCCCCTTAGTGTCTTATATTAAAAAGAGGACATATCTGAAAAGGGTTGCCGCTCATTCGCTATCTTCACCTATTGTTCAAATGAGAAATTATGTGGGTAGTAAACTGAATGGTTATCAAAATGAAAGGGTGCCTGAGGCACAACTCAACTGGCAAAGGCAAATGTTGAGCCTTGCTAGGCGACCAACACGGTAAGAGTTTGAATTCTAGAAACATGTCATTAAATTTAGCCCGTTGTAGGTGAGACTAGCCGTGACAAAAATTCTGATAACTTTAACCAGTTGAGGCACATATTGCGATTTACCTCTTCCAACCCGGTGTGGGGATCCTCGAGGTGGGGGTTCACCTTTTTATAATAATTGAGATGGTGTTGTTAAATCTAATCATCTTTATGTTAAATCCATCCCATTTATGACTATTGCCCAATTTTACTCTTTAGTTAGTCCACATGTGGTCTTTCTTTAGTTTAATTTACACATTATGGATATGTTTGTTCATTTTTTATAAAAGCTTGATTTAACAAAAAATGGAATGGATTTAGCAACACCGTGATTGAGAGAGCTAATTCTTCCTCATTAGCAAGCACTAGAGCAAATTATCACATAGAAAAAAAAAGTATATTAGACAGTATTATCTAATATAGTACAGTAGGATTATAAAGGATCATAACTATACATAGAGATTGCAATTCTACAAATACAAATCTGAAATTCTAAGAGAGCACCAAAAAAGAAGAAGAATATAAAGGGGAACCAAAAGAAATTAAATGACAAAATCAGTTTTTGTCATTTTATTAAAGAATTTAATAAAAATATACACTTTTATGCTTATATAAGAGATCAAAACATTAGTTCATTTGTCAAAGAAACAGTTTATTTTTCTAAAATGAGAATGACAAGCAGTTTATATCGTTATTTAAGTTAGCTCAAATAAGCTCTCGAATAATCAAGCGAATCAATAAATAACGACCGAGGCAAAAAGTAAGATTAGTGTATAGGTGAGTTTTTAAAACCTCGAGAAGCTTACATCAAATCCCACGGACAACACCACATTGTCTCCACAGCTAAGAGCCCCATTCTGCTGGAACTCTACTGCATCGGAAAGCTTGGTTTGTGGATCATATACGTATAAGTTATCTCCCGTCCTTACGAGTATCATTCCTTTATCCAACTGCATTACAGGCACACTCCATGAACCACCAACTATGACAAATTGCTTCACCCAAGATTCTTTCACACCATATTCCTGCATTACCCATATGTCGATCTCGCCTCTACTAGAATCTGTTGGGGAACAGCTCAAGCATAGGCATGAGTTGAAAGCGCTTAAGTTTTTATTCGCCTTCTTATGGGATCCATTATTGACATCATTGGGTAATGAGATTTGTGAAAACTCTTCCTTACCAAAATCAAACGACCATATATAGCTGTGATCGGGCCAATGACTAGACCCGTTCAGAAGACATCCATCCATCATAATCTTTAAGGGTGCGTAGCCCACGCTCCTCCATTCACCGTCACCCAAAGTCTGTATTTTTGCTAGTTGAATCTTCATCTTTGCGTCCCAAAACAGAAGGAGAACCTTGAATTGTCCAGACACCGGGCAACACCCTAGTTGACATCGAGGGATATAAAGAGAGAGATTCCTCACTTGATCCAAATTCTGTAACTTCACACACTGGCCCGCGAGCAAATGGCATACGAAAAAGTCTACCTTTCCTCTTGCGAAACAAACAACCCCATTGCAATGAGACTTCAGATGCCATATCTTACTAGAGCGATCAATTTTTTGCTTAAACCTAAAGAAATCAGCAACACCCACAAAACGTTTACCCTTAACATTGAAATCAAACCTCTTTTCAAGCTCAATCAAATTGAAATTATGCCCCACATCAGCACCAGAGCTATCATAGAGCAAGATGGAAAACCGAGAGGATGTACGATGGCGGCGAAAAGAAGAGAATTCTGGACCAATCACGACATGGTACCATTCTTTGCAAACAAGCTTACAAGTTAAACATGCCTTAATCGGAAGCCTACCCAGAATTTCACATAACAAGGCAGACGGTATTTCTGAAAAGGGTTGACATTCATTCACCTCTTCCACCTATTGCTCAAAAACAAGTCTGGATTACTCAATGCTCAAATGGGGATTGGAAATTATATATGTGGGCAGTAAAAAGAAGTAAAAATATAAACTGAGAGAGCAAATTCTTCTTAATTTGGAAGCACCAGTGAGCATTAATTACCACATTCACGGGGAAAAGAAGATGAAGAAAGAACAGTAAAAGGTGTGAAAAGCAAAAGACTGCATCTTGTTGATAATTACATTTCAATTGAGTGAGTTTAATTCCAAATGCTAAGGAAGTGAGAAAAAAGAAAGAAAGATTTACCCTCTGGTCTTCAAATCTCCTTCTGCCGATCCGTTTTCTCTGTTCTTCGAAAAAAGATTTAATCTTTGGTTCCCTCGGTCGTTTGAAAAAAGATTTACCCTTTGCTTTCCTCTGTCGTTTGCGTTTTCGCCGTCGGAATTCACAAAATCGTTCTTCTTTCATTCATTCGTTAGGGTTTTGCTCAATACGCTCAAATTATAAACGTTTTCTCTGTTTGGAAAAACAAGAAGGGTATTAGACGCCAGGCCACTTCGTTATGGGGCAAACTATCCATTTATTTTACATTATTTATTATTTTTATTTAAAATAATAAATTGACTCGCAAGTTTCATGAGTTGATAAACTCAAAGCCATACCCCCTTGTTCATTGTGTGGCTTTCAAGTACCGTATTCACAACAATATTTATTTGAACTGTGCGAGAGGTTTGAGTCCTGCTGCAATTTTTTTCTTCATTCACGCATCTTAGGGCGTGGGACATCTTCCATGGATGTTCTAACTGGTGGGCGCCGGTTCCAACGAGGTAGCCCAGGCAAAGCGGTCCAAAACGTCCGAATTGGGCTACTATAGTCTTGGCATATCCAATGAGCGAGCATCTCTGATGATAATGAAGACATACCAATACCACCAGAGCCGGAATGATCCATCAGGAGGAATTAAGCAATAAAAGGAGAAGGATCCTTCAGGATGATGCCCGAACCCTTGATTAAAGAGTTCGCGCAACTCAACACTTCGTTGTCCGCCTTTGCTGAGATGCAGGCAGAGAGACTTCGGGTTAAAGAAAAAGCGAGAGTGGAAAAGCTTGAGCAAAGACGCAAAGAAAAAGCACAACAGCTTGACTTCGAATACCAACACTGTAACGCCCTACAAACCGGCCTAGTTTTAAATAAATAAATATTATTTATTTATTGAGACTCATTATTTTGAAATTAATAAATATTGAGATTTCGACCTCTTTAAATGGCTTTCCAAAGCTTATGTATTTTAATATAAAAAGATGTTTTAATAACGGACCTCTCAACATTAATTAAATAAATTAATTAATGATTGGGGTGGACCCGGAAGGCGGTCCATGTAACCCTACCGGTCCGTTGGGTCGCGGGTGAACCGGGTCCGCGGAAGGCGGGTGTTACAAATTTGGTATCAGAGCAAGTTCGATTTTGTGAAAAAAAAAACAACAAAAAAAAACATATTTTGTCATCTTGGTCAAAGAGTATATTCAAAAAGTCCACAGCCGCATCTTCCATCACATCACTTCCAGGGAAAGGTACACCGTTATTTAATTCATTTATATGTCATATTGTAATTAGTTTTGATTTAATCTCTTCTTATAGAGAATGAGCCAAGCAGTAGGTAATGACGGACAGGTAGATCCACATAGGAGTGCGTAAGCACGTGAGCGCATATCGAAGCGTCATACTAATTGCGTTATACGCTCACTTGTTCCCCATTTTGATACTGTACGATCGTTAGATGAGTACCATCAGTACCGGAAGCGTGTCAAGCGTTGACTCCAGTCGAACCTTCGTGCTCGGTAAGAGACGAAAGAACAAGAGGAAAAGTTACGATTCAAAAGAGCGCTACCAACGTGCACACCACAAGGCTCGGATAGCAAAGTTAAGAATGTGGAAGCGCCGGAAGGCAGCATGGGAAAGAGATGACCCAGAAGAAACGTTCAGCGTGGACTCTGCTAATAGCATCTGCGGCGCAGGTGGGGATAATCCTCCAGTGGACTCAGGCCGACTAGACGAGTGGGAGTGGGTTGCCTGCTAAGTGATGACATAGTCAAAGTCGTAATCAATGCAACATTTCGTCCCACTTATCTAAACCAAATATGTTCCTTGAATGAAATTCGTCAGATGGTCTTTAATCTATTATGCCCTCGTATGCTTCACAAAACAAAGTTTGGGGTAACGCACTATCTCCTTAAACACGTGAGGTGTGACTTGAGGAGAATTTCGGGGACGAAATTCCTTTAAGGGGGAGATAATTGTAACGCCCTACAAACCGGCCTAGTTTTAAATAAATAAATATTATTTATTTATTGAGACTCATTATTTTGAAATTAATAAATATTGAGATTTCGACCTCTTTAAATGGCTTTCCAAAGCTTATGTATTTTAATATAAAAAGATGTTTTAATAACGGACCTCTCAACATTAATTAAATAAATTAATTAATGATTGGGGTGGACCTGGAAGTTTGAAAATAAAGTTCTTAGAAAAATTATTTGAACATGTCATTAAATTCGTTTTGACTGTCTGATTCCGGAAACACAAACAGATCTCAATTCGGACCCGCTTAGGGGGAAAGCGCGTACCGTTTTGGTCAGATTTTGATATAACGGAGTAAATAAATATTTGTAACTCCCAAAACCATTCCATACGCCATTCATCCTTATTCATTCTTCCATTTTTAATTCTCCATTAATACTCATTATACCACCATCATTATATACAACCCTCTCTTCTTCATCCCTTCACCATTTTGTAACACCCCAACACCATTAACACACAACCATCCAACTCCCTCTCTCTCCCTCTTCCTTACGGACGCCGGCCAGTAGAATCCTAAAAGACGACGGAGCTCCGGCGAAGAGAAAGAAGGAGAAAGACGAGAAGAAGAAGGAGGTGTCCACGAGAAACCATTCGCCGTTCAACGTTGTCAACTATTCGTTCATCTCATTTCATCGTTCCGTCAATCCCTTCAACTAGAGGTGAGTAGTTGTCCCTCTAATTCTAGAACATCAAGTCATAATCTATGTTGTTATATTCATAGGAATATCGTACGCAACCTACGTAGAATCTATGCATGTTCGTAGGTTAACCATCAAGCATACGTGTGTCCATGTTATCAAGTTATGTACCCGTTAATATAAACATTTTGAAACTCCCTATATTCATGGAATACTTAACATGTAATCATAAACGTTCGTTTCAAAAACTCCCAATGTATAGATGATAAGCAAACAGTCAAAATGGGAATCAGCGTGCCTTGATAATCGATTTACAGAACGGAATAATCGACTATCAGGTCACGCTGAACTCTTCAGTTGATCCAGCATAGTGTGACAATCGATTATCACATAAGTGGTAATCGATTATCAGGCCTTGCGGATTCTGGAGTCAGAGCTGGTTCACTTGATAATCGATTATCACATAGGCAATAATCGATTATCAGGGCTCTCTGAACTTAGGACTTCCCGAACAAACCAACTTGACAATCGATTTTCATAAGGTGACAATCGACTATCACAGTCTGCAGGACTTTGGGGACAGAAGCTGCACAGCATGATAATCGATTATCAACAATAGACAATCGATTATCAGCCAGTTCTGAATCTAAGGCCATCATGTTGAACAAATTGTTTTCATACGGAATCAAACATATATGTATGCGTTGAATTTAATTTCATTCTTCAATCAATGCATTCAATTCATCATGTTCGTCCTAGACGCATGTCCTAGGGTCATCATCATGTGCATACCACTGTAGGGAGGTCAGACTTTCGTGCGCCTATTACAGTGGGCCCGTCCAGGAACCTTTGGGATCCAACGGGTTTTCATCAGGTGGGCTTGTGTACGTACATGGTAGTCAGGCTACGGCTACCACCCAGTTTTGCTAGTTCACTTGCGACGTTTTGTCGAGCCCGGGTCATTACCGGAGTGCAGGGGTGATCCTGTCAAGTGAGACTAAGTCAGGGGTGTCCCTAATAACTTAAGTCATGCATCAAGTCATATTGTCATCATGTATGTTTCATGTCACGTCAACATTCAATGTGGTTGTTATTCATTTTGTTATGTGTAACAATATCCCATCAAGTGCAAATTAATCAGTTAGCAAACATGTGGTTTTCCGTACGTTAAGTACAGGCATTTGTATGTGTATAACCATATGGGTTATCACTTCATGTTCTTTTGTTAGATTCACTCCTCAGCTTTTGCTGAGCGTGTAGTTGTTTTTGCTACACGCAGGTAGACATGACGGTGCAGGTGCTAACCCTGGAGGACAGTGATGGTGGGAAGATGGGCGGCGCATGGACAAGTTCAATAATTAAATACATTTAATTAATTAATCATTTGGGCACGAACCCACCATTTGTCGTTTTATTCATTTATTTACTTCCGCTTTTACTCTGCATTTATATCACACACGATATGGGGTTAACTCCCTAGCATTCATTTCACTAATTAAAACACAACCGGTTTCATAATAAATAGTCATTAATGCGTTTTTCTCTACGGACGGTTCTCGGACCGCCCATGTAACCCTACCGGTCCGTTGGGTCGCGGGTGAACCGGGTCTGCGGAAGGCGGGTGTTACAAACACCTAGAGCAAGAAGACTCCAAAATCATGATCACCGACGTCGATAAGCTTGGTGCGACGGAGGTTGCGTTGGTGATGAGGATGAAAGATAACATATTCCAGAGGTGGCTTGGAAGTGCGGCTAGTGACAAGCAGGAGTGTTCAGTTCTTTTACTATTATATTCATTTTTAATATGTATTGTTATTTTTTTTCCAAAAAAATGTATTCTTTTACGCACTATTATATTATTTTCTTCGTCCCTAAATCATTTACATTTTACGCAAAACGAAGTAAAATTTTAAATTTTTCAGTTCTTTTTATTTAAAAATTGGTGTATAAATAAAAAATAAAAGTTACATACTTAAAAAGTACATCAAAAGTTATACATAACAAGAGGTGATAAGAACATTTTATTTTATCAAATAGTTAATGAAAACACACAACTAAACAAAATTTTATTTTATTTAAACATTGGTATATAAATAAAATATAAAAGTTAAAGACTTAAAAAGTACATCAAAAGTTGTACATAACAATAGGTGACAAGAATATTTTATTTCGTCAAATAGTTAATGAAAACACAGAAATTAAATAAACAAAAATTTCCTCAACTTTTGAATAGTAAATTGTGTAAATCATGTAGAAACGGGGGAGTATTTCATAATTATTGTATTTTTTACTTTAAGTTTTAGTAAAATGTATAATTATTACAAGTTTAATAACATTTTTAATTATTTTATTTTTTTATATTTTTAGTTTAATTGTTTAAATTAAAATAAGTGTTACAAATAAAATTAAAAATAGGAGAGGAAAAGGAAAAGTCATTTTTCTGTAAAAGGGAAGAGAAGGTGAAGAAAAAATTAAAACTGACGTGACACTGAGTTGACGAAAGAGAAAAGTGGAAGAGGCCTTAGAGAAAACACGTTCCAAGTTCAATCAATATCTAAACGTAGACCAAAAGAGATATGTTTGGTGCAATCTAAAGAGATAACAATTTTATATATTCATATATTACAAATTCTCCGATCCATATGGAAATATATTTTAAATTTAGAAGATATCAATATATGGATTTCATATTTTTCTTAATCGTTGATCACTTCCTGCCACCGATTACCACTATCATTGTCAACTACCTTCGTTGTCAATCACCCCCGCCTATCTAATTAATTCACAATTTTAAATCTTTCTAAGTAACTTCATTTTAATTTTCAGAGTCTATATTATTTGTCTTAAATTTCAAAACTATTATCACATCATACATTCAAAACTTACCAAACGGGCCCTGAAAATGGTTTGTACTATAGTTTTTACTAAAAAAAAGTTAAAATCTTTCTCTCTCCCAAATGGGAAGTTTATGCTTGGAACTCCGGCCCAATAGAAGCAATAATTCTAATTGATTCAATAGATTGAGAATATATGAACAGATAATATCATAAAATAGAGTTATTAATATTTAAAAAGTTTGAAGACCATTTAACCCAAAAAATAATGTTTTGTAAATTTTTAAGAAATCATCCAAAAAGGGAGTAAAATCTAGAAAATGTACCAAAGTAGCAGTTCCATTTTTATCTCCAAAATAGGATTTTACACAGTGAGAATGTGTGACTATATATTGGCAATCTGCAATATTTTTTTGGTGTTATATATTCATCTTATTAACATTGTATTTCTCTATATTTTACTCATAATTTAATCTTTTTTTCTTTTTTGGTTACTTTTTTATTAAATTTTCTTTGCGTCAATTTTTTTGAAAAAATGGGATTTACCTAAATAGTACTAAAAAATAGTGATTACTCAATGTAGTATCATATGTTTTTATTTTCCAATGTAGTACCGCTATTCAATGTTCAATGTCTATTAGTTATTGTTCAAGTAAATATCCGTCACTAGACATAATTCAAGTTCTATTTATGAAATAAAAAAAGTTTAAGTCTTACATCAGAAAAAGATGTACTATTTTTTAGTACTATCTAGTGCAAATTTGAGGTAAATTTGCCTCAAATTTGCATTTTTGACCTAGGCGAATCTCTCTTAGGGTCTGTTTGGTACACGGAATTGATGTAATTGGAATTGAATTGGAATTAAAATTCCATGAGATTCAATTCCACAGAATTGAATTCACCAATTCCAATTCATTTTTTGCACTACCAATTCCAAATCTACATAATTTTTGTGATACCAAACACGAGAATTGGAATTGAAGTCTTCCAATTCTCCCTAGGAGTAAAACCTTGTTTGCCATTTCCCCTCTGAGTAATGAATATATAGGTACGATCTCTTCTTTCCGGTAGTGTTCGCACAGTACGGTGGAATGCATGGCCCCAACAAAAGCTTAAAGGATGGATATCTTTTAAGGTTGCGTTCTTTTTATCATCTTTTGAAGTTAATTGTGATTAATTTACTGCTGGCGGAATAATAATCCCTTAAACCCTTGTTTTCCTTTTCATCTGTGAGTAATCCAATTGTGTTTGAACCACAGATGAAGAAAGTAAAAGAGTATCAACCTTTCTCTGAAATCCCTTCTGTCATATTATGGGAAATTCTGGGCCGAGTTCCGATTAAGACGTGTTTAACTTGTAAGCTTGTTTGCAAAGAATGGTACGATATTGTTGTCGGTCCAGAATTCTCTTCTTTCCGCCGCCACTGTAACGCCTCCCGATTCACCTTGTTGTTTTATAACGCCTGGACCGGTGGTGGGGGGATCGTTTTCCACTTGGTTGAGCTTGAAAAGGCCTTGAATGTTGATGATTCGGGCAATTTTATTGTGGGTGGTGATGATCTGATTAAAATTCGGCCGAAATTTGACACACCCAGTCAAAAATTTTATGTCTTGTCTCGGTGCAATGGAGCTGTTTGTTTTGGAAGTATAAGGGATGAATACTTTGTATGCAATTTGCTCTCTGGCCAGTGCGTGAATGTCCAAAATCTGCATGAGTTGAAGCACCATCGTTCTTATCATAGTATGGGTTGTGAACTCGGGTGTTGCCCGGTGACAGGCCGATTCAAGGTTCTCATGTTTATTTGTGACCTGCTGGGTAAGATCGAGCTCACGATGATACAGACGTTGGGTAATGGTGAATGGAAGAGCGTGGGCAATGCACCTTTGAAGAACTTGAGAGACGGATGTTTTCTGAATGGGTCTAGTCACTGGTGTGGTCGCGCCTACATATGGTCCTTTCATTTTGGGGAGGAGAAGTTTTTGCGAATCCCAATACCTAATGACATCGTCACGACAGCTTATGATAAGCGGAAGAAAAAAGTGATTGTTCTAGACTCTTGCCTATGTTTGGGATGTTTCTCCCAACGGAATGGTAGTGTTACGATGGATGTATGGATAATGAAGGAGTATGGCGTGAAAGAATCTTGGGTGAAGCAATTTGTTATAGTGACTAATGAATTGTGTGTGCCGATAGTGCAATTGGATAAGGGAAAGATACTTTTAATGAATGGATTCATATTGTATTTGTATGATACACAAACCCGGGTTTCTGAGGTAGGGAAATTTGAGTTCAATGAGTTTTCTTATGCCATGATGCCTTTGGCTGGATTTGATGCAAGTTTCTTAAGGTTATAAGATTCAGGTATATTCTTCTCTCTGAATGAACACTTTTGTTACAAGTTGGCTGCCTTTCTTTAAATTTTAAGAGCATGTTTGGCATACCTTTTGATAAAGCTGTTTTTTCATTTTAGCACAAATAAAATAAAAGTATTACATTTTTTTGTTGCAAATTTTCTCTTTTTTTACAAAGTCTGGGTCTTTGCGAGCCCGATCTGATCTGCCTTTTCTTCAAGAAACCCAAGTTTTGCATAAGTGACTGATCAAACACATAAGTAACTCTATGTGGTTATGTTGTTGCTGTTAAGTTATAAGTAGGGCAGAATTTCCTAGTTCTTGGCCTTTGATACAAATGTGATATAAGCTATCGATCAACTTTTCTTCCCCGTAATTTGAGTCTAATCGTTTTGTTAATGGGATTATTGTTGTGTTTGAAATGTCTCATTAGGTTTGTTTGGCCGGGGGAGGGAAGGAAAATATTTGGTTCCCCATTGAAGAAATGTTTCGAACCGATCGGGTGGATTGGGTACAAAAATCATTTTCCCTTAGTTTTGGTTTACTTTCAGTGTTGATGGAGATGTGAGTTTCGTAGTTTTTGGTCTGAACCGTTTCTTTCATTTTCTAAAATAAAGGTCGAACATTTGGGGAAGGAACTGTTTCTTTCATATCTATAGTTAGGTTGCCCAGATTTGATGTGCTATTGTGTTTTTCATTTTGCTGGCTGATATTACTCAGAGGGAGTTTTGTCGGTGCTTTTTGTCGACTATGATGCATCTTCTGTCTATGTTCATATTCCGTTCGTGGTACAAGGGCTTCTTTTTCTGTTTTTGAGCTTAGGGTATCTTGGAAATAACCTTTCTATTACCTAGTAGGCGTAAGGTCTGCGTGCACACACCCTCGGATTCGATTTTTTGGGATTCTACTGAATATGTTTTTTGTTGTCTGTGCCCAATTGGGAACCCATGGAGTTAGCTGATTACAAAACATTGTCAACAACCTTTTTTTTGTTTGTTTATTCAAGGTGCCTGCATGAAGATGTTCCTGCTGAAACAGAAAATCACATATGGTTCCTTTCTAAACTACATTAGAATATAGTTTTTGTGTATGACTTGGTGACCAAAAGAGATTTAACACATAAGCTTTTGTTCTTTTGTGACTGCAGAATTGATTTTATTTTGAAGCTTCAGTGTAGTGATGCTCTCATGCATGCTTTGATTTCAGATTACATATTTATTGATGCCCAATTTTTCTGCTTTTTTTCTATTTGACTTTTCTTTGGTCAATGTTTTTAAATTTTGTTCTCAATATGCTGAAAAAATACATCATATTATGATATAAGTTCATTATTAATAGAATCATTTTGGAACATAATTTTAAACATCATATATTTTTATGAAATAAAGAATATATATATATATATATATATATATATATATATATATATATATATATGTATATGTATATGTATGTATGTATAAATTTATGGTATAGATATTACTGGTCAAAATGTTGCGTTGAAGATCTCGAGCAGTGAAATCAGGAGAAAAAAATTTGAAGGGCAAAAGTCAAGATGAGTACTCCCTCCGTCTCCCTGTATTTGTCCACTTTCATTTTTACTCACCATCCAATACACTTCTTTAATCCATTTTATCTTGTAATTTGTATATTAAAAGATTATAGAAATTATATATTAATAATCTATATGTTAAGACAAATCAAACAAGATCACACATGACTATATTTAGGCTTACACATTGAGAGAATTTGATGAGTCAAAGTGCTTAAATGAACAGTTCCAAAAGTCAAATGTGGACAAAAACAGGGGGACGGAGGGAGTATAAGTTATTCAGGATGTACAAGGTGTATACTGATTTTCTATGTTTTAAAGTTTAAGTATAATGGGTGAGCTAGCTTTCACATAGTAAATCCTTTACACTATGTTTGGTTCAAGAAAGTATGAAAGAAAATATAAAAAGTTCTTGTCTCATTTTATCACAAAAAGGAGGAACTTAATTTTCCCTCCTCTTAATTCACTTGTTATCACTTTTTCTTTTTCTTTTCCTCTATAATCATATTTAAAAAAATATTTTTTTCATCTCATTTTCTTTTATTTTTCTTATAATTGTCCTTGAAACAAACATAGTTTTAGCTTTCCTCAAATCATAAATAGGCTTTGCTTATTCTATAATTTTTCATGTTTTATTAGGTGCATTGTTATTTGCAAGTTGAAGTGGGTTGCCTCCTGCCTTATATTTTTAATATTTTTGGGACAACTTAAACCCTTTCCGTTTTATCCTGATCACGAATATTAAATGACAAAGAAGGATAAACTTGTGACTTGAACCGTTTGAAAAAAATGAGACAAAACGTGGGACGGTATAACACCCGAACAGACCCGACTCGTGCCCACTCCTACTCTCTTCTACGGGTACACTATTTTGCTAAGATGCCAAGGCATACAATTATACTAGTAATTTAGTTTCTGTTTTGAGTGGTAGTGGTCTTACTTTGTTTGGAATGTCAGTTTCTGCTTTTCTCCACTACTATTTTGTACATAGAACACCGTTTCAGAGAAGTATTTATGAGATGCTTTTACTTTCAGCTTTTGTCAAAATCACTTTATCCACAAGTTAATCACTTCCAAACGCACTCTAAATTAACTCAAACAAGCTCTCAAACAATCAAGGCAACAAATAAATACATAAAGAAATAAATACATAGATAAATAAATAGCATAATGTTATACTCCGTATGAGTTTTTAAAACCTCGAGAACCTTAAATCAAATCCTACATGTAGCACCACACAACTAAGAGGTCCAATGAGCTCGAAGTTCACTCCTTTAAAACAACTGAATTTCTTAATTGGTCCTTCATAATAATGATTTCCATATTTAGTTCTCTATTACGAAGTATCAAATATTACTCTTGTAATCCTTCTTTTATAGGTGTCTTTCAACAAATAGTTTTTTTAATCTTTTGTCATGTTGGTATTAATGTAAAGGCTAAAAGTATAATTTGACAGCAACCTTATATCTAATAACGTATTCTAATATTGGTCAGACGAATAACACAAAAATAATGACTATGATTGTGAGCTAAGATTTTGACGACAGACCACATCTGTAGAAAGCGACTGTAATTTACAAACGACGCATCAGGGACGGCCTTTGGAATTGTGTATGACAAGAAATATATATTATCACTATGAAATTAAACTTTCAGCTTCAAATTATCACTAACATTATAGAAGATCAAAAAAGGATTATTTGTGGAAAGATACTCATAAAAGAAGGACCACCGGAATAATATTTGATAACCGAGGATTAAATTAGAAAACCCCCTATTATAAAGGACGAATTATGAAATTTACTATTTAAAAACCTTAGTTTGTGGATCATGTAAAAATAATCTATATCCATTGCTTACAAGTATCTCTCCCATATCCATATGCATTAGAGGCACACTCCACGCATCAAGAACTATGACAAATTGTCTCACCCAAGATTCCTTCACGCTATACTTCTTCATTGTCCATATGTCGATCTCAACACCAACACCCTCGGCGAAACACCCTGAACATAGGCAAGAGTCGAGAAATGCTCAAAATTTTATTCGTCTTCTTATAGGATCCAATGTTGACATCATCGGGTAATGAGATTCGCAAAAACTTTTCCTTGCCGAAATGAAATGAGCATATATAATTGCGATCGAGCCAATGAGTAGACCCGTTCAGGAAACAACCACCCATCCTAATCTTCATCGGTGCATTGCCCACACTCCTCCATTCACACTCACCCAAAGTCAGTATTGTTGCTATCGTTGCGAGTTGGATCTTATTTGCCTCGTCCCATAGCAAAAGAAGAACCTTGAATTGGCCCGACACCGGGCAACACCCCCTGTTCACAGCCAGATATATATAAAAACCTATTCCACAGTTGATTCTCTAACTTCACACTTTGCCCCGTGAGCAAATGGCATATGAAGAAGTTTACTCTTTCATTTACGAAACAAACAACCCCATTGCAATGAGACTTGACGGACCATATCTTACTGGACGGGTTGGTTAATTCTAGGCTTAAACCTAATCAGATCGTTAACACATACAGACAAATTACCCGAATCATCGGCGTCCAAAGTCTTTTCAAGCTCAACCAAATCGAAACTAAACCCCCTACCGGCGCTGGAGTTGTCATGAAACAAGATCATAAACCGGGAGGGTTTGAGATTGCAACGAAAAGAAGAGAACTCTGGTCTATTCACGATACGATGCCATTGTTTGCAAACAAGCTTACACGTTAAACACGTCTTAATGGAAACTCTACCCAGAATTTCCCATAAGAGAGCAGAGGGTATTTCTGAAAAGGGTTGATACTCTTCCACTTTATTCATCTGCTGTTCAAAACAAAGTAGGCGGATTACTCAATGCTCAAAGGGGAAATTATATAAGTGGGCATAAACTGAAGTAATAATAATAATTGAGAGAGCAAATTGTTCATAATTTGTGAAAAGCATCACCCTAAAACTTTTGGCCATTGTTACAATTGAATTGAGCGAGTCTAATTCTAATTCAATTTAGTACTAGTATACCGATCATAAATATAAAGATTATAAGCAATTCTTTAAAGACTAAATTCCACGGTTGGTCCTTCAAGTTATTGCATTATCCACAGTTAGTCCTTCAGTTTTGAAAATTCTACGAATAGTCCTTCAAGTCATGTTAGGATTGCATGGTTAGTCCTTCAACTTTAAAAATTCCACGGATAGTCTTTCAAGTCACGTTAGTGTTGCGTGGATGGTTCTTCCATTAATGCTCTTTAAAAGATGTAAATGGGTATACTCCCTCCGTCCCACAAAACTTTTTTTGTTTTGACTTTTAAGAAGAGTATATTTAAGGAGAGTATATTTTGACGTAATGGGTAAAAGTATGATATGATGTAAGTTAATAGTGAAGAAAATATGATGTGATAGGTAGGTTTAGAACTAAAAGGGGTAAAAGTGACTTTTTAATATAAATGAGAAATATTTTTTTGGGACGAATGAAAAAAGAAAGAAGAAAAGTTTTGTGAGGCCGAAAGAGTATTATTTTACGGAGTAACAAATAATGAGCGAAAATAAATAAAGAAAGAAGGAAAATTTTGAGTGTTGAATAATGAAGTAGGACGACTACTTCAAGAAAGAGAGTGTATATTTTTTACAGATTATAATTTTTAAGAATTTAAAATTAAAGAATATACCAAAAATTTCCATTTTGTGTGAAAATTATATGCTTGTTTAGACAATAAAAAACCCAATCACTTAAACTTTTTAAATTATTTTTAAAATGAAATAATCCAACCTGTACAATTTTTTTAAAAAAAACTTAAATAATTAATTGTTTAAGATTAGCCATAAAATTTTGAAAAAGCAAGTCTTCGATTACCCCTGTAAAAAATTTACACTTACAAAGAGTTTTTACTGAACTTGGGATGGGTAGCTCTTCCAATGATTTCTCTCCATGAGAAGAAGGTGCTTTCCTTAGAAGACCTCTTTATATGCACTTCATTACCTGTATTTCATTTTGGAGTTACAAGTAAAAAAGGGAAAGAACCCAAACAAGAAAATGTGTAATAAGTACAATTACAATTCATTTTTTAACAAGCCTGCAGTGGAAATTACATGAATATTGTTCAAAGAATTGAGAGCAGTTCCATATTCCATAAGTTAGATATCTTTTGCAGAATTCATGGATAACCTCTTGAATCTAATGTACCAATCCTAGAAATATTCAGAAGTTAATATGATAAAGTAGACGTTATTCAACTAGTATATTTTGATAGTAATTTTTTTTCCCAAAGACATTGATAAGAAAAGGATCCTTGGCACTTGATCTTAAGAAGATTATTTTCTATGAATTATATCTTGTTTTAAAGAAAGGGTTTTTAAAAAAAGCAGAGAGAAAACAAATTTGTAAAGCAAAACATTGAACACTTGTAATTTGGTAAATAAAACTGAGTTGTTTGCCAACTTCCGAAAACCGGACTGACTATTTCTAATTTGCGTACACCGAGGTGGTTTTTCATCAATTTCGTAACTATTTTTGTTCAGTTTTTGTAACGTTTAAAGTAAGCAAATAAAACTTACATTTCTAATAAGTATAAGCATAGGCTAAAAGCCTAAAAAACACAATGAATATAGACTAGGAATAGTAAAAATGGGACAGGGAGTACCAGTTTCGACTAACTGAAACTTTTTGGAATCAACCTTTCCCCCCTTGAGAATTGTTACAGAACCTCCTCCGAAACCTTTTGAGCACCACTTTCTGTTTCCGGGTGCACAATACCTTCGCTGTTAGCCATGCAATGTGGTGCATCGTGCATTCCCATAATAGGGATCAAACCCATGAAATGGTTAAGGAATGGCATGTCACCACATGGGCTGAGATTACCAATAGTCTTTACAAGAGCATAAGCCGCTTGTGAAATGGTGGAATCGAGTCCTATCTCTTACTATTAGTTTCCTCTCATAAACCTTTGAAACCAACTTTGCGAAACGATGGCAATCTATGCACATCCGTAGATTTTTCACTATACGAATGGTGACTCCAGGACTGGAACTCATTAACCCAAATCCAACAGCCAACTTCTCACTATGCCCTAAAACAGACTTCTCTCTCTCCTCCTCTCGAATGTCAAGAGAAACCTCTGACGTATCAGGAACATACCCAGCAAGTTTCTTCAAGTGTTTGATTACCTCATTCAATGTTGAATATATCCCTCTGAGCTGAAGGTGTGATTGATCACCCCCCACGAATTCATGGACGAAACCATTCATCTCTATCACACTACACCCTGGAGTTTTTGTGATCCCCTCGTCCATCATTCTTCTTCTAAGCAGGCATAGGTTTTCCCATTTATTGCAAGATGCATATGTGTTGCACAGTAGAACATAAACAGCTCCATTTGCGGGTTCTAGCCTAAGAAGTTGGTTAGCTGCCATTTCTGCCATTTCTGCATCTTTGTGGACCCTGCAAGCAAGGCTGCTGTAAATATGGAATACTTATTTCAAATTATTTAAATGCTTTTTCTTAGAATTTTGTTTATTAAACTCGTTAAGGCTTGGAAAAGTTTGTGAGCCATGGAGAAGTTTGAAAAGAGCTCGATACTAAACAAACAAAATTCAAAGCATTTAATGTTTGGTTTGATTGCAGACCTACCTGCAAGCAGCAAGAAGAGCTCCCCAGACAACCGAGTTTGGTTTCATTGGCATATTATTAATAACCTTGAGAGCTTCATTCAACCGCCCAGCTCGTCCTAGAAGATCAACCAAACAGCCATAGTGTGTTACATTAGGCTCAATTCCATACTGTGATTTCATGGTGGTGAAGAATTTCCATCCTTCCTCAACCATACCAGTATGAGTACAAGCACAAAGAACGCCTACATAGGTGACATCATCGGGCTTTTCCGAAGATCTCAACATTTGGGAGTAAACATCTAGAGCTTCTTGTCCATGTCCATTGACCGCAAGGCCAACAATCACGGTCGTCCAAGTGAATTTATCTCTTTGGGGCATACAATTAAACATTAAAACTCCCTTTTCCACCTCACCGCATTTGAAATACATGTTTATCAAAGTGTTCGCCAGATAAAGATCAAATTTTATAGAGTTCTTGTCAATGTAAGTCCTCACCCACTCCCCAAGCTCAAGTGCTCCAAGGTGTGCGCATGCAGTGAGAACGCTAACTATGGTGAACTCATCCGGTTTCACATTTTCAGCTAGCATTTGATGGAAAAGAGCCAAAACATCCTTAAACCGGTTTTCTTTGGCGTACCCGTCGATCATTGCTGTCCAAGAAACAGAGTCCCTCTCTGGCATATTGTCAAAATAGGTTCTAGCTGAATCCATCTGAGCTGAACTGATAAACCCTTTGATGATTGAAGTCCATGATATAACATCTCTCAGCTTCATTCCGTGGAATATCTCAAGAGCAGAATCTATCTCCCCACAGCATGCATACATATCCATCAAAGCATTATCAAGAATTAAAGTTGATTCAACTTTACAGTCTTTTACATACTGGTGCACACGCTGCCCGGAATCTAAGTCGCTCAACTCCGAGAAAGCAGATAGTGATGAAACCAGAGTAACCACGGTGGGCACTATTCCCTTCTCCTCCATTTCAAAAAATAATTGCTTAGATACCCTGAACCTTTTGCACTTGTTGAGCCCAGAGATCATCATGTTCCATATAACCACGTCAGTTTTAGCACTCTGATCAAATATGCCGCAAGCCATATGAACTTCCCTGCACATGAAATAAATGTGTATCAGAGAACGGTTAACAAATTCATTGGAGTTGAACCCAAATTTCCACACATGGGCATGCAATCCTTTTCCCACTGCCAATGCAGTTTCAGGCTTAAACCCCTTAAACAAGAAAGGGAATGTGTAATTATCCGGCTTCACATTGCTCCTCAACATCTCCAAATACAAAGACACTGCCTTTCCAGGACTACCCACTCGTGAATATCCCCTGATCATCGTATTCCAAAGAACTACCTTTGGTTCGGGAATTTCTCTGAACACTTTGCGGGCATACTTCATATCCCCAGAATCATGGGTGCAACAGAAAGCTACGATCTTGGAGCAGACGATAAGGTCAGTGGAAGGCCATTTACGGATATAAAATGCGTGAATTTGTCTGAGATGGCCCATGGATTTGCATCCATCAAATAGAGAGTAGGAAGATGGGTGATGATGTAGCGTGGAGAAATGAAGATGAATTGATCGTCGAATGGGATGCCTGCAAAATACGAACTTTTTTGACATTTTAGCATACATGAGATTCGATAGTGTCTGATAACAAGTCAAGAACAACATGCATCCAATCTTCCAAGCTTAACAAAAATAAAGAATTTCTAACAAAGTCTTCATAGGTTTCTTTGTGTTTTGGGGATGAGATTCCGGATCATTTTGAATACTTCCAAATTTTATGCTCCCTCCCTCCGGGCCAAACTTGACAAATTTTGAACTTCGATTAAATAAAAAATGTAATGTATTTTAACATAAAAATGACTTTATTTGATTTATCGTATTTAGAACTTTTAAAATTGTATTTCATTATCCTAATATGCAATATAAATGGAGTATAAGTGAGTTCAAAGTTTGGCATTGTTGGACTAGAAAGTAATTTACACCCCCAAATGGCCAAACCTTTCCAAATCTTCCACTCCATCTTCTAAAACTTGACATCAAAAGGAATTGTGGCGTTTTTTTAAAAAGATGTTCTAAAGTGGACCTAAGGTCAACATAGATCTTCCTACATATTTTTACTTTAAAAACGCTTATTTTAACACTTAAAAAATTGCTTATTTAACAAATATGAAGGTCAACTATAGAACATACATCCATGCAATAATTTGCTCTCTTTCCTTTTGATAATTAGTTTGTATAATATGGAGTATTTTAGTTACTCTCATGCTCTACCTCAAAATTCACATCCCAGAGAAAAAACAAATTGCCTTAACAACAACTTTATGTTATTTTAGGACAAATTATTACATGCACCTAAGGTTCATAGTGGACCTTCATATATGTTAAATATGTTAATCGGTTTTAGTCGTTGTGCCCACGCCTTAGAGGGGGTGAATAAGGCGTTCGGAAACTTTTCGTATTTTGATAAAAACGGTGTTGGCAAATGCGGAAGCAATATATAAAACGCAAAAATAAAAGCATAAAGTAAAATGCACACCGAATTTATACTGGTTCGGGAACTCTCTACTCCAGTAACTTAAGGCTCCTCCTTAAGAATTTCCGAATCCACTAAGTCCCGGTCTCTTGAACTCCGTCAAAGCACCGCACTAGTTTGACAAACAACCCTTACAAATAGGATTCACTCCGAGATTTTACAGCGGCTATCTCGAACCGTTTACAACGAAGATTTAACGGCTATCTTCTACCGTTCCCCCAAGGATTTCAAAGGCTATCCTTGAACATTTACACAAGGATTTATACGACTATCCTTAACCATTACAGCGTGAGAATTTAACGGCAATTCTCGACCGTAAGAAGGTGTGTTTGAAGAACACAAACAAAGGTTCTACACAACGGCTAGAATATAAAAATGAAGAACAAAACTTAGCCGGTGTAGAAGGAAATTATACTCTCTCAAAAATACAATACAAACTTATGAATATGAGAGCATATAACTAGAAACACAAGCTCGAAGTGTGTATATAAAAATCAGAAATTTAAGGCTCTTGAAATAGCCAAAATATTGAAAATAATGAATAAAAGAGTAAATACACTTAGAATATAAATGGAGGATGTTTGGAGCTTTTTTTCTTGAAAAAATATGAAGGATTAGGCTTGTATTAAAGTGGGAAAGGTTAATTAGTCGTTGGGAGGTGATTAGGATTGATTAAAGTCAAAATCACAAATCAGGAACAGTAACCTAATGGTCACGGTAGGCCAGTACCGTCCTCACGGTAGCAAGGTACCGTGCGTACGGTAGGGGGGTACCGTGAGTGGAGGTACCTCGGTACCGTGTAACACAGCAAACCAATCCGGCTCGGGCGGTACCTGTCCTCTAACGGTACAGGGGTACCGTGCCAGCGGTATAGGGTACCGTGTCGACGGTATGGGGTACCGTACCACTGTCCTGCGTTTTCCAAAATTCCCTTAATTCTTCGTGTTTGAGTTTAAAACTTTTTAGATATTTGAAAATATTTATGGGATGGTTTTAAACATATTTTGTGAGTGCTTTTGATCTTGTGAATATAGGTATATAAAGTCATATCCTTACATTGGTTTCTACCTATATTCTACACTAGTTTGGTGTTTCGACTTCATTCTTGAGTACCGAATCTTAATGGATTCTTGTTTTACCTGAAACACTTAAATAAACGTTAAGCTCTTATATTGTTTGTTAACATCAAAACACAAGTCTTATCAAACCAAGCTAAGGCTAACAAAATAAGTATTTTTAAGTGTTGAAATAAGCACTTTAAAATTAAAAAATATGTGAGAAGGATCTTATGGACCTAAGGTTCACCATACATTTTATGGACCTAAAATTAAAGCATACATTTTATATTTTTGTAAATTCTTTTGCAGACCGAAGGAGTTTATTTTATATTCAAGTTCCCATTTTTTTTAATAAGAATGTCTCAAAAATAAATTATAATTTTTTAACAATCAAGTAGGTCGTATTACTTTCATTTAAATGCATAAAGAGTACATTTATGACCACCGTGTTGGGAAAGGAAAGAACACAAAAGATGTGTTGTGCCCAAGATCACAACCTTTCCCTCTTGAAAGAATATCCGAGGAACAACAAACAAACACTCCAAAGAACAACACCAAGCAACAGGATGATCCAAACATGAAAATAAAATGATATGAAGCACAAAATTTTAATGTGGAAAACTCTTCCAACGCGAAAGAGTAAAAAACCACGAGACCCTTCGGTCTAACCAACTCCACTAGCACCAAAAGAGAGTACAAATGCATACACAACATCACTATAATGATATCTAGCCCTTAACTCCAAATTTTGGACATTTTAATACACATAGTTGGGAGTCCAACTATGTGTATTAAATCTCAATTTTTACTGATTCATTTTATTCTTTTCATCTCAGTGTTTTTGTTCAATTTTTACCGAAAAGAGTCGATAAATAAATAAAGAAATGACTATGAAAAAAAATTAACAAAAGTACTTAATTTAGAATTTAGATGAGTTATTATAATCTTGAGAAACATACATCAAAATGCCACAGGCAACCCTCCAATATCATAAGACTGATCATCGAGCTCGATTTCCACTCTCTTTAAAACTTGGGTTTATGGATCATACAAGGAAAATTCATTATTAAACACATTCCTCACAAATAGGTTTCCCTTATCCATGTGTGCTAGAGGCACACACCAATTGTTAGTCACTATGACAAATTGTCTCACCCAAGATTCTTTCACACCATATTCTTTCATAACCCATACGTCGATCTCGACACCGCCCTTCGAGCTGCACCCGAAAACATAGGCACGAGTCGAAAATGCTCAATTCTTGAATCCCCTTCCCGTATGGTCCGTTTATGGCATCGTCGGGCAAAGGCATTTGTGAAAACTTTTCTTTCCCAAAATGAAAGCACCATATACATTTGAGAGTATGCCTATGCCAATGACTAGACCCGTTCACGAAACGCCCACCCCTCCAAATCTTTAAGGGTGCATTGCCCACGCTCCTCCATTCAGCGTTACCCAAAGTCTGTACCTTTGCCACTTGGGTACCCTTTGCTTTGTCCCAAAGTAGAATGAGAACCTTGAATTGGCCCGACACCGGAAAACACCCCAATTCAACGTGTCCTATATCAGAAGATCCATTCCTCTGTTTGTGCAAATTTTGCAACTTCACACACTGACCCGTGAGCAATTTGCACACAATGTAGTCTCCCTTTGTACTTACAAAACAAAGAACCCCATTGCAATGAGACATCACATACGAAATTGTCGTGGAGAGGCAAATATTCGGCTTCTCAAACCTAATGAGATCGTGAACACCCATAACACAATTCCCCGAACCATCGACATTCAAAGCCTTTTCAAGCTCAAGCATACAGAAATTAAACCCCCATCGAGCACCCAACCCATCGTGCAACACGATGGTGAACCGGGAGGGTATACAATGGCGGCGGAAAGAAGAGAACTCTGGATTGATTACGATACTATACCATTCTTTGCAAACAAGCTTACAAGTTAAACATGTCTTAATAGAAACTCTGCCCAGAATTTCCCATAACAGGTCAGAGGGTATTTCTGTAAAGGGTTGAAGCCCATTCACATTCTTCATCTGTTCCTCAAAAACATGTGAAAAGTAAATTGAAGAAGAATAGTGTTAAAATTCCAACGAAAACATGTGAAGAGCATCACGGAAAAATCAAAAGGGGGAAACTTTTTGATGATTCCGAGATTCAATTGGGCGAGTTTGTTTCCAATTCAATCAAAAACCAGTATGAAGCACAAATCGCAAATGCTTAGAGAGAGCGAGAAAAAAGAGATTAAAGATTTACCTTTTCGTCTTCACTCTTAGGTTCTTTCATTCTTTCTCTGTGTATGTTTAATTGTTTAAAGCCTCCAACCTTAGGGTTGATCCCAAATCCTAGTGTGATGATTTAGTACTCAATCTAATTTGATGCCGGTTTTTTTTTGAAAACAATGTTTTTAATTAGTTTTGACGTTTTAGATATAAAAAAGAATTGATGTGAATAAATTTTTGAAAAAATTATCAAAAATAGTTTCAACTTTGCTCAGTCTTTAAAATAAACTACATTTTTACTGTGATGCATAATAACTCAAATTTTACTGAATCTTTTGAGTTTTAGGTCGTCATTAAGCGGCTAGTTAAAAAATAACCTGTTTTGCGCAACAAAACAACAGTTGGAATTAATTTTTGTATTTAGTTTTTTATTAAAATTTTTATTTAAATTTTAAAAATGACCTTTTACCTCTCTCACTTCTTTTTCTTTTCTTTTTAATATGAGCACGGCTCCGTTGACTCAACAACGGTGACACTAGCTGTGACACTATGTTTTGATGGTTCCTACACCCTAAACCTCCTACCTTAGTCCCACCCCAACCCCGTCGTAAGCAACACTCCAAATCTTTGGATGGAGAGGTGGCGGGTTTAGGGGTGGGTTGGGGTAGGATCCATCAATTTTTCAATTGGAGCACTGGGAGTGTACTAGAAATGCAGTGGTACCGCTAGTATCATCGTTGTTGAGTGTCAACAGAACCGTACTCATATATTAGTTTTACCTCAAAAAAATAAACAAATAAATATAAAAATAACAAAAATGAGAAAAAAATAACTGAAAAACCATAAAACATTAATTAAAACAATAAGGTAATAAAAAACAACCCAAAACTCGTCAGAAATAAAAACTAAAAATATACGAAGTCGTAGGTTCTAATATTTTATGCATTAAACGGAGTATTATTGTATTACTCTTTTTGTTGGTTAAATATGAAAATTAAGATAAAAAAAGAAGAAATAAAAAACTTATTTTCTTATTACAACCCCAAAGAAATAAAAATTATTTTTCTTATCAAGAAATAACGAAAATGAAATTATGTTGATATAAGGAAAATAACCTTTTTTATTTCTTGTTTTTAATTTTTATTTTCGTTTCTTACCAATGTAAGAAAGCAATACATTAATACTCCCTTTAATGCCTAAAATGTTTGATTCCACTACTCCGTATAATATTAATTCTATTTCTTATCAGTTTGACATTAGTTTTTATTGATGAGTTTTTCTATTCTGGTCTTAAGGGGTCCAAATGTAAAATGTAAACCTTTTCTCATATTACTTGTGGACTTGCAATTAGATTTCATTATTTATACACTACAAAAAACTGGTCAAAAAACGACACAAAATATTCGTCGCAACTCCTTATTTTCCGTAGGAAATTGGGCACAACGACGGAAGTAGTGAGCTTTGAGGTGGAGACAGTGGATGACGGAGGTAAAATAGTACTATCTCGAGTGTTGGAATTCTTTTTACTTCTATTTAGAGACTTTTCTCCTAAAAATACTCCGTATTTAGGTATGATAATGGTACGAGTTTTAAAATTTATAGTATTTTGTTATATACTAAAATGTTGATATCTTAGGCAAATTTGGGTATGCCATATTTGGTGTACAATATTTTATTCAATATACTCTTCTCCCAATTCGTCATAGATATTCTCAAATGTCCTTTTTGTTTGTTTGGAAAAAGATTTTTCATTACATTTTTTAACATTTAAAATACAACAACTACCACACTTACTATATTTATTACATCTCATCAATCTCATTCAATATACTCCACCTAATTTTATTAGGGGTACTTTTCTAAAATTTCACCTTTTTCTACCTTCTTTAAAAACTATTAAAGTCAACTTAGAAAAATATATGACAAACGGAAAGAATACAATTCTTTAGACATTGTGTTGGACATGCTAACTTCAGTGGAAAGATTAGTGACCAACATTGAGAAGGATTTGAAATTAACGTTGGGTAGTACATTGAATTTAATTCATAGACATGAAACAATTATTATCGTTCTAGGGGTAGAAAGTCAATAACATTTTCCAAGGACATTACGGTCTAGTGTATAGTTCATACTCCTATGCTTCCTTACTTAAGATGAACATGCTTCCTTACAAGAGGCGGGGTACGACACGGATAAGCAAAATGACATAGACGCAACCACGGAGGAAAGTTGTAGTATACGGACAATTGACTTATTTAATATTGTTTTTTAATAAATGTAAATTAGTTTTTTTAGGTGAGCGACCTATGACTTTTTTCGGAGTTTCTTTATGGTTTTTTATTTCGTCATTTTTTTTTGAACTGTCGGGCATTAAACGTAGTTGCAACTTATAGACTACCCAATTTTTATTATTCTACAAATATCAACTACAATTAGATTGATATTTTAGTCATATATCATTCTTTAAATAAAAAAAGAAATATTTGCACTAAATAGCACTAAAACTTAATCATTTCTATAAATAGCACTTAAGTTGTTTTATTCCCTAAATATCACTTAATAATGTCCATAATGACCAGTGATGGCAGAGATTTACTTGAATAATGACTAATGGATAATGAATAAAAGTGCTACATTGGGAACGAAAATACATGTAGTGCTATTTAAGGAAAGTCATTATGTTTTAGTGCTATTTACGTAAATTCCTCGTAAAAAAATCTATATAGAAAATCAAATAGAAAAAAGTTCTCGAATCTGGTAGCGAACCGGCCGGTTCTAGATCAACACCGTGACTTCCAGTCACCGGGGACGGGTGGTGGTACCTCCGGGGTACTGAAACCGCTAGTTCTTGCATCGGAACCAGACCTAAAGCGTATCGTGTCCAGGCCTTCAGAAAAACATTACAGCTTCTAATTAATCATAATAATTAGTTATGATTATAATCAGATTAAGAGGTGGGAGGAGAATTGTGATGATGATCCATAGGTGAATGCAGGGGAAACAGAGTCAAAAGTTCCGGCGGTTCGGACCGGCCGGTCCGAGCACCACCGAGTGGACTCGGATGCAAATAGTACCCTTTTTCGGCAATTCCTCTCTCCTCTTCTACCTCCATCGGAGACCTCGGCGTTCTCGGAGTCCCGGCGATATCCAGCGGAGAAACCGGCGACGGGTGAGCGGCGGACGGCGACAGTGGCACCGGAATTCCGCAGCGGCCCAGGCTGATCTCGAGCTTCCTCGCGGCTTGCCTCCGCTCGTGGAGCTTAAACGCCGGCCGGCGCGGCCCCATCTCTCCGGGGCTCGTCCTTCGAGCGGCGACTTTGGGGAGCTTCTGCGCCGACGGGTCCTGTCCGGCGCCGGTGAGCCTCTGTACTACTGCCCGGAAGTTGGACGGATCGGCCTGGACGAAAGTGGTGTTGTGATGGGCCGAGTTCGGGTCCGGGTTCGAGCTCACGCAGAATGTCCGCTGGGCGGTGCTCGGCGGTTTATTAGCGTTGGCGGCGGCAGAAGAAGACATTATTATTGCGAGTTGTGGGTGAGGAAGGAGAAGGAAAAATGTGAGGAGAGAAAAGAGTGGAGAGTGAAAGGAAATTGAAAGCGGGAAATATGGCATAAAATGGGTGCTTTTATTTTATTCCATTCCACTAATCCATTTTTTTTAGTTAAATATATTTTTAATCTCTGCAAAATTAGCGATTATTTTTGTCTCTCAAAAATACTCCTTTTTTTTGCAACTGATCGTCCTACTTAATTTTTAAATTTGGAATTAATGATTAACAAAATATTTGGAGTTATCGATTTACTTAATTTGTCCCTCTAGAAATTTTTTAGTTGAAACTGATTTTGGTCTTGTAAAAAATTACTCCCTCCGTCCCATAAAGAACGCCACGTTTACTATTCTGACCTCTCGATAACTTTTGTTTGTTTACTCGTTTTGGTTAACCATTTGATAAAATAAAATATTCTTGTCACATCTTGTTTTGTAGAACTTTTCATATACTTTTGAATGATATAACTTTACTTTTTATTACTCTAACAATTTGAAATTAAAGTGATTTTAAAAGACATGATATTTTGCACGTCGTTCGAAGTGTTGCAAATAAATTGGGACGAAGGGAGTATTTCGTTCGTTCATATTTAATATTCTTATTTGGTTTTTCTTGGTCAAAATTTATAAATTTGACATTTGAATGTGAAAAAAATACTCCTTAAGCAGAGTATTGTATTTCGATATAAATATAATATCAAGAATTTCCTTTTGAAACATAAGAAAATTATTAAATATATAAATTAGAGTATTAATTGTCAAAATATTATTGAAGACCGTGAACACTCAAAGACAAAGATTAAATTTGGATCGAGAAAATATCTTTTTAAAGAAACGATTTAATTTTAAAATATTTAACACGGGCCAAATTCAAAATAACCTATTTTACAAGAATCTAAAAGATATTCAACTTACGTTCTTTTTAAATTTACATTTCACGGTAGGGAGGGCGGCGGGAGAGGGGCCTGGGGTGGGGGGTTTAGGGGGTGGGTTAGGGGGGTAGGAACCGTCGTTTTTACAAACGGAGCACCGTAGGTAACCCAAACGAACTGGTGTAAGCAAATGACACCAGTAGCACTGGTGTCATTTTAGACTTACCGTAAAATAAAATATTTTTCCGATTCTTATTTTGTTGAATTTATGATATTATTTTAAATAATGTAACTTGGTACTCGCATTTTTTTATTTCTATTAAGTTTAATCATTTTAAAGAGTAAAATATATGAAGTTTTACATGTTATTCAAAATGAGAAAGATTTCCTCGTCTCATCTTTTTTTTCAAATATGAGAAGGATAATTTAAAATCGACTAGAGCACTTTTTTCTATTTTCCTAGAAACAGTTTGACTTTTACTCGTACAATAGTTGTCAATAATTGTCGAGTGGACACACGACTTTGAAGTTTGTAGAAATTAATAAGAGGAAAAATATTTTGTATATTGAATTGTTCTGTTTAGTTACAAGGGGTTTCTCCTTTATTTATAGGAGAGGATAATTCCAAAATAGACAAGGAATACAAATCCTACAAGGAAACAAATCATAATCAAACTAGGAAACAAATAAATCAAGATCAATCCTAATTAGAATGGGATTCGGTCATCAAAGGATTTGGACTTCTCAAGTTTGGATCTCTCGGAATTCGGATCTCTCGGAATCCGGATTCCTCGGAAGTCAGACTTCTCCGGATCCGGACTTCTTCGGATCCGGACTTCTCAGTTCCAATACCCCCCCTCAAGCTAGAGCATGCGGATTCTGGATGCCCAGCTTGGACAGTAAATGAGAAAACGGAGCGGAAGCCAAAGCCTTTGTAAAGAGATCTGCCGGTTGATCATTGGTGGAGATGTGGCGAGTACACAAAACACCTCGTTAAATTTTGTCACGTACAAAGTGGCAATCAATCTCAATGTGTTTTGTACGTTCATGGAAGACCGGATTAGCGGCAATATGAAGAGCAGCCTGATTATCACAAAACAACCGCATGGGCTGTTTGTGACGCACACCAAGGGAGAAGAGAAGGGATTTCAGCCATTTGAGTTCACAAACAGTAGTTGCCATGGCCCTGTATTCGGCTTCAGCCGAAGAACGGGAAACTACACTTTGTTTCTTTGTACGCCACGATACCGGGGAATCGCCAAGAGTGATAAAATATCCAGTAACAGAACGCCGAGTCAAGGGACACCCAGCCCAATCAGAGTCACAGAAAGCTTTAAGAGTAAGATCACTTTGTACTGGAAGAAACAAACCCTGCCCGGGACAGGCCTTGATGTACCGTAGAACGTGAGTCGCACCATCCCAGTGTTCTTGCCGCGGCTCCCCCATGAATTGAGACAACACATGAACAGCATAAGCCAAGTCAGGACGACTGATCGTGAGATAAATGAGGCGCCCCACAAGTCTGCGATAACGCTCTGGGTTGGTGAGAAGCGGGCCACACGCTAGAGCCAGTCGTTGATTCTGAGGAAGGGGAGTGGAAGCCGGACGAGCACCCAGAAATCCAGTCTCACAAAGTATATCCAGAGCATATTTGCGCTGGCATATGAAAATCCCTTTCGAATTACGGGCAACCTCAACGCCCAAACAATATTTTAAGAGACCAAGGTCCTTCATATGGAAGCAATCAGATAGATACCGTTTAAATTTGCCAATGAAGCCTTCATCATTTCCTGCGATCACAAGATCATCCACATACACCAGCACACGGAGCTCGATGGTGCCGCGCAAAAGAGTAAACAGAGAATAATCAGCCTTGGATTGATGGAACCCAAAGTGTTTTAATGCAGAGGTGAGTTTAGCAAACCAACAACGTGGAGCCTGTCGAAGACCATAGAGAGATTTATGAAGACGGCAAACCAATCCTTTACCGCGAGAGGCAAACCCGGGGGGAAGAGTCATGTATATTTCATCGCGAAGGTCTCCATGAAGAAATGCATTATGAACGTCCATCTGATGTAAGAACCAATTCCGGGTAGCGGCAACATCTAAGAGAGTGCGAACGGTAACCAATTTAGCTGTTGGTGCAAAAGTTTCTTTAAAATCAATTCCCTCTTTCTGACGATTGCCAAGCACTACCAAACGAGCTTTGTAGCGTTCAATGCTACCATCAGACTTGTGCTTGATTTTGTAGACCCACTTAGATCCAATTGATTTCCTTCCTGGAGGCAAGGGGACGAGTGACCAAGTACCATTAGCTTCCAACGCCTGAATTTCTTCCTTCATAGCTTGTACCCATAGCGGATTTTTGACCGCCTCAGAAAAGAATGTAGGCTCAACATCTGCACTTATAGCTGCCAAAAAACATCTATGGGAAACAGAAAATTTGTCAGCGTTAATAAAATTTGTAATACAGTGTGCTGTACCTGAAGGTGTTGTTGGTTTGAGTGAATCAGGAGAGGGACGTTGAATGGTGTGAGTGACAAAGTCACGCAGTCGCGAAGGAGGACGACGTTCTCTTTCACTTCGACTTAAAGTGTCTTGGGTTGGAAGGGTTTGGTTATCAAGGGCAGAAGAAGGTTGGACTGGGTCATTGGGTTGGCTGTTTGGTTCTGATGTTGCAGGGTTTTCTGGATTGGATTGGAGCAACGGTCGACCGGGGTCCTGAGAACGGTCCAGTGTTTCGACCGTCTGGGTGGCTGATTCTTCACTGCGTATTTCTTCCTCAAAAAAATCAGCAGTGGGTTCAGGTTCTGTGAGATTGGGGGTATTTTGTGAATGGAAGGGAAAATGGTTTTCAAAGAACTTGACATCTCGGCTGACAAATATTTTATTATTGTCCAAATCGAGAAGGCGCCATCCTTTTTGGCCAAATGGATAGCCAAGGAACATGCAGCGTCGAGAACGGGACTCAAATTTGTCTCCATGGTGGGATTGATTGTGGGCATAGGCAAGACATCCGAAAACCCGGATATGACTATATGAGGGGGTTTTTTCATAGATCATGGAATATGGGGTTTTGCCTTTGTGTAGCTCAGAGGGTGTTCGGTTAATTAGATACGCAGCGGTTAGAATACAATCACCCCAGAATTTAAGAGGTAGGTTGGCTTGGAAGCGAAGGGCTCTGGCAATGTTGAGAATGTGACGGTGTTTTCGTTCGACTCGACCATTTTGTTGTGGGGTACCGACGCAAGAGGATTCAAAAATAATCCCATGATTGTCAAAGAAAGATTTTAAACAAGTGAACTCTGTACCATTGTCACTTCGTACAGTTTTCACTTGTTTATTGAATTGTCGCTCAATCATGGAAAAGAAATTACGCAAGACAGTAGGAGCTTCATATTTGTGATTTAATAGATACACCCATGTTGCCCGAGAAAAATCATCAACAATAGTTAAGAAATATCTAGCCCCAGTGCGAGACGGAGTACGGTACCCACCCCATAAATCACAATGAATCAAGGAAAAAGGAGTAATGGATTTATTCAAACTAATTGGGAAAGAGTCACGACATTGTTTTGAACGAAAACACACATCACAAGGGGAATCAGGGATATTGGTATTTTTGGGTAAATGGAGAAAAGTGTTGACAGTGGTGTAGGAGGGATGACCCAAGCGCTTGTGCCAAATGTCCAGATCCTTCGCCTCCTTCACAGTACAGACTTTATCCTTCACACCTTTCTTGAGATAATATAGTCCTTCGGCCTGCTCACCCATTCCAATCACCATCTTCGAGATATAGTCCTGTATAATACAAATTTTATTATTAAACTTGACAATTAAATTCTTTTTCTCAAGAAGTTGTGAGACAGATATAAGATTGCAGTTGAGTTGAGGAACTAGCAAAATATTTTCTAAGGTGATCAAATTATCTACAACCACACTCCCCTTTTGGTTGGCTATCGCACAATCTCCATTTGGTAGGCCAACTGAGCAAGGTTTTATGACTTCCAAATTTTCAAGACACTTCTTATCACTGGTCATATGTTGACTGGCTCCACTATCAATGATCCAAGAAGTATTAGTCATACCTGAAAATTTACTTTCCATACTCGAATCCTTCTCGTTTAAGAGTCCCATAAGTGCATTCCATTGATTGGTTGTGAGAGAAGGTAGATTCGGTTGATGGAGCTCACGCCCTCCATCCGTTGCGTTGGCCTGAGCCGTGTGTGCCGCCGGTCCGCTTGCTGGACCGCCACCAGCTCCGCCGCGGTTACCTCGGCCGGCGTTGCCCCCCCTGCCGTCGCGCCGTCCCCCTGTGTTGTTGCCGCGGCCATTACCTCGTCCCGGGTTCAGGACACGTGGGCGATCTCCCCACCATTCAGGATATCCAACGAGTTGAAAACAACCACTCTTCTCGTGTCCACTCAGTCCACAGTGTTTGCATTTTAAATCTTTAGTTGCGTCACGGTCAAATTTGGAGGTCACGACAAAGCCCACCGGGTTACGTTCCTCCTCTTGAGTAGTCTTCAAGACCCCTTCCTGCTGGATGATGGTGGAGTATACGCGATTCAGTGGTGGCAAGGGTTCTGTGGCGATGATGTTAGACCGTAGACTCCCATATCCTTCGTTATCTAATCCCATCAGAAATTGGTGAACCTTTTCTTTGTCACGTTGGATGACAAGCACTTTGCTTATCCCACACTTGCATCCATGGCACTTGCAAGCGGGGATTTTTTCATGATCGCCGAGTTCGTCCCATATGGTTTTTAATTTTCCAAAGTACGTAACGATGGACTGACCGTTTTTCTTGCAATTTGCAAGTTCCTTCTTCAGTTGATGAATTCGAGGACCGTTTGCAACAGAGAAACGATCTTGGATATCCTTCCATAGTTCTGCTGCTTCTTCTACCTGTGTGATGGAGTTTCTCAGGCTGCCATCAATTGTGTTGTAAATCCATGAGACCAACATGGCATTCACAATCCACCATTCTTCATAGTTTTCATCTCCCTCTTCTGGACAAGGGATGGATCCGTCGATGAATCCAATTTTCCGTTTTGCACGGAATGCAATTCTCATTGCACGAGCCCATTCTTCATAATTATCACCGTTTAGTTTGACTTGGGTGATAATTAATCCAGGTGTGTCTGCGTTCTTGAGTTCGTAAGAACTTCCCTTCGTAGGGATCTTCTCTTCCTCTTCGAAGAGCTTGCCGACGAGATTTTCTTCTACTTCTGCCATGTCGACGTTCGAGAAGGAAATTCCGGCGGTGATGGACCGTCGTTTGTCTAGATTAGGGTTTTCCTAGGAATCTTGCTCTGATACCATGTAGAAATTAATACGAGGAAAAATATTCTGTATATTGAATTGTTCTGTTTAGTTACAAGGGGTTTCTCCTTTATTTATAGGAGAGGATGATTCCAAAATAGACAAGGAATACAAATCCTACAAGGAAACAAATCATAATCAAACTAGGAAACAAATAAATCAAGATCAATCCTAATTAGAATGTGATTCGGTCATCAAAGGATTTGGACTTCTCAAGTTTGGATCTCTCGGAATTCGGATCTCTCGGAATCCGGATTCCTCGGAAGTCGGACTTCTCCGGATCCGGACTTCTCAGTTCCAATAAAGTTGGAACATTAATAAATGAATTTTTTCAAATAGTTTTCAATATTTGCCACATTTCCTTTTTCAATAATACAGGGATTTTGATTTTTTGTACGTTTTTATTAATTACTACTTGGTAAAATAAAATATTCTTGACGTCACTTATTTCGAAAATTTTTTAGGTAGTTTTTAAATACGTAAGTTTTGTTTTTTATTTCTATATAATTTTAAATAAAATAAATTGAAAAAAATTAATATTTTACTCGTACCTGGTTTTACGAAATGTAGTAAATATTTAGGGACACAGGAGGTATTTTTTGCTTTTAAGTAAACAAAGTATTTGATACTCCGTAATATTCTGTCTCAAAAGAACGTTTTACAATCTAAATGATATGGTACAAATTCTTAAGATACATACTTCAGTTGAAGTATATATTCGTCTAGTTTGATTTTTTCGTGTCTACTGAACAAATTTTATCACCAATTACGTATTCTTAATTTGTATTGCATATTAATACAATAAAATAAAATTTCAAAAGCTTTCCAATTTTTGAGTAGGGTGAAGTCCATATAGACACATTATCTCCACACCCCATTTTTGTGAGATTTTATAATAAGGCTTGTATAAGTTATAACCACCAAAGAATGCTAAAGAAAAGCTAATTATACTTTATTATACTAGTAATATTTATTTTTATGTATAACATTGTTGTAGCTTAGGTTTTATTGAAGTGTAACATTTGTGATTAGTATTAACGATTTAGAATTTTGGTAATTTTGTAATTATATAAACAATGTAAAAAGCTAATGCTAAAATTAATTTCTAGATAATATTTTAAAAATATTGAAACTATATTGTGAAACATAGTCTAAATGTTCCGCAGTTGTTTTTTTAAAGACAGCTCTAATAAAACTAGACATGACAAAAAATGACCCGATCTATTTTTGACCCGAAACTCGACCTGAAAACACTGAGTTTTGAACAAAGATTTTGATGACCGAATCCAAAATGACCTGTTAAAAATGAGTCAAACCCGACCGAATCCGAATCCGACCCGACCGACCCGCTAAAGTAAGAGTTTTTTAAAATCATACACTTTTCTACTCGTTTTAGTGTATAAATTTATATTCTCAAACAAAATTTTAATGATATTGCATACTTATCTTACTTTTTTCTAAAACTAAACATTTTTTAAATTCCTTATATTGATATATATATATATATATATATATATATATATATATATATATATATATATATATATAAAATACTTAAGAATTTAAAATAAAATAATCTAATAGATTTAATGCATATTTTTTGATATTTTAGATTTATATAATACAAAATGTAAGTGTTAATGTGAATTTAAAAATTTAAAAACCAAAGTCATAACCCGTTGGGTCGACCCAAACCCGATGACACTGGGTCATGAATATACTATTCTCAACCCGAACTCGAATTGACCCAAACCTAAAATAACCCGATCTGGAGGTGACCAAACTCGAACCCGACCTGACTGACCGATTTGGGAGCTCAAAATAAAACCAATTGTAAGAGATGGAAAAAGAAAGAAAAATGCTAGGGGTACACCAAATGTGTACCCCATTTGTCCCCCACCCCTCCTTGTCCACAAAAAAAGGTAAGAAATTCAAAAAAAAAAAAATAAATAAAAATAAAATAAAAATGAGTAGTGGAGAAAGGGGTGGTGTTCATTTGGGATACACCATTAGCATTCCTCAAAAACAAAATGTTTTCCATAGGTTAGTGGTGCCGTGGTGGTCTAACTTCCAAAGTGCTACTACAGCTATACTTCAACTAGGATACTTTTTCTTTCAAGTGAAAGAAAGAAAGAGCCTTTTTGACAAAATATATACTCTGTTTACGCTTCCATATATATTTGCTTTCACAATTTCAACCATTACTGTTTGATAAGCACTTTTTATACCATTCCAATCATTATTAATTTCTGCTTGCTTCACGTCATGTTCTCTTTATCTGATATGAATGATCCTGATCTAATTAAGATAAATTATGATTTGATCTAATTTAATTTTATTAGATCTGAATGTAATTACATTTAAAGTTATTTCTGATCTGGTCTGAAAATGTTATACGTAACAAAAATAAATTGAAAAGGACATGATCTTATATTAAAGAAAAATTTGTACTAAATAGGACTAAAACATATTCATTTCTTAATGTAGAACTTAAATTTTTTTATTCTTTGAATATGACTTAATAATGTCTAGTGAGATGAATAATGTCCAGTGATGGTGGACATTACTTGAATAATTACTATTGAATAATGACTAATGCTCTTATATTGAAAATAAAAACATATGGTCCTATTTTTTTAAATAAAAAGTGGATTAGTCCGAAAGATTACAGAAAATGCCAGTCTGGTTCCTTTTTAAAAAGTGTCAATCTTTTGATAAAAAAACTAAAATAAAAGTAAAAAATAGAGAAAGTATCAAAATATGAGTCTTACATTTTTATCCCTACACAATGAAAAATAACACGAGCCCAAGAAGGAATTACAGTTGTAAATAATGGGCATCTCAATTGAATGGACTAAAACAAAAAGGAATTTTTTTTGACAGCCAAAGAAAATAATTTGAATTCGGACAAAGGAATATTAACAAGATTGATGGGAAGATACTTAAATGTAAAAAAAGAACATAAACTAGATTCAATTCATTTCAATAAACATTCACTTTATCCAATCTTCATTATTATTTATCCACAATTTCATTAAAAAATGAAAGAGAGTGGCTATAAAATTGGAATGATATACTAAAACATACACACTTATAAAATATACTCCGTATGAACCAAAACCATCCTATATATCAAACACATTTCACAAATCACATATTCCACAAATATATCTATAATATGTGTGTCAATATTCAATCACATGTGATTAGTAAAAACAATTAATTTGGGGTAATTCTCAACTAATAATAACATGTGATTGATTGATACACCGATCGATACAATTTGGGGTATATATAGGATATCGGCATGACATCTTCTCACTTGATAAAGCAAAAGAAATCGAATCACTACGATTTACTTTTTCTTTTTTCAATCTTTTCCATCCCGGGTTGTGGGCCTCGGGTCGAGAAAAATTTGTCATTATGTGACCAAATTAATGTCCACCCGTTCTCATTGAATTCCAAACAGCGCCAGCTGGAAATGAACACTCCCAAGAAGAAGATGATGTAAGCTGCCCAAAAAGCTGACATGTCCACTTCCTCGTACCATTCCTCCGATGTTGTTTCCACCATCCGATCATCGTCGTCGTCGTCATCACCATCGATGTTTTTCATGCTGCTGCAATTCTTCTCGGTCTGTCCGCCGCAAAGATAGGGGTTCCCTTCATAGCTGTTCTTCACGAAGGTTCCAAACTGGTCCTTCACATTAGGGACACTCCCTGATAAGTTGTTATACGCCACAGAGAAACACTCCAAGAAGGTGAGTTCCACTAGCCCTAAGGGAAGACTCCCACTTAGGTTGTTGTATGAAAGGTCCAAACTCTCCAATTGTCTCAACCCTGAAATTGATGTTGGGATTTGGCCTATGATTTGGTTATGTGACAAATTCAATGCATGAATCCATTCGACCTCTCCCAGCTCGCTCGGGATCTCGCCCCCGAGGCTATTACAAGAGAGGTCGAGACCAGACATATAGTTGACCATGTTGCCTTTGTAAGAGTTGACTTTTTTATTTGTCACAAAGTCCATTCCCACCAAAAATAGGTTCACTTGTTTTGTTGTCGTCATGTCGTACACTTGAAACAAGATGTTCCCGTATGTTACAACGCCTTTTTCAGCATCGTTGCTACCCCATACAGAGAATACGTCATCGTATATGGTGTTGTAGAGCCCAGGTTGCCCGAATGTGATATTATTGATGCATTTAGGTATTTGACCTGAGAAGCGGTTGCGCGAAAGGTCAACCATGTTTAGTTCTCGTAGTGCGCATAGCTGGTTCGGGAGCAAGCCGCTTAATCGATTTCCACCCAATAGAAGAACCCTCAAGTTCGGGGCACCTGTAACACCCTAATCCGTCCAGGTCTGCAGCCCCTTTCGGACTAAAGTATTAACTTGGTAATCGTAAAATTTAAAACATTTCAAACACTTTTATTCATCATAATAATATTTTTCATATCATAAACAGTACGGAGTTTTCAATATTGCGGAAGCTTAACAATCATAATCATAAACATAATTTATTTATGTTCTTTAATTCAAAACCATCACATCCATTCCGACAATCTCGCCTCCGTCTGCCTCCAGGATCACGTCACTTCATTAACCTGCGTGTAACAAATAAAACATATTACACCCTCAGCGTTGAAGCTGAGTAAGCATATCTAATGCATCGAACATCCATATAAACTGAATCTAAATTCATAATCAAATCATTTGATATCATGCACATAATGTTCAGTTCAGATAATCAATAATTATTAAAAAAAATTATTCATCATGCATTATTCAACATTTATATTCACATTCAATGTTCATCAGTCATTCATAATAATTGCAATATTCAATTCAATATTCATCATTCAATATTTACTCATATTCAATATTCAATATTCAATATTCAACATTCAACAATATCCTTAAACTATTCTTAGTCTAAGGCCAATTACTTTAATATTTGTCAACCCTTAAACGAATTCTAGTTTAAATAATTAAACTATATTCCAGTATAAAATATTCCTAAATAATCCTTAAGCTAGACCTAGTTTAAGATAAAAGGGTTTTGAAAATCTTAAACTTACCTTCACTTAAGGCCAACCAAAAACCGACAGCGTAGTGTTCACTGTTGGGTGGGTGGTACCCCCAAACGAGTAGGTACTCAAGTTTGGTTCTTGGATCCCATACGTACGTTTTAACCCTAGCCACCGGGGTTCATACCCGCAAGGCCTAACTTAAATAGGTATATCTTAGAGGTCTTCTAGATACCTTTCAAATCAACATTAATATGGGTATATCTTAGAGGTCTTCTAGATACCCTTAACAATACATTTTATTTTCACAATCATCAATATATTCATTATGATTTAATCATTCACAATTATCATTTTTAATCAGAATATTCATCAAGATTCAATCATCATAATAATCAATCAATAATCATTACCATAATCATTAAATCAACATAATATTCAATAACAATTAGCGGCCCAGCTTCGGGTGTTAACACCCTAACTTACCTTCATGCATCACATAACATTTTTATTTGTTAAAAACATCATTTTTATTATGGTAAATCATTTTTCCAATGATCATAATCAATTGGTGGATTTTAGAGTATATATTTTCCGAATATTTTCGGAACAGGATCTGGACTAAAGAAAAATCGATTTTTATTTTTAAAAATAATCAATTAATACCTAAAAATCGATTTTTATATTTAAAATAATCCATTAATAGCTAAAAATCGATTTTTATATTTTAAATAATCAATTAATTGCTAAAAATCGATTTTTATATTTTAAATAATCAATTAATTGCTAAAAATAGATTTTTATATTTTAAATAATCCATTAATTACTAAAAATCGATTTTTATATTTTAAATAATCAATTAATTGCTAAAAATCGATTTTTATATTTTAAATAATCAATTAATTGCTAAAAATCGATTTTTATATTTTAAATAATCCATTAATTACTAAAAATTGATTTTTATATTTTAAATAATCAATTAATTACTAAAAATAGATTTTTATATTTAAAATAATTAATTAATACTTAAAAATCGATTTTTATAATTAAAATAATCGATTAATAACGTTAAACAATACGAGTTGAATTGGAATTGGAATCCACTATTTAAGAACTCTTTAAGGTTTCTTAACTTGCATAATTCTGCAGATTAGAAAAAATTAAAGCCCACAATTAACACTCATCAATTAATATTTTTTAAGGGTCAATTTGGTACATGGAATTAGAGTTGAATTGGAATTGAAATTCTATAGAATTAAATTGGATGTGAGTAAATATTTTTAGCTTATTACAAGCTAGCTGAGAAGAATGTTATCATTATTAATTAATGCAACAATAAACACTAATTTACGCATTGACTTGAGTAAACACTATTTTTCTAACCACAGGGAATTATCAGGTTTCTCATAAACACATAATTTTCTAAACACTATTTTTTAACCACAGGGTTTAGAAACATAAGAAACTGGTCGGCGAAAAATAGTGATTAGTGTTTATTTTCTAACCACAGGGAATTATTGCATTAAGTCAATAAACACTAATTGAAACAAAAAATTCTACAGAATTAGTAAAAATAAAGAGGGAATTAAGTCAATGCGTAAGAGTGATTAGAATGTTATCATTATTAATTAATGCAACAATTTTTTGTTTTTTGCCGACCAGTTTTTACCCCCCACAAAATATGCTGTGAAAACTTTTTTACATGGTGAAAGAAACAGTTAAAAACACTTCACTCGGATGAAACCACACATATGCATAGAAGTACCAAAAATCTACTTAAATAAAAATAAAATGTGAAAACTTATAGGTCCATGGTGGACCTTAGGTTCACCAATGAATATGCCTATTATCAATATATGAAAAAAAAAGTCTGCATGGGTAGTTGAGTTGGTCGAGAACGTGAAATCTTAGACCGATGACCAGAGATCGAGTCCCGCAAGCGGCAGTGTGGAAGATATCCAAAAATTCCATAAAGGGTGAGGAAGCTCGTTGCGCGCAGTTGGGCACGGATCTAGCGTTCTTGAAAAAAAAGAATTATTTTCACATATATGTAGACATAAACCGAGACTCGTCCGACTATGTGGCTCATCATTTTTTTAAAAATCTTAAGTCATGGAGCGAGAAAGAAGCATTGAGCTGCTTTGAACACTTTTGGGACTCACTAGTCTTATTTTAATTCTACCATTGATAATTACTAGAGAAGAAATTACTTCAAATAAAAGTAAAATAATATGTGTTTATACTCACAACACGAATTTCATATTTTTATTTCAAAATAGGATTTTACACCGTCACATTATGACACTGTATAGCAGCATCCCGTTTCATTTCTTTGGTATTATATATTGACATTATTGGCATTGTATACTTATATTGGTGATAAAAAAATATAAAACTTTTTGGTACTATTTTCGTGTTTTATTCTTATTTTTGTCTTTCTTGTTTGCAAAGTCCTGCATATGCTCTAAATGGTTAACATATTTTAGTGGGAGCTTCTTATTCTTTTTAGAGCGAGCTTCTTATACTCTTTCCGTCCCGCAAGAAAGTTTTCTTTTTTTTATCCGTCCCAAAAAATATTTTTCTTTCTCCTTTAGAAAGTAACTTTTACCCTTAAAAAATGAAGGTTTGAAGCCGCAGTTTGAAGGCTCGGGGTTTCAAAACCATTTTCATTGAAACTGTGATGTAAGTTAAAGCTGACGTTGCAAGCAGAGGAAAAGTTTGAAGCCAGATTTGAACGAATCATTTCTCTCCACACCCGCCTTCTCACTCTCTATTTCAAGGTTGCCAATCCATGGACCATCTCATACAAATCCACCCATTTCACTGGCCATATCGTCTGCTCCAAGATCGTAGCTTTTCCGCTGCATTCATGATTCTGGGGATATGAAGTATGCCCACCAGTTGTTTGGTGAAATTCCCGAACCAAAGTTAGTTCTTTGGAATACGATGACCAAGGGCTATTCACGAGTGGGGAGTCCTGGAAAGGCAGTGTCTTTGTATTTGGAGATGTTGAGGAGCAACGTGAAGCCGCGGGTTTATCATTATGCCTGAAACTGCATTGGCGGCCGGAAAAAGAAGACATGTTCATGTATGGAAATTTGGGTTCAAGTTCAACGAATTTGTTAACCGTTCTTTGATTCACATTTATTTCATGTTCTGGGAAGTTCATGTGGCTTGAGGGCATATTTGATCGGAGTGCTAAATCTGATGTGCTTATCTGGGACATGATGATCTCTAGGCTCAACAAATGCAAAAGGTTTAGGGAATCCAAGCAATGGTTACTCTGGTTTCAGCACTATCTGCTTTCTCCGAGTTGACCGACTTAATTAGATTACACCATATGAAAAAGTCTGAAAGGTTGAATCAAGCAGAGAGATAGATTCTGCTCTTGAGATATTCTTCATAATGAAGCAGAGAGATGTTATATCATGGACTTCAATCCTCACAGGTTTTATCAGTTCTGAACAGATGGATTCAGCAAGAGCATAATTTGACAAGATGCCAAAGAGGCCAGGACTCCGTTTCATGGACAACAATGATCAACAGGTACGCCATAGAAAACCGGTTTAAGGATGTTTTGGCCTTTTTTCGTGAAATGAAAGCCGAAAATGTGAAACCGTATGAGTTCACAATGGTTAGCGTTCTCACTGCACGCACACATCTCGGGGCACTTGAGCTTGGAGAGTGGGTGAGGACTTACATTGACAAGAACACACTAAAATTTGAGCTTTATCTTGTGAACGCTTTGATAGACACGTATTTCAAATGCAGTGACGTGGAGAAGGGAGTTTTGATGTTTAATTGTTTGCCCCCAAAGAGTTAAATTCACTGGGACGACCGTGATTGTTGCCTTATGGTCAATGGACATGGACAAGTAGCTCTAGATGTTTACTCCCAAATGTTGAGATCTTCGAAAAAGCCCAATGATGTCACCTATGTAGGTGGTGTCTTTGTGCTTGTACTCATCATGAATTCCTCCAATGGAATAGTTTTCGTCGATGAATTCGTACTGGTGAATGAGGTAAATAACCGAACACTTGAAGAAACTTGCAGGGCATAAGAGGTCTCTCTTGACATTGGAGAGAGAGAGAGAAGTCTGTTTTTGCAAACTGAGGATGGTTTATGCATGGTTAGAATAGCAGGTTGCTATTAGTACGAACAAAAATTCTATACAATCACTACTATAAAGAATTAATAATACACATAAAATAATTTTTTTCTCTCTCATACGGTAAGTTTTTTAAAAATATTTGACTTGACATAACAACAAAACAATAACAATTCAGTTGGATCCCACGAGAGTACAGTTTGGAAAGGATGCGTGTACGCAGACTCTGTTGATCCTCGAAAGCAGAGAAATTGTTTTCAAGATTTGACTTGAGACAATTTTTTAAAAAATACGGAGTAATTTTTTTGAAAAATAAACTAAAGAAATATCTTTGAACGAATAAAAGAAGAAAGATAATTATGAATTGAAGACTAATGTATAATTTTTTTTAAAATAATAAGACATACAAGTATATAATTTATTTCCATATAGGATATATTTTCTTAAGTGATAATTTGAGTTAGAATTTTGAATATAAAATGAGTTAGGATATCAATTTATTACCCCCCCATTTTCTTTTATCTTCCAAATAAAATACTCCGTGAATTTATTTTTCACATTTATCTCCTTTTTATTTTTCCTTTCCCAAAACAAAGAATAAAATTATTGTCATAAGAGAAGTTTACGGAATAACACTAAAACATAATGAATTAATTTATTAATTAGTATCTAATTAATTAATAATTAGTCATTAATTTTAGTGTATTAAAATGCCATTTATATGATTTTATATTTCCTTGCCCCCATCACTTCCTACTGTCCTTTAATTTGCCGGTCGCCGATCACAAAATGCCGATGTCTTGCCACCACTCTGTTAATGTCCATTGTGCATGATTTACACTATGTTTGGTTCAAGGAATTCAAAAGAGAAAAGAAAAGAAAATGGAGTGGAAAACAAGTTTTCTTGTTTGGTTAGAAAGGAAAAGAGAATGAGAAGGCAAAATGTACCAAATGGAAGGAAAACCAAATTTCTCCCATTTTAGAGAGGAAAATGAGAGAAAACCATTTTCTTTTCTTTTCCTTCAAAATTTCTTGAACCAAACATAGTGTTAATGATTTTCACGGCTTCACCCTAATAATGTCCAATGTCATTGTTAATGTATATATGTCCATTGCCAAGGCATTGTTAGTTGAAAAAAGACATTGTCGCAATTATAAATGTCTGCTTCATTAGCTATCAATGTCCTCGATAAGTAAAAAAATATTCATAATTTTTATAATGTTCAATGTCCATACTTTTTACAATATCCTAGATTAACGAACGATATTCATAATTTTTACAATGTCCATCAAAAAAATAAGCAAATGAATCAAGAAAAGAGAATCGATAAAGAGAGAAAAATATAATTTGTATTTTATACGGACTACAAATTAATTATGATACAAAAGTGTTTTAGTATATGGATACCATTAGCAATTAAATAATTTAACATTAATTTTGGGGAAAATTTTTGTTCGTTGTCATTTGGAGAAAAGCCGAAAAGGGTTAAATTTTAATGCTATTTGGACCAAATTTCACTTGGGGAGCAAAATGGAAGTTAATTTTAAGTAGCGTGGAGTAAAAAACTTCCAAAATGGGACCCGACAAATACTATCTTCAGCAAAATATACGTAATTGCGAAATGGATAAAGCCGGGCAGAAAAAGGAAGGCTCGACCCAGTAGGGCCCATCACAATCCCGAACCACACCCCACTCCGAGCCTCTCTGCCCCCACGTGGCACTCATCCGTTGCCTCGTACTCTGCTTCGGACTTCTCCAACTTGCACTACGTTTCTGCTCCATCATCTTCTCCTCCTCTTCCTCCCCTTCAAACTTCTCACTCTCTCTCTCTCTCTATTTCTCTCTCTAGACTTTGGAAAGAAAGTGATCCTCGCCTGATTATTCAGAGTTACTATTAAAGGTTCGATTTTTTCTTGTTCCTTCCCAAATATTTTATCGATTTCAGTCAATATCTCACACTTTGTTTAAAGGTTTCTTTTTTTTTTTACCAAGGGTGCATGTATTTTTTCTGTTTTAAATTATTTTATTAGTGATGGGAATTTTATTTTCTTGAAAAAAGATTTTACTTTTCCTGTGATTTTCATACTTATTTTCCCCTTAAATTTCGATTCTTGTTTTCCTTCCAAAGAGGGGTGTTTGGGAAGGAGTTTTCTTGGGCAGATTTTGTTGGTAAAGAAAAGGGCTTTCTGATCGAAACGGTTAGAAGTTATTGAGGGGGTGTAATTCATTGTAATACGGAGGGAGTATTAGCAGTGTTCTTAAAAGTGTTTGGAGAAATAATCAAATGGCTAACTCAAACATCTTTAGCTTTTTGGTAGTGAGCTGAGTGCCAAGTGGGCCCCAGTTTGGTCTTTATGGATGTTGCAGAAGCTCTCCCTTAGGGAAAATTAAGCAATTTTTTTCATTTTAGCCAAATTACTCCTTACCCAGACGATTCTTTAGATATCATAGCAAAAGGTGGTACCTTTAAAAGAAATGGAGTATTAAAAGATACTGCTTACCTTAATTTTTACTCCCCCCTCCCTTAAAGAAGTTCTAGTTTTTTTCATGACCTTAAAAAAAATGAAATTGTATTGTTCAAGTTTAGAGAGTCACACTTTTTATTTCCTAAATCGAATACGAACTTCTTTTTGGGACATTTGGAAAATGATAACAAGAAGTTCTTTTAGGACGGAAGTAGCATGTCTTTTCCTAAAGGTTGCAATATGGAGTGCATCTCAAGTGATCTGATTCTTTCACTTGCAATGTGGAGTGCATATGAAGTGATCTTCATAGCATTCAGACCACAAAACAACATGGTTCTGGATTAACTTTAAAAAATCAAAATTTTCTACTGAATCAACTGTAATATTTGAGGGCAATGCGCTCATGAAAATTTTGAGAAATTACTCATATTTCATCCATTGTTTACCTTGAGGACTTTCTAACCTTATTATTCAGATTTTAAGGGTGAATCTCACGCTCTTATATGTACCCTGAATGATGAAAGTGTTTTCTACAGTGATAAGAACAAGGAGAAGAAATTACGGCTCTGTATCAATTTTCCACTTGGACACAGTGTGGTAAACTGGTAATTTCTTGATGGAGGAAAGCTAGAAAATTAAGAAAAGAATCCAGTAATTTCTTTTTTGGCCCTTCCAAGATGAGTTATTTGTAATGAAGGCTTTGTTGTTGTTGCACTTGAAGTAAAATGACTATTTTACAAAATTTTCTGGGGTATCTTGGAAATAGTGTCTCTAAGCAGGGGTAAGGTCTTGCATATACACACCACACACCCTCCCCACACCCTAATGTTTTGTGAGATTCTACTTGTATATTGCACTACAAAATTCATCCTTGTTTTACTGTAATCTTTCAGTTGCCAAACACATAATATAAGAGATAGTTCCTTCAGATACCGTAGTAGTGTCTCAAGACAACATTTATTGAAGGTTGATATTCTTGGTTTTACTTTAATTAATTGGAAAGAAATTTTAATTCTTCTTTTCAGGATACAGCTAAGATTTGATGTGAATCCACCACAAGAGTGTTTCAGATGGGCGCTGTTTGTTCTAGGAAATGTGACCAGCCGGCTGAGGATCAAAGCACACATAGAGCAGTGTCGGGACGTTATTCCAAAAGCAGTAGTTCAAAATGGCTCGGCAGTTCGTTTTCACGTTCATCTTTTGATCTAAAAGATGGAAAGAGAAAATGCCAAACACTCATCGAATTGTGTATCTCCAGAATTTGCAAAGTACAATTTTATTTGTTTGTGCTTACATCAATATAAACAATGGGTTCCTAATCTGCATAAACCAATGGAGATTCTCCGTGTTTCTTTTCAATTGTAGGACATTGGCAAATATAGCACCTTCTCTATGCTTCCAAGGGATTTAAGTCAACAAATCTTCAATGAGCTGGTTTGTTCACAACGCCTAAATGGAATTGTTCTTGAAGCATTTCGAGATTGTGCTCTTCAGGTATCTATTATTCATATTTGTAGAGTGAACATTGTGGTTTTCAGGTACCTAGCCCCTACAACAGCAACAAAATCCCAATAAGGTCCCACAAGTGAGATTTGAGGAGGGTGGGTGTACGCACACCTTACCATTACCTAGCACCTAGTCCAAGATTATCGTGATAGAAGAGATCTAAATTGAATTAAACGTTTAAGAAGGGAAAAGAACTTATAGCCTCTTTGAGATAACTTGGTAATTGGTATAAGTTTGTTTATCACAAGTTCTTTTTTATTTAAGCACTTGAGGGTGTTTTTTATGAAGTACACGTCTACTGCTTTCTTGAATATACATTAAATGGGTGTTCGATATGGAGTTTTTTGGGCTAAAGGACAACTATTAGAAGTGTGGTGAAGAGTTTTTGGGGGAGGTCTTTGGTCCCAAAAAGCTTGTTTACAAATATTTATTTCTCAAGCTTTTTGGAGCAGCTATTTACTTATTTTACAAGTTCAGTTTACAAAAAAAAAAAAACCTATTTTGAATTTTTTGGAACAACTACCTAGAAAGTTGAGTAAAAAAGCTAACACAAACGGCTTGTATTCGACATATTTGATAATTATACTCAAATTTTATTGGCAGGATGTTATTTTGGGAGAATATCCTGGCCTTAATGATAATTGGATGGACGCCATATATTCACAGGGTTCATCCCTTCTATCTGTGGATCTTTCAGCTTCTGGTGTCACAGATGCTGGAGTGGCAAAGATAAAAGACTGCAAAAACCTTCAAGAACTGAACATTAACTATTGTGACCATATTACAGACCGTGGACTGGAGCATATTAGCTGTACGTTTCTCCCTCCCATTGTTCTGTATCACAAATTAGCTTACCTGTTTTACCCTTTATCTTTGAGAAATAAACGGACCAGTGAAGGAAGAAACTGGTGTTTCCCAATTAAAAACAAGAGAGAAATGGAGAGAAGTGAGGAAAAACTATCATCATTGTCACCTTAATTCCAACCAAGTTTAGATTCGTGGCATAAAGTTTGTAGGGGTCCTTTGGTAAATCTATTTTGGCTGAAATGACTGTATTTGCTGAACTTCTTTCGAAGAAAAATGTTTGGAAATGAAACATCCATTTCAGCCAATTAAGTAAGCCAAAAGCTGTGTATTCATTCTCTTCAATCCTCTCCACCTTGCACGGGTGCATACACCTTACCCTCCTCAGAAGCCACTTGTGGGATTACCCGAGGTTTGTTGCCACTTTTTTTCATTCTCTTCAATGGTTCAACTCTTCAGGCCTTTCAAACTTGACAAGTCTGAGTTTGAGAAGAAACAGCATGATTACAGCTCAAGGAATGGGTGCTTTGTCTGGCTTAATCAATTTGGTGAAATTGGATTTGGAGAGATGCCCTAAGATCCATGGGGGGTTTGTTCACCTTATAGGTGAATCCTATTTATATTTCACCTTTTTTTATCCACTAACCTGTCACAACATCCAAACCAATGTTAGTGATTTGCAGATTAAATATAAACTCAATCTACAGCTCTATTTAAATGTACATAAAGAGTGGGTGCATGATAGCTTAATTACACACACACACACAACGTACAAGACTATGGGCTTGTTTTCTTCACCTGATGTGAATGGTTCTGATTTGATTCGAATAAGAATAAGTAATGACTAATGAGTAATAAGAATAGTTAAGAGAACAAGCTCTACAAGTCTGAAATTTTTGCAGCATATAACAATGATATATACCACAAGTGTTGCTATTTTATTTTTATATTATACTCTTATTATTTAGCGTAGTATAAAATCTAAAAAGTTCCACACTTTTAATCTTTGGCAGGATTGACCAAACTTGAGTCTCTCAATGTCAATTGTTGCAATTGCATCACAGATGCTGATATGAAGCCTCTTTCTGGTACCTCTATCTTGTGTATTTATTTTCAATACATTCATTTTTGTTTGGAAGAAAGTTTGATACTGAAATATGTATTGATACATCTATGCATATATGGGGTGTGTGGAGGTGCCAAGAAGGAGCATTGATGCTCCTTTAAGGAGGAGGGAGAGTTTAGCCATGAGGCGTTTGAGGAGAGGTAGAGTAGAATATGAGGAGTTTCAAGTTTGAGGAGAGGTAAGGGTATCTAGCCCTAGAGAGGAGAGTTTGGAAAAGATTAAAATTGTAGGGTAATATGGCATGAGACTTGGATTATAAGAAGGAGCTAGGTGTTTAGGGGTGCCTTCGAAGGGGTTTGTTTATTCATGCGTTTTTATTTACTATTCCATTCTTTACTATGCTGTTGTTTTGCCCATGATGGATTTCAGAAGGGACTTTTACAAGAAATGGCTAATATATGTAAATTTTCCATCTTGCCCAAATTTCAGGTCTAAAAAACTTGAAGGTTTTGCAAATTTCATCGAGCAAGGTAACGGATTATGGGGTTACCTTTCTTCAAGGTAAAGTCTCTTTGGATTTTGATGTGTCAAATACTCTTATTATGATAGAAATGAATTGAAGAGTGGGTTTGTAATTGCTGCAGCCCTGCACAAACTCACTTTGTTGAACATGGAAGGTTGTCGTGTAACTGCTGCATGCTTGGAATCTCTTTCAGGTTATTTTAAATCCTCTGGTGTTTTAATTCTATGCTCTTGGAAACAGTCTCTCTACTTCCAAGAGGGGTAATGTCTATGTACACACACTCTCCACAGACCCTACTTTGAAGGGTTCTACCGGATATGTTTGTTATTGTTGCTGTTGTTGTTTGTGGTTATTAATATTACTATCATGTTGTTTACTTGTTTAAATGAAGGTTAATGCATTTTTCTCTTGCACATTGTGCTTAGGGTTAATTTGGAACTCTAAAAATACTATGGAAAGAAAATAAGTAGGGTAGAAAATTAGGGAAAATATTTTTTTTAATATCTTTCGGTAAAAGATCGGAAAATGGAATAGAATCAAACTCACGAAATAATTTTTAATATTTTTCAAACACATCTTATGTATTTACTCTGTATTTGTTTACTGGGTTGTTGTTGTTGACATAAAGACTAAACAATCTAAATATTTATAAAAAAAATACGGAGTAATTAAAATGGTAATCATATTTCATTTTCCTTTTTCCCAAGGTAAACCAAACGTAGGAACTTTTTCCATAGCATTTTCCCCCTTTTTCATTGGCAGTATCCATGATCCAATCCTACCCTTAAGTCTCAATGTTCTTCCCATTTCTAAAAAAGTTCATTTCATCTGTATAGTTAAACTGTAGCCCAATCAATTTTAATGTTGGATTTGCTGTGTTATGCAGCACTCGGTGCCCTCTTATATCTCAATCTTAGCAGATGTCACTTGACTGATGATGGGTGCGACAAGTTTTGTAGTAAGTCATATCTAAATGTTATAATATGGTATAAAATGCCCCATAATGCGCAAGACATGGAACTTCATTATTGGAAACTGAGGTTATATAGATGGTCATTTCTTATGATTGTTTTTTGTAGGACTAAAGAGTTTAAAAGTGTTGAATATGGGATTCAATGCGATATCAGATGCCATTTTCATTCACCTCAAAGGTGGAGTTCTCTTTTGTTCATAGTAATTGATGTAGAACGCCCTCCCCGTCTTTTTCTCTCTAATTGTTGGGTTTTTAATTCAAGAAGGTTTAACGAATTTGGAGAGCTTAAACTTGGATTCATGTGCTATTGGAGATGAAGGGCTGGTCCACTTGGCTGGTAGTTTTGCATCTGTTGTTGATATTACTACTTCTTTACCCTGTTTTAACAGTAAAAGATGATTTACACATCTAATTGAAGAGTTACCCATCTATGGAAGCAGCCTCCCTACTAACAAGTAGGCTGCCCAAATCATGGTGTGGGGTACCCCACATGCTACCATCGAAGCACGCTTTGATTCCATGTTAAGTTTGAACTTTGAATATAACTTATCCTTTGGTTTTATATACTTGCATCATTTTTCATTCCCGTGTTATCAAATGTACGTCGATGACTGATTCCGGCTTTCATATGATGTCATGAGGTCAGGACTTCAATGTTTGAAGTGCTTAGAGTTGTCTGATACTGATGTTGGAAACAATGGACTTCAACATCTCTCAGGTTTTCCCTGTTTCCTTTGTAATTGCAGCAAATTACAAAAAACCAACTTTGTACAACTGAGGGTCCGTTTGGTGAAACCTATTTGGCGAAACCTAAATAGAGTTCGGATCTTATACTTCCCGATATCACAACCCTCCCAAATGGGGACATTTTGATTTTTCTCGAATTCGGGGCCTATCAATTAGGGGATTTTTGATATCTTCCTCAATCACTTGCAACCCACCCCCACCCCTCCAATCACATTCGTTCCAAGTTTTATCATTTCTTCCAGATTTCAGAACTCATATCATATCAACCCTCCAAAACTCACCAAACAGGCCCTAAGTGTTATGTGATGTTCTCCCCAAGCTAACTTAATGACCAAAGTTGGCCTTGTTTGGCAAATAGTTGATATGGGTTTTACATATGATGTAGGGTTAAACCATTTGGAGAGTTTGAACCTGTCGTTCACCGTGATAACGGATGGTGGGTTGAGAAAACTAAAGGGTCTTTCCTCACTTAGGTCACTTAACTTGGATGCCCGTCAGATTACCGATGCTGGCCTTGCTGCTCTTACAAGTAAGTTACTAAGCATCGTCATGTTCCGCACCATTAAAAAAAATCTCCAAAATGCTAATCGCTAATGATTTTCCCAAATGAAGCCATAGTTTGGCATATTGTTTTGTAGTACTTTGTTTGGTAGTCATACCTTTTGGCTTTTATCGCCCGTTCTGTAATGGTAACTTATTTATTTATTTATTTTCCCTTGATATTTGCAGGTTTAACTGGTTTGACCCATTTAGACCTGTTCGGAGCTCGTATTACTGATTCCGGGACAAACTATTTAAAGTGTATGCTTCCGGTGACTTTAAAAAATTCCCCTTCTCTATACTAAATGTTTCTTTGCATCAATAATTTTCAGGGAATTAACTGCATAGGTTTAAAAAACAAGTTTATTATGTTAATCTTTAATTTTCATGATCACTGCATAAATATACAGATTTCAAGAACCTGAGGTCTCTTGAAGTTTGTGGCGGGGGGTTGACGGATGCAGGGGTGAAAAATATAAAAGAGCTGACGGCGCTCAATCTTCTGAATCTCTCACAGAACATTCGCCTCACCGACAAAAGCCTGGAAGCCATTTCAGGTACCCCATTATCAATATCGCTCTAAGATTGCCGGGCAAAAGTCAGCTATTTTGGTCCCTCAATTTTTTTTGGAAAAACTGTCCATTGTGATCGTTACGCCATAATGACTAATACTGTCAAAGAACCTACTCGACCATAAACTCAAGTTTGTGGTGTGGCGGAAGACGTAGAAAATATTTTATACTCTACGAGTGTCTTACACCATATGATGATTGTTAAGAAATCACCTGTTTAAGAGTAAAACATAACATTTATCGTTAAAATAGGAGTTGCATGTTTTAATGCCCAAAATAGGAGTTTGCACTCTGACATTATAGCATTGTAGAGACTAGAGTGACATCTCACTGTATCTTTTGGTACTATATATTGACATTTTTGGCATTGTACTCCTATTTTTGGGATAAAAAACATGGTCAACCATGATCTCTAGGTCAACCAGGTTGTGATATCATAACTCTCAAACATAAGTAGCCTTTTTTTTACAGTGACTAAAAACATATCTAACCCTTTGTGTCGGTGGTGCAGGATTGACATCGTTGGTGTCTCTCAACGTGTCGAATTCCCGGGTAACGAGTGGCGGGTTACGGCATCTGAAGACGCTCAAGAGGCTGAAGTCGCTGACATTGGAGTCATGCAAAGTGACCGCTAACGACATCAAGAAGCTCCAGTCCACCGACCTCCCGGGCCTCGTGAATTTCAGGCCCGAATGAATGTGAAATGATTCTGCTGCTGCACATAAGTGTTTTTGTACATAGACACGCTAATAAAACTCGGCATTTGTTGAATTGTAATTGTAAATACGTCGTCGTCTTCGTCCGATGGCATCTGTATATATACAAGGGCTGTATATATATAAGTAGTGATTTCTCTGTTTGAATGTTGAAACTAAAGTTGTTTTAAGTTATAAAATGATGCAAAACAAGTATAAATGGCTTGAAACTAAAATTGTTTTAAGTTATGGTTGTGTGTACACATGCATAATGCTCAATAAAATTGACAGACTTTGGACTGAAACAGATTAATTTGTTGTAAAACAATGTTAATGTGCTCAATAAAGCTACTATATTTAATTGACAAATATGAAAACGCATTAATTCTGTATCAATATCTAATTGTACCAATTAGTGATTGAACAATTTTTTTTGAAGGGAGTGATTGAACAATATTAATGTGCTCAATAAAACTAATTAGTAAAACAATATTAATGTGCTAACAGCTAAAAATTGACAAATTTTGATTGTTAATTAAATAAAACTAGTATTACATATTGATATAAAAATATTTGTTCAATTCATTAAAAATAATATTTTTATAATATTATTTTATCTAATGTATATTATATAGTACTTTTTTATTTAATTTGAAGTCAAAGGTTGAAAATAATTGTTTGCAAAAAACTAAAACTAGACAAAAATTTAAAGACGAATGTAATAAAAATTTATAGTACACCCTTTGTTCCAAATTAAATTATCTATTAATTTCCTTCACTATCTTTCTCTATTTTCATTTGTTATTTGATAAAATAATATAGTCGTGTTACCACTAGTTTTGTAAATTTTTTAATGTAATTTTTAAATATGTAATTTTTGTTTTTAATTATACACTTTTTTCATGTAAATGGTTCAAAAATAACTTAAATCAAACATCATAAACCAAAACAAACAATTTAAATTAGACAGAGAGAGTATGCACCTTAGACAATTGTTTCTTTGCAAGACTTCATCACAAACATGAAACATCATAAATCTCTTAATTGCTTAAGATGTTTTCATGTGCAAAAAGAAAAAAAACTTTCTTTTAACGAAAAAGAATATGCTTCAAAACTAATTTTTTTCACAACTTAAATACTTTTTTTCCAATTTTCAATATTTTTTTGAACTCTGAAAAAATCACACAACATATTTTTATAGGATGGAGGTAATTAAACATAAAACCTACAATTTGGCCAAATTCCAATTCATGGTAATATAACCAACCACCAAACTATAAAATCATTTTTTGTTATAACCAATGAGGTCTACCACTTGAATAAGAACTTCAAATTGAAGAATACAATTAAGAGAGCTTTAAATTCTAACCCTTGAGATTACATATTTGGAAAATGTTATAAGACCCAAAATCAACTTCTGGACTGCAAGAAGAAATCAGCAGGTTAGTCTCCTAAACCACAAACAGTAAGGTGAAAAAAAATATGGTGCATCCAGCAACAACAACAGGTATTTACATCCAAATTCGACGAAAATCTCATCCCGGTCGATCATCATCTCGGAGGTTGATCAGGGCCCGCAGCCGTGCTTGATGACCCGTTCTCTAGCGGCGGCGGAATTCCCCATTTGCCCTCAGATTCGAGTGGTTCGAATACTAGGACGCATCCGTCTGAGAGCCCTAACGCGAACTGATTCGGATCTTGCGGGTGAGCCGCTACTACGAGTGCATGTACACCTGAGCTGCTATATTCCGGGGGGTGAGGGGTGGGGTGGGGGGGGAGTCACCACTAGTATTAGGATCAATATCACAAGTGTGTCAAGAAAACCAACTTAAACAAAAGGTTTTGTTTTGTTCGAGCCTTCAGGTGAACATTAATTTTTTTGAAATTAGGTGGCAGTAAGATTTGAACATGTGACCACTGGATCAGCAATACTCTGATACCAGGTCAAAGGAACCAACTCAACTAGTAGGTCCTTAAGTGGGGCACATGCCCTTAGGGCGCCTAGAACACACACACACACATTGCAGCTAACGAAGTCAAGGAGTACCTGAGACCCGGGGGGATATAAGCGGAAGGAGCAATACGGCATCTGAGACAAAGATTTGCAGCAGTGAATATGCACACGCTCGCGTCTAAGAAACTGGCGTACACCAGCTGACTATCACACGAGAATGTCGCGTGTGATATTGGTGCGGCTACCTCCCGTTGGACCCACTGAAGAAAAAAGAAAAAAAAGTCATCTCAAATACATATACCAAAAAGTAACATCTGCAACAATGTTTGTGTCACAACCACATGAGTTATTACTTCATAACTACACAAGAAGATAATTATGGGACAGAGGGAGTACCTGTTTAGCACATTCTAACTTTGTGGCTTCATAAATGGCAAGCTGAGTCTCGTGAACGACCAGGAAGTGAATTTGGTCCTGATGAAACTGCACTCTAGTGTCTGACTGTACAGAGGCTCTCCCTGGAGGAAGCTGGAGAAACTTGGACTTCTGCTTCTCCCATCCGTCCGAACTCCACACAAAAAGCTTCATATTGTTCCATCAATACGTGTGGGTTAAAATATAATTACCAAACACTCCCTCCATTCCATATTAACTGTACGTTAATACATTCTTGATGCATTGAAAAATGAATGTAGACATAACGTATGTCTAGATTCATTCATTTTTTACTGTATCAAGAAAGTCATAAAGGACAGTTAATATGGAATGCAGGGGAGTAGGACAATGCTAAGTCGCACCACAGATAGACACCAAAGTTGACACCACTAGTGTCTTACTGAGAGTGGTAACAGTGTTGTGTGCGTGTGATTCTTTCTCGGATCGTGTCAACCTTGGTGACACCTCTGGGGTTAAAAGTGGCATTTTCATTGCCAAATAGCAATAAAAAAATAAAAAAAATTCTAGGAATCAAAACTTCCATTACCTGTGCATCGGCTCCTGATGAAACCAGCACATTAAGTACATGTGAGAAGGCGAGCCCGGTTACTCTTTTGGAGTGCCCTTTGAGTTTGCTCTTGACCTATACAATATGTATTTCGTCAGTCTTGATGAAAGGCCCATATAGGAATAATACATTTTTCATGTTTGATTACACTAGATTATGTTTATCTATTTCTATTATACTCCCTCTGTCCCAAAAAAACTTACCCAGTTTGGCTTTCACGGAGTTTAAAAAAGGTATTAAAAAGTGAAAAATGTATCATTATAATGTGTTGAAATGAGCGAGAAATATTGCGAGTCACATCATCACATGTTCATTACTGAAAAAGTAATAGAGGGAATTGTTTTTGGGCCGTCTAAAAAGAGGTTTAAAAAGGGAAAGTGGGTTTTTTACGGAGGAAGTATAAAGACGAATAAATCTAACCATATCAAAAATTAGATGAAGAATAATCGTATGTCATTCTTCTTCAAAATTCCCATGGTAAAACCAATCACAATGAAATAACTTTCCATATCTCTATCATACATACATACCTCGTCCACACGAACATTATATATTTGGATTGTAGAATCGTCCATGCCAATGGCAATGATATTGTTATCTTGAGGATGGAAAGCAAGAAACGTCGCTGCTGGTGGGGGAGGCATGAAGGTTGTCATTGTCTGCATCATGAGAATAAAAAATAGACCATCCGTCTTGTTATCACATGGAAAGTTAAAAAAAGAGATAAATCAAATCTTGAATTCAAAAAAAATGTGACCTTGAATGTCATCATGTTGAAGAGGGATATCTTCCCACCGGATGCTGACATCACATAAGAGTCATTTTTAGATAGAGCAAAACACGGGACAGCATCCTCGGGGTTCTTGTCTGCCACGTCATTGGTCATCAAGATGCCACTTGAAGGCTGCCATAATTGGGGTGCCACACTGGCAGTTGCCTACAGTATAAACAGAATTGTTGATGCTCAATTTAATCGTTCAAATAACAATGGAGGGCAAAAAAGGAAACATTTTCAATCGCTTAAAATGCTTTACCTTGCCACTAGAATTACGGTCTCCACGTTGCCATTTCCACAGAAGGTGAATGGCATTTGATGCTAATGCCAATAAAGCACCCCCCGAATTTGTGTATATTAACCTTGAGATCTGTCATATGCAGAGGGAAATAGGGTCGTTTATACTAAATCACGTTATAGGGGGGCATAAATGTAAATTTTAAAAAAACATTACCTTTGTTGCTCGCAAATTCTCTGGCAGCTTCAAGGACCGACATTGAGAAGGTTCAGTGATTTCACATAGCTTCCAAACTTTTGATTTGTCATTTATCTCTTCTGTGATCCTTGGCTTTACATCCCCCATGTTTCTTGCATCCCCATTCTGACAAGAAAAAGAAACAAAACGGTAAAAGCGCTATTACTTATATAAATGTTAATCTTGTTAGGAGAATTTGTGTCATACGGTGTGTTTGGATAAAAGGTTTTTAATAGGCTTGGAAGGAAACTGAAAGTAGAACATAATATGAGATAGTATATAACCTTTCAATATTTTGGTTTTCTATGAATGAGAGAAAAGTTGACACGAAGAGACGAAGTTTCAAAAAAAAAACATCATAGTACAAACCATTCCAGAGGTTCCAACGGCAGAGGCTACTCGTTCAGCAAATCCAGCATTACTAGCTGATGCTACAGAGATTGAGTTAATCGTAGGCTACACATAGAAGTGGAAAATCTTTGTGTCAGTTTCTAGAACAATAAATGCGCTCCTGTGACCACACACACACGCGCACACACACACATATACACACACACATAAGCATACCTTGCTGGCATTTTCAGATGCTCTTGCAGCATCATAAGCAAGATTTTCAAAGGTGCGAAGTAAGCGTATGCCATCAGTGTTTGCTAGAATCTTTATCCCATTCTCATTAGCAGAAACAGCCAATAGAGTGCCGTCCTTGTTGAATCGGATTCGCGGGCTTGCCTTGATTATTATATAGCAAGGAAAGGCAAGGCTTAGGCTTTGTGAGATAGGATAATGGTAGGGAAAGGTGAAAATGCTAAGGAATATAACGTTTTTATATTTGGATTTTACCTTGGAAATATGTTTAGATTTATATATGGTCTTTAGCATATGTGGAGTAATATTTTATTTTCCCTCATATTTTCTTTCATGGGACGTCCAATCTCCAACCTAATTTATTTCTTATTTCACTTCCTTAGCATTTTCTGGTTTAGAAACAGACCCTTTAGAGAATGATTAGCACAAACTTACCGGAAGTCCTCCATCTGCATCAATGCTTGTCAACATTTGAACATTGTCCATATCCCAAAACTTTATGGAGAAATCGTCGCCGGCAGCCAAATACCTGTTTTTGGTGGTGTCAAATTGAACGACTCCAAAGGAGCGCTTCCGAAAACCTTGGTATGTCCTCTTGACAGCTCCTTCGCTTTCGTTCCATTCAACAATGTGGGACTCCCCGTCCTTGCTTGTTCCACATGAAAAAAGTCTATACAAAAAGGAAAGGAAATGGAGGACATTAGGAACTGCCAGGTGTTTAAAATAAGTCCTTCCTCAACTTCACTTTTTGGCCTATGGGACATCTAGCACAGTACAATCCTACGACGGTAGGGTTTGTGTACCCAGACCTTACCCCTACAAGGAAGTAGAGAGGTTTTTTCCAATATGTAGGTCAACATTGGTAGGGACAATAAATAGGATGAACAGACTCAACCTTGTTCCGTCAGCGCTGTAGGCCATTGTAGTGCACCAGCGACCTGGGGCATCATAATCCACGCGGGATCCCATATTATCATACAGCCATGCCTTTATTTTCCCATCTATCGCCGTTGAAAAAATAAACTGAGAAAGAAAATAAGATTCAATTGTTAAAGGCGGCCGGAAAGAAAATTTCAAAGCTTAGGATGATCACATTAAAAAAGGAAATACTAATCTTACTTGAACACTCTCTTTATGGTGAGGGCACACAGAATACACTGGAGCCTCATGTCCTTCAAATGTGTACTGTTTTGTACCATTGGCTGCATCCCACACCTTAAAAATCGGAAAATGCCACAATTAATCATGATTTACCTGTGACGTACTCCCTCCATTCATTAATAGCTGACCACTATCACTTTTTGGATACATTGAAAAATGAATGAATGTAGACACTCAGCATGTCTACATTCATTCATTTTTTAATGCATCAAGAGAATCATAATGAACAGTTGATATGGAAAGTATCATTTTTTATTGCCGCAAATGAAACACAACTTTTCTTTACCTTTATGGTCTTGTCGTCCCCACAAGTTATCACGCAGAGTTGCTTATTAGGATGAGAGAATGCAAGGTCATTTACACCACCAACATGAGCATCAATCTGTATTTAAGAAACATTTGGGTCCAATTCTGAAATTTATAAATTACAGGGGAAAGACTCCATTCTTGGAGTTCGTCACAGTCATGACTAGCGAGAAACAGTATTTATTACCTGGATTTCTTATTATACCCTTCTATAATCAATATCGTGCATTAAATAAGAGTGTATTAGTCTTCCACACGCTCCTCTGCCCCATAAAAAGAGTGACTCAACTTGTTTTTGTCCCATAAAAAGAGTCATTTCTCAACTTGTTTAAGAATATATGCATAGTTGGTTCAACAACACGAACTCATTCTATGGGACAGAGGGAGTACAAAATGTCTTAGCTGTCCTAAATTACTACTGAAGGATTGTTTTCTGGTAGAGTTGAAATGGAGAGAATCCTTACTAAAAGGGTTCCTTTGGCAAGTTGTGACAAAACTGATACATTGTGTCACCTTAGAAAAACATTTTAACCTTAATGGACTACAGAGTTTTTTTTTCCTTAAAGGAGGGGGCAGCCTACATTGTCATGCCATATATATGGTAGTAACCTCATTTTAATTACCACGTCATAGGAACGTCCCAAATGTAAAGTATGAGAAACAAGATTTGACAAAAGTTTATTACCTCCAAATGCTGGCGCACATCGTCGTTTCCATGATAAGAATATATTTGTACAATAAACCTTGAATATGCCACCCCTACGCAACATAGTTATAGGAAATTACATATATTACACTCATAGTCCACTTCATTGTAAGCACGTACTCCCTTCATCTAACAAAGACCGTCCAGTTTCAATATTGAGACTGCATTTAATTTTACATTTCCAAGTTTACCCCTACTTAATTTTTCATTCCCATAATGCCAAATAAGAGTAATCCAATAAGTACATACAAACATATCTTTGTGAGATGGAAAGAAAAGTAAATGGCTTATAGCTTACCAAATAACGAGCCATCGGGGCTCCAAGTTATGCAATTAACAGAAACACCTGGATCTTTTACTAGTGCCGTCTAAATTCAGGAAGAAAACATAGAAGATTTAGGCTCATTACAACAGCAAAAACAAACCCAGTAAATTCCCACAAGATAGAGAGGCCATTTGGACTCAGTGACTATATAAAATCTGAATATAAATGAGCTTTTACATGACTGTCAGTAATTAGTGGTGTTTAAGTGGGCAAAAACAGACCTGCAATTGATTCGAACATGCACTCAAATCCCACACCTTGAAGTTTCGCAAAACCAATCTCTCCCGTGAACCAACTTCCCACAAAGCTATGTCTCCAACATTGGTCCCAACTGATTCATAAACATAGTATGCAAGTTTAACTCCCATGCTAAAAGCTTAAACTGGTAGTTGGTTTTTATTTCACAGTTATTATTTATTTACTTATTTATTAATATTAGTGTCTAAATTGACATTTGGAGATTACAAACCTAGAAGCAAGGTTTGTTGAACCGGATGAAAATCCATGCTCATAGGAGATGAACCCTGGTTAAGTGTTCTCACTACGGTCTTTGGAAGGTCATCATGTGCACTACTGTGACCCCCCTGGCTGCTGCTATGGCCGTGCCCTGGGAATGATACCGGCATCACATTGACCGGAAGGTTGACCTGAAATTGCCATTAATAGCTGAGTTCAGAAAATGCTGATAAACAAAACCTGGAAAGGTTGCTTCTGTTGATCTCTTGTTGCATTTACTACTCAAAACTTCAGAGTAAAAAGCATAGGAGGTTTAATGTGTCATTTTGATTTGGTCCATTATTTACCCAAAACTAACACATTGTAAATTATAACGACTCTTTTAGGATGCTCAAACATTTAAGGCTACGTTTATTCAGAAAACAGTAAGAATTTAGAGTTGAATGATGTAAAGATTTGAGATCAATGTACCTCATCACCTATTCCCAGTGACCTTGGTCTTTTACTGACATGATCAGAATCCACGGTTGGATAATCAACAGGATTTGCTGTTGGGGCCCTTGGATGCTTGAGAGCAGCTGCGTTCATCAATCAATTTTCAAAAGACATTTCAACTAAGTCGTGTATGGTATTAGAAGTAAACTTTTATTAATCTCGCTCGGCGCTCCCTCTCCTAATTATCATCTTGCATGGTATTGATACTATTTTTAATTAAGTTGAATTTGTGACGAACGGCACTAAGAGAATGATTGAAAAAATATGGTACCTGGAATGGATGAAGCACAGAGGCCCATGGGTCCTGCAGAACCCATGGGTCCCCCAGAAACAGCTGGATGGTTCACTGTGGGTGCGTTGGACATCCAACCAGCAAGTGGAGCTGGGACTGGAGTGGGCGCCGGTGGGAAAGGCTGATTAATATAGAAATACAAAAATACATGATGACAAATAAATCTGTGCCTCATTAACTTAAATACAGCAACAACAACAAGAGCAAACCCATGAAAATCCCTCAAAAGTAGGGTCTGGGGAGGGTATGTGTGTGAAAACATTACCCTACTTGAAAGTAGAGAGGCCATTGACCTCCGGCTCAATAACAAATAAGTTTGTGGCTCGTTAACTTAAATAAATGAGATAATAACAAAAGAAAGACTAACCCCGTGGGCACCAAGAGGAGGGAAACCTCCGGGTTTGGGAACTGGTCCGAGTAAATGGTTGCTTGCAGGCAAAGGAGCATGGGAGCCATTTGGTTGTCCACAAGCGTGATCAACAAAAAGAGTCTTGATATCTGGATTTGACCGTGGGTTTTTGCATAGCTGGTGCTGCCAATTTAAACTGCACTCTTGCACACATTGTCAATGTAAGGTTCTGTCTGTTTTTATGGTAGTAAAATGGTTATGGATTTTCTAGTATTCGGCACCATGGTTTTAAAAGGCGAAAAAGGCGGTCCGCCCTGAGGCGGTAAGGCGCTGAGGCGGTAGTTTTTTGCCCCAGAGGCGTTCGCACCAGATGATTTCCGCGAGGCGTACGCCTTGAAATATAGTCCGTATAAGTTATTGGGCCTTCAAATAGTTGGCCCCTTTGAAAAAGTTAGGCAGAAACCACTACTTAAATAAAAATAAATAAACTCTTAAGTTCCAAATTTCCAATCGCACGGCTGTCCAGCTTCCGATTCTCTCTCTTTCACCGTTTCTCTCTTTCGCTCTGGCTTCTCTCTCTCGTCGCGGGTTTCTCTGTGCAATTTGGCTTCAGATTCTCGTTTTCGTTTCTCTCTTAAGGTACGAATTTATGATTTCTTGAAGATTTGTTTTAACTTTTTTTTTTACTCTGGTAATTTTATTTTCCAAAATTCCAGCAGCTTGAATAATTTTAAGATTTTTCATTATTAAATTGTTTATATTATAATTTATAATTACTTTAAAATTAATTTTTTACATATAGTTTGGTTTTATATCAACTTTTTTAGTGTTTTGGTTGTGAATTACCTAATTTTTTGTATATTACTGCTTTAGATTCCAACATCATGATGATAGATTAAGTTTTGAGTAGTCTACGCCTCTGCGGGACTCTAAACAAGAACTTGGAGACTTAAATTATAGTCTCAAAATGATATCATGAATCATGATTATCTTATTGCGTTTTTATTTTGCCCTCCCTTTTTTGCTTTAAATGAAAACTTATGTATTACTTAATGACTTATTTGACATAATTATGGATTATGCATTTTGTTTACATAAAAGTTGTTTTCTTTGTTATTTTTTTTCAAGTTGAAGCCTTGTTCCGCCTCGAGGCTTACGCCTTGGGGCATTTTCCTCTACCGCCTCGAGGCTAGTTTTCGCCTTTTAAAACCTTGTTCGGCACAGAAAAAAATTTCTTCATTTTAAAAGTGGTCATTGATTTCTTTGAAGGACTTTTTCCCTTGTTTTTATGTGTAACATTATACAGAATATTATACATTGAAAATCTCAATTTCCAAAAAATACTTTCCAAGAGAACTTGATTATTTGTTTTGAAGAAACCAAACAAAGAACGCGTAGATAAATAAACTCTTCTACATTTCATATCATTTGAAGGCCCACCGCAATCAAAAATGCAATTTTTGATAGTTCTGTTAACCATTATTTTATAATGTAAAAAAACTAATTCGAGAGTAATGTTTTTCAAGTTAAACATTTTCCACAACAATGCATTTTTCTGCCTTTCAAAGCAAATCTGTTCTCAAATCATTTTAATAACCAGCGACAATATTGAATGCAAAACGCCAATTTCACAACCAGATATAATCCCAACTTTGTTGGGATCTGGGGGTCTGGATGTACGGCTGTACGCAAGTACGCAACCTTACCCCTATAAATTATATAGAGAGATTATTTCTGGTAGGCCCTTGATGCATTGGTTCTTTTACTAGCCAAGACTTCATTGAAAGTAAGAAGAAAATAAAGTTTAATGTGTCATTTTGATTTAGCACATTATTTACTTGAAGCTAGAACATCATCAATTATGACTATTTTAGCTCCGTTGGCAATGAAATGTTTGTCAATCTAAGTGAAACATCTAAGACAATAAAAGGTCACCTTTGGTTGATGAGCGTACGTAATCTTGAGTTTTTTAGGCCAGGAAACTGCAACTTGTCACGGAACAAAGGATTTGCTTCAATGAGCTTCTTGAGCTCAACCAACATTATCGCTCTTGCGGACTTTGTATCTCCATATTTTGACAACTGCTCATTTTCCCTACAGTATACAAGAACATGGTAAACTCCCTAAAACAGCTCTTCGTTAAATATGGCTATCAGACAGAAGCTTATGCCATCATGTGACAAATTAGAACCTGAAATTGTCCAATGTCAAAAGGTGGGTAATCTCCTTAAACAGCTCTTCATTAAAAGAGGCAAAAACTTTAAGATCCTTTGTAAGGATTTCAACTGCCTTGGGCCGATTACGCCTATATATGACGAATTTTGCATTAAATATCCAATTGAGGCATACATGAGAAAAACTCAAGAAGTCATATATCATCATATTTTATAGCAAAGTGGAAATGGCCTATAAAAATAATGCCAAAACTCACATGTCCAGAGCTTCAAGATACTTCTGCTTTCTAATCTCAAAGAATATTTTCATCGAATACCGATTGTCGTCCACTTTGGTGAAACCAGAGAGGTACTTCTCAACCTCATCCCAGTTTCCATTGTGCACTTCATCCTCAAAATGCTTCATGTTAAAGAAAAAACCAGACTCTTGTTCAAGCCTAGCATTTCCATAACCAATCTCACAATGTTAGGCTACTAGAAAAACACACATCATCTTCAAGGAAATAAAACTCAATAACAATAAGACCTCAAAAAAATACATACTTGTGAACAGTTTCTTTGAACTTCTCCTCATCTAGAAACTGTAAGATCAAGAACACAAGTTCTCTGCTGAGAGATGACATTGTATTTGTAGCTACCTAATCTTCAACCCCCAGAGAAAAAACAGCATGTGTTTCCAGATCTAGAAATCAAAACTCCAAAAGAATTAATTAATTAACTAATAGAAAAGGGTAAGCAGATGACTTTATTCAATTATTAATCACAATGCGACAGATTAATTATTGCAAAATAAATACACTAAACTGCACAGAGCTAAAATTAAAACTACAGTGATTCTTGAACCAGAGAGAAAAAATCAGATAAACATTCAAATCCAGACCAGATTGAGAGAAGTTGGAGTGAACTAAACTCCTACAAATCTCCAATCTCATCTAACACCAGGAAAGATTGAGTCTTTTTCACTCAATACCCAATATCCCAATGCACATGTAGAAGAATCACAGACAAGAAAGCAGCTTTAATTCAATCGGAATCAAATGTGCAGAAAGAAAAAAAATGGTAAAATAATAGATAAAGAATTTAAGGAAAATAAAAATAAAGAGAGTGCCCAGAAAGGCAAGTGAACAAGTATCCACTCCATTATGCTTGCTTTAGATAGGGAGAGAGAAAAATGGAATATTAAAGCAAAAATTAAAAAAGAATTAATTAATTAATAAATAAAGAAAAGTAAATCCTGCAAAAAAAAACACACAAATAGAGATAGAGATAGAAAGATAAGGGTCTGTTTGGCTTGTGGGTAATACTCACTTGAACCAGAGAAAGAGAGATCCAAGAACAAGTAGATGGAGACGAAGAGGAAGACAGATCCCCTGAAGGGCAGAGCTTTTTTTTCCCCCTTTCTTTTCTCTCTCTCTCTCTAGAAATCTGGGCTTTCTCTCTCTAACATATGGCGGAGGAGAAGTGAATTGGAAACACACGACATTATTTGCAGGAAAATAGTGGTTTTATATGGAGATGAGGAGGCGACCCATAAGTGGTGGTGATAAGCTGGTCTGCTTATATCGGGTGATAAGTCAGTGCGCTTATCGATAAGGATAGTCTGAGGTACGGTTGGATTAGTAATGTGGCGTGGGCCCGCTGAGCCGGCTTCGTATTGTCCGAGTTAGTCGGCTCAGGATATGCGGCTAACAGCTGTTCCATCCGGCCCGTGACTAATTATCTTGTTATCTTTCTTGATTTGCAAATGTTACATTTTTAGATGTGAGAATACATTATTTTTATATTTTATTTTTTAACAAAACTAGAATATAAAAAAAGTGGTACAGAATTTTCACTTCCCTCGTTCCATGTTTTCTTAAAAATTGTCAAAAATATAAACAAAACATAACGGTAATTCCAACATAAAATACAGAGTTCATATTTTATCATACAATATGACTATTACTTGTAACAATGTTGCAATGCATATTAGAATTATATACAGTACTATTTATTACTCCGTAGTATTATAGGCAGGTATCATATTTTCTTCTTCTTGCTATGTTTTAGTCTTATTGTGCTTTTTCTTTTAATTTTCGTTTCACTCGAATGATTTTTTTTTTTGAAATACTCGAATGATTTTTAATAAAGTAAAATTTGTGTGGTTTAGTTTGTTTGTGAGAAAGATAAATTATTTCGAACACGCATTTTCCGCAAAAGAAAAGTAGATTAAAATTTTGGATAATCTAAATATAAAGGAAAAAGATAATTCTGGATTGAAAGTTTTTTTTTAAAATATATTTTAACTCTCATTTTTTATTGTTCTATATTCTTTTTAAATTTTATGAAATCAAATCGTCCTTTCTACATGATTTTGCATCTTTTATAGTGAGGAGCAGGTATTCCCCTCCCAAAATGATTGTCCTACTCTCCATTTTAGATTATCCAAAATAATTGACCTAGTATTATTTTTTAGATAAAAATATATGGCTTTGTGTTCCTTTCTAAACTAATGGTGGCTAATTTAAACGTCACCCCTTTTTTAGATGTGAGAATACCATGTTTTTATATTTTATTTTTTAATAAATTTAGAATATAAAAAAAGTGGTACATAATCTTTACATCCCTCGTTCAATGTTTTCTTAAAAATTGTCCAAAATATAAACAAAACATAACGGTAATTCCAACACAAAAGATACAAAGTTCATATTTTATCATACAATATGACTATTACTTGTAACAATGCATATTTTATCATGCAATGCATATTAGAATTATATACAGTAGTATTCCCTCTGTCCCAGTATATTTGTCCAATTTGGTAGTATTTATTGTATAGTTTGACTCAAAAAAGTCAAACTGGACAAATACACTGGAACGGAGGTAGTATTTATTAGTATTATAGGCCAGTACCCTATTTTCTTCTTCTTGCTGTTTTTAGTCCTATTTTGTTTTTTCTTTTAATTATCTTTTTCATTTCACTTGGATAATTTTTAATAAAGTGAAATTTGTGTGGTTTAGTTTGTCTGTGAGAAAAAATAATTATTTCGAACACACATTATCCCTAAAAGAAAAATAGATTAAAATTTTGGATAATCTAAATAAAAAGTAAAAAGATAATTCTGGATTGAAAGCATTTTTTAAAAATATATTTTAACTCTTATTTTTTATTGTTCAATATTCTTTTTAAATTTTATGAAATATTTATACTTAATAGAACTAAAAATTAAAGTCATTTCTCTAAATATCAACTAAATTGTTTTGTTCTCTAAATAGCACTTAATAATGTTTATAATGTCCAATTATGACGAACATTGACCAATGGATAATGACTAAAAGTGTTACATTGAGAAAAAAATGTATATGATGATATTTAAGAAAAATCAATATATTTTAATGTTATTTAAGTAAATTGCCCTTTTTTATTCCACCCCATTTATTTTAGAGGCAATTATTAACTTTATTAGTCGTTTGACATGACAATATGAGATAATTGTGTTGTTTGGAGAGAAGGGTTTTACTCCGTATTAAATTAGATCATAAAAGAAAATGAGTAAAATTGATAGAATTGTGGTAAAAACTGTCGAAATCAATAAAATTTAATTAGGCTTCATTTAGTACACGTAATTCAAAATATGGAATTAGAATTGGTAATAACAATTTCAATTCTAGTGTTTGATAACACAAAAATATGTAGATTTGAAATTGGTAGCGCAAAAAATGAAGAGAATTCAATTTCCCCCAAATCAATTCTATAAATATCCAACTTCTAATTCAATTTCAATTCCGTCAATTCTGTCTACCAAACGGACTATTAGTGTTCTTTTTACTCCGTAATAGATTTCCAAATTTGCACATATGGGGTATAATTTTTAAAATATAATGTATAGTTTTTTACTCTCTTCGTTCTTGAAAACATTTCCGCCCTATTTTTTTGTGGATCCCAGAAAATATTTTTACTTCCACCTAAATACATCTTATTATGTAGTTTATTGCGAGTAGAAATTATTTTGGAGGTATTTTTGACATTTAAAATAGAGAAAAAAATTTTATGAGGTAAGAAAAAAATTAGTACGGAAATATTTTTAAAAACAGAGAGAGTATAACAATTTTCTAAATCGGCACAAGCAAACTATTCATAGATACATGGAAAATGCTAGAGTCACAAACATATAGTTCACAAACTTTACAAACTTGCCTTTTGTAGATTTTAAATTAAAATATTTTTTATTATTTGAGTACATCTTATTTCTAGAAAAGTGTTAAAAAGGCAAGTTTGTGAATTTTGTGAACTGTTTGTTTATGACTCTAGCATTACTCTAGATACATTGTTTTTAATACGTAGGATTGGTAGATATCCTCGAACAAAAACGTCATCCCCAATAGATCAGAGAAACTTCGGAGATATAAATTTCAACTGGAGCTGGCAAATCAGTTGGTCAGGTCGGATTCGAATTCGGCCATTTCGAGTTTGGGTTATTTCGGGTTGAGGTCAATTTAGGTTCAGGTTAAAAATTATATGTTCATGATCCAGTGTCATCCGGTCGACCCAACGGGTTATGACTTTGGTTTTTTTATATTTTTAAATTTACATTAACACTTACATTTTTTATTTAATAATTTTAAAATATCAAAAAAAAGTATTAAATCGAATAGATTATTTTATTTAAAATTTTGAAGTAATTTTTAGATATATAAATCAATATAAAGAATTTAAAAAATGCTTCAGTTTTGGAAAAAGTAAGTTAATTATGCAATACCATTAAAATTTTGTCTGAAAATATAAATTTATACACCAAAAACAAGTAGTAAAGTGTATGATTTTGAAAAATTCTTACTTTAGCGGGTCGGTCACGTCGGGTTTGGGTTTGGTCAGGTTTGACCTATTTTTAGCGGGTCATTTCGGGTTCGGTCAACTTCGGATTCGGTCATCAAAATCTTTATTCAAAACCCAATGTTTTCAGATCGGGTTTCGGGTCAAAAACAGATCGAGTCATTTTTCTCCAGGTCTAATTTCAACCATATATTTTTATATTGTATTTATCATATTTTTCTCGGTAAAAACACATTTTTGATTTGATATTATTCTTTTTAACTACGTTAATAATCATTATTAAGGAGTATATTATAGTCTTTACCTTAACAAATAAAAGAATAAACATATTTTATATTTACATTAATCTATTCATTTTTTAATGTATATTAAGAAAGTTATAATGATCTATTTAAAAAGATTGAGTATTAAATAAAGTAATAGAGATGAAATATATACTATATTTCATGTCTTTTCTCCATGTTTCGAACAATGTGCAGAATATAATCTATTTTGAAATAATTTTATTTACAGTCTGGTTTTGAAATATGAAGTACAAATTACAACATTCAATATTACATCATAAGTTCTACAAAAAAGAAATCATTTTGAATAAAAGTAAAATATAGAAAAAATACCAAAATAGAAACTCAATATTTTTATTTTTAAAATAAGAGTTCGTATTGTGGTAATGTGACATTGTATGTGAACATTTCACAATACTTATTTGTAATGTATATGGTCATGAATGACCTTATAAATGTGTTTTAATTCTTTTTTCAAAAATAAAAATATGGAACTCATATTTTGGTATATTTTTGATATTTTACTCTTACTTTAAAATTGTTCCCTTTAACAAACAAGATGTAACAAGTATTTCTTTATATTATAAAATTATTTTTTTTAATGCTATTCACGATTTTTTCCCTTTTATTACTTTTAAAATTACAAAATTATATACTACGTAAATATCAATAAATGTGTCTCACTTTAAAATTACAATTTTTATTTCAAAAATATATATCTAGTGATTAAAAATATTTATATAAAACATACTCCGTACTATATATTAAAATTATTTATATAACATTATACTCCGTAATATTTTAACTCAAAATAGTATTTTATCAAAATACTCGTACAATGTATATGAGTCTCTACAAAATATGAGATTCCAAGTAGTTTAGAAAAAATTGGAGTAAATTAAAATTAGTATACGAGGCAAATTTAATTTTTTGTGGGGTGTGAAATTTACAACTGATATCTATTAAAGAAATTTACCTAGAAAAACATAAAACTTAAATGGAATATAAAAATTGGATCTCTATATTTTAGTAAGAAATGTTATTTACACTCAGTTTCTTTTTTGACCCTCCAAAACAAGCTATTCGAGTGAATAGTACAATTCGAAATGCTAATATAAAAAATTAAACTATACTCCAAATATCATTTCCCTATTAAAAAAACAATAGTGCTAATGTCAAGTGCCGCTGTATATTATATATGTTTATGAATTTATAAAATATATGTCCCCTCTATATTTAAAAAGAATATTATATTCTTTTTTCAAACAACATACAAAATATCAAATTATTTAAATTAATTTATTTACAAATTAGTAAGAAAATAAATAATACAAACTACATAGTAAAAAGTATATGAAAAGTACATTCTACCAAAAATGACCACAAAAATAATTTATTACCTCAAATAGACTATAAAAAATACTCCGTATAAACAAAGAACAGTTATTGAAATTTCAAAATAATAACTAGACTAATTTGTTAAAGAGTATCCCACATCGGAACTTGAGGAGAATATAAACCGGCATATAAGCTTTTGAATTGAACTAACTAATTGATTGGATTCAATCTTTTAATGTGGTTCAGCCCAAGTGTCTTATTACCAAATCCAGTTGTCCACACTCCATCCTAAATTTTATCATAGTATCAGAGTAGGTTTTGATCCACCTCGTTTGGCCCGTTTAACACGATTGCTCGTCTGGAAGTCCATACTCAACGGCTCATGGTCCTTTAGGTGTTGGCGCTCAAAAAAAATCAAGGGGATGGGAGTCCATTTACAAGTGGTCAACCGGTTAGATTCAAAATGGCCCGATTATCCACTTGAGTGGCAGTGTTAAAGAGTATCCCACATCTCGGAACTTGAAGAGAAAATAAACCGGCATATAAACTCTTGAGTTGAACTAACTAATCGATTGGATTCAATCTTTTAATGTGGTTCAGCCCAAGTGTCTTATTACCAAATCCAGTTGTCCACACCCAATTCTAAATTTTATCACTGTTGAAAATATTGAAGTTAAATCATTTCCAAAGGGAAATGTTTGACATGATCCATGTCATAAGAACATCCACAATGACAATGGCAAGTAATAAATAAAATAACACACGATGAGAGTAGAGTAGCATGTCATGCAATTGCAAGTGATTGTTTTTATCAATTTTACTTTTTTGCACATTTTAATTATTTAAATTTATTTTATTTATTTTTTTTTCAAATAAAAAAATAAAAATGTTTCAAATTTTTTAAACTTATTTTGTTTATATTTTTATAAACTATACTCTTTTTAAAAATATTTCTTATTTTAAAAAATTGCGTTTTTTTTTCAAATTTTACATTTTTTACATATGTCTTATTTTTACTACAGAGTATTACAAATGATTTTACTTAGGTTTTTTCCAAAAAAACACTTCTACTTTTAAAAAAAATATTTTATGGAGGAAAAAAAAACAAGAATATTGCCTTGCCCATTACTTTCCATGCAGGGCAAATCTCTATAGCCTTGCGAGGCATATTACTTAATTTGCTTATGTGGGGGTGGCAGTGGCACAACCATGCCACTGCCAGTGCTCTAAGACACCAAAGAGAAATCATATATTGGAATAACGTATTCCCATATATAAATTAACACTCAAAACATTAAAAAAATAAATATTGTCATTCAATGCTAAAATTCTGGTGGGCTGAGAATAACAAGTAGAGTGTCAGGTAAAATCAATCACTTGCATGTAAAGTCGAGATATATTATTCTAACTCACAAAACTTAAGCTGATAGGTGGACTTCACCCTTCTTTATATGCTAGTGGTATTCGTCTTTATTTTCTGATGTGGGAACTCCAACACTCTCACTCAATAGGGAGACTTCTCATTCTCTTATAGCATGTTTATTTTCTGATGTGGACTTCACCCTTCTTTATATGCTAGTGGACTTCACCCTTCTTATAGTTAGTCCATACAACGGGTTGTGACTTCTCGTTCTCTTATAGCCAACTTAACTCAAATCACGGACGTTTAACTTTTTTCTCTAAACACACGCCCAACAACCATGAAGAATCAAACTCGGATCGGGACCTGCTCTGATACCATGATAGAATTTAGGATGAGGTAATGATAATTGAATTGGGTAATAAGACATTTGAGTTGAACCACATTAAAAGATTGAATCCAATCTATTAGTTAGTTTAACTGAAAAGTTTATACACTAATTATTTTACTCTAAGACTTTCGACGTGGAATGCACTCTAACAACCTCTAGAGCCACCATAGATTTTGGAGATTTAAGGGCGTGTTTAGTAAGGAAAAAAAGATTATAAATTCTAATATTTTCAGATATCATAACAATTATATTTTGTTTGTTGAAGACTAAACGGATTTAAGATTTAATTTCTTTAAATATTACAAATCGTTCAAATAAAGGGTTTTCATATCTTCTTAATTTAGGAGATATCAATATGGGTGTTTGATAGTTTCATCGCTAACCACCATCGCTTTTCACTAATTAAATTATGATTTTAAATTTTGTTTCAAACAACTTAATTTTAAATTTTAGATCTTATATTAAATTCTTTCATATTTCAAAATTCATTCATATCACATCTCCAAATTGAAAAACTCAATACTCTCTGTTTCACAATTATTTACAATAGTAAATTTTGTTTATTTCTACACTATCATAGTTTATTTAACAAAATAAAATATTTTTGTCACATCTTTTTTGTAGAAATTTTGATTTAATTTAAAAATATTTAAATTTTATTTTTTGTTTCAATACTACCATAATTTTTAAACTAAATTAATTACAAAAGTTTGAAATGTTTCTTCGTTATCACAAACAAATCTTTTTCGGGCACAAAGGCCATGAGTCAGCTGTGATGGCACACTCGTGAATCTGACAAACTTTGAGCCCTAAAGCGTGGTAAAAGGCACGGCTTTCAAAAAGCTGTCAATTTTTTCCGTGGTGGGGGGATCTGAAGTCTTTAAATTCCCCCAGAAGTGCAGAGTACTATGTTCATGTACGTTTTCATCTTATCTCGTGGCCGTCGATCTTGGCTCTCCAGGTCACATCAAAACATATCAACGGCCATTATTTCTCCAAACCATTGCCATTGGTTTTGAAAGACGGAGTAGTTGTTGAATATAGAGTACAAAGTGATTTTGAATTTTAACTACCCCATTGTTTTAAAAGAAAATTGCATTCTCCAAAAAGTAAATGAAAAAATAATATAGAAATAAAAAATAAAATTTATATTTAAAAAAAATGATAAAATTTTACAAAACAAAACCTGCATATATGAAAAAATAAAATATAGAAATCATATAAATATTTTATTTTATCAAATAATAAATGAAAACACTAAAGTTACAAAATAAGAAGTGATAAAAAAATTTTATCTTATTAACTACGAAGTAATAAATGAAAACACACAATCAAATAAAAGTTTTAAATTTGACAATCAAATAATAATTTATTTGAGAAATGGGGTGAAATTAATTAATGAAATTACATATTTAAGACATTACATCAAAAGTTTTGCGAATTACGTATTTTATTTAATCAATAAAATTACATATAAAGAAGAGTAGAACCTTACTTATCAGCTTAAACTTTTGGGTTAGAGTAATGGATCTCGACTTTCTATGCACGTGATTAATTCTACCTGACACTTCTCTCGTTGTTTTCGGCCCGCCAGAATCTTAATATGGTATCTTTTCATTTGACTTTTTTGTCAAAATTTATAAATTTTAATCTCCAAAAAAATATATTATGTTTCAATATAAATGTAACACCAATAATTTTCTGATAAATATTGTTTTGAAAAATGAATTTTATATCAAATATACTCCGTACATGTGCATAAGTATGAATACGTAAACCTGGCAAAAAATGACCTGACCTGTTTTTGACCTGAGACCCGACCTGAAAATATTGGGGTTTGTGTTAGAGTTTATAACAATCATTCCTAGGCCACAACCACAAGCTTGAGCTTTTGGTTGAGTTGGTTCCTTGACATGGTATCAGAGCCTTGTTGACTAAGAGGTTACGAGTTCGAAACTCAGCGCCACACAATTCAAAACAAATCAAGGTTTCACGTGCAAGGCTCGAAAAAAATTACGCCTGCACGTGAGGGAGCGTGTTAGAGTATAAATAATTGTTCCTGAGCCACAACCAAAAGCTTGAGCTTCTGGTTGAGTTGGTTTTTCTTGACACAGTTTGAATAAAGGTTTTGTTGACCGAACCCGAAGTTGACCGAACGCGAAATGAGTTGCTAAAAATGGGTCAAACCCGACCAAACCCGGACCCGACGTGACTGACCCGCTAATCTAAGATTTTTTTCAGAATCATACATTTTAATATGAATTATAGTGTTATAAAAATAAGATTATAATTATATTTCTTTGCTTACTACTCATTTTTTGTGTATAGATTTCTACCATCATAATAAATTTTAATGATGTCGCATAATTATTTTACATTTTTTTCAAAGTTTCTACATATTTAATTTTTTTATTCGTAATATTGACACAAAGTCATAAAAATTTCTTAAATTTTCAAAAAAATAAATGAAACTCAGAATTCGTTGGGTCAATCCGAACTCAATGATACTGGATCATGAACATGCAGTTATTAACCCAAACCTGAACTTATCCGAGCCCGAAATAACCCGAACCTAAAGTGACCAAACTCGAACCCGACTTGACCGACCAATTTATCATGTCTATGAATACGGGATAATAAAATATTTTATTGAAAATCGTGAAAAAAAGAAAGTAATAACAACCGGACTCGGAGTAATAATAAAATTCATTTCGGAATACTAATTTTAGGTGCACTTTTTTTGTTAGCTTTTTTTAACTGAACTTTAAGAAAACGAATTTATCGGAGACGATAAATTGATGATAAATTGCATTGATGTGAATGGGTTTCTTGGAAATTGGACACGTAATTAATAACTGAGACCACATACGAAAATCAATTGGATACTCTTTGGTCTAAAATATTCTCTCTCACTATTACCAAAAAAAGAAAAAGAAAAAGACTAAAATATTGAAATTATATTAAAATATAAGTTCTACTCCGTATATTTTTATTTTCAAAATAAAAATTAAAATGTATTTACTGTGTTGTACATTATCACAAAGTATAATAAATGTGCATGTATTGTGACACATTGTCACAATGCGAATTCATTGTCATAATGTGAATTCATATTTATGAAATAAAAATATGGAACTTCTATTTTATTACTTTTCTATATTTCATTCTAATTTAGAGTAATTTCTTCGTAAAAATACTCTCTCTCACTAGATTAGTGTTAAAACTATATATTCACTCTGTTTTGATTCATCATTTGAGAAAATAAAATATGCTAGTCACCATTTGTTTTATAAAATTTTTGATGTATTTTTTAAATTTATAAATCTATTTTTAGTTTTTATACAAATTTTAATTTAAAAAAATGAATTTAAAGAATTTAAAAATTCATTTCGTTTTGTGTTAAGTGTAAAAAGTTTTGGGACGGTGGAAATAAAAAATAAGATATTAAAGTTTGATTATTAGAAAATTAAAGTTTGTGAATCATATAATTTTTATTTTATTAAGTAGGAAACTAAAAAGTGAGATATTTTATTGAGACAAACTAAAAAAATTAAGTATGATGATAGATTCGAGACGGGAGAAGTATTACTCATATTTTTATATTTTTATGCACGAGAGCACATACAACTCAAAATACCCTATAAAACGAATATAACAAGTGACCATATTATGCATGAAAATCTTACATGTATGCTAGACCACATCCTATTTTGATCAAATTGAAGTTATAATTTAATTTAATTTTTCACGACATATACTAACCAGGCATGTACTAGAGATATTAAGAACATGTATTTTTAGCTTTTTTCTTATTTTTATTTCAAAACTTTTCAAAATGATCTTTTATGTACAGAGTAGTATTTTCCTTAAAGAGCATATTACGATAATATTAAGATAAGAGTTTTTTCTTGGATTTTTTCTTTTCAAAATTCGCATGAATTCCTACTGAACTTTAAAAGCTGTGTGTCTTCAACTTTTAAAAATGTTGCACCAATGGTCGATGTGTATGTGCTAAACTTGAGACTTGAGAGTGCATTAATCACACGTTTATCCAGTGCAAGCATCTGCAATATGTCTTTCTCGAAGATTATTTTCTACTCCCTCCGTCCCTGAAAGTAGTTTCCTTATTGACTTTTTGGGAAATTAAGGGAGGGATATTTTGGTGTTGACTTTCCAAAAATACCCTTGATGTGATGGGTAAAAGTAAGATGTGATGGATAGATTATTAGTAAAAAGGTATGATGCGATATGTATGGTATGAAAAAGTAAGGGATAAAAATGGTTTTTTAATAGATAATGGAAGGAGTTAGTGGGACAAGAAAAAAAGAAAGTGAAAGGAGTTTAAGGGACGAAGTAAGTATGTTTTTAACCTCTTTAAACTCTAGATAATTATTCTCGACCTAGTCGTCGATAATCAAATTTGAAGGCCGGACATTAGTCGATAAAATACGTCATCAATCGATCAACCTCTTCATCATCCATCAATCTATGACATTTTTCATCAAGTTCTAACACATAAATTGATCATCGTGTATTAACGTACTCTCAAATATGGCACATAGGATCATTAATGTAACATTTTTTAAAATTAATGGGACATTTGTACAATTTCAAGTTTGAGGTAAATTGGTGGAACCTTCGAAAAGGTTGAAGATAAATGACCTAAAAAAACTCATTAAGAAAATAGCTTTTTCCAAAAGAAAAAATTGCTAGCTGGATTACTTAAGCACTAAAAAATTGTTGTTTGTCAAATGACGGTTTGAGACCGTAGACTACTTCCAAAAAAAGTTATATTTTGACTTTTTGAAAAG